>CALNVZ010002100.1:28599338-28670204 GCA_940671915.1 Paracentrotus lividus | reverse complement strand
AGTAACGTGCAGTTGACTGCCACGAGGAATTCATATGGCATAACTGCACGGATTTATGCACGGATGGCAGTTTCGAGATGTTAGAAGAGGGATGCCAGCAGCAAAGTATATGAACTCTATTCTAACCGAGTGACAGTGGTTTAGGGTTCCCACGAAATGTTGAAGGATTTAGGCATTCCTTATTGTAGCTGTCTTGGAAAAGCTGAGGCATTTCCGTATGGCGCGTCTCAGTTGGAAGAAGAGTATTACAAACAAGAGCTGGGCAAGGTTTAGGTGGTACATGATGAATGAGTAGTAGTCGAGACAAAGTATAACAGACAACAGCTGAATTCTAGTGCCACATCCGTGACAGGGCAGAATAATTGGAGCGCTGAAAGACCCGGCTGCGGATTAAAGCCCGTCGCAGATGCAGTGCTAAAGACTGGAAAGGAGGATGCCGTCGGTGTGCTTTCCAAGGCTGTTCGGTTAGGTAAGTGGATGAGAACTTAGTGTATTCTGTCGACTGCGAAATCGAGAGGGATAGACGTTATCAGCAAGCCAGGCCAGTCAAGGGTAGGAGGTGAATTGGTGACGTTTGATCCGCCGTCAAGGAGAAGTAGAGGAGGTAATGTCGATTATTGGCGAAAGACTTGCACAGCAGCAGGTGTTGCAGAGTTGCATGGACTCGTTGGGAAGATGGTGAGCAGCAGCGAAGGTTCTCCTGGGAACCAACTCAGCGACGATGTCGATCCTGGAAGCTTGCGCTTCCATGTTTCCAGTATTCACCTTCGATGTCCTAGCCAATGCCAGTAAATATTGAAGGCAGATGGTGTACCATACACTGATAAGCAAATTGCTGTGGAGAGGTAGATGACAAGCTGCAAGAGTTTTGCAGAAAGCACAGAGGGTCATTTAGACACGTACCTGTCAGGCTATTGTGAGAGGTCTATTGCAAGCCTACTTACGCGGACGCATATACCATGGTGATTGAATGACGCATGCCGGAGCTTTGGCGTTATAAGGCAGCGGTAGAGGCGAGGAAGGAAAGAAGAGGAACCCCCGAAGTACACAAGGTGAGGCGTTGAGGTTATCAAGTTTGTCAAGAAGGGACCAAGGTGCAGCAAGTCTACAGGCTAAACAAGGTTGGGTGGATATGATTAAGGCTGCTGCCGTCACGACTTGGAGAGTGTGCGCTGTGTAATGATGAGGGGCAATAGAACGTGCCAGCAAAGAAGGTGTCAGTGACAAGCTCCCTTGCGAGTCGGATATGGTTTATAAAGTGGCTAAGTCGTAGAGCGCGGACAAATTGCTGATGTGGAGTTGACTAGTGCCAATGTGGAGACAGGATATGAGGTGAGGCCAGGAGGAGCAAAGATTGGAAGGTGTGCGAGTCTGAAGCAAGGTAGTGTTGAAAGCAGTACATGCCGGTGGGGGAAGCGTATGAGTGCACCACTGATCGAACGGTTCGGTGCAGAGGAGTTTGCGGTGAGGTCTCCTTAGAATGATCCGAGCGAATGGTTTCAGGGTTAGGGAGGGGAGAGTAGCTGAGGTTTAGGAGAATGTGTGGGGCAGCCGAGAACAGCTTCGGCGATATGGGTGTTAAAAGGCGTCTTATGATGCATTCAGAGACATCTCTACGGGTGGCTCACGGAGAGGTGCCGTTTCAGTGATTTCATCATAGCACTGGCCAGCCAAGAGGTGAGGTATTACTAGCTATACCTTTAAATGGACGCGAAACACCGATTGAATCCCTGGTGTGCGCTGACGAGCCCGTATAGACACCTACCGGAATTTCTTAGATCTTCCGACAATATATTTGTGTTTTACTTGTGAATCATCAGATTTTGTGCCAAATTTCCAGTCTTTTCTCCCACTTTCTCTTTCCCTCTTCTTTTTCGCAACAGCGCATAGAGACGCCTAAAATTGAAGTTGTATACGCGCTATTTTTAAAGAACCGTACATTATATTATTATATTATTATTAGTTACTCATATTTTAAAATTTAGACAATAAAGGGAGTGGTCCGGTGGATACTCATTCCCACGTAACTCGGAACATGTAATATTGCCTCATAGTAAAGATGAACACTATATGTATATCTGCATCTTTGCAGTGTCGCGGTCCTTTGATTTCGTAGGCTAAATATCCAGAAATAACGTGCTGAAGCATTCCGCTTTCATTGTAAGAAATTCTAATATTTGGAAATGCAGGTAAACACTCGGTATATTGACTCCTAATCTACCACTAGCATGAATATCGAAGGCTTCGTATTGTCAAATAGGTATAAATCAATTATATGAGGTCATGATTGTTTGCAGAAATCCAAATCGACTTTATATCAGATCAATCGCAAATTGAGTACATAAAGAAAAGTAACATGAGACAGTCGAGTAGGCATATTTCGTCTTTAATTCATTCCTAAATATGTGAAACAAGTCCTTACCCTCTTAAATGGTTACCAAATAATGACAAGATTGTGATTAAACATTGAAAGATACAGTTGAGTTGAGATTCCAATCAGGTGATAAGGATAAATTGTTATACAAGTCAATACTGTAAAATAATAATAAGCTCATTATATGTGCAAGAAGAGAAAAAAATCCGTTATTTATATTAAACGCATGGAAAACAGCGACTCTGAGATTTAACAATATTGGATTATCAATTGCGTCATCCTGTCTCTTCACTTTTACATTTAAATTCATTCTAATCTAAATTCTATAAATAATTTACATAGTATTTACCTATCACTTTTATCAATTTATGTTAAAATGGAATTCCTTTGATAGACTATAATAACATGCATCATGTTATAATACTGTGTGAAACTTAAAAAGCAATATATATGTTGTAAAATTGAAAATATTACAAGTGTTGGTATGAGAATTGTATTCATATTCTTACTATATCCCAGTTTTCAGATGGTTTGGTATATATACAGTTCACTATAAAAAAATTAATTAGTTGGGAATTAGTATGACAATGATGAACAATCTCAAGGTTATGAGTTGTAAATTTGACAAATTAAGATTTTGGCTAATCATATCCTACATTCATTAGGAATCATTTAAAGAACTACATTTCCGTATAAGAAGAATCAATAAAATTTCTACTTGAAGATCTAAACAAAGCAACTAATCGAGAATTGTTGTGAGGCCAACTCATCTTTATTTGTTTGATGATAATTTATTGAATGCTTTATGATATTGTGTTACAATCGTGAAAAGGAAAAAAAGTAACATTGATACATAAAGTGCCTCTGTATGAATTAAAATGAGAGAGAGGAAGTGAGAAAAAAAAAAAAACAGTCATTAGGGTTTAGGTTTATACAATTGGAACTTATATAACTTTTTCAGTTATAAGACGCTCATGAGGTTTATAACCCTCATACACAACGTGTAAATCTAACTCGAAATTCGATTAAAGTCCTTGGCTAGTATCACCTTGGAGTAATCATTTTACCTGACTTACCCGATAATTTCTTGTAGTCTCATACATTCATGGGTTTCCTCACCAAGTCCCAGCTCATATTTTCTTCCTTCTCTAGTACTGTTTGCTGCCTGTATCTTTCCTTTCTAAGTGCGTCTATCCCTATCATATTGTCTAAGTCTGCTGAGTGTTCTTTCTCCTCTTCTACTCGTATGTGGACGCGAATCTTTTATGACACTTCACCATACTCGGTCAAGCCTTGTGTCTTGAAGATTCACTTTAACTGAAGGACCAGAGGGCGACTCTTCAGGAGTCGCAATGTCCAGTGCATGACAATTCGGGCAATGACTAAAATTTTAAACGAATGGAACATCTTCGAATCGCCACCTTGCAATATACACACCAAACTTAATATAAACGAAATATTTTGATCAATAAATGCTTGGCTAACGATTAGAGTTGCGACGAACTGGTTTGAGGACTCCGAACAAGGTTCAACTTATTTTCAATCGTTCCCATATTTTGACACAGCATAAACAAAGATCAACCGGCCCCGAATGCCTCAGTTATCCTTCTCCTTCAGATCAGAGGGTGGATGGTGATGTTGGATACAAACATTTTCCCTCGACCTTTGAACAGTTATAACCATCGGGAGGGAGGGGGGGGTGGTGGTGTAAACACGTCACTTTGGAAATGCTGATTGCCTGTATTAGCTCATCCAAAGCAGAGACAAATACGAGATTGGAAATACAGGGGTGGTGGTCGAAAAATTTGTCCGACGAGCTGAGAATATTTTTGTTATACGGAAATTATTGTTATTAAACACAAGATAAATTTTCAGAAAAGTGGGATTTGCATTATTGTTTTTCTGAGCACCACTCCAATGTAATACAATAATAAGTACTCACTAAGTAAGGAAAAATCATCAACAACAACGTACGATTCAAGATATTTCATGGTCTAAAACATCGGGGCTTCAAGGGATTTCTAACGTTCGGATTCAAGGATATTACTACATGGAAACTTACCTCTCGAAACTTGAGCAGCATTATAAAGAGCCGTACGATTGGATTCCAGTTCAGAAAGTTCAAACAGAGTAATAAGCTTCTTCAATTCCAATTTGTCCACTGCATCGGCAATGAAGCGAAATATACAGCAATTCTGGTATATCATAGACGCACGTTTCCATCCAAACACATCGAAAACTTTCTCAATCACTGAAACGTAGAGTGAGGCTCTGTACGAAGCCCTAGTAACGGTACTGTATCGGACCTTGTCGTCCAACTCTACAGTTACAGAACTTGCGGACATGACGGGGAAACTCCAGTAGGCTGCCAAATCTGCCACTCTCTCCATCTCCTCTGAGCACGAAGGACCTATGATCGTTGTAACTGACTCGATAAACTTGAAGTCAGCTGCCACTGCAGGAGCGATCATTGAGGTGTAGCCATCGCAGGCATCAAGGGTCTCCCGTATGATGTATGTCATTGAGATGTCTGATGATAGTTTACCATCTTTAACCATACCATGGACCCTGTCAATGGCTATATCCAAAGCTGGCTTGCACTGCGACTCACTGAAATAGTGTGGTGGTTTGAGAAGAATGACGCCGATGTGTACACTTCCCTTCGATCCAGAGCCATAGTGTAGTAGACAATGGACGAGGAAGATAACTTTAGATGTGCTCTTTCCCGCCATGTCTTCCAGAATATCTTCCAAATGTCATATCAGCTTGTCTATCAGGTCTAATTAGCAATAGCTAGAATATATCACACAAATAGTATTTCTATAGACTTTATTGCATATAACTTGTTTAGCAAAAGGTTTATCTGCCACAAAGTCCATCTTCAACGTGAATCAAATTGTAAAACTGAAGGCAGATTAGAGTGTCGGGGTGAGAATAATCCATACAATGGACAACATGCTACACTTAAATATTTCTAAAATAGAGAAAGGGCAATTGAAATTTGCTTGTCAAAAAATGGGGGAATTCAACAACTCAATCAAGGGCATACCATTGGTTCTGTCGATGAAACTCTTTATTTAGCTGCTATGAATTATGAAATATTCATGGCTATGTCTACATCATGAACATGAATTTCACAATTTACTGTGTAATTGAATGATACTGATAGGAAAGTGCGTTTGTGTTTGTTTGGCAGTATCTGAAAGGATTCTTGAATCGATATAAAAGCCGTGAGAACGTGACAGGAGCCTCAGGAAATTGTTAACTTAATTATCAAATGACTAAAGTGATGAAAGACAAGAAAAGGGTCACATGTAATTACATGAAAAAATGGAAGGCATTGTGTCGATGAGTTAATGGAACTCAACGGAAGGGTAAACGACGCGGTGAGATTTGAGCTTCGGGAACCAGAGCTGAACTTTGACGGCGCCTGGAGAAAGATGTGAGGAGCAATTAACCACCGATGTATCCCCATCTCGATTATCATACGATCCTCACGACATTAATATTGCTGTTCATTATAAGTTACTAGTTTTCGATAGAAGTCATAATGGAACAGTAATTCACTAACTCCTTCATTTCTTCATTCAACCAAGAAAATATCAGGAATAAACGTGGCGATCGAAGCATATTTGTTCCAGTTCTATCTAGAGCATTTAAAGATGGAGAATTTCTTCTATTACGACATAACATGGCTTGTGCAAACTGAAATAGTAGGTTTTTTTAACTGAGGGATGTGTGCATTCGTTTTATTCAATGCCGCTTCTTTTCCAGTGAGCGGAGGTGACAATGATACCCCTTGCTCTCGTATTACATTGATAGCAGTATCATTTGAAAGAGAGACCTGGGAGAACCAACAGGAGATTGAGAGGAAGGGTTATTGTTAAAGAAGATGAATACTGTTTGACTGCTGTATTTTAACTTTACTTTACAACAAGAAGTGGACTTTAAATTGACATGAGAGATTTATTGCTGATCATTGTCATGTCTTCTGATTCAGTTTCGAGGTCAACGTGTCATTTTGTCATGATTTCATAACAAATCTTGTAAAACTATTTATTTTGCTTTTCTTTATAGTTGAATCGACTAAATGATTCAATCCCTTTTACGTCAACAATGTTCAATATGAGATAAAAAGGGAAAAATCAAACGAACAATATACGCACCAATACAAATAATTTGAACGTCTTGAACACCAAATACAACCCAACAATGTCACAAGAAGTTGTAGTTGGGTATTGTGGGGAAAATGGCGTGATAAATGAATGTTGTAAAACCAAAATAAACGAAAGAGGAAAAGAAGAAGAAGACGAAGAAGAGGAAGAAGAAGAAGAAGAAGAAGAAGAAGAAGAAGAAGAAGAAGAAGAAGAAGAAGAAAAAGAAGAAGAAGAATAAGTAATTAAACCTTCACATTAACGTATTATAATGCAACTTCCTGCCTACCTCTAAACTTCTGGAAGATATCAGCAATTTCAAGTTGTTGGTTTCCAACGTAGACACAATGGGATATCTTATTCGTCAATAAAGTACTCCTGATACCCAGCGCAATTTGGCGGAAGATAGAACCATGCGAAACTAATAACGCAACATGAGTCCACTGAAACTGGTTCAGAACCTGAACAGTAGCTTCCCCTACCTGCGATGCCACAAATGATGTCCTGGTTACCGTACGAAACCGTGTTTTTTCATCAAGATCTACATCAATGGCGGCAGCGCTCAGAACAGGTATGCGCCAGTAAGAGGCCAAGTCGCCCACTTCCGATGTTTCTTCTGAACACGAAGGACCGAAGAACGCGCTGACTTGATCGTAGAGGTAGAGCTCGGCCGCTTCTGCAGGAGCGATCATGATTGTGCCGTTGTCGCAGGAATCGACAGTCTCCCGTAGGACGTACGTTGCCAAACCGATGCAAGTGTCTGGCTCTGTCGTGACCTTTTCGAGGGCCACATCAAACGCAGGGAGCATTTGTGAGGCACCAAACATGGATTCACCCGACGTTAGAATGACACCTAATGACAATGTTACATTGTTTCGATACGCTAAAACCGTATTTAAGAAATAAAGGATTAACACAACTCGTCCAGCCATGATTGAAATAAATGAATATTAAATGAATTGCATATTGTTGATTTTCCCCACAAATGTTGCGGATTTACCGAAGAAGAGGAGCACTTGAATTATATGAAAAAGTAATAACCTAGACTCCAGGACGGAATAAGACTAATTTGATGGTATCATAAATCATATTAGAAGTTCCACTTAATAATGAGAAATACGCCATCTGGGTATACTTAGAATGAGCATCGTTTAAAAGCTTGAGTTATGTTAATGGCGAAATCCCGATTTATTTAGAATTAAATGAGGCTTACATTGACTGCTTACACAACTGTCTCACGATGGCGGTAAAAATATAAGGGAGGGGGGCTGGGGGCGAAGGAACATTGATGAAGATGTCCTGTCTTATGAAATATGCTAACCATTTAAGCACTTAGTCTCTTTTATGAG
The DNA here is from genome assembly GCA_940671915.1 of Paracentrotus lividus. NCBI lineage: Eukaryota > Metazoa > Echinodermata > Echinoidea > Camarodonta > Echinidae > Paracentrotus > Paracentrotus lividus. Next base: position 28,662,327 of record CALNVZ010002100.1, on the reverse strand, counting down.
TTTTGTGATTTTCATTTTACTACTAGAAGCAAATTTTCGTTAGCTGTGTACTGCATTTTGACTAATTCAGAATCAATCATTATAAAAACCATTTTTTCCTTCAAGATTTGTTTGTTTGTTTGTTTGTTTTTTTAATTCGTTATTTTAGTTGTTCTGAAAGATATCGACAAAACAATACTACGATGGTCGTAAAATTGAGTTTGTATGGAGTTGAAGTATGCAGTGCTGTTGACATTGATGACCTAGTTATGGACAATAATCCCAATACAGATGGAAAATATTCGCTCCCTTCCCCTGCCACGCCATATTGTGGTACACAGTGTGTTATTACCACACTATGTTAACGATGTGGAAATGGGACATGTGTTTTTACCATACTGTTGCACACTTTTGTATTGACACCCTATTTGCCACATTGTGTAAATATGTGGATGTACTGTGGTAATGTCACTGTGTAGTAAGAACACACAACCCATGTCCACATAGTTATGAAAAACTGTAGTCATGCCACAGTGTAATAATGACTATGTGGTCCACAGTGTTTCACCATGCGATATTACTGTGGTAATGACACTGTGTGGCAAGATCACACATCGCATTTCCACGTCAGTACCAACACACATAACACACACCCAAATACAGGATCGGTACCACACAATCTTTACCACCAAGTCATCCACACATGTTACCACCGGAAAACCACACACTCGGTACTGCATGAATACCACACACTCAACAAAATATGTTGGGCCGTATGGTTAGTTATTTCTATATTTCTTGATCATTCAATGCAAGTTTCATAATGACTGCTCTTGACTGACTATATGGTTAGGAATTAAATTTTTAGAAACGAAAAAAAAAAAAAAAAACAAATCGCACCAAACAATAATATGCAGTGAATTACTAATAAGTTATGTAAACTTCATAAAAACATTGATTTAGGCGTTCGAAATCAATTTATGCAAATGAGCTTATTATCATAATACCACACATCGGCGGGAAACTGCCACTTGATGGTAATACTTTGATTCTAAAATCATAGTTTTGACCACACACAGCTGGCTGTTTGAACATAGTGTTGTGACACTATGATTACGTTATCACAATGTGACAACACTATGGCCACATACTGTTCACATAGTTGACTGTGTGAACATAGTGTGGTAACACTGTGGTGGTAACACTGTGATACAAAAACCACACTGTGGCAAGACCATGACCACATCACTTTCATATAGTGGAATAAACACTACAGTGTGTTATCTATGTTATAAACAGTGCACACTGTATGCGAATATTGTTTAGTACACCAAATCGTCAAAAACCTGATTGTGTGAAATCACTGTGAACGCACCATTTTCACATACATACATTACATAATATAGTTTCTCATGTGTGGCCAACTACACAGTGAGGTGACACTGTGATTGTTTCATTCTCTCTCATTCCATATTCAACAGCTTTATTATTCTCCTTTTCGATACATTTAAGGTAAATTAAGATTGACTGACGCCGTGATACCAAAAACTAGCTACGCCATTTTGATTGTATCTCTATCTACTAAATTTATAAAATTGATTTTGTAATTCAGCTTTTTTTTGCCACGCTGAAGAGGCATCTGTGCACAATCATAGAATTAAATTGAACAATCGTAATAATTATTTTTCTCAGCTATTTTTGTACTAGAGGAACTAAAAAAATAGCATTTGATCATACCTAACGTCTATATTAAAGCAACCAGTATCAATATTGTCATTTGAAAAGCAGAATTCAGAAAAAAATATCTGAACAACAATTGTCATTATTTCTCCGTCGAAATATATTCTGCGTGTCAACTGCATTTCTTTCTTGGTGTGTTTTATCCTTGTAAACACCACATTAATGGGTTCTCTCTCTGAAAAAAAAAAAAATAATGAAAACAGCCGCGTGACTGGTTACCACATCATGTTGCTGGAAGCTTTCATTTGTGCAAAGTCCTGATGACTATTTCCATTTTCATACAGGAAAATACACAATAAGATATTTCAATTCACTAAAAACTAATGCTTTGTCGCAGGTGATAACCTCCACTCTAAAACTCGAATCTTTTTATTTAGTAGTAAATATATTTGGTTCCAATAAAACAATTGTTTTATTGGAACCAGGGATCGAGTAAACCGCATGACTTAACAACACTTCTGAGGCAAAAGCAATGAAGACAAGTAAATAAAAACGGTGGTATTCTATAACCATTCTAAATATTTAATATCTGATTCTATTTACATGAAAAGAGAAAGAAAGAACTACATATATTGCACGTCCTATGACAAACATGTTATTATTTTGAGCAAGTTGATTCTACAAATGTATATCCTTTTTACTATAAGCAGTCAAATGCCGTGAATGGTAACAATACCAATTTCAATTTATATAGGCAAGTTTCGTCATTTTTCCTTTTTTAAGATATAGTATACAGACCTACATTTAGCTTCTTCGATTATTTTGTTTTCATTAAGATCACCTTTATGGGCAAATAGAATAATAAAGAAAAATAAATTTGCTTATTTAAAAATGAACTGTATTTTTTAATCTCCAACTCGTCAACATTTTTTTTTTCGATAAGAAACAGCCCTGAGAAATTTAGAGTATTGGTAATAAGGGAACGTTCATGTTTTTATACAACACTCTATTAGATTTTGCATTTATAGACTCATTTCACTGTTAGTATAATCTCATAAATCTTATTGCATCCAAGAAAAATTGCGTTGAAGTAAATCCGCTAATTTCACGTCATATTCTTCGTAATACTGTTTCAGTTTCTCAATAATGTCCTCGTCCACTATCGGCAGATGGCGCTGTGACATTTCGTACACACAGTGCGTATCGGGTCTTCTCTCAACATTGACGCAGTAGCGTCCGTCTTCATCGTGGAATTCAAAATGATCTGCTCGGAAGAATTTTTTTACACCAAGGAATGTTTCTAACCTAGCTAATGTCTGCAAAGGTTGATGAACAAAGCTATCTCTGTCAATAACTAAATATCTATCATCGTCTTGAACAAGGGTTTGAAGTTTCTTTAGTGTGTTGTAATAGACTCCTGTTCGAATCAAAGACGAGTCCGCATTTACTCGATTGTAGCGATCTATCAAGGTGTTTTCAACGGTAGGGACAATGTCCTGATGATTGTATGGAACCAGCTCGTCATTGGCTACGGTTTCATTGGGATTTTGGAAGACAGTGGGCTGCATGGAATTTAGTGTGATGTTTAACACACCTTTATGTGTACTCGCGATTTCCGATATAACTCGGGCCACAGGATCTCGAATCATGACCACCACTTTGATTCCAGGAGCAGCAAGCTGAAGGGCGCCCTCTAAGAGATCTTGATCATCGGCGTAAGCGGGTGAATGCTCGATTGTCATTTGGAATCTTGATGAATATGGCTGCTCACGTTTCCACTTGGAAATCTGGCGATCGAAATCGATGCTTGGCCACTCGAAGTGTGACTCGGAATGTGAAATAACGGAGGGATGAAGTCCCAGTACTTTAGAGAGAATAAAGGAATCGCAACCTCTGACCCCAATGACAAGTGCCTGGGGTAAACGCTGCCTGCATTCCATGGCACGTAAAGCCTTGTGGTTATTCAAAAGCTCAATCTCACCGCTTGCCATGTACGTATAGCATCCGACTTTGTACATATCCCATGCTTCTGACTGCGTTATAGTTCCCTTCTGTTTCCTTTTCCAATCTGAAATGGAATCTTGTCTTTTATCGGTCCCATATCTCCGTTTTCCCTCCGTTTCATCGTCCGAATCTCCAAAGTGTATCCAGGCAATCCGAGTCAAAATTAACCAGGTCGCAATCAGAATGATCGCCGCAAGCACAGGCGCCAGCCCCGCCTGCGATCGGGTAATCTGTCCGCAGCGCCCCATTTTCCAGATTTGGAGGGTGATTCGGCGGCGATAATCCCTCCTAGCTCTGCGGGAGATCCATCCGGATGTTGGTTGGCGTCCCTCTGTGTAATAAACCATCCCAGCTAGGCGTATTGGATGACGCAGTAGTAGAACGCGCCTAGAGAGAAATGAAGAGATGAGAGTGGCCATTATGAATAATGTAAGTCATACCCCTGCATTGTGACCCGCACTTATATTTGATATATTCTGTTATGTCAAAAGCAAACATACTTCACAAAAAAGGCCCCCCAGGAATTTTGATCTTTAGCAGCCTTGCTTCGGTCTCTCGAGTGAAAACGAGTACGTTGACACAACCAGTCTCCCGAACTTCCATAGATAGAGGATAAAGATACTACAATAATACTTCTTATGTTCATGTTCACTTGTACATCTCATCTAAAAGAAAAAAACATCAGATCCCACGAAAATGTATCCCTCTATACGTATCTTATGTGCATTTTTATACGTCAACATGAATGATTGAGTGATATAATATTTCCCCATACGCTAATTAACCCATACTGACCGCTGACATATACAAATTTCCGAAAATAAGCGACGCAGATATTAGATAAAATGGCTTCTTTGTATTTATTCTCAATCGATATCGATGGAAGACTGCTCAAATACCCAACGCTTAAAAATCTACGCGGCACGCCCTGTGGTACCAAAGACGGTATTGAAATTATAATCACTCTGCATACGATTTCCATTGTCCCCACGTCTGTGAATATTTAATTTTATTTACATTTATTTTTTTTTTTGTTATTTACATTGCAGCCTCCGCCACCGTAGGCCGGTGCCACTGTAGCATCAGTTCCCTTCGGTTATCTCAAAAGGAACCTTAAATATATGAAGTTCAAAACTTGATAAATGGCCTAGAACTGCGTGTAAAGAGATGTATCAACCCATACACTGTAAAAAAAAAAAATAATACAAAGCAAAGTGATGTTAGCAGAGTCGCCATACCAAAAACCTGTAATTGAAAATAACCCAGTTTGGCTGTAAATTTCTCCTCTATCATATTTATAAGAGAAAGAAAAAAAATCATTAGAGGTCTATAGATACAACAGTGTGTTAAAACGGAACAAATGTGTTACTCTCTGATGTATGATTTTATTTCCCATGAAATTATTTGCAGGAAAGAAATTACCAACAAAAACTGTTTTATAATACGTTTTTTATGGCGACTCTGCTGAGCAGCCAGATTTGCTGTAAAAATACCAACATATTTTGTACAGTGTAGAAACCAATCTGATTAGAGCAGTGGAGTATGTAATGTAGAATCAACGATCAAGGCGGTCCAAGCGTCATGTTCCCGGGTTATCCTCCAAAAGGAACTTAAATTATATGAGTTTCCAAACTTGATTTATGTATCACCCATAGGAAGACCGATCTATTAGAGCTCGAACGCTACCACTTCAGCATCTGTACTCCTGGCATATGTAATGTAATGGTTCTCTAGGACATCTCCCCCGTAAGGACAACCTCTCCCGCGGACAACTATCCGCGCGCGTAGGACAGCTCCCCCGGAGGACCAACTCCCCCCGCCGAGAGGGACAGCTCCCCGGAGGACAGCTCCCCCGGGTCGACGGACAGTCCCCCGCAGACATTCCTCGCCCCGGTAGTACACGTCCCCCCAAGGACGAGCCCCCGGAGGACCAGCTGCCCCCAGGGACAAAACTCCAACGGAGGACAACTTCCCCCCTGGAACAACTCCCCAGACGACAAACTCCCCGGAGGACCAACGACCGACCCTGAGGACAGCTTCCCCGGAAGGACAAACTCCCCCGCAGGACAAACTCCCCTGGAGAAACAAACTCCCCCGAGGGACATCTTTCCCCCCGGAGGAATGGTCCCACCAAGGACAACTCCCCAGATGACCATCTCCCTAGACTTAAATGCATTATAAACACTATTGATTTATGCCAAGCCCTTGTTTTTCCTTCTGTTACAACTATTACATTACTTTCGCATTGAACAGTAACCTTCTGTAATGACAAGCGAGAGATGGGAAGGGTTGTTTAATTGCTAATATCACCATTGGAACCACCCCCGTCCAGAAATCTATGAATGGCTCCTCCTTCCCTCAAGAGGCTTATGTTAGGTTGACAATTCCAGAGCTACCCCACCGAAAAGTGACCCTCCAGAAAAGGATAATTAAGAAAATGCGACAGAATAAAAAATGCTTGGAAAAAAGCAAGGATGCTAAATGGGGACTTAAAATATGAAGCACAGGAGTAGAAAAGAGCGACGTAAGGGCGGAGCTGTCCTACTATATCCTAGCGTCTTCAGCCCAAGGGAGGGGTGGGGAGCCCACCGATAAATTGAGCCTTTAATAATAATTAATCACACCCCCAAACAATGATTAGAATGCGCAAAAGTTGTAAACGAAACACAATTTTTATTTTATCAAAAAAGAAATTCACCCAAAAATCAATTCCAAACATCAATCACTTGTTTTGTCATTTTCAAGCAATAATGCTCATACAATCATGTCATGCGGTTTAAGATTTTACAGACCCAGATAATTGTTTTATTCTGAACGGAGACTGTCGGTTCATGAAGTATGCCCTTGTCACAGCTTTGCATCATCATGCCGTGTCATCCGTATCCATAAGAGGTGTATACAAGACTGCAACTAATCGTGTCTGTATGCAAGATATCTCCAGAAGTAGATGAAAATTAAAAAGCATCTCGGTATTAAAAAACAATTTTCCATTATTTCCCGTCAAATATCCCGATGAAAAGCATTCATATAATTCCTAAACATTTGGCCCCTGAACAAGCCCAAAACAAAAACCCGGAAACCACAAACCCAGTATCCAAAATTATGTAACATTTTTTTGAGCCCGCGACAGCTACAATTGAAGAGGCTGTGATATAAAATTTCCACTTGGACGATTCGCGCTTGAAATGCTTTCTTTTTTTTTTTTCTTTTTTGGCCTAAAAGAAAGATAATCGTCACCGTTCATGTAAGAAGAAATAACAACAACATAAATCTAGAACCCATAAAAAGTAAAAATATACTGCTTGGCCGTCATTTGTTAGTCAAACAAATTTCCCCGGCTCGCGCCTTGCGCCTCAAATCACCCTTAGAAAGGGTTCAATTTTATCCAGATTTCGAACACCCCGCCAAATCCCTATACCCCGGCCCTGACCCCACTTGACCCCTCACATATCATACATCCCCACTGCACCTCTAAGATCTAAATCAGATTCATCTTACCTATGGATTTAGATTAAAGTTGAATCCTCTCCCTCTTATTTTGACCGATCGAAAAATTCGGTTCGAATAGCAGCACCGCCTGCTTATAGCTGCCAAACATTTAACACCTATCGCCGGAAAAAACAAAAAATGCCAAAAGATTTTGTATTTCCGATGAATGACTATTTTGCTTTTAAAAAAAAAAAAATCGCAAATTAGCAAAAATTAACGAGTGCATGTGGATCTGTTATCCGGAATGGATGAGTTGTCCTCCGGTAGGACATCCCAGCGGCGCGGTAGTTTGCGCGGGATGTCCTCCGGACGATCGTCCTCCCAGGGGAGTTGTCCTCCAGGGATGTTGTCCTCCGGGAGTTGTCTCCAGGGAGTTGTCCTCGGGAGTTGTTCCTCCAGGGGAGTTGTACATCGGGGATAGTCCTCTGTGGACTTGTCCGACCGGGGAGTTTTCACGTGCGCGCGAGATTCCTCCGGGAGTGTCCTCCGCGTGGGACCTGTCCCCTCCGGGGAGATGTCCTGCCGGGGAGTCTGTCCTCCGTGGGTGTTGTCCCTCGGGAGTGTCGTCCGGAGTTGTCCCCGGGGACGTTGTCCTCCGGGGAGATGTCCGTGTATACGAATTCTTGTAGATCAAACGATTCACAGGGTCAAGCGGCATGTTCCCGGTTCATCTCAAAAGCGAACTAAAATATACTGAAGTTCAAACTTCGATTATATAGTATCACCCATAGGAAGAACGATCTGGATTAGAGCTTGGAGTACGTACTGTAGCGCATCAACGATCCCAAGAATCACATAGATCAACTTTATATTCCTAAAGAACCACTGAATATTCACAGTTCTACAATAATAAGGTTCTGCCAAAGATTTAAAGTTCAATTCTTTAGATAGATATGTATTAAGAACCAAACAAGATTTTACCACTTTGAATGCCACCGAATATGATTCTGTAAAAATCGATTGAAGTATTTATAGGCATCTAAAAAGCTGATAAGCCTACCACGCATGATAATGCCGGGAAAATCAACAAAGAACATGAAAGGCGGAGTAATGCGAACAGACACCAACGATAATGTCTTCTTCCTTTTTCTTTTCTTAATAGTAGTTTAAAATAGATACAGTGCGCTTTGTAAAGTCCGATTTACTGATGTAAAAGATTAGCCATAACATTCAGTTATACCACAATGATCCAGTGCGCTCAACCAGAAGAAAAGTAAACCCAACTTTCGGAGCATCATATTTAAAATGTAAAGGCTTGCTGTGACCTTGCATATTTACTTCATAATAATGATTATCCATATTCCTTATAACCGAAAAAAAGCGGATAACCATTGGCTAAGAACCCCCAAGGTTAGGCAAAACCAAACCCTTTCTATTTCAATAATAATTTCCAAGTAATATTTTGTCCCTTAATGAACTGGACACCGGAGGCTGATCCCAGAAATGCCAGCCGTTAGCTTCTGACAAAACTTCGTACAACTCTTTTCCACCAAAGTTCATTAAAAACGCCCCAAGTGTTCCAGCATCAAATGAACAGCACAGGTATAATTTTACATCTCTCGAATAAGAAATAGTTACTCACTTTGCCATATCATATAAAAATTAATGACAACAATTGATTACATTTTGATACGAGCTCTTCAAAGTTGGGTTTAACCTTTTATTTCTGGGCACGCCACCCTCGTAAAGCAATATTCAAATAAAATAATTGCGCCCTTTAAAGTTACTCTGCGGCGATGTTATTCTCTATTTCTTCTTCAGATTTATTGGTGTTTACAATGGAGTCCAAAGCTCGTGCGACGACCATCAATAAACTAATTCACGCTATCCTAGCTGTACAACCTGACCTAAGGTATTACTAATAGGGTTTGCTCGAGCCTGCCCCAAAAAATTTTCTTCTTCATTCCTTTTGATTTATATGCATCCCCCTTCATTTCAGTAAACTATTTACTAACTGCAATCCCCTTCAAAGCCAAAAACATATATTTGATTGGTACGAAGGCCCTTTGTCCTTTCTTCTATGGCCGCAGCCATTAAAGGAAGTAGCGTGTACCCGTGTTTACATCCCCCAAAAACTATAGACTGGATTTAGTCGGAAAAAACGAAATGTGCGAGCACAACTACTCTTTTGAGCCCGACGGAATTATCAGAACGGATCCAAAAAATGCCTACGCCTGTCCTTTTTCGGAGGTCTAGCCCTGTCCCTTTCCAGGGTCTCTAGCCCTTCATCGATGCATCCGGTTACCCGACCCTGGCAGCACTGAACGACCCAAGACTTGAACTGAGTTCCCTGGAACCGATTCAACCGACCGCGGCCCAGCATGTCAGAACTATGAGCAACCAGGAGCAGGGCCCTAGCAGCCCATTGGGCGTATGTACCAATATACAGATTACCAATAGTGAAACAATAGCCCGGTAATTAGGAAACTCATGAAGATGAAATTTTTTCTTACCATTTATCCCGCCCGAGTGGTATTAAAGAATACTCCGGTTATAAATAAATACCATATAAATTCTGAGTGCCAGTCGGAAGTTTAAAAAAAAAAGTTAAAAAACAAAAAACACACACACTAATATACGAACAAATTGCATACAATATTTTCTTCTACACACGCCAGCACTATTTTTATTTTTATTTTTTCTTTGTTAGACACCAATTCAAACCCGGCGCTTCCGCCGCAGAACGGCTCCTTTATTGCAACCCACATCTCAGCAACAAACATAAAAACGCCTTTCTGTAAATATAATCGATGACTCCTGGACAACAGCGGCGTCCAATGTTTTGCAGCCCGGAATGAAGATTTAAAATTTGTTCTCATTTTTTTAGATTGCTACAGTATATAAAAAACTATCCTTCAATATTAATTTCAATCAACCATGAAATTGCCAGTAAACCCTAGTAATGAGATTATCCTCCCTCCTTTTAATTCTGGCTACATCTCGAAGTGCCCCAAACTTCCCAGCCAAGAGGCAATGACGTGGTTATGCAAGATGCTTTTAATCAAGTCTGGATTCGAGCTTCCAATACTCAAGAGACAACTCTTGATGCTATCGCTTATTATCGATCAGCTCGTTGGACATGAAGATCCTTGAAGAGGGTTAACCATTTATTAATTTAAGGAATTGAGGACTGACATTTGCCCCGATGAGGAAGAGGCAAAGGCACGAGCTAGAAGACGGCAAGAAAGGACAAATGATAGAGGGGCAGGGGGAATGATGAGAACAGGACCGTAACGCCGCAGGGACAGCCGCCATGGCGACGGGGAGAAACGAGATGGGGGGGGAAGAAGAAGGAGAACACCCCAATGGCCGGCGAAAAAAAAAGAAAGAAAAAAGGCGCCGAACCCGGAAATTGGCCGACACGCGCGGACGCCACGGGCCCGGCAGGGGAAATGGGCGGCGGCAGGACCAAGCGACACAGGGCAGCCAGCGTGCAAGCCAAAAGGGACCAAGGGACCAAGAATGAACCACGAGAACCGGCCCAGAAGTACCCTGAAAGGAGACGGCACAGTAGGGGAAAGGCTGGGGGAACAGGATGCCAATGGGAAGAGAGGGCTGAAGCAGAGAGAGGAAGCCAAGCAAGGACAGGGCAAAGAAAAAGAGCCGGATGGCACAAGCCGCAGATAAGAGAGAAGAAACAGGGAAAAGGGGAGGAAAGGGCCAGCGGGAGACAGGACACGGCACGGAGCACGGGGAGCAGAGCCAACACGAGCGAAAGCGGGAGTGGAAGAACGAACAAGTCGGGAGAGGAGGGCAGAAGCAGGGCCAGACAGGGGGAGAGAGGACGAAGAGCGAAAGAGAGAGGGGGCCCGGCCCCGGGCCCGCGAGACCAGGGAAAGAACCCGAGACAGGGGGGCGGGGGAAACAAAGGGGGGACAGAGGAACAAAGGCCCCCCAAAAGAAAGAGGGAAGAGGGGGGAGATAGCAGGGAAGAAAAGGAGGAAGGAGGAGGCAGCAGGGCGCCCGAAAACGGGGGGCCAAAAATGGGAGCCACAACAAGGAAAGACGAAAGAAGCAACAGCCGAAGAAGATGAATTTATTTCTGTCGTTGCCAATGAAAAATTTAGTCCCGTATTGCAAAGAGAATTTAATGCAAGTTCATTCCACCTAATTCCCAAATTACAGTTAAGATTTTGAAGTAAATATAATTTAGTTTACAATGAAAAAAAAAAAGTTTTCACACTTTTAAATTATTTTGCTGGATATTCACGACTTCTAATTTTTGTACGCATCCTCCTTAGCAACGACGAAAAAGTTTTTTTTTTCTTCTGTGCGTGATGTTTGTTTCATTTGCCTGTGTGATGGTTCAGTATGACTATTTTTAATTTGCCACAAGGATAATGGAAACATGTAAACAGTTTGCAGAGAAATATTACTCCTCCTTAATATTTTTATTTACTGATAACCCGCACCTCTTAAAATTTCATATCTAGGGGCATTTGTTCATTGGTCACCCCTTTGTTTAAAAAGTTCCGCTGTCTTGGTATTTACTGATCTCGGGAATGAAAAGGGACACGTCTCGTCTTTCAGAATATACAAAAATATTCGACAATTCACTCGCCATGAATAAAATACGACAACATATAAAATAATTGTAAATATGAAAACATACACGCATCTAGCTATGTTGCAATACCAGTGCAAAGTGAGTGTACTTACAAATCGTGTATGGAAAATAGAATACGAATAATAATACAATGATTTTTTTTTTCGTTTTGAAACAATAAATATTACTTATAACTTTCATCTAATATTTTATATATATTTTTATTTATATATTTATGTATAGTTTATATCTTAACTGCAATTTCAGGTAGATCCATGAACAAAGGCACCTTGAAATAAAGTATTATATATCTACGTTTGTGATTTAGTCACATCACTTATTATTTGATTCAATGATGTCTATTGTGTTTGTTAAGCTCCAAGACATTTTGGCTAGTATGGAGTCCCGCTACTCAACAGGCAAACCATGTGACGACGATGGAAATTGTTATTCACTCGAACCAGGTTAGCTAAACCGCACTCCTAATAGCACACACACACACACACACACACACACACACACCTCACATACCCTTATGCACACATACCCTCTCACACATACCCTCAAACACACACACACACACATACACATACATACCTCACATATCCTCATGCACACATACCCTCTCACACACACCCTCAAACACACACACACACGCACTCACACACACACATCCTCATACACAAACAACCTCACACACACACACACACACACACACACACACACACACACTCAAACGCACACATACATGTACAACCACTGTAGAAGCTTGTCTGTCTCATTCTCCACTCTCCCTCTTCTTTTTTTTTCTACTACCTTCTCCTTTTGTCTCATTCTTGTATTCTTGCAATATTTTACCTTTTTTATCTAAATTACACGCTCACACTTATTGCCATTACACTCTGTGATTAAATCAAAAGGTATATGGTATATAGGACTATCAACAAAATATGTCAACAGGAAGAGAGAAAGAAAGACATAAAAGGATAAGGAGACAGAGATAGAAGAATATAGAAAGAGAGAAAGGGAAAGAAGGAGTGCCGAGTGGGAGACATGGGATGGATTCAATCTACTCACACCAACATCCTTATTTGCCTATTACGATACAAAATTGTCTCTCTTTGATAGAGAGGAATAACAGAGTGGATTTTCCATCATTTTCATTCATTTTTATTCTCTTGATTGACCATTTACTTAATCTATTTTCCTTTATAGACCTAACACGAATCATGGCCACTTCAGAAGACTATTACGAGTTATATTGGGCGTGGAACGCTTGGCGAGCAGAGGTTGGAGCACCAGCCCGCGAAGACTACACCAGATATGTGGAACTAAAGAATAAAGCTGCACTAGCAAATGGTATGTCAAAACAAATTTAGATTGTATTATTAGATGAAAATTGCTGTGCAACTTCTTCATATTATGTTATCTTTCCATTGTTCCAGTTGTTTAAGCGACATGGACAAAATATATAACGGTATCCAAATCCGAATCCGGATCTTCTTGCGTGTATAAGACGATTTGTTCAAAGTTCATTCTTGTTTTATATTGAGTACATTTGAACAAGTAATTATATAGGATCACAAACCGATCACAAACACATCATTTGGTCTTTATTCCCTTATTTGCAAACCTTGAAAGTCTATATATTTGAAAACCTTTTTGTTGGTATGATTTGTTTTCGTTGCTTTTTGGTGTTCTTTTTTTTTTCTTTTCGGTCAGATATCAACTTCTCGTGCCGCCCCTACTCAGTAGGTCAATTAAATAAATTTATAATAAAGCATAATATCGTGGCGATCATATGATGATATTAATGGTGAGAGTAAATAATTGTAACAGCCCCATAACATATTATAATTTACTTTGTTACCACAAAATATTATCTGAGAATATGGTTCCAAAAAATGGGGGAAGGGTGGGGTGCATTTTGTCTGTCCTTTAATAGATTCATCTATATACTTTCGTCTTCTTTTTTTTTTTTATAGATAGCAGTCTTACTTTGTAAATACTCTGGCAATATTGCAATGTCAAGTATCTAAATATATTTGTTTATTTTGTGTTATGTGTCACGTATACGTGATACGTAATGTAAGCAAAATATATTGCTAGCATTGCTGTCGTCTTTTTTATGATAAAAGATTATACATCTAAATTAAATAAATAATTAATTAAACTAAAGAGCGATAAAATTGTTATGTCGGATTAGTGCAGACCTCTTAGTCTGATTCGCTATGATCACATTCTATTTGTAGATCAACCAGATGCCGGAGCCTACTGGCGATCGTATTACGAAGTGGACAATCTGCAGGAGATTACAGAGAAACTCTATGATGAACTGAAGCCACTTTACGAACAGCTCCATGCGTACGTGAGGAGAAAGCTTTACAACCGATATGGTCGTGAATACGTTGACCTCCGAGGACCCATCCCTGCTCATATTCTAGGTAAGATCAAAATGTTACTAGTATCATACTATTTAACATTAACCGCATATTTTGTGAGGAACCTATAAACTTATCGAGCTTTTATATTGCATCGATGCTGATTTGACAGGCGTTGCAACTGTGGCTGAAAATAAAAGGGCCTTAACTTGATTTGGTTACCTCACGCGATACAAAATGTCTAAAACTATTTTACAAGGCACAGTTAAAGGCGGACGAAAACGAGGACGACAAGGAGCTGAAAATCTGGGCGGAAAATCTAAAAGCTTCAACAGATGCGACTTGCCAGAGCTACTTTTGATTGCAACTGACAGGATTGGCATGGATGAAAAATGTGCTTCTTCTGCTCGCCAGTCCAACCCAACGATTTCGGAAGAGTCAAGGGACTGAGTGAAAAAGTGGACCTTTCTGAATTTTGGTGTAGCCATTGGATTGTGGTGTCGGAATTTTAATTTCAAATTATGTGGTTCTTTTAACAGGTAATATGTGGGCACAAACGTGGTCAAACATTTACGACATCTGCGAACCGTTTCCAGGGAAACAAGCAGTCGATATCACACCTTCACTTGTCGCACAGGTAAGATCTCTCTCTCTCCCTCTCTTTCTCTCTCTCTCTCCCTCTCTCAGTATACTTATGTCATTATATATAGGTGTGAAGACGATGATAAATATGATGTTTGTGTATAATAAATGATAATTATGAACATTTTATAACAGTTTCAACAAATTTTACACAAACCTAATAGGAGTGTTCTACTAACGTAGCATTTAGAATAATAATAACAAGGTGCATTTTCTAAGCCATTTGCCTCATGTTATTTATTTTATATTTTCTAAAGCAAACTCTCCTTTTTTTTTAAAGTTAGAAACATACACACTTTGAGTACGACGTGTTGTATTTGGAAGAACTTTTAATGTGAAAAATCAGGATAATAGTGCAATCATCACATTTACTTTCTGAAAGTGGTTTATTTAAATCAGTTATCCTATTAATGAATGGCGTTGGCGATACTATCCATTATTCTTATTTTTAACATCATTTTTCTGCCAGAACTACACTGCCTTGCAAATGTTTCAACTGTCGGACGACTTCTTCAAATCGCTAGGGCTTATTGAGATGCCTGAACCATTTTGGGAGCACTCGATGATAGAGAAGCCTGACGATGGGAGGGACGTTGTTTGTCATGCATCAGCTTGGGATTTCTCAAATCAGGTGGACTTCAGGTAACCCTCCCCTTCCTTAAACAGAATATTTCTCAAATTTTACTTGCCTTTTTTTTGTAATCTTCTTTTAAAATGTTAACTGATATCTCGACGAAAATGTAAGGATATTGTTTATGTAGGCCTACAGGGAATAGGAACTGTTCAAGGCTATTTATTATTATACTTTATGACAAACACATTAGTTGTTTCAAATTTCGTGATTGTTGTATACCAATTTTTATTTCTCAATTTCTTTATTTATTTCAAGATTACATCGAGATATACCTCGGATTGTTTAATCATCCGATGAACTTTCTGAGAGACATATAAGGAATAATCGTATCAGGACAACTGTCCCTGGAAAATTACTCCCCCCCCCCCCAGAAATAGGATTAGGGTTAGGTGTAGAGTTAAGGGATATTTTTTGGCGGGGATAATGGTCCGAAGTAATTGTCCAGGGGTTGGTTGTCTTAGAACCGGCATATTCCATAAAACCCTTGTTCTTTATATTACTGGATGACAGGATCAAGCAATGTACCGATATCACCATGGATGACTTTATTACCGTCCATCATGAGATGGGCCACATCGAATACTACCTGCAATACAAGGATCTCCCTGTGGTGTACAGAGGTGGAGCTAACCCTGGTTTCCACGAGGCCGTGGGTGATGTCCTTGCTTTATCCGTAGCAACACCCAAACACTTGAAAGAAGTCGGATTAATCGACAACGTGGTTGACGATGACGGTATGTATGACACTTTTTTTTTGAAAACTTCCCTTTTCTTCCCCTTTTAAGCAATCAAAATCTTGCCAAAAATGTAAGTTGTTATTTGTTAAAGTGCTACTAAATGAGAACATAGTATCTAGTCTATAGTTTCGGACGAATTGATTCATATAATTTTGTACAACATGGAATTAGATTTAGGACCCTACCGAGTCTCTAACTTTCTATTTAGTAAACTACATGATTCCGTATAAGGCTAGATCAGGCCAAGAAAAATGATATCGGAATGTTTTGTTTTGTTTTTGTTTTTTAAATAAAAACATGAATTCTTAAAGAGGTTAGAATTAGGGGGAGAAGACAAGATGAACATACATTTACACCGGCTTTATAAATTTCCTTATCAAAAAACAAGTACAAGTAGCCAACTATCATGTGCTATTTATTTCTTGCTATCAACAGAGGCTGATCTGAATTTCTTGATGAACCTTGCTTTGGACAAGATCGCCTTCCTACCATTCGGATACCTGATGGATCAGTATAGATGGGGAATCTTTAATGGTTCTACCACAGATGATACACTGAACGCCGACTGGTGGAAACTGAGGTAAAATCAAGGAATATTGTTAAGGTTGAGAATAATAAGAGCAGTCGAAGTAATTAGTACTCAGAAGATTAAAATAAGAGTGCCCCACTAAATGCAGTTATTATCCCAATTTTAGGAGAGCTGACATGATAAGGGGCTAAAGTATGTCTCAACCTGGGAAGGGTGAAACTGGTGCAGATAATGTTTTTCGGTAAAACACAAGCACCGTTTTTTTTTAGGGATGCTTCCATATCTTTTCTCATGGCAATAATTAAAGAAGCAAATTAATGTTCAAATGTAAGGAGATGTTAACATGGTTAACATGGTTATTATAACAGAAAGCTTTCAACAAATCGACTGCAAAGATAGAAAATAATCCCTGTGGCGAGTTACGAAATGAAAAAAAAAAGCATTGCTTTTGCACATGTTCTTTAAAAAAAAAAAAAAAAAAAATCCAATCACCTGTTTAAGTAGTCTAGTTCTGGACTCTTTAGAAGTTTGTGTTCATAATCCGCTAGATGGCGCGTTTCCCCACTCAGGCCACTCTCCCCCACACAATCATTTACCCCACTCAGGCCACTCTCCCCACACAATCATTTACCCCACTCATGAATGAGTGGGGTAAATGATTGTGTGGGGGACAGTGGCCTGAGTGGGGAAACGCGCCATCTAGCGGATTATGAACACAAACTTCTAAAGAGTCCAGAACTAGACTACTGTTTAAGTGGATACGGATCCATTCAGGATGGTCTACAGATGGCGCGGGGGGGGGGGCATTATTTGAAATCGCACAAATCCACTTAAATTGAGAATCATGTTGATAAGATAATTTTTCGTCCGTCGGTCATAAAGGGGGATCTTTTTCAAACCCTAATTCCGTGTTAGTTGCAAAATGACAATGTACATAACATTTTGTTTCCCAGACTCCGTTACCAGGGGATCATACCACCAGTCGAAAGGAGTGAGATGGACTTTGATGCTGGTGCCAAGTACCATATTCCAGCCGACGTGCCTTACATCAGGTACATTGTGCGAATAATAAATCTTTTTCAATGCCGTATCTTATAGACAGGTCTACCTTTTATGTGTCTTTTGTGGGTAAGTAAGGAATGATTTAGACCTTAGCTCATCATAGCACCCCCTTTTTTAGGAGCGGCAGTTCATATCAATGAGCCTCAAACTTTCACACCAAAGGGCTCATAAATTTTACCGTACATATTATCAAATGTTCAAACTAAATGTCTCAAAACTCATATATTCGACATTGAGCATGTTGAGTGAAATTAGTAAAAAATTTTTAAAATTATTAATTTAAATATACACGAATGTTCAATACAGTTTTGTTTAAGCCAAAGAGGAGCACCAGATCGACACTGCCCTATCCCTTTCTTGATGAACGGCAAAAAGTGTTGCAGCAACGTCTATCTTTTAACGTCTTCGGGTATGACGCGGTCGGGGCTCGAATCCACGACCTACCGATTATGATGCGGATGCTCTATCCATTGAGTCAACACATCGGTTTGGATTATATTCTAATTTAGATGACCATGTAACTTTTAATACTTAATGTTCTTAATCAACGCATCCCCCACACCATTTTCCAGATATTTCATCAGTTTCGTGCTGCAATTTCAATTCCACGAAGCTTTGTGCACAGCAGCCAACCAGACTGATGAACCGCTTTATAAATGTGACATCTACAATTCACTGGAGGCCGGTACACTGCTTGCGTGAGTCTTCTAAATTTCATTTATGATCTTTGTTGCAAAAAACATCAATTTAAGGGCTTTCTCCGTTACCTCAATCTCCTTAAAAATAATATGTCAAATGAGCATACTCTGAATCATTTCATTTAATTGGATTCATGTTCCAAAACAAATACATGGACCATGAAGCCGTTTATTCTCTTTATTTTATCTTATTAGGGGTGGCGTATATAAGCTTTTGTCAGAACTCTTAAGAATATTATACAAACGCTAAATTTCGTTTGACGTGTAATAGTATTACCAACCACTATTCCCCCCCCCTTTGTATTAAAACGGATTTGATTGATATTTTTGAAGTGTTGTTCTTCGTCACTCCTCTTGAAAAACGTTATAACTGCTCCCACTGTTGCATAGCTCCTTAACTTGTTGTATTCTATCGCTTATATATACACTTGCGGCATGTGGCCCACGAACATAAAGCTATATCCTAATTTCTGTATCATTCCAGGAACATGTTGAAGCTTGGATCTAGCAGACCGTGGCCAGAAGCTCTGAATGCAATCATAGGTAGCGAAACTATCAGTGCCAATGCTATTATAAACTACTTCCAACCTCTCATCGACTATCTTCGGGAACAAAATGAAATGAACGGAGAAACCATAGGATGGCCAGAGATGTACACTCCCAAAGGTATGTGAATACGAATTCGGTTTAGAGAACTCATCAACAAAATAGTTTACAGATTATGTTTATGTTACGTGACTTATAAGAATAAATGTTTGTATAAGAAAAGCTACTGGCGGATCTGTGACTTTAGCAGGTCACATTTCCATTTGTGGCGTAAAAGGCTCAGAGAGTGTGTCATAATATGCCTTATGCGTCGAATTGGATTCAATTGAAGGACCTGTCGTTTAGAGACCACTAATCTAAAGACTGGGCATTATATTGTATTAGTTGGTTTGTATGATAGGTTATATCGTTCATAATAAGATATCCCATTAATTTTGCATTCTTTGCACGACAAAGTTAATGACATATAATATTGGATACTATTGCTTATATCATGTTAAAGGCTACAGATGGTTGGCCCAGGAGATGCATAATAATGTCATCATGGTTGTTGCGGTAACTTATACTGATTTGCGATTTATTTTATTGCTTTTACGTTTAAAGGAAGCTGTAAACAAAATAACAATTTTCGATCAGAACGCTTAAACTAATTCTCAAATCAAACGTTTGGACGGTTTAACATTTTTTTAAAAGTTGAGATGAGTTGATGGGACACTTGTAATGATATTTTGATTTAATGGAATCACTTTATATATCTTCACCCTGGTTTGAGTGAGTTTTTAAAAATTAAATTAAATTTCTCCTTGTTTATCCTCTTATTTGCACGTTCTCTCGATTCGTCCGATCTGCTCACCTTAAAGCGCGTAAGTATACTAAAATGAAGACACTGCTTCACAGATTTAAAACTATCCTTCATTATATATTTTCAAATAGTATATCTATTCTTACACCCCTAATAAAAAAGGTCTTAAAATGTCTCAAAAAACCTTATTAGAATATTGTTATTCTTGTGGATTACATGGTTAAAGCGATGCACTCATCATGCTCATGACAAGTTAAAAGAAACCAGGACATAATGCACATTTGCCTTAAGGCAGACAACTATGACAATATTTTGTAATCAAACATGAAAAGATGGATGTGAAAAAAAAAAATCCTTTTATCATTCCCATATCTACCAAATTGGTCGGATATTTCAATTGTTTTTATCTTTATTTCCAATAAGTTTTCTATGTTTTAACAACATAATCTGTCAACACATTCTGGCTTCTAAACTGATTTACAATGAACATGATGAAAGGTATATAAGAAACGTTAAAACTTAATGCTTTTCGAACTTGTTCTCCAATGTCGAGTCTAATCGATATTTTGATCAGCTTTGTGTGAATAATTATTGACTATTGTTTATTGATTTGATTGTAATTGCGGATTGTTTAATTCTTTCAGCTGAAATGGAAGATGATCTGACGAAGTGGAGAAACAGTTATGAGATGTGGCAAGAAGAAATGATGGATTGGAAGAAGACATTCGACGATTACAAAGATTTACCAACCTGCAATTAATAGTCATTAATTACCCTATCAGTCTTGACTTAAAGGATATAAAATCAATTTCGAGAATAACAAATTATAGAATAAGTTTCTCAACAAGTTGTTTTGGTATCGAATTGGAATACTTTTGTCTAAATTTGATGTGATAAAGTTACGCAAGATTCTCTCAAACAATGAACTCTTGTATAATTGAGAGTGAATAAATCAACTACCAGAAAAATGACATAATACACAAATAATGTGTGAATTATGCTTGGTTGATGCATTAAAAGAAATACTTTACTTATTATCGGAACAATTTTTTTAGAGAAATTTCTCTAATGTCGCAAGGCTACTTATTCTTCTCCGAATGGCTGTAAAAACAAAAACAAAACAAAAGCTCGAGAAAGATGAAAAACAAATTTTTAAGGTGTATACATTATAACCCATCTATATAACTATACATCGTACTATCATTTTTTAAACAGAGTAGAAGTTATGTGTTTATCCATTAAGTTAGCATTATTGAGACATTATACTTCTTAGTAAAGATGAATACTTGAAAGCGAATCTCTCTATTAAAACACAAACCAGGAAAATCCTCGAAACATGTAAATTATATGAATCGAAAATTATTAGGTTTGAATAGCGAAATCGTTAAATCTTATTAATCAAAATCAAAAGTTTATGCAAACTATCATGAATCTTTAACTATACTCTTATCATTTTCGAAATCCTGTAAGTATATTTTCGAGCTAGAAGTTTTCATGCAATAATCTGGAATTGTTTTGTACGGAAATATGTGACATACTATATAATGAAATACTTAAAATATCCACATAGATGTAGATACTTTTTCAATGAAAATTCATACATGCGACTAGATAATCCAAAATGTCTTATTTTTGTGGGACCTTTTATGTATTGCATGGGAAACCGTCACCCGTATCACTGGTACACAGAAAAGTGCTTAAAATAATAAGCAGCGGCTTAGCTATTGGCTGAATGAAAGTTACAAAATAGCCAAAATAGCAAAATAATTTGTATGTAAAAAAAATGTAATGAACTAAAAATGTAACAACATAGACAGTGAATAAATTTCATATCCTCTATAAAGTTAATCAAAGTATTGGTATTATTATTTTTTTATTTTATGTGAATACTAAAGTATTTACAACATATAGATTTATGATCAAGAAACAATGAATCACGGATTGTACAGTGTGTTATATTAATAACGAAATGATTAACCAAACCATACTTTAAAATATTTTAACATCTTATCAGCACATGGAAGAAGTGTGTAATTTAATTGAATTTCTCTACAAAGACAACGGTAAGTTATGGTAATTACGGATCGTATTAGGAAGAAACATCCAAAGAATGATAATTATAAAACCGTATTTACCCCCGAAAGCTCTCATTTTCCCGAGAGTGTATAGCTTCATTCCGTTAGCATGCAGAGCTTTCTCATGTTCATGTCATGACAAAAATGTAAAATAGAGATTATACTGTACATTTTCCTCATAATTTCTACGTGCAATTTATATTGATTTACCTGGGGCAGAATGCGATCGAAGTTGCTTTCTTTTCGAAGGGGTTTGAAGGTATATACACAATCACCGCTGCACGGAAATGTCACGACATTATAAAAGGTCCAGACTTGCTCCCAACTAAAAACATCGCGGTGCCTCACCAAATTGAATTTATCGCAGACAAGTCATGTTCCAAAAACAATCATTACCACTATTTGCCTTGCTGTCACACAGATCCTGCAAGCGACTTCATTTAATTTGTCCCGGTAACTAGCATTCCCTTCGGAGTGCGCTCTCCTTCCTCTTAATCGCTTCATTCTTGGCTACCTGTCCCAGTCTATTTCTCTCAGTTTCTCTGTCCGACTCTCTTTCGGCCTTACCGTTTCCTTTTCTCCTCTCGCTTTTCCACTTGTAAAATCCCACTCGCCTTTATTCAATCCTCATTCTCTCCCGCACTCTTTCTCATCGTAACTGTTTTTTTCATCCACTTTCTCTCTCTTTATTTATCTCTCTATCTTTCTCTCTTCTTCTTTTTTAATCTCCCTTTTCCCTATCATTCTCTTTCTGCCCGTTCCGTGTTTCATTAAAATCTCAATGGTTTACGGTCTTAATCTTTCCGTTAAATCTGTTTCATTCTCTCATTACTCTATATCTTTTTCTTTTTTTTTCTTCAAACTGTCCATCACCTCTTCAATATAAGTTTCCCTACCTCTATCGTCTTCTTTCTATCTCCCTCTGTCTATCTGTCTGTCTGTCTGTCTCTCTCTCTCTCGGGAAAAGTGGAATCTTATTCCCCTTTTCTCATTTTCTTCTTATGTCATATGAGGGGGCGGCGGTCCGGGAGCTATTTATTACCCTTTCACTCTCTTTCTGCGTTACATATTTTCCTTCTCATTCTCTCAATGATACTACATCTCATTCAGACTGACTACCACCACCTCTTCGATATGTTTCTCTGTATCTGCCTCGGGATGCCTAGCTTCTTTCCAATTTAATTCTCAGTTGTCTCTCTATTTCATTCTAATTTTCTCCTCGTTCGTCTGCCTTGCCCTTTCTTTGCATCACATGTTTTTGTATGTTTACGTAGTTACGTACTTGTAATTTCAAGCATGGTGCAGTATCGGAGTTAGGCGAAGCGCAAGAAGCGTGCATCCTTTCTACTTTTTCACGAACCACACATTGAGGGTACAAGTTACTCTGAGAAAATTGTCGTTTGCATCCCCTTTCCCTGTATCCGAAAATTTGCTGTACGTACCCCCTCTATTACCAAAACCTAGATGCGCTGCTTTTGGTAATGCATTAAGCTTTTCTTCTCCTCCCTGACAAATAAATACTTTACATGTTTTAGCCATCCCATGAATGTCTATTCGGTGGTAGATGTCAGTGACGAACATTTTATTTGATGAGGTTTGTCGCAGTAGACGTTCAGGCTCTTCCGAATGTCACGACATATGGCTTATGTTTACATTTACATTAATACAATTTAAATTCATGTTCATGTGTGAGCACCCTAGTGTTATTCTTTCGTATGATTTTTTTCAGGTTCCTACTCAACTTTCTCTCCCGCTTCTGGCATCTCCCTCTCCCTCTCCCTCTGTCTATCTCTCACTTGTTACCGATGAAATTGCCCACTTTAATTACCCTTTTTTCTATTAATCGTTGCTTCTCGTATTCTTCTGGTTGACAAGTGAATGATCACCGTTTTCCACTAACCGTAATGCACCGGGCGATCACCCTTAAAGTTACTAATAAGATCTTTAAGTCATTATTATGCGTTGCATCTCGTGGACAATTGACATTCGTCTTTATTGCTGCCAATTGCAATCGCATGGACTTATGAACTCCAACAAGACGTTAGAAGCCTCGATGTCTTTTAGAGTGAAATATTTGTTCTGGTCATGATATTGAAACGTGAAAGACACTGTCTAAACGTGATCTGGGAAGGTTGATAACAGTTCACCTAAGCATTATTTTGTGCTGTGAGGTATTGGAATCGCCGAAATTATAAGAAATTAACCCAATTTAGCTTTGAGTCACATGCACTTACACAGAAATGCATGTATGGGGCAACACAAAATGTTCGGGACCCAAACATTATAGCTGTTTCGCTATATTTTTGGTCATATTATGACTACCATGACTATTAGGGCAATCATTTATTGTGGAGCTTTTTAATATGATATTCTGAAAATAACAGGAAAGCACAAAATAATCTTCTTCATCTTTCCCTCATCTTTCCACTACACTAGATTCCCCTTAATGCAGCTAGATTCCCCTATATTTGCTATTTAAACACGACCCGTACTTTACGGCCAATATATTTTGGCAGATTAAATACAATTTGAAAATTTTGAATTGCGTTTAATTATCTGATGATGGACTATACTATATTGGAAGAAGAAGAAGAAGAAGAAGAAGAAGAAGAAGAAGAAGAAGAAGAAGAAGAAGAAGAACGTTACGCGGCATTATCAATTTCCTACTAATGCTGTTTAACACAACCCATCTAATACTTTTAGTCACAATTCCTTGGAAGATTACAATTACTAGTCTTTTTAGTTAAATTTAAGTGTGTACGGCAGTGACATGGTCAACACCAAAGTCAATTTAGACGAGGTTTGTTTTGTAATATTTCAGCCATTTGTGGATCAAGTTTTTGAAATAATATTCGAAATTAGTACTCGAAGATCGTAATAATTATGTATCGATTTTAGTCCAGCTGGCAAAGTATTTAAATATCCAAAGCGCCATCTCTCCCATTAATGATAACTAAATATCCTATGAGGTTTAAACTAGTTGCAATCATTTAACATACCGTGTTAGCAATTATATAATTTATTTCAGCGAAGAGAAATTTATGAAGAAAATTGACTAATTATGAGAAATATAAACACCGTAGCGCTTTCTGACATGTTCAATAACGTGACACGTCGATTTCTTTGGCTTATCCGCGCCTAAAATGGAAGAGCGAACTGAGCAACACTCTCATTGACTGTGTTAGTCTTAAAAGTACACCTGTTGAGATAACTATAAACAAAACGGTATAAAATTAGCCTACCATATAATTTGTATCGGGAAACTAAAATGTTTTGAGGAGAGAAGTATGAGTTTTGATACTTGGCATCATGGTGTGAATTCATTGATTAGTGAAAAAAAAAAGTGGTTTTCTTTCAAATGGGCCTGAATTATAAGACTACACTATCAGGATGTTGCATTATGGGTTAGGAATTGGGGCAGAATAGAGTACTTGAGGACTAGAGGTGATGCTATACAAGACAGCTAGTTCGCACTGGCCTTAATACTACTTCCTTGCCTTTATAATTCAGATTCTAAAGACAGTTGCTTTTATGTTTTTGACAAGATCAAACCAAGGCAAAACTATTTCTTCTCTATTTAAATACATTATAATACAATTTCTGCATCATCCTTCGTTTTCATTCTTCGCATATTTTGACGAGGTCTTCCTCTCCTTACAGAAGAAATTTGCTCTACATCATCATCATCTCTCCTGAATTACCGTATCCGTTAAAATAATTCTCTGATCTCGTTTCCATAATGTCGGAATGCAATTTATTCAGTCTGCGCTTTTGTAATTCTCTAGAATAATTCCTATGCTATTCTCAAAGCTGTTATTCCATGTTTTCCATCTCGGGACACACAGGCTATAATTTTGTAATAACTGTCCATCATCTTCTGAGTAATGGTCATCTCGTGGGCAACCCACGTGGCGGATCCAGGAGGCGCAAGAGGCGTACGTGCTACCCCCTCTTTTTTTTTTCTTTTTTCTTTCTTTTTTTTTTTGGGGGGGGAGGGGTACGAATTAAATATTACAATTATGTTATTTCACAAAATTTCCATCCGCCCCATCTTTTATTCGAATTTGCCAGCTCTGCCCCCCCCCACCTCTATTTTTGAAACCTGAATCAACCACTGCCACCTGTTTTACAAAGCGGTGATATATTATTTATGTACCTTACATACATCTTGACACGGTCCTCACTCCTTGTATTCATCAATATTCATTTATACTCAAAACAAATACTAATAAATCATGAAATATTGTCAGCAATCATCCATCACGACGGTGTAGAGAACAATTCCACAAATAATTCCATATTTAATACATCGCAGAAGGAGAAAGTATTTCCATTATGTGAATAAATGTCACTTTGTAGTCATTACAAATGCTTCAGAATTTTGGCAAATGACAGCGAATCGCATGCCATGACTTCTCTTCAGGAATCGAAATCTTTATTCGTATGCAATTTCCAACCGCTTGGAAATATATCATTGTCTCAACGGAATCAATCTTAATAAAAATATAAATAACATAAATTACTCGCTACATAAAAACATCATATTTCACTGCACTAGACTGATTTGCATAAAAAACCCAAGCCGACTGGCATGTTATCACCAAAATGCTTCTCGGTCGGTTTACGAAAATAAGAGGGTTAAACAATGTCATGAGTTCGTCGGCAGAGGCAACTCTCTTTTGAAATGTCTATGTGAATCAACATCATCAATGTCTCCTTAAATCTTTTGCCCTGGAAACCCCATCAATGTCTCTTTCGAACACCAGGATTCTCAATTTTCCTTTGTTTCTATGGCAACGTAATTCAATGTGTGTATGAATGTTACTATACTTGTCTTTTCAATATTTCTTTGACTGTTTGCTCGACAACCTTGTCATCACCCCCAAAATGTTACGGATACGTCAGCAACATCCTTTATTTGCCAAAGAGAGAGAGAGAGAGAGAGACAGAAATGCTGAAATAACAAGTCGTACCGAGAAACGAGTCTGTTCTTTAAATGTTTAAGATTACATTAAGCATAAGATAGATCGAATATAAATTTCAAGATAAATATTTTACTGTGACACTGATGTGCAGAATGTGTTCTTTGACTATTCTTGTTCACAAAAGCGGAATATGATATTAGGTTAGCATTTAGCTGACTTGCACAGGTATTACATAGATGCCATAAAGACCTAGAAGTATTTTTTGAAAGCTTTCTCATGCTTTTTAGATATTTATAAAAATGTATATTAAGGCTTGCGCCTATTCTCCACACACAAAATAAGACTAGTTTCCACGAGTAAAACCCGTTTGCTACTCTTGGAGGCGAGTGCTTTTATTCATATATCACGTATTTTTACTTCAGATCTGTGTTTCTGTTAAAAGTACACACCCGCTCTTTCCAGAACTGTAAAGTTATAGAGGATACTCAAGAAAAAAAAATTATTGAGTATATATACTCAATAAATTTTTTTCTTGTGTATCCCTTAGTAACTTTACATGTTCAATTACGATAACAAATGTGCAAGTGAGTTTCTCTTCAACTTGGAACGCGCTTGGTGATGATCGGGTGAAAACACTAACAATCGAGTAAAGTGAGAATTGCTAGAGATTCTATATAGCCTGTAATTCACCAGATGAGTAAACTACGACACGTCTCCGTACGTCTCAAGTCTCGTGAAAGTCTTTGAGAGTAATTTTACTGGCTATGCGGTACTTTTACATGTTGCGCCCGGTACGCCTGACTCGGATCACGAGTAGACATCGAGACTGCACACGAGGCATGTTCTACGCGTATACGTACGTACATGTTAGCGGAACCATAGCGTTACACTCTGTTTATGTCATGTATGTGAGCGGTACGGGAGCGGAGAGCCTGCATGCTCTTAATATTGTCTTTGGGTGAGTCCTATTCCTTTTGTTTTTTGTTTGCCTGTTTTTATAATGATATTTGGAATGTTCCGATGATATACATCGTCTGATAACACTAACAACTAGATTAACATGCATGGATTTCCCATTACTTTGTCAGTCATGTACACAGTTTGAGTATTTGATGCATTGATCATTGCAATGTATTGGTTTGTGTGAATTGATGCACTGAAGTGGAGAAATGCAGTGTATTGGTTGATGTGTATATCATCGGAACATTCCAAATATCATTATAAAAACAGGCAAACAAACAAACAGAAAGGAATAGGACTCACCAGTGAGTAACGCTTTACATACTCAGAGAGTCAGTAAGTAAAGGTTGCACAAACTCATCACACGCAAGTTGATGAGTTTTTAAACCTTACTTACTAACATCTCTGAGTATGTAAAGCAATACTCACTAGATTAGTTTGTGCAATGTACTCAAAACAATTAGTTATGTTACTCAATAAAATGAGTTTATTAAAATAAACTCATTTTTGGTGTGTCACTTATTGTCAAATTTAAAATACTCGATTAGGTGCGTTTTCAAAAGTAGCTTTATTGAGTGAAAGCACTCATGGATGTGTGTCACTATATTTGTAAATACTTGGATATTTGAGTGTGATCACTCATATATGCAAGTTCTCATTTTTTGTGTGCAGCTGCATGCAAAAGTTCTTGAGGGCTAATTCACTTCTAACACATGATATTTAAGAGGATCAGTCTATGCATCTAACATTTCTCTTTTTGTTCTATTTTTGCAGCGAGACATGAATGTAACTTCAAACGAGACGTTTTGTGATAATGTCGGTATTTCATGCTCTCTTAGCGTCCATGAGTGCATGGAAGCCTTGAATATCATGTTTCATACAGACACAGCTTTTGCTGCATACATTCCCCCGGGTTTGAAGAGTGTTACAAAGAAACTCAAATAACACTTGCTAAGCGCCATTGTAAGATACATTACTAGAAGTGTAAAAGATATTTTGGGGCTCTTCCAAAGTCGTCAGACAGTACACCATTTTATTTCTCCTTTACTGTTAAAACTGACAGAATTTAAAAGGGAATGCCAACAATCGAGGATCAAGGTGCCATTATCTCTTTCATCTTCGCATACGTTCCTGTGCTGGTTGGCAGGGAAGATGGAAAAGAATGTAACCTTGGGGTTCCTCTCACGTTCCCCCTTTTGGTCCCCTTTATGTTTTCTTCTAATCTTGGATGCCATGTGCAGAGAAGCCCTCTTTGGATTCTCTAATCATTACTCACACACACACACTGAGGCAGAGCAAAAGCCATCGACGGGTGAAAATAAATAAAGCAAGGAGCAGTCTTCAGAGCGGAAACCCTCACCCACTTTTGCGCAATCTGCCCGGGTATGTCTCCCCAATACAAATACCCGGCCCACAAACCTAATGCAAATTTAGAGGAGGTACAAGATTATTGCATGTACAGTATGTAATATTTTCACAAAATTCCTACACATAAACCTGCTTTGCTGTTAGAAATAATTGTTCTACATCGGGTCGAGGGTGGGATAACTTATATTCTTTTAGTAACTTAATCGAAAACATGTTTGAAGCCATAGAAATTAACATTACGACAAGACAAATTTGTTGAGAGTATTCTTAAACCCTCTATGTAATAAAATGTAATCATTACCATCAAAAATGGATATTCTGCGCCTTTTTTTTCTTTGAACAAATTCCATCAATAGATGTATTTAGGTGATTAGAAATATGCCAAAATAAATTTGGGTTATAGCAATGAACATGACTAGTTAAAATCGTTATTATTCTTTTGAAGCACAAAGATGTTTGATCTATTTATCAGTCAGGATGGCACCCTTTATTAGTACGCGTATCTCATCTTCAGTAGATGTTAACTTAGTGAATGTTCTAGCTCAAGTAGACGAAGTCGATTGGTGACATTCGCATGGCCCAAAGGGCTGAGCTTTACTTATAATCGAGTATAGTCCTTCGGTACGTATGTAGCCCATAACAGATCAGATTCACTCATTAATTATACTTTCAACAGTTTTTCATGTAAAAAACAAACAAAACAAAACAAAAACAAACAAAAACAAAAACAAAACACGTCTTATGAACACAACACCAAATACTTTAACAACATTTTTGTTTTGTTTGTTGTTAATTAAATCATCGAAAAATATGGATTTTACCAGCTAATACTATTTAGACTCATGAATTGTTATTTCATGATAATACAAAGAACCATTTATCAAGTTCGCGACATCTGTATCATCAGATGTTAACGTAGTGAATTGTTTAGCTCAAGATGACGAATCGATGGATGAAAATCGCAATTGGAATGGGCTGAGCTATTACTTATAAATCGAGTATAGTCTTCAGTTCGTTCAAAATATAGAGATCCAGATTACAACATATAATACTTTTAAACGGTTTCTCATGTTATGAAGACATAGTATCAAATCTCTTAAAGCAGTGTTTTTCATTTTGTTTTGTTTGTTGTCAATCAATTATCACAGACTGTGGAATTTAAGTCCCTAATACTAAATAGTTTGACACAAGAAATGTTCAATCATGATATATGAACAAGGCACCTCTTATCGTTCGTGTGATAATCATAAGTAGATTGTTAATGTAGTGAACGCGTCTTTAGTGAGTTGATAACAACAGGTAATTCTTGCCCAGCGCTGTGATTTTACATTAAGTTAGAGAAAGTTGGGAAGGACAGAACGGAAGTATATTTTGGTTTTAACGAACATGCTTCTAATACAATATGACTTTCGTACATTTCTAAAATCATTATTTTATTAAGGAAAAAAAATCAACAACATCGAATATTTAAACAACAGTGCTAACTTTAAAAAAAATAATCAATCAAACTCTTCATAGAGAGTATCTTACAAGCCCTCACACTGCAGTTGGCTCATTTCGGGAGTAATATATTCTTTATATTTCTTTAAGCAGCAAAAATTTTATCAAGTTCACGTTCATCTACTACATCATCAGTATATGTTAACGTAGGGAAATGCGTCTAGCACAAGCTGACGAAGTCAAATGGTACACCAATGCACTTGCAATGGCCAAAAGGCTGAGATATTACTTATTAATCGAGGAGAATTTCGATTCGCCTAAATGGAGCCAATAAAAGATCGAAATTCATCATTATCTAAAACGATAACTTTCGCACGGTTCCTCATGTTTATAAAGACAAGCATACTTTATCAAAATTTGTTAAAGATATCTTGTATTTTTTTTTAAAAGTCAGAATCATCAAGAGCCTTTTTATAGTTTGACACATGAAATGTCAATCTTGATATTGGATTATGAACAGGGCAACCCTTACGACGTGATAATCATCAGTAGATTTAAATACAGCCTGTGTCAAATAAAATGGTACAGTTGGAAAACATTTTTTGTTTTTAAAGAATGAAAAAATTAATCACATTCTAAAAGTGGTTTGATATTTCCATAAATGTAGGTAAATCGGGCTTTCTTCTGCAATTTTTTTCATCCCCATTTGCTGCTGAAGATCTTTGAGATATGACCAGTTTTTCTATAATCAGAAAAAAATGTACTTTCCGCTGCTTCTCTATGGGTTTCGCACATAATAGCATGAATTCAGCTCTCGAACAATAGATGTGTGTAATTTCGATTACTCATCGCCGCACAAATTTAGCATAACTTTTATGTTTATAAAGCAAGAATTATAACAAACAAATTGCATCAACGAGAAGAATCTTTTGGCCTTAAGTTGGTACCCATTCGTACATCATTGAGAAGATTTCATACCTAAATATTTTTTTCCCCCCGATTGTACCATTTTTTTTTTACGCAGACTGTATAGTGTATGCGTCAAGCTCGTTGAGGATGGGAAAAAAATACACTTGCCCAACTATGTGATTTAGATTAAATTAGAGGAATTTCAATCAGGACAGAAGAAGTATAGTTTTATTTATATAATACAGACAAGTGTAAGGTTCATTTTTGCTTTTTAAATCAAAATTCAACTGCAGTTGCCTGTGAACATTATATCAAGTTCACGTCAGCTCTGCCTTCATTTGAGTAGATGTTAACGTAAGTGAACGCGTCTAAGAGCAAGTTGACGAAAGCGACTAATTAACACCTACAAGGCCAAATTACTTTTGGTTTGCCTAAATGGAGCAGATAAAATATTGAGATTACTTCTCACCAAAGTAGTTTCGCACAGTTTCGTGTTAGAAAGGCTCAAATATCGCATAAACAATAGCAATATTAAAGGTTTTTTGAAGGCTTGATTTTTTTTGACCCATGGAAATGTTCAGTCATGCTATAACGCGAGTGAGTCAAAAAAACTTTACACCTAGAAAAAATGTCAATAAAAAGAAAATCAATTATAAAACCAAATTATTTTAATATCTGAAAGAGTAACTGCCTCCGGCATCTTCTGGTACCATTTTTGTGTGGTAATGTCTTTACGCTTGGATTGAACACGACGCATTGTTGAGAACATGTCAATATTCGAATTGTGCCCAGAATGGGAGTAAAACAAAAACAACAGAAGAGCTAGAAAAAAGCAACTTCATCCTGATTAAAATAGCATATCTTTTAAACGAAAATGTCTTCGCTTAATTAAAACGGCAGGGTTGTTTGTTAGCAACATATTGACTACATTTTGTATGAAAATTTAGATTGACTCGTGAAAGTAATGCACGATATGAGTACACATTAAGACTAAATTGCCACTGACCAGACCAAAAAGGCCTCCTAATACTTTCGAAAGTGATTATTTTGTCTTTGACGTGTGCTCATCATGCCTGGCTCCACAGATCTATCTAATTTTCATACAAAATGTAGTCATTTATGTGTAACAACAACCTGCCACGTTATTAAGCGGAAGACATTTTCGTTAAAAAGTTATGCTACTTTAATCAGGATGAAGTTGCTGTTTTCTAGCTTTTTGTTGTTATTGATTTTACTCCCATTCTGGCACAATTCGAAATTGACATGTTCGCAAACAATGGCTTCGTGTTCATCCAAGCGTAAAGACATACCACACAAAAATGGTATCAAGAAGATGGCGGAGGAGTTACTCTTTCAGAATATGTAAAAAAAATTGGGGTTTATAAAAATTGGTTTTCTTTTATTGACATTTTTATAGGTTGTAAAGTTTTTTTTTACTCACTCGGTATATAATATATATAATATAATATATATAAATAAGAAAGAAATGAAAACACAGAACTTGAAAAGGGCTCGAGATTTCAATTCGCGTTACATCGACGTTATCATTAGTAAGATGTCAACATATTTTAATGTGTCTAGCTAACGTTGAGAAGTATATAGAAGGGTGTCACTTTCAAGACCCAGCAGGATTTGTATTGATGGGTAACCAATATGTGTTACTGGAGCAATGGATATTAGAATTCGTCTTGATTTAACAGTCTTTACATATTTTTTCGAATTAAATTCCACAAAAGTATGCTTTGACGCCTAGTTTTCACCCATGCTTTATCTGATATGTGGGTTATATAAACAAATAATGGTTGTACCAATGTAAGCTACATGGCTCATAACTTAAACACAATATCTTTTGGAGTACAAAAAATCTTTAATCGTTCTTTGGTCTGATTCTATGCTCGAAATATGACAGAACCAGGTGATACCAGTGGTCCTTTTTATTTTTATTTGTTTATAAAGTTGAACGAGTGTGCATTACTAATGGAAGCCACCGGGAGCGATCGAATGGATATGACAACAAAGTTTGTTTTTATATCGCAATTCTTGCAAGTGCTTGGTGATACCACTTTCACATCCGATCTGGATTCAGCCTAATGGATTTCCTTTACGAGAGTTTTATATTGCACATTTGTATCAAGTCGTGATATTGGTGGCATCACTATTCCATGGGTAATAAGGTCCTGCATGCGGAGACACAACATGAGGGATAATGGCGAATCGAATGCAAAATATACTATCATCATAAATAGTCACCGTATTCACAGACGAAGCACAAATTATGGTCTTATAATGATGAATACTGATTGGTATATATTCACAGCAAGCGGAAACCATAAATAAATAAATCATAATATATCATTTATTTCCCGGTGGAAAAAAGAGAAAAAAAGGGCGATTTCTCTTTGTGTTCTCATTGTAAAGAGTACACAGTTTCACCAGGTTCATGCAGAATAAAAGATAAGTTGCTTTTTGAAATACTAGAGTAGAATAATGGATGCTTAATGTAATTCATTGACTTATCAATAATGGATAAACCGACTGAAGAAGATTATTTCGCTCATTAATAAACCAAGTTGGTGTTACATTAAATGACAAACGACATACTCTTTTTCTTAAAAAATAAAAAAGAAGTAGAAAATAGCGACATCGAAAGGATATTCATCTTGTGATGCTGATTTTCTATTAATCCTTGAGAAGGGTAATTAACTAATTGTAATATCACGAGAAAAAAATATTGTTTATAGAATGTTTGAAAATCTGCCAAAAATTATAAATGATAAAATCAACACGTTATATAGATTGAACAATGTATCCCTAAACAATGGAGACGCAGAATTAGACTTTTCGAATGCACATAAAAAATTATAATCATATTAACATGAGCAAAAAAAAAAATGAATTAGAAAGCATGAGGGGACATGTCAGATGGCTTTAAAAAGAAAAAATGCAGGTATTTGTAGGTTACGTCAAGTAGAAATGGTGTGATTCCTCCTGTCTCAATGATGGCATGTGAATACCTTGGTTTCCGTTATTAATCCACACGCCATTCGGCTTTGTGCTTTATATAGACAAGTCGAGACAGAAATTATTGAGTATAACGTTGTCATTGGCAATATGTACGTGTATCAAGTTCTTAATTAATCTTTCGGTAAACATGGTATTTCTTGGAAAAATTGTTATCGGGAAAATCGGGAATCCAAAATCCCATCAAAGATAACATTTACACTATTATCCTGTGGTGTTCCGTTACAGCAGATTGGAACTAAACGCTCCTCTAATTACTTTACTCCTCAATAATCGTTATATAGGACTATTACTTCGCTTTATTACCTTCGGAAAATGAGTATATTATATTACCACTCGCTCAAACTGCATCAGATGACCTGGAGTGGTGGAAATGATAAACAACAGTTCTAAAAGATCAAATGAAAAATCACACAGCCAAAATAATATCAAGTGGCAAAGGAAATAAAACGAAGAGCTTTATTAGAGCTTGAAGCTAGCTTTAAGTTCACAAGTGCATGTATAAAATGTATAAAAAACACAGACTTTTAAAAATCACGTATAACATGTAATGAGTAGCTAGATCCCTACCCATATTATTATTACGGTATATGGACCAATACCTTCGATGAGTGGATCGTTTCTTATTCTTTGATGGTAGTTGCATGCAGTATAAGGTCATTTTGCCCGAGTAGTGCGAAATATCCCACCGTGACGCCCGCCATGCCTCCTCATTCCACCATAAGCTGTCCTCAGATATGCATACAGTTATGCTCCGCCTATAGACCCACCTAGTCAGATACACAAAGCCGCCACGGCCTCTAATCACATATTCGATCGCAGGGGCTAAGGTTAGCTGCTGACACGGTCTAAATGCCCATGAATCATTCAATTTAACATGCATTTGAACATGCTTATTAAACGTATCCACTTTCGGGAGGTTCAACCTCTTCCGAGTCATGTCCTCGAAGTCCAGGGATTTCTCGTTTGGAGGTAATTTGGCTCGATTGTTCATTTCCTATTAGATCTCGTGACCTAGATTGAAGAGCCCGTCGCGTACATACTGGCATGCCGCCAGACTGCCCGAGAATATATTACAGTCAGTGACGAACAAAAGGGTGAGTGTCCGCATGAAGGTACGGTTTGGCAGTATATCGATGAGATGTGGTATCTAAAGAGACTAGCTGGAGAGGGTAAGAAGAGGGGTATGTAAGGGGAAGAGAGAAGTGGTATGAAAGAACTGTCAAACATAAAACGAATAAAGCAAATACGAATTGGAACGAGACAAGATTGAAAGGGAGAAAGAATGTATAGAAGACAATTACAAGAAAATTAAACAAATAAGAAAAAAACAAAATGGGAAGATTTGAAGTTATTATTTTAATAGAGTTAATAACCTTTTTTTTACGTGTTCCATGCTACATCGTTAATTTACACAGGATGATAAAGAGGCAGGAATACAAACAGAGAGAAGAGAGGCGGAGATTCGGGATATAATGATCAGAAAGTAATATTCTTTTATTACCCTGCTTACTGCTTTATTGACAGTACTTATACGGACTGTCAAATCCTTTTCCATCAACAAAACAGGAAATGAAACAGAAGTATTCTCAAAAGACTCTGCATTCAGACTCAGTGACTCGGATATTGAAATGGTCGACGACGCTGAATGAACGTGGCAAATGACGTCACTTCGTCATAACCAACGTACAGACATATTTCAAATATATTTATTCAGTGTCATATAAATGAGAGGGTGCCTATTTAGTGTCATCTTACCGATTCAGATGTGTTTAGTTCAGCGAAACCTGTTACTGTCTAATCATGCACGGCCTTTTAATGCACTCCTGAGTAACTCTAGATCTCCCTTTCTTAAACACACATATCTTTCTTCTTACAGCTAATCTAATACAGGTTAGTGTTTAATCAAGCAACGATGCGACACCTTATCACTTTCTTTCTTAACAGCTCATAACATATTCCTTAACGTTGACAAAAATTTAAGTGTTAGTGTTTTTACTTTAGGATCTTTCTCGTAATCTGTCTTATGATCTTTTTCTACAGTGGCGGATACAAACGAAAGCATAAGGGCGCGCGCCTCCTCTTTTTTTTTTTTTTTTTTTTTTCCCCTTTTTTTTTTGTTTGTTTGTTTGTTTTAGAATCACACATCGAACATAAGTTTTGAGATGTTTTCTCAGAAAAACTTCTTTATATACGAGAACACCTACCCCTATTCCCAAGTCCTGGATCCATCGCTGCCCCCCCCCCGTTATGTCCGCTGTTGATGAATCAGAGGCACATGAGGCACACTCTGACAATGCGTTCAATACAAATTTTACAGATAATTTGATTTTTATAGACGCTTTTGATGTATGAATCCAGTTTTCTTAAAAAAGAAGAAGAAATAGGAAAAAAGCTTTCTATCCTTCACAATGATTCCTCACTGGCCAGAGAACACTTGATTCCGACAGCATGTTTGCAAGCTCTAATGTAATATTTACAAATCTCATGTCTCGAGTCCCCCAACTCATATTAATTTTTCAAAAATTCTTCATTCATGTTATGTTTCTCTTTATCCCTCTCTCTCTCTCTATCTCCCTCTTTCTCTTTCTTTCTTTTCGTTCCTATTTCTCATTATTGATCTGTCTTTCATTCCCCCTGTGCCTCACCACTAACCTTTCAGGCTCTATACTGAGAGGATTTCTCAGTTAGGTGTTGTATTTGGCTGGAGGACATGGGTCTAATGCTCGTGAACGAATTTGTCAACAAAAACACATCTTAGAGAGTGGCATGAAATTATTAAAGCCAGGGGTAATAACGCATTTTCATAAGAAGCCAACACTCAGATGCTTCAACACCATGCATGCTGTTACATATCGGATGTGCGAAAAAGTGCATGAAAGTGCATAGAAACTGACGCGTTATGTAATGTCTATAGGTTTGAGGTAAACCTCAAAAACAATAACAATATTGCCTTTCATGACCCCCCCCCGAAAAAAAAAAAAACAAACACCGGCAACAACAATTGCAAAAAAAAAAAAAAAAAAAAAAAAAAACACACACACAAAATCCAAAAAAATACATGACACAAACAACTCGAACAAAGAGCCAAAATACGTCTTTACGCACAAAGCAAATATCTATACACTCTGTACCTCCTTTTGGCATACTTGTTCTTGCATGAGTGATAATTCTTTTTCGATATGGGATATTAATTTATTAAATAGCGTGCACGTCTCGATCATTATACGAAATGACACCTGTCAGAGTATAGGCTGGTTTGCACCCGACGACGTAATAAGATCGCCGCCCATGCGGCAATGTAATATCCTGTACCCGTGCATGGCCTTGGTATCAAGCAGACTCTTCAACATTACCCTGTATATTAAATACCACAATGCATGTATACCATCACGTGTTTTTATGAAAGCCCAGACTAATTAATAAAAGCTATTATCCGATTAAAAACATGTACAAACCTCGACTACAATTCATATAAAAAGCTCTTATCTGCATGGAGTTAATTTACATAATGCATCAAGCAATGTGACAAGGCAAAGCATTGAAATATTCAACCACACAGTACAAGGTTTTTTTCCAAGATAGTTCTACCGCTTCGGTAGTCGTGAATATAGCCAAGTATAACAAAATACCCCTTTCTTAATACTAGCAAGAAATATCAACATATTTGTGCCACAAAAACCGAGATCATCAACATGTTTTGAAAACGCATCATCTCTAACCCGAACAAACCACGACTACAATTAAAACTATATACCAATGTATTTAAAACTATATTCCATTCTTTCCGATTTGGGTTGTCTCTCCTTTTTAAACTCCATTGACTACTGGGATGTCTGAAGCCAAATTCATAAGAGAATAAGATAAAATGGTCTCGGACTTGATTTGAATTAAGCAATGAGCGTTTTTAGACGTTACAAACGGCAGGGATAAAACAAATTAATGCAAGACATTTCATTTCTATTTCGTCCTGCAGCAAACTCATTCCGTTTTGGAATAAGCTTTTTGATATGTCATACTAAATTAATAAAACATCATGAACAGTATACATGTAAAGCACCGAAATGAGAACCAATAATATTCTGTGTATACAGCAACGTTTTCTCCTTCGATCTCGTCGAGGTTTCGAATTAAATAAAATGAAAACTCTCTTTGTTTCTCTCTGTAAAAAAAAAAAAAAAAAAAAAAAGAGGATTTGTAAGCACTTTTACCAGTACCTTTAAGCTGCCTTGAATCGTCAATCTTTCCGCTCAGCCGGGCTCAGAATACAATTAACATAAAGGCAGATCATTAGAATTACAATCTCAAATATCAGATGATGAAATACATACGGTCGAGTACTTCACAAAATGTCACAACTTTTGACGTTTATGAAGCGAGAAAGAGCATTAACCAACGCCAAATAACATCCTGCTAGAAGATTGACAACAGGTAGCATAGTGTTGCACGAAATCGAGACCCTCAATTCAAAACCAAGAAAAGTCGTCAACGTTCTGTTAGTATACTGTCTCCAGGATCATTTTGTTTGAGAAGAAACGTTATCATGATACATAATCTGCAATTACTCTTTAGATATTGTTTCTCGGATTCAGGGACCCGTTGTCTGCCTTTTTAATAACTTTCGCTCTCGTTTACCAGTCTTCGTTTTACTTTCCAATATCTCCGCAAAAATGTATACCATGTATCCATGTATCCTGCACAACATCAAATCAATCATTTCTATTCCAATGTCTCATGATCCTTCTTAGCTATTTATTTCAACTGACGTCTCTGTTTTCTCTTTCTCCATCTTCCAAGCTTGGTATTATTTCTATAAAGTGCTCTCGAAGTTGATTTTATTACCCCCCTCTATATTCTTATACATGTATCTCTCTGGCATATCTCCATTTCTATTTCATTTCCTCTACTCTTTCATCTACATTCTGTATCACACTATGACATTTAATACGAGTTGGTTCCGTCACTTTTCATTGAAGCCTACTGCAATGGAAGACGAAATTGCTCTGAGTCCCAAAAATGGTCATCACAAAAAGGTGGATACATGGATATTAGTTTGAAAAGAACTACTAAGTCACACAAACACCTTTTTAGATATTTTCCTATCTTTTATTCAAACTGCAAAAGAGAGCAATTTTGAGGATTACATAAATAGAAGTATCATGCGATATTATAGGATGTGCACAGGCATTATACCAGTGTCGTTGCCTCGACGTCGCCACAGGATATGCAGCATTCTACACGAGCTCACTACCCCACCCCCATTAACAACCACCATAAACTTCTCAAGTCCAGATTCTTTTTCTACATCCACATAAATACCTCAGTCACACGACCAGACAGAATCCTAACCGACCCTTAACTTGGAGCTCTACAATTTGTGTTCGAGCTGGCGTCGATCTTATAAGTGGCTTGGGCTTTATCGCGTACTAAAGCAGGTTTACCCCTTGGGTGCTTAATCTAGATACAGGCTCTCTCGAAGGAATAAGATGAGCATTGATTGAAACCCGATCTAATGTAATAATACACCTCTAGGCTTGTCGGTATTCTCTCTGAGGCACCACAGGAACCTGTAATTGATGGCGGTCCATATTTCCTTGTCCCCGTAAATGTTTATCTCGATAATTTAATTCGATTTATGTCGACTGGGAGGTAAATATGCTTTCCCTTTTACATCTCGAACTCCTATGAACTTGTCGCTCAATTCACCTTAAGCTAACCAACTTCCACCTTCATCTATAGCACGGTCAAATGATGGATGCGCAAAAAATGAAAGGCACTGTGTAGTTTATGACCAACGTAGGAATTAGACTAAGTAGAGTTAATGCCCAGGGCTTCAATTAGTCGGAAAAGGAGCATCAGTCTTGATAATTGTGCTGAAACGTTATTTTGCTAAACATCATTACTTGAAGTTAAAGGTCAGACCACGTTAGCCCCGTAAATTCGAAATAAGGCACGCGCTTGAAAGTATTAAACCGTTATATCCTCCATCATTTCATGGGCCCTTGATGGCCCAGTCACAGTAGGCGAGATGGACGCAACTGCACCAACATCATACATCAGATAACATCAGAGCAATTACCAGGTTAGTGGTCGATCTCGAGTCGACCTGGCTTTCGCCCACGATGTGACTGCGGGGTGATATTACTGGCGCTTCCACATCGAAATTCGTTTGAATTAAAGTGCAAGTGCGGCGGCCACCCAAAGTCTATTTATATTGAAGATGAACCTAATACCGTATATCCATTATGTGGACCACATACCAGCCCAAGAGCTCAGGTGTCAGGTAATAAGAGAAGTTCGCTTCAATTTCGGGTGGGAGAATTTCATTCGAGTACACCGCCACTTGCTTCCGTGGTGCAGAGTCAACATTTTGCAGAGGCGCCAAGGGAAAATATGTTCAAAGCATTTGGGAAGGAACTGTATATTCATACTTCATATCAATTGCAGGGAAAGTGGGTAAATTGAATCTCGCACCTTTACTAAAGTATATTTGCTTTCTCCTCGTAGAAATCACACCATCTCCTCCTCAATAGCGTGATTTAGGATAAAGACTCTCATCACCACAGACTAACAAAACAGAAACGAAACGAAATGATTAGGGCTAAAGCTCGCAAAATATCAGCATTCGAAAATATATTCATTTCTATAATTGCAAGAACATTATTTTAAAAAATTGTTTGTCACGGTGAAAATAATGTCTGTGATGTTTTCTAGTATTTGTTTTGTACCCTAAAACCGCTAGACATTAAAAACCAGAATGTGTAACCACATAAAACAGGGGTAGATACGTGGTACTTCTTTCATTATAGATTATTAGATTCTTTTCGAAAGAGATTTTAGCTTTCTGCAGATTGAAGATAGGCCCAACTAGACCTAACGTTTTTTATTCTATTTTATTAGATCTACACTGTCTGTTTAATTCAATTCCACTGAAAAGTAGAAATGACATGTTTGATTATGAGATTCCCCTGATAGTGAACAATAGTTGATAAATCCAGGGAAAGTTTCCCCTTCTGCTATTTCAAACTCAGTTTTTCCTCAGCCCGCCCATCTCCCCTCACACCTCTTGGTCAAGTTAGAACACTTTACTTCGGAGTATTTTTGAGAGACAAGGGAAAGGTCCTTCCTACGACTACTTCGTTTTTGCTCTCAAGACATTTGAGATTTTTTTTAACCCGCTCTGATTTTAATGGCATTTTAAGCAGACGTCTGGTCACTTTTCTACACGGCTGCATCAATGTTAACAACAAAAACCTCCCTGGCTTATGATAATTATACGAAGGACAACGGATGTCATTTTGTGCGCTAACTTATACCATTACGCTCATACGATCGAGTGGGTTGTCTGTCTTCTTCACCCAAGCGTCATCAGGGGTTGTCTCCGAGTCCATTCCCACATCCATCTCAAATGCCTTGGGTGACAATCAGAACTAATCAAGCATTTCCTTATGCCAACCCGCCACCACCACGCTTCACCCACGGCCTAAGAGTCAATCGTGATCCCAATTTTATCGATGTTTTCATATCTTAGGTAGACAGACAGGGGAGTCATCAAGTCAATTCCACCATCATGGTCATTTTGATACCGCGTAATAAAGAGCAAGAAATATTTTATTGAAGTAGGTTTATAGCTGAGGGGTATTACGGCGAATAGGTTATTATGGATGAATTCCTTCGCTCTGTTGTTCGCGGATCAACGCAACTGTTGTAAGAAAGATAACAAGGGGGTAAAGATGCGATAGCAAAGAGGACTGTATTTTATTCGTTTAGAAACTAGATCAGCGAAGCGAGAATTATTCAATCTGATCATGATTTGGAACGACATCAGGCCTACACAGTCATGTTGAACATACTGGTCGATGTCATTATCGTCGAGCATATTAAAACAGAAGACTGCAATTATTTGCGACTGGATTCTTTTGAACAACCATTATATTTTGTTAAACGGGCCATCCTTTTGCTGATACTTGATTAACTGATTTCGCATCCTCTCGTAACAGACTGTGTATCATAATCAAATACCTGTATCCACAATATAAAGTAAAAAAAAAAAAAAAAAAAAACAAAAAACAAAAAAACAAAAACAAAAACAAAACATGGACGATTGTTTACATTTCAGAATGGCAACGGAGAAATCAATGCAAATTCAAGGAATGAACTCGGTTATTTCGGAACCTTAGAACTGACCGAACAGACCACAGTAAAATCGAAACGAAAGGCAAAGATACCACAAAGAAACTCGCTGCATATTTACATCAATAAAAACAAAATCAGAAAACAGTTAACCAAGTGATGTGACTAATCAGAAATGCAAATCAAATTGAATTTCGGAATTGTATTTTATTTTAAGTTTCGGAGCAACCACAATTGAAAAAATATCTTGTTAAATAATTTTGTGACTATAACGAAGCCTACAATGATATCAATAAAATCAAATCAAGAGAATTCTAAACTCACTTATCCTGCTGGAAAGAACACAGTGTCCCACAGTGTGAAACACAATGTGAGCCACAATGTGAAACACACCGTGAACACAGTATGAATATCTTCACACTGTTAATTCGAGCGTTTTAAGAACTGTGAACCATATTTTCACACTGGGAGGGGGTAAATTCACAGTGTGAAAAAAAATACCAACACGTGTACACTATGTGGAAAGCCATATCACAGTGTGAAATCATCACCACACTGTTGAATTTGAGCATTTTAACATAGTCGACTATGTAAACACACTGTGGGACACTGTGTTTCTATCAAGGAGGGAAACTACACTGAGAATTATATCACTGCACAATGGGACAGGCCAGATGCATCAAAAGAATTGTGTAAAATGCAAACATATATGTAGATAGCCAGAGAAAGATAGAGGAGGGGGATATACAATTCGGATTGAAAAGAACCCGAATGAAAATGGGAAGTCATAATCATACGCGTGCTTTATTTCCATAATCCTTTTCTGATTCCAAGCTTTAAAAACACTTCAATTATTTTCACCCATGACTAAAAACCGGCCTCTTTATTTCTTCCCCACGCGGAATGAAAGATTTGTGACGAAAAGCCATCCAAAATTGCTCGAAGCTATGCAACAACTTTAAAGAGCATTAAGAAAAGATTAGCGAAAATAATGAGGCATATTCGCACAAGATCTCTTACGTCAACGGATTGTTGCGGAGAAAAAAAATGGGGTGTGAAAAAAGTACGTCCTTGATTTTTGAACCGCAGAGCATCCGTCAACCTGTATCCCTATACAATCCATCACAATAGCTTTGCAATACCCTGATATGAATATTATTACTTACTAAAATTGAGTCACGATTAACATAAAGAGAATACAGCAAATGATATATTATTTGGCAATTTCAATTATGCCTATATACTAAGTATACTGTTGCGATAGAAGATAATCTTAATATTACGTCATGACTATAGTGGTTAGAAAGGGGTTAGTAAGAAAATTTAGTTCATAATTTCAATATACGTTTTTCATTCTACGGTGAAATAAGGAGATAATTCATAAGAATGATTTATGATAAAAAAATAATAAATCTACGAAAATTCGATGTGCATTTTGGAAAGATTAGCCAAAATATAAAGACGCATCTTCGCAACGGATCTCTCAGGGCCAAAAATATAATGTCTGCCAAGGGTTCAGGAGAAATAGAAATCACGCAATAACGTCATTGATATCTGACGAGTTGCATCCGTTTATTTGTAACTATTACGACTCACCACTGGGGACAATTTTTATCCCCTCCTTCCCTGTCTTCCAATACTCATGACGAAAAAAAAAATCGTCTAGCTTTTCTTAGCCATTGCCAAATTGAGTCGCGACGACCATCGGATAAAGGCGGCTTTCTGATAATTTCAACTGAGTAACCCAAATGGCAATTTTGTATACGTCTCGACGAAAGGGTTTTGATTATTCAAAGCGTCCCCGCTGGTGTAATTTCACCCTTCCCTCAGTCGCTTCCGAAATACTCAGCTTATTGCTTGGCTCAGCATTATTAAGATGGATTTGTAAAAAAAAAAAATATATATATGTATTTGATAAAAGTTTTTCACAATTTCACACGAATTGTAATCGTTTCTAGATGGATATGACCTGAAGTCAATGGGAGCAGTTCTTTGGAAATACAGCGATATTTGGATCAAAGAGAAGGATTAAAGTGAGTTTGTATCAATAAATTCAGCACAAGATAAATTCTGAACAGTTTTCAGATGCATGGATATTCATGGTCAGTATGGTATGAAAAAGATATGTCATAAATAGGCAAGGATTTATGAGAGCGAGAAATGTCACGTATTGTTGAAGAAAAAAATCCACAGTTTGACGGTTCTTCTTTACAATAATTCCGTTTCGTATTAAATGAAGAACCTTCATTTTTTTTTTGTCAATCCATTGACATGAGAGTGAAAAACTAACACCCCAAA
The DNA here is from genome assembly GCA_940671915.1 of Paracentrotus lividus. Lineage (NCBI taxonomy): Eukaryota > Metazoa > Echinodermata > Echinoidea > Camarodonta > Echinidae > Paracentrotus > Paracentrotus lividus. The sequence continues at coordinate 28,617,469 of CALNVZ010002100.1, read as the reverse complement.
AAGAGCTAATGCACAGAATGTGACAGAAAGAGGACACATAATACTTTGACAAGGTCAGAAATATGAGAAATGGATACAAAATAAAGGGAGATAAAATGGCATGTGTACGAAATGAATGCCTAAATAAGCGGAATGTATACCTTCTTTAAAAGAAGTATACAAGTATTCCCTTTCAAAATGGCCTTTGATGATTTTATACGACTCATTGGAAAGGGTAATTTGATGCCAGCGGAAAAGTTTTCTATATTTGATTGCAAACACTGCTGATTCGTTTAACAAACAGCTGAACAAACTATATACATATTTAAGATTGTTTCACTTCAGGCTTCAAACAGAGTGAAGAAAAAAAGTTCATGCATAATCAAAGTCAGCCGATCGTACGTAAGTTGATGATTTATCGTTACAGCTACATAATACCAATAACTCAAATTTGATTGATATGTCAGCGTCACTATCTTCTTTTTGGCAAAGTTTATTCGTGGCTTATTAAGCTATATGTGGAAGCTGTTTGATTAACACGATTAATTTACGGTTGATTGTTATATCGTGTGCTTGTTCATAACAATATAAAAATATCTTAAGCGTCTAATAATTAACATTTGTATGGCACACTCTCTTTTAAGTATATAATATACGCACTTTTATAATTGTTCTTTACTTCTAATGCAGTTTTTTCGTGCTCCAAACTTATGAATAATGTATACTGTTACTACTTTTACCAAATCTGGAAGACACCCTCATGTTTAATGCCAAGCGATTATTGCTATCGGGAAGTTAAATCAGGAAGTATTCTTTACTTTACACAGTAAAAGCTTTTTCACCGCAAATCGTAATACCTATCTGCCTTCCGGTATGTCTAGCATACAATGATATTTAACAGTGAGCAATTACTGATGCTTTCTTGTCCCGTTATTATGTCATGGGAATCTTTCTCCGAATCTTTCATTAAAGTCATTCCCCGATGAAAACCGAATCGCATGTTGACAATTTTCCTCATCTAGCAGGCACTTTGTGAAATTAAAGCATCAAGTTTGTTCAGCCCCAAGCAAGCTACGTGACTGCATGCCATGCCGGGCAATTATTCTAATCATAATCACGAATTTGTGCTTGCCTTCGTATAGATGAGACAACATCAATGTTATATCAGCTCATGGTTAGGGTTTCCCGGGGAGAAAAAAACTAGCACAGACCATGGAGAAAAGAAGATGACAACGAAGATTAGATTAATTCACTCTGGATTGAATGCACTATAAATCTGAGTTATGAATAAGGGTGCATAAGAATTTTGATAAAATTAAGTTGGGATGCTTTACCTTTTCTCTCGTACTGTTCTCTTTCTCTATTTCTTTCTGCCTTTCTTCTCCCCCCCTCCCTTCCCCATGTCTCTGTAATTCACTCATTTGCTCTTGCAATTTCAGACCAAACTGAAGTTTTAGTACACATTTTTAAAACAGATATCGTCATCTTCATAATCTAATAATGAAACGTTTCTTGAGCACAGGTCAATACCAGGAGAGTATTGGCAAATATTGAAGTACATCGTCAAATATTGTACTGGCGAGTCAAAATTCAATATTTATGTACCTCTCTGAGAATAAACCACATATGAAAGATATGGTGACACGAAATTTGCTCCGGGCTATATTTCATCTAAGATATAGTTTTAAGCTAGGTTTAGGTTTAGAGTTGGAATTATATTAAGTCCCGGGTTGAAATTAGATGTGCAGGAGTAACTGTCGTGGAATTGAAACAGAGCATTGCTTGTTTGGTAACCAAACATGGGAACTGTTGGATTTTAGTGCTATCAGAGAAATCATCGGTATAAAGGCCATATCGTATCCCGATTGACCCACTAGCGAAAGTAAAGCTGTTTTCCCCAAAAATTGATGTGTACGTATGTAGTCCAAACATAATATTACAAATGTTGAAAGGTCTTTGTTTTTATTCGGACGAACACTGCTGGGTTAGGTAAGAAAAGGAAAAAAACAAAACAAAACAAACAAACAAACAAATAAAACAAATAAAGACAAAAAAAAAAAAAAAACCCAAAACATTATACCGATGAGAACGACATGATATATAAATCAATTTCAAAATTATTACATTTACTCTGAGTTGCCAAGACTTTCAGTGTCGGTTTTGAGTTAGTTCAGCGATGTGACAGTGTTTTTATGGCAACTGAACACTCACATTAATGTTGAATGAAAATGCCGCGCTCGACATTATTTACCCTACATACCTAAGATTAATGAGGTCGTCATTTGATATGCCTTTGTTTAACCTTTTCTTGACAAACATGCCCCACTTTCCCCATCAAAGAACTACGTCGATACATTGTCATGGATTTGATCTCACTATAGACAGGCGAGCAAATAATACCATGGATTCAAACGCCATTATATGCAATTTCTTTAGCGTATATCTCCTTTCGATCATAATGTATTTTGATATCATGAATATTGCAATCTGAATGCTGAAACACGATACACGCATCCCCAGCATTTTTCCTAGAAAAAAAAAAAAAAAAATGTATGTTAAAAATGAAGATCACCTCAACGAGCAAGCCTGTGGCATAAAATATATTTAGATGAAATTGGAACGTATAATAGAGGACTGTGCATAAAAAAAAAATATATAAAAAAAACCTTTGCTATTATGGAGAAATGACAATTGGTTGAAAAGCAGAATTTATTGGTAGGTCCTAGGTTCAAATCCGAATATGCATCATCGTCCTTTGTTGAGGCAAAAGTTTTCATTACCATGGCCTTTTGGTATAATTTTTTTTTTAAATTTTACGTATCCCGATTGCGTTCATTATAATCGTATATCATGCTAGTTTTAAGCAGTAAGGTATATTATCAATAAAGTATAAATAAATATAAATATATATAAATATATAGATCTTAAATTTTTCCCCATTAAGTTAATTCTTCTTGATATTAAGAGTTAAACCTGATATTAACTTCAGATATTAAGAAAGAAATATCCCCAAGTTAGAAGTGGAAATTTATTTTTCTTTTAGTTAAAAAAAGGAGAATTAAAAATATTTTAACACTTTTTAATCAAAATTATCATTGACAGTATACACATGATATATTTCTCATGGGTCGTTATTAATATGTTAAATCTATAAGAAATAAAATCTCAGCTATGGGTGTATATAAAATGTATACTCACAATAACAATTACAGACAAACCATATAAATTCATCAAAATCCATCACATTGCTCTGTAAATAGATTAATACGTTGGGATGCATACCTCTTTACATTCGGCATTCATGCCATACTATAGTATTCTGGGGGCAAAGAGGACATTGAAAAACGAATAGTTAACAAAAAAGCCACTGGTCTTGAAACGCAAATTGGTCCCCGGCTAATCATTAATCACAAAATATATCACGTCGTTTATCATCCTTGGCTCATGTATATAATCACCGTTCATCCATGAATTCATTACAGCTTTGAACTGCGATATTATTTCTAGACCGATACTCATGCCAAAAGACCTTCATTGTATTATTAATATAAATAGTAAACGGTATATCAAGAAGGAGCAAAATAACAATTAATGGCCAATTATGAAAAAAATGTTGATTTAACCTATATATCTCTTTCACAGATCCTATAATCTAATAACCGCATTCACTTGTGATTCATTAATTTGAGCATTTCATTATATAGTTTGCGATACTAGTTTACAGGACTCTCCAGCGTTTTCGGACAAGTTTCGATATCGATTATGTTGTTGACGATGGGAGTAAGCAGAAAAAAAAACGGGACAGACAGTATTTTCTGCTTTTGGTTATCTGAACAAAATATTTCATAGAAAAAGAAAAATAGAGCTACTGTCTATTGTTGACATAATGTGACATACAGTACCCCTGGAAAGTTAATGTTACCTGTTACACACTCCTGTGTATATAAGTTATGAAGGGGTGTGTAACAGGTAACATTTACTTTCCAACATAACCGTAGGTGATGCCGTATTCGTGTTGTTTTCCCCAGAAGATTATCATAATATAAATATGGCTCCATTATATTTCTATATTGCCTGCGAAAGATATACATGTAGAACATGCTACAGTTATCGATTTTCCGTCTTCAGAGACGGAGAAACTCTATTCCCTTTTACATGGATGTCGACGTCTGATGTATCCTCAAAACATTCTATTACATGTACTCTCTCATTCTAAGCACGTCAGGCAACTAATCCTATATTCGCCTTGATCAATGACACAATATCATAAATATCCTTCATAAGGGCCAGAAGGGCTTTACTTCAGTGTTAAATAGTAGGGGTAATACCGACATTATAGTTCCTCGAGCTGATGGTGTATTACCTGCCGAAAGCTCTTAATCTATCTACTAGACGTGACATGGATATTCCTGTGCTATTACCCTCGTTTATACGCTTCTTCAATATTTTTTAACTTTATAAAATACGCGTCAGATACGTGTAGCACGGTTGATCAATACGATGTTTGACCCACATCGAATATTTCTTTTCTTTTTTTCCTGGCCTGGTATATTTAAATCTCGTTTATATATCTATAGACGTTATACGTCTGGTATATAGAATGGTATATAAAAGTATACAGTATTTTTGCATTGGAAAAGAAAATTTGAATATGATCCTTCGATCCTCTTCATTTTAAATACATGTAGGCATACGTGTGTAACATTGATACCTTTTAGCAATCAAGGAAAACACCGCATATCCAGAGTATAAAAAATGAATTAAACAATTCAAATCATTACTCCTTTTCATATAAACATTTAATTTAAATTACTATAGTTTAAACACTCCACACATTTGAATAATTTAGGAATAAAAGTTTAGTTCTAATTAACGACAGTTTGACGCATCGCCGCAATAATCATGATAATGGTTGAAACGGGACACTATTAATTAACAAAGCGGAATTATTATCCAGAGTATACATTCTATTCCTCGCACGAATTTACTGTTCCCATTGTCCAATATCCTTTCTTCGGTAATGATTAACCCTTATAGCACCATGCTTCAAACTCTGCACCTAATTAAACAACAAATCCGATGAAGAAGCATTTTGCCTCGCACTATCGAGGTATCCAGCACTGTCATGGATACCGGCCAGACTCCATCTCTTTACACCATTTATTCCGCATATCAATTACAGCGGAGGAGAAAGAGAGATGCGCTCCGTCCAATCACGGCAGTTCATTATCATCAGTCTGTCAACAGAGAGACGTAATCAAGTGGACCCTTTCTCATTCATTCGTTCGTCGGATCGAGGAAAGTAATTTATTTCCCGACGATTTGTAAACATATGCTCCACGTGCCCATGCAGATAATAGTAATTGAAATCGGCTCCCGATGATGATGATAACAATAGACATATCCTCAAGAGTAAGAGGGAGACTATTTAAAAGGGGGGTCGAAAAATTGACACATTTAACGGAAAATTATGTTAAGATAGGTCTCAATAATGGTGATTTAACTGCACTGAAGTACCCCTTTTTGTGACACATATCCATACACGTTCATTAAGTCAAAAGTGATACGTCTATGATTAGTGAAACCCTTGTTGAATATTTGCCTTGTTGAATATCTGCAAGTTTCCATATTACACTCTCATGATCTTAAAAAAAACAAAAACAAAACAAACAACGTAGCTCCCAAATTCTGAATTTATTGAAAGATTACATGATAATCATTGTATCGCCTGATACGTGAGATCTAAAACAATTTTAATAAATGTGCCAATATTACGGTAAAATTGTCTGAAATCCAAAGTCGGGGTTTCCGGCTAAATGAGCTGTACAATGTAAAAAAAAAAAAAAAAGACAGACAAATACAGCAAAGTGATGTCAGCAAGTCGCCATACAAAAATGTAATTTAAAATACAGTTTTGCTGTAAATTTCTCCTTAAGAATTGATGAAAGAGAATGAAATATCATTAGAGCTTTAATAATAATAAATATATGCACTTAAAGTACGCATCTATTAAGTATCACCTATTCAGAGGCGCAGAGGAAGTACAATGAAGGAGGTGATTTTAAAATGAGACGAGAACAAATGTGTTTTAGACCTGATTTGAATGATTCCAAAGATCCAGCATTGGCACACTGGAAGGAAGAGCATTCCAGAAGAGCGAGAGCACTACTTAACAAAGCCTTTTCACCCAAATGAACATTTAACTCTACGAGGAGTCAACATCCCGGTACCGACAGATCTCAGATTCTGGTAGGAACATATTGAAATAAGGTCATCAAAGATAGTGGGGAGCATCCATTAACAATTTCCAATTTAGCATCAATATCTTAAATTTGATCCGTCACCACAGGCAGCCAATGAAGTTCCTTAAGAACAGGCGTTATGTGTGCATATTTAGATGTTTTACTGAGAATTCGGGCAGCGGCATTTTGCACTCTCTGTACAGCTTCATAATCTGATCACCGTTTTGCATTATACAACAAAGCATATGCCATAGTCTAAACGAGAAATGATATATGAATGGATAATGGATGAAGTTACTTTCTAGACATAGACTTCCTTTACACTATGATATTTCGAATTGGAAAAAACACTTCTACACGTTTGATTACTTGACGGACATTGACATCTCAGAAATCAAAAACTGACAACAGATTACGGACATTACACTTAGCATTTAACAGGAGTTACCCAACTTTCAAAGAATGACATTTGAATCTTAGTACATTTGTTTACGTGATGCACATGATTATAAATTCACTCTTATCATCATTTAACTGTAATTTATTAGCGTATATCCAGTTTCAATATCATGCTATACAAGCTTCCATACGAGTTCTCACATGAACCTCACTATGACGGTCAGACGGGTTAAATGACGTATACAACTGTGTGTCATCTGCATACAGATGTACATTGATATTATACGACCTAGCGATGTCAGCAAGTGGAGCTGCATAAATACTAAAAAAGGACGGTCCTAACACCGAACCCTGAGGCACACCATATTCAACTTCACATACAGAAGAGTAAGAATCATGTATTTTAACTCTTTGTGATCTGAAATTTAAATAGGAACACATCCACGACAATGCGCAGCCTTCGACACCCCGTTCCCTGAAACGATCAATAAGAAAATCACGGTCGATGGTGTCGAAGGCTGCGCTTAAGTCGAGTAATATAAGAAAAACAGCCCTCTTTGAATCTAGATCAAGTAGAATATCATTATGAACCTTAACCAATGCTGTCTCGGTACCATGATTTTTCTTATATGCCGATTGCAAAGGCTTTATATCATACGTATTTGGTTAAAACGGAACAAATGTGTTTACTCCTGATGTATATTATATTAATTTCTCACGTAATTATTTGCAGGAGAACTTACAACAAAACTGTTTTTTTTATTACATTTGTTATGGCGACTCTGCTGACAGCAGATTTGCTGTAAAAATACATATATTTTTTACAGTGTATGTATGTATATGTCTTTTCGATGCAAAACAACTCTACAGGTATGGATGGTAATTTTTTTTTTAAAGATAAATATATATGTACACAGCTAACTATCATACATTATCGAGCCTATATCTACGAAATGTGTGTGTGTGTTTTTTGTTTTGTTTTGTTTTTGTTTTTTTGAAGGCCTGTATTAAGGGAAATAATATCAAAAACAATAGAGAGCGCCATATCTGCTCTAAAGTTCGTATTCGAATTCAAACAAAGACTCGACATGCAACAAATTGGTGTAATTGTCACATTACTTTTTTTGAAGTTGAAGTGTGAACAAATATCATTATATTAATTATTCTTGCCAAAACTATGACCCATGAGGTTTTATTTTGATTTATGAAACGCAATGTTATATTTCTAATACTATAGAAATGATCCTTTAACAGACAACCAAAAAATGCAATCCTCGTGTTAATTCATTTGGGTTTTTTTTTTTTTTTTTTTTTTTTTTTTTTTTTTTTTTTTTTTTTTTTTTTTTTTTTTTTTTTTTTTTTTTTTTTTTTTTTTTTTTCTTTAAGATAATTAAAGGCACTTTGGGTAATGATAAATAACAGTACTGATTAATGTTAGAAAACTTATTTTTTCATAATTTATTTTTATTTTTTATAATTATTTAAGTCGCTTGCAAACAATGAAACTTATACAGGCAATATAGAGAGATAAAATCAATGGTTGGCGTTACAATTGAACGTCTGAATCGTACGAGAGCAAGTGGTTTGTTCTCTCAAGACGGAAGGTAGAATAAATAAGGTTATATATTGGATTAACCAAAGTGATCCCGGGATTGAGGGAAGGATATCTTTAAATCTACTTAATTGTATCCGTCGCTCAACGATGCTCTCCCTCTTTCCCTTTCTTTCTCTCACTCTCTCAATTACTCTCTTTCTGTTCCTCATGCTTTTCACTCGTACTCATTTATCTTTGTCAACTGCACTTTAGATCTTTAAATACCTCCTCCAAATCCATCCTCTCAATGGATTCTCTATCTCTATCTCACCCCCCCCCCTCTCTCTCTCTCTCTCTCTCTCTCTCTCATTCATCCCCTTTCTACCCCCTCTCTCTCCTTTATATTTGCTTTCTGCTATTGTCACACTGAGGTAGATCTCAAACCGTCCCTGCCCGTTCCTTAAAGCCGAAATGCAGTTTTAGTGAATCTAAACTTTGAAATTTTGAATATACTTTAGGATAGAAGAAAATGTGTGTACTATAAACATGATAGGACACCTATCACTTGAAAGATGAGATATAAAAATAATTACACACGCATACTATTCCTACTATACTTTAAAAAAAAAAACAACCAAAACTATATCCCAGCTTTAAGGAACGGGAAGAATGGTTTGAGAGTGTGAGAATCGCATGACGTCTCTGTATCTGCTTCTCTCTCTCTCTCCCTTTCTATCTCTCTCTCTCTCTCTCTTTCTCTTGTCTCTTTTCCATTACCGATTTATCCTCCGTGACCTGTCTGTCATATTTCATTCATAAACAATAATATTTCCCTGGCGTCTATATCTCATATCACTTCTGCTTTCTTCCGGGATTCATTTTCCCATCTTGCCTTCTAAGGGGGCGCCCGTCACACCCATTCCGATCTTGTTGCAGGAATATATTTTCTTCTCTTCGACCTTAAGGTGGGTAAACCAGTCTATACCGTAGAAATAAGTGATGTTTTTGTAATGTTACTTAATTGCGGGTCTTGATAAGCTGTTCAAAAAACACTAATTTGTGGACTTTCTAAAGCAAATGGCTCTTCTGGCCCTTTCATTAAATTGACAACGCAAAGCTATTCATTACCATCTGCTTCATATAGTTTATGTGGCGGTCACAACTCGCGTAGGCTACGGGGCACGTGCCATCAACGTAGCCCGCGATGCATGTGCAATGCGCGCACAGGTCCTGGGTCAACTTCTGTGATTCCGGCGTTTCTGTAGTAAGGGTATTGTAAAAACTTCCTGCACGTCGTACATGCATTGCACCTGCAAGGTACCTCCGCTGCACGAATTTTCTACGAAATCCATCGTAGGGAGTTGCACGTCGATGGTACGGCGAGTTGTGACCGCCGCATTAGTACTCTTCTTTTAAGATCATTTCTATGTTCGTCACTTTTTCTGCATTGCCGCCTGTCTAGCCTATAACTATTTCATCCTTCCTCTTCCCACCGTATACCAACATTATGAATCATCATATTATACTCTAATTTAGCTACGATTACGTCACATCCAATAAACATGATAAACTGTACATGCTGTATGTCAATTTAAATGATTAATGTACCTGTATTTAGGTACATTAGGAACACACTATGAACCACTCGCATATCTCTTCACAATATCACTCGTCTTACTGATCTAATTTACCTATTTCTCTCATTATTATCTAATAATAGGCAGTTTTCAATTTTCCCAATTTCATCTGACGTCAGACATGTCAGAGTATTGTATTTGTTCCCTTGATGGCCTCTTTTGTGATCTATTTCAAATTTTCTTCCACGTCATTTACACAATCTGATATTACCCCCTCTCTCCCCTCTATCGCTAAACTTGAAGATACATATTTTCTTTTCAAGTTCATTGTTGAACGTCCGTTTTAGTGCATGGTTAGACATAAGTCAATTATTATTCAACATTATAATCATATCAGATATCACTTATCTAATATTCTCGTTTCACTATTGTCTGCACATCCTTGCCACTCTCTCGTTCTCCCGCCTCATTTCTCTCTCTCTCTCTCTCTCTCTCTCTCTCTCTCTCTCTTCCTCCATATCTGTATCTGTCTGCCATTTTATCATTCCCGAGTTATGATATAGAACTTTATTTTTCCACTTCTAATAAGTTTACTCTTAATATTGCATCATATAGTTTTCCAAATTTGTCGAAGCGCCACCATGTGTTACAGGGTATCAACAGTGACAACGAAACCCCTTTTACTATATCCCTATTATACATCTATCTCATACCATCCAATCTAAAAAATATCTGATATTTTAGTACCGTCTGTCTACACATTCTCATCACTTGTCTTGATCTTGAACTCTTCTTCTCTTTTTTTTTTCTCTCTCTCTCTCTCTCTTTCTTTAGCCTTTTATCTCGTGCTTAATATAGTTATTCTTTCCCAGTCCTTAGTTTAACCTCGTTTTTGCACCGGTTTTCAGAATTTATCGGAGCGCCACATTTTGTTACAGGCACAAGTCAATAGTAACAACATAACCCAAAGTGCATCATACTAAGAAAGATTCACTTTATAAAATCACTCAGGCTCGTTTTTCCTCCAGCGACTTGTGTAGAGTTACGTGAGTATACCCGCTCGATTCCGTAATTAACTTCGATTATTCTATATGGGGGCAGGCCCTGAACGAGGGGTACATGTAAGGCTAGCTGAAAAGGAAGGAATTAATACGAACGCAACAGCTAAAAAATAATTTTTCGAACGGTTATGTTTCTGTTTGTTAATAAAAAGATAGAAACGAAGCGCTGTGGAAATTATATTTTAAACAGTCGATTGAGCTTGGGGGCTTTTAACTTATCACATTTCCATGCACGTTATTTCAATGTATTCATATGTTTCTAGGGCAGCAGGTGTTACCCTTGTATGAATATGTTATCAAAAGTAGGTAAATCCAAAAGTCGATATCTAGGGTGCTTTCTTTTAAACAATTTACCACTTTTCCAATGTCGGTTGAAAATAACCAATTTCACTCTTTATTTAAAAAATATATAATACATTATTTTTTAATCAATAAAAAATGAATTAAACAAAAAGGTAGAATTTACTAAAGGAATGCTGTGAAAGGCACAAAATAAATATAATTACAATGCAGCATGCGTGAAGATTCTATAAAAGTGACTTAAAAAGTATCCTGCAGTCGTAGAACTTTGGACAAGTTAAGAAATCTAACTTTAAAAGTTTGACCACAAAGGTGTTCACAATACCAAACTAAATTGAACATTACAATGTCAATCAATAATTGTACTTCAATAAACAAGCACTATATCATGCACATAAATTAATTGAATTCGTCGTAATTAAATTTGATTTACACATCAATTTATTCATTAAAATTTATCAATCATTTCCACAAGGTTATAATGCAATTGAAATACAGTCATGATTTTCCACAACCAAATGATCTGGAAACGATTTTCTAAAGGTATAACCATGGAAATGCTGTCCATTTACATTTAGACAATCACTATATATAGGGGTATTGACTTCTGTCACCGAACAAATCCATTTCCCGTATATCACGTCTCATGCTACTTGGGATTCACGAGGGTCGTGCAGAGAGATACATGAAGAGAGAGAGAGAGGGGGGGGGGGAGAGAAAAAAGGGGTGGAAAGAGAGAGACAGAGAGAGAGCATGGACAGACAGACAGCAAGAGAAATAGAAAGAGAGAGAAATTGGAGAGAGAAAGAGACAGAGAAAGAGAAAGAGAAAGCAACACACACACACACACACACACAACAACAACAACAACAACACACACACCCTCACACACTCATACATATATTTAGAGATAGAAATAGAGAAACATAGAGACAGATGCAGAGAGAGACAGAGAGTGAAATGAAAAAGGAAAGTGGGTGAAGTAGACAGAAATAAATGTAGATTATACTATACAGAGATATTATGAATGTCAAAACACAGATATGGAAAGATACATAGAGACATAGAGGGGAGAGAGATGGAGAGGGAGAGGGAGAGAGAGAGAGAGAGAGAGAGAAATAGATAGAGGATGGGACTTTATTGAGCAAAGGTTACAAATCGAGCTAATAAAGCGGATGCTTGGGCCCATTGCAATCTCGATGATGTGAAGCTGGTTCCCCGCAGACCACCCTCCACCGTGCTTGATTGACGATCTGAGGAGTACTATCTTCCCTGTATCACCCGACCCATCTTCTTCTTCGTCTTCCAATGCATGCATAGCCTACCGCGACAGGTGGTACAATTTCACTATTGTCTTCAACAGGACAGATTAGCAGTAAGGTGAGAAGGATTAGAAACACATCCACAGGCGCCCCTCTCCCTACTGAGCTTCATTTCAAGACACAAACACGAATCACTTGATATTATCGTCTGCACGAACCCGTGTTGGAAGAAGATGGAAGACGAAAGAGGGTGAGGGGTAATGAGTTTCAAAGAAGAGATATGATACCTAATATTGCTACGAGGATTCATTTAAGCCATGGTATTTGGAGGAAAACTTAGCTAATGTTTTATGTGACGAACGATTTCTTTCGTAAATATTTCCTCTCTATGACCAAAAGGGTTTTCTTTTTAAACAGGATACGTATCACGAATTAATCGAGGAGTTCAAAATTACATAAGAAATCGGAAAAGGGTGCATTTCAAATAGTGTAAACATCAAAACACTAACATAAAACAAGTCAAAGATTTTATCTAGATATGCTAGAAGTAAACATTTTACACTGATTCGCTCTTGGGCACTGAAGTTTGTAATCCACAAGAGAGGTAGGCCTATAGTTAAGAAAAATTACCTGATAACAAGTGGCCGAGTTTGGGTTTAAGAGCAACACATTGCTCTCTATTTTTTGTTCAAGAATATTGAAAACGATATGAACACCGATGTTGCTTCCCTCTCTAGCCACTAATATTGGGGTTACACATTAACGAATGTCAATGTGGATATCAAAAACGAAACTATAAACACGTCAAAAATATAATTCAGCCTGAAAATTGACTCTTTGCTACAGAAAACATATGGCTACTGTCATGACTGTATAATAGAGAGAGGGGAAATCGACGAAGCTCATCAGTAAAGGCTTGGCCAACGACCATCAGTACACTTCTTCGAAACCTTCATCCACGAAAATGAATCTTTCAAAGGTAATAGAAATCACAAATTGGATTGGGTAACATAAAGTAGATTAATATTGATTGCTGTACCATTCGTTATTACATTTATCGTTATTACATTTATTGAGCGAAAACTCAACAAAAAATCGAACAGCTCACCAGTAAGGTCTCGACCAACGACCAACAGTGCACTTCCTAGGAACCTTCATTCACGTTATAGATTCTTCAAACGGTAATATGAATCACAAATTGGATTGGGTAACATAAAGTAGATTAATATTGATTGTTCAGCCATTTGTTATAACATTTATCGAAAAGAGTCTTTATGAATGTCAACAGGTTGACAAATCATTTATGAAATTGAATTGCTACAAAAAGTACAAACGCACACCACAAAATAACAGAATGTCATACCATGTGGCGCCACGCACACGCACGCTCACAACCCACACACGCATACCATACTGTCAATATCATGTAGCGCCACATACACACATCACGTACAACCCACACACGCATGATACTAGAAAATGGATGTGTACAAGTATATGGTATGAGAAAGAAGAGGAATGAGCGAGCGATGACCTCCGCGTAATGACAGAATGGGAAGTTGATGAATAAGATCAATTTATTAAGGTCTATAGATGTCAAGCGATGTCAGAATTATGTATTCGAATCCAACTTAATGGTATGAAATTAACTTTACGATGATCTGATTTCATTTCATGACAAAATCAAAGTCATCTCATCGTTCGTTAGTGCGGATCATGTAATTTGATGCTATGTTTACTTTTCAAACCACTATATGTTTCGATATATTGGCAGCTTTTAATATATATAACGGCAGCGTTTCATGTGGCTAAGTACATCATTTAGTTCTGGAATAAAACGTCATCCCCCGGATTTCTCAATACTTCTGTCCAACCAACAAACCGAATCCATCAAGAACCCACACTGTAAAAAGATGATGGGTCAAAATGACTCCATTCCAGGACCATTTGGGTCATACACAATTCTGCATAAATTACTGCCATGACAGATATGTGGTGATATTGATCTGGAAGGGTATATGGCCAAAAAGGACTAGGAATTGGGTCGTTTCATCTTTAGAGCGCATTATCAACAAACTCCTGGACATTTAGGCATGTTGGGATGTGATTTTTTTTTTTCTCAGTTTGCTGTTGATGGCATATTATCACATTAGGGACAGGCGCGGATCCAAGGAAATCGAATTGAATGCATTTCGGGGGCCCAATTGGGACAAAAGCGGCTCTATTATGTTTACGCATGGGCCCGATAAATCCATTGTATGAAATCTGGCTGCGTCCGCTACTGAGGGATATCATTCAAGAAGGTGTGGACTTTCTCGTTGCAAACTTAGTGAACTTTCAATACAATTCATTTACTTTCATAATTATAGCATCAATTCTGAGAAAAGTAACGACGGCCAGAGCAGGAAGTAGGAAAGACAACACCAATGCTCTCCCTTTTCACTAACCCTTCGGGTATTCCCGCAGATACACCACTGATTTTATGAATGTAAATGATATGGAAATAATACAGCATTGATTTGAAGTAACAGATAAAAGCTTTTATGTGGCGCTATTTAGTCCATCTCCCAACGTCCCGCGGGGAAAGTAATACATCAAAATTACTCCATCAAGCAAAAAAAAAAAAAATCCTCAATCATCGTAAAAACGATTACATTTCCGAAAGGGTCCCTTTCTAATGGGAGGCTCTGCTCTACGTTTAGAGGGAAATCTTTCCAATAAAGGGAACCATTCGGTCAGCAATTAGAATTGATTGTTAGCCATTCCTGATCGGTTTTGCTTACAAGCATTGATTGTCAATTCGTCATCGGTCAGAGATAGCGGTCATTTATTCACGTGTCTTCACGGTTAACCTCCTTTGGACGTTGTTGGAAAGAGGGAGGGTTGATTCCCCAGTAAAACGTACAGGTAAAATAAAATCTCGGACCAATTTCTCAATATGAATATTCGGTTTGTATGAGCCTGGTCAACACATGACTCTGTGTTCGCTCTCCTCCACTCCCCTTCTTCTTTTCTTTCTCTCTCTTTCTCTCTCTCTCTCTCTCTCTCTCTCTCTCTCTTGTGTTTGTTTTTACGTAATATTACATATAAACTCCTGTCCTCATCCCCCTTTCTCTCTCTTTTTAGACCTGAATTTTTATGTCATATCGTTCCCATTACGAAATCGATCGTTACAATGGCGGGCAATTTTGTCCTACGATACATGATCTCTCTTTGCATTCCAAAATAATTTTAAAAAGTAGAATACCTACTTTGTGAGAATATAATACATACATAAAATAATGGAGTAGGTTTACGATGAAAAGGAAGAAAGGCAACATTTTCACTTTTGTCATCAATTCATATTAAATTTGTCTGTTTACCACCCCCCTCTTTCTCTCTCTCTCTCTCTCCGTCACTCTTTCTCTCTCTCTCTCTCTCTATTTTCTCTTTCTGATACTTTTTTTTTTCTGTATCTTTACATCTCATCCTTTAATTTCCCTCACAATACGACAAATCCAATAACGTTGCATCCATTTTACTCTAAATTACGATACAGATCATCTCAATTGTGCATTATATCTCTCTATTGCTGACTATAAATTTTAAACGGTACCTACTTCTTGAGAGTACTCCGTACCTCAAACAAATGGAGTGGGCAAACGATGAAATGGGAAAGAGGCAAAATTATGGGGGAAATCATAAAAGAAATATTATTTCTAAAGAATGACGACAAACAACGTAGCATTGGAAGGCTTTATGATGCAACGTGAAATACCCTGAAGTAATCTTTGTATTTACTTTTAAGTAGTATTTGATAATGTCTGGCATTAGATTAAGAACTACAATCATACATTTTAAAAAATATTAGCATATTTTTCTAGATGCGCGTGCATTAAAGTTTGAACTATCCACCATTTATATAAGTTTGTTTTCTACGTGCATTTCATATCGGAAACAAACGGTACAAATTTACCAAAAGTGTCTCAAGAGGCATTATAAATATTTCGTATCCTTAAAAAGTCAGTTAATACAAAGCCCTCTGAATTTCAAATGATATACAATACGTGAATAGTAAGTGGTTCCATATATGAAACTCCCAAATATTTTTAGACAAAAATATTTCAATTATAGTAATTAGTGTCAATTTTTCATGAAAGAAACAAATGCATAAAACGTTTGCATAAACATGTATTAATGATTTGTACAATATCTTAATGATAAAATACACGGGCGTAAATCCGTAAAGAATGCTTTTCATCAGGGGATACAAAGCGCCATCCCCCCTGATGAATAGAAATCGCAAATGGATTTACGCCAGTGATAAAATAACAACATGCATATACTCAAACCTGTTGTCAGAACAAATGCATGTAGCAACAATTGTTTAAAAGTAAATCGCTTTTTGTTCCAGAAAAGATAATCAAATGTATATTTACCAGTGTCTTGTTAAGCCTGTGTGATCATCAACATCATGAATGGTTTCCTTCAACGTTATAAATTCCAATAAATGAGCAGCACTCTCCTCTAAGCCCCACCACTAGCAGAACTTGAAGTGAAGACACGAATTTCACAAATTCTCTGCGGAGCAACTTGTTGACCCAAATACCGTGAGCAATGCTTTGTCTGGTTTTATTGCCAACGTCCGAACATGTACGTGGTTTATTACTACTCCCCGGCCCCGAGTCTAGGGGCGGCCTCCTCGGCTCAATCAATACTATGACTCCGCTCTCTGTTGCTCTTCCCACCAAATCGACCAATGAACGCTCATTACTGGCCTCTCTCTCACTCTCCCATTATGCATTTCACAGCTTTTGCCTGTTTTTTCTCTCCCTCGAGTGTTTGGGAAGTAAAACGGTAAAAAGTTTAATAAAATGGACGTCGTGTCCAAATCCAAACAAGGATGGATGGTGTGAAAAATAACAGTAATCCAAGCACGAAGTGGTTAGTGTGAAAACTGACAGAAGTGGAGGCATTTGATACAGTCGTGTGCTTCACGCGTGTTTGACGTGATATGCATGCATCCACATCCGCAAAGGGCAGTCGTCCCATAGCACGTAGTATGGAATACAGAGAGGGAGGGGTGCCAAAATATCCAAAACCATTCCTGATTAATGAATGTCTTTCTTTAGAAATGGAAGTCTCCTTTTGTGACCTCTGAGCCTACTAATCATGC
Organism: Paracentrotus lividus; assembly: GCA_940671915.1. NCBI lineage: Eukaryota > Metazoa > Echinodermata > Echinoidea > Camarodonta > Echinidae > Paracentrotus > Paracentrotus lividus. Next base: position 28,599,960 of record CALNVZ010002100.1, on the reverse strand, counting down.
ATTCTAAATGATATCTTAAAATATTCTCCCGTCACAAAGGGGCTCCATTTTACAATAAATTTTAAATGGAATATGGATATTAGTCATAAATCTACTGGATTGTTGCTTATTTTGAAAGAAATTTAATAGAATAGCTCCTTTTTATGACAATTACACTTCACAATTTATTATGCCCATCATCATTGAGTATCTATGCTTCTAAATTTTCATCTTGACAACTAAGGTTAAAACATGCAAGGGGTAATAATCATACCTGCATGCATGCGACATATTGGTGATTCAAAAATTAACAACACAAATGCGATTTCGTGTCCTATATGCTTCCGCCCTTAAAACCAATATATTGATAAGTTGACCTCTGTGACCCTTGACCTTTGACCTACAAACTCCAACTTTTAATAAAATCTTCAAATAATGACATATATACTAAAAATTTTAAGTTCACATCTACAGTAGATATTAAGATATCCTGATAACTAACGAGCTCATGACATGGAATTTCACAAGTTGACATTTGTGACCTTTGACATACACATTCCAAGATCTTCTAAGGTCATCTTCCCATGGTGATTTATACTATCCATATGTCTGAAGTTAGTGTATCAGGTAGATCTTGAGATTT
>CALNVZ010002100.1:28552667-28580609 GCA_940671915.1 Paracentrotus lividus | reverse complement strand
AGAGAGAGATAAAGAGAGAGGGAAGGGATGGCAGCCCCCATAAAAAATAAAAATAGAATCTAGTTGAGAGTTTTACACACATAGATACGTGAAAATATATATCCAATACCCGTTTTGTTAAAAAGGGCAAAGACATATTGATTTTGCCAGAAGAGAAAAAAATGGCGTAAATTTTGAAGATTGATTTAACACCAAAAAAACGAAAAAAAAAAGCTGTAATTTTTACTTCTTCTCAGAAGTATCACTTATTTGCAAGAATGCGTTATAGTCAAGGCGTAAGCCTAACATAAAATATGAATTAATGAAGGTTCTAAATCTACAGTTAAAGGGTGAAGCCACAACAACTTAAAAAAAAAAAAAAAAAAAACTATCATAACTTTTGTCCCATTTCATGCAATAACAAGTGGAAAATGTAATATAAATGGTCAAGCATTGTCATGTTTCTTATATTAGTTTATGTTAGTTAATGATGTTTAATGTTGTCCATGTACATAGCTTTGTAAAGAAAAACAAAATGTTTACAAGTTCTGTGTTATAATGCCCGACGCTGTTAACAATGCCCCTCCACGGGGCAATTGTAACACCGACCCTCTTGTTTGAAATGGTAGGCTTCAAAAATGACTTGTTTTACCTTAACCAAACCTATTCATATGTCAATAAGATATGCATATTTCATTTTATTTGTTTAGCAAGTATTTGCTTCAATAAGCTGATAGGTCAAATGGATAAAACTGTTACCAGATTGCCCCAGGTCTCCCCTACTGCCCTTGCTAGGCAAGCACAAAAGGGGTTGTACTGAATGATCATAGGCATTTTCTTTGTAGGCCTACGCCTTGTTAAGGCAAGTACAGGTGGGTTATTTGTATACATTTGGATGTTTTTCTTTTGTATGGCTTTTTTATGCAATCAAAAAGCAGAGGCCGGGAAGCGTTTTGGAAAGTAGAGGAGGCTGAGCCGAAGGGGGAGGGGGGGGGGGGGCTGAAGAGACTAAAAATGACATTGCATGGGTCATTTGAAATTTGTACACGTGTGCTGAAAACTGAAGTGGGGGTTGAAAGCCCCCCCCCCCTCACCCCGGCTCACAGCCTCCTCGAGGGGGTAAATTTCACTGATTGTGAACAACATATCAATGAAAACAAGTCATTTTTTGCTTCGTTTGGTTTTCGTGTAGGTACGTGGTGTGTGTGTGTGTGTGTGAATGCACATTATTATTGCCAAAAGTGAGATATTGATTGTCATTATGGGCAGTCATGGGTGGCAGAGATGAAAAACAAAATGATAACAATAATATGGACATGGATATAGTAATGATAATTGAAAAAGAAATACTCGCAGCTCAAATTATCCCCAACGGCCCAGCCCACACCCGAAGTGAAATCTGAATGTTTTATTTGCGTTTATTGTTAATTAAATACCAATCAAAATGATCAAAGACACTATATACGCTGGATATTATTATTAATTTTCAAAACATATTTGAGAAATTATATTTTTTCATCGAGTTAATTCTTATCTGAATTCAATTTAGTTGACCCTTCCATATATATTTAGTAATAACAGTTAACCTATTTAATTGTATATTCAGCCATTTTACACACAGAATTATGCCTTGCAATCGGTCATAAATAATCGCCTAGAAATTTTGAACATGTCAAACTTTTTGGCGAATTATTTTCAGATGGAATAATTCCCGCTTATCGAAAGGAAATGTGGTTTTAAACCAAAAGCAATCGATTCACGGGCCAATGCAAGAATAAAAAGAATTCCTGTATTTCGACTAATTTCATTTCAGAAGTTCGCCAGCATTCCAATATATACCATGTTGTCGCGGAAGACACATACAAAAGAAAACGCCTCAGTCGAAAGGCTTGGTCTAGCTGAAATCATAATTGATAACAAGTCTCTCTATAAACGGTAATCTCTAAATTCGCCTCGTTCGCAAATGTTCGCACTCAGTGAGAATACCCCCCTTTAAAAATGTTCTCAACTTCTGCGCAGTGCAGACGTCGCGAATGCTAAGTTACACGATACTAGTAGCGTCTCAACCCGCGCTCCGGAGCTGGTTACTGTGCCGGCCAGCGCGTACTGCGCACGGTCGCGTGTGATTCACCAACAAAATGAGGACGATGACGCGTAACAATAACACCGGCACAGAATTTCAGACGTGCCAGACTACACTAAAATCACTTTCTTGGGCCGCGCTTTTACTCCTCAAAAATACATTCGCTAGCCCAGCTTGCATAGCTCTATATCTCCAACACTCGTTCCATCATAACAACCCCAAATTCAATGGAATAAAACGTCCGCACATGATATCCATGCTCTAATCCACAAGTTAACGTAATTCTAATCTGCATAAGATATCACAAGATATCCGATCCTCTGCTCATAGACACTATACCGCACAATCAGGCCCCTTTTTCGGGTCCACAGCGGGCCGAGTTAGCCAGGATCCAGTCACCTGCTCTAGTCGCCTAGCTACCTTGCTAGCAGACAGCGCCAAGACCGCAGATTTATATCGCATGTACCGTAACTTGCGATTGACACAAGTTACGTGTTTGGAAACTGAAATTTTTGGCCCTTCAATATCAATCACTCAGTGTTATGAACATAAATTTGGAAGAACCTATCTGCACTTGTATCCTTGGTAGTTACATAAATTCAATTTGAGTACAATTTTTAAATATATATTACTTGGAGAGATTTAGGTATTCGCCCACAACTAAGCATCAGTCAGCCCTGTCGCTTCAGACGCACTACAGATGCAAACGCAACATAGGCTGTACTGAAAAATGGCTGTCTGTTGCCCTCTTGATCAATTATGAATGGACCATGCATAATGCGGCGGTCCAATACTCGTCGTAGGCCTACGGGGCACGTGCCATCGACGTAGCCTGCGTTGCATGTGCAATGCACGCACAGTGCTGGTCACATACAGCTGCAAACCAAACATTAGTCAGTACTGTAAAATGGCTGTCTGTCGCCTCTTGGTTGATTGAGGAAACTTCTCAATAATAATTAGCGAAACCAGCTTTAAACCTACTCAAAATAAATTAAGATAATCTATAAGTCTCATTGCAATATAATTCTTCCATTAGATTTTTAAAATTTTGTTTTAGTAAATTTTTAGCCTTTTTGGCACTTACACTTTGCATGGTCAATTCATAATTGACCTTGCAACTGTGAAAGTACCTTATTGCAGCAGTTTTCTCCAATGGAAAAGTCATGCAGAAAAGTGTCTTGAGCACCTAACAGCCAAGTCAAGTGGCATATCCAAAAGGGTCTAAAAATTTTACTAAACAAAATTTTAAAATCTAATGGAAGAATTATATATGCAATGAGACTATAGATTATCTTAATTATTTTGAGGTAGGTTGTTAAAGCTGGTTTCGCTAATTATTATTGAGAAGTTCCTCCATCAACCAAAGAGGGCGACAGACAGCCATTTTACAGTACTGAATAATGTGGGTTTGCAGCTGTATGTGCCTTTTGGGTATGCCACCTTGACTTGGCTGTAGGTGCTCAAGACACTTTTCTGCATTGACTTTCCATTGGAAGAAAACTGCTAACAAAGGTACTTCCAGTGCAAGGTCAATTAAAATTGACCATGCAATAAGTGTAAGTGGTCCTGGGTCAACTTCTACGATTCATGCATTTCTGTAGTAAGTAAGGGTATTGTAAAAACCTCCTGTACGTCGTACATGCATTGTACCTGCGAGGTACCTCCGCTGCACGATTTTTCTACGAAATCCGTCATAGGGAGTTGCACGTCGAAGGTACGGCGAGTTGTGACCGCCGCTTAAGTGTAAGTGTTCACGACGGGACTGGTCGATCTAGAATTGACCATGCATAAGCGTAGGTGCATTATGGCTTGGTGTTAAGCGTTAAAAGTTAAGGAATTAAAAACAGAAAATCTGAAATATAGCCCAATTCGGCATTATCCTGTTATAAGTCACCAGTCCATTCACTCCAGTTCATTTCGTCAGTGGCGAAGACATCATTCAACTCCCATTGTCATTGACTTTATGACAGTCATGACAGTGAGCGAGCAGAGAGGAGACAAATTGGAGGATATAGCCTAAAATTCTGACCATAGTGTGTACAGAAAAAATAAAGCAATCTGTTTGCCAAAAGAAAACCCTCATATTACAGAAAGTCAGTTTAACTGCAGTGAATTTTGTCGAGTTAAGTTCGATCCAAGTTACTAACACGATTTGTATAGAATGGGACTGTGTACCAGTCAGCTTAGTCAGTTCAATGGGTTAATAACTTACCTCGGTATCGTCACGTTCAAACTGTTCAACGCCTGTCATTAACAAAAGTTGCGTGTCCATTTTCTTTGTGCATTTATAGCCAAAAATTTCTCAAAAAATGACAAAATTCGGAAAACGTGAATGTCTCTCTAAAACTAGCTGACTAACTCTGACTTGATAATAATATTCTCAGCTGCTGAGAAAATCTGGACGAATAATGCCGCCATCTATTGTTCAGATTTTAATACGATGGGCCTGGCCTGGGAGGGAACACAATTAACAGACGTATGGAGAATCGAGCAAGTACTAAAAAAACAAACAAACAAACAAATAAATAAATAAATGAATAAATAAATAAATAAATAAATAAATAAATAACAACAACGAAAAAAGTAGGAAACATTTCAATATTACATGATGAATTTATTCAGATATGTTCCTCATACATTTTGCGAATTACTGGTACCCCCTCCCCCTCGTACCTTCCCGTCTAGCATGTTTGTTTCGATACATTTCGTTGATCATGAATTAATGGTAGGGATGTCCACACAAAAGCAAAAAGCCTACTAGAGTTTCCACTTCACTGTATGGATGTAGTCACCCATGCATTTACAATGCAAACAATAGCCCATCACTGCCTACTCAATAATACCAGGCAGAAACAGCAAAATTTTCCATAAGAAAAACAGCTTTCGAAATTGTCTTTTGGCCAGTGGTAACTATCAATCATTTCTATTCCTAATTGGTCATTTTCATCTTTAGAAAATACCTCAGCATGGTGATCAACTTCTGCTGTTGAAAAATTGATATAAAAACAACTACAGCGTGTTCAAAGTGATGCTTCTGTCTGATGTGTGTTATGACTGGAATTCCTCTTGATTGGAATAGATTCAGATAAGGAGAAGTAGATATTATTAAAATGTAACTATTTTTGAACAAAAAAATGTATTGGGTAAAAAACAAGAAACAATGTTTACCACTGGCCATTTAAGTTTTAAAATTACTCTACCCTCTCCAACACTCAGCTTCTGAGCCATACCACCATGAAATAGCCTATTGTCTCGGGTGTTCTATTGAAACATGCCCTATGGAGTATTTTCCATGTGGTCATATTGAATCACATCCCGTAACATACATGTCAAACCATCAGTAATTTTGTACTGCCATAACTTTTTGTATAATCTACTCATACGCCTAAATTGTGTTACAATAATCTCATTTCATGTTGATACACACATAGACAATTTTGGTATGATTTGGTTTAATAAATCATAGACACTCATAAACTTGAGCTGTTATTGCATTTCTCTGGCTTTGCCTGAAACTTGTAAAAGTGTTCTAACTAGCAGACTCATTGGTAATCTGAGACACTCTTTGGGCCATATCTTTGAAACGGAACATCTATTGTGATAATTCAAGTACCAAAATGTTTCTTTTAAAATGCTCTATCAAATAAGCCTAAGAAAAAACTAACTTTAAAATAATTTAAATTTTTAGTGGGACATCCCTATTAATGGTATTGAAAAAAATACTTACAGTAGGCCCATCGTGTTTACAAACAAGTAAATATCTAAAACAAAACAAACACAAAAAAAAAGAAATTCCTCTTCCTTAAAGGATTCATAAAATGGAATGATTTATAGATTGTACCTATTTTAAGTTATTGTATGGACCGGTTCGCTTCCCTACGACCACGGCCTGTGGCGGAATCCAGGGGCTGAACGGGCCGGCCCCCTTACTAAAAAAAAAAAAAGGGAAGGGGAAAGAGGAGAAAAGGAAGAGAAAAAAGGGGAAGGGGAAGGAGAGGAGAAGAAAAAGAAAAGAAAGAAGATGAAATGTAAAAACAGTAAGAAAAATTAGGAAGAAAATAAAAGCCAGATCGTAGTTTTTCGCTCGCGCTTCGCGCTCACATTACTTGACCAAATAATGATGAGGATTACAAAAGGTGCTTATAATTTCAGCTTTCGCTATGCGCTCGAATTACTTTGTTTGATATACAAACGCCTATCTTGTTCTTGATTACAAAAATACCCCTCCCCTAAAACAAAATTAAATGAATAAATAGGCCTAAATGAGTAAATAAAATAATCCATATTCATTCCAACAAAGAAAATAAATAAATCAAAATGATTTACATTTTCTAAAAAATATTGCAATCAGAAGCTTACATCATGGAAAATTTTTGTTTGGTCGCATTCACCCAATGTCAACAAATCAAGTACATAAACATTTCCCTAAACTGTTTTAATCCTTGCCCCTCTCGATATCAATAGCTAATTAGTGTGCTATTTAAATAAGTGGTAATCAACAATACTCCTTATCATGTGGCTGAGCAAGGGCTGCACACACATTGTCAATGTTATCAAGACATTTAATGATAGGATTAAATCTACAAGAGCAATCAAGTCCTTAACTAAAAAGGATATTATGAAGATAATACATGGCGACGTTACCCGGCAAAGTTGATATACGCCCCCTTATAAAAATGGTTATACAGTGCGTCCTAAATAAAAGTAAACCCAACATTGAGGGCCTCGTATTAACATTGTATAAGTTTTTGTGTCATAAATGTTTACTAGTATATCATGACAAAAAGTAACTCATATTCTATTCAGTGATACCAAAAATATACCTGTACTGTCATGGATGACTGAGCACTCGAGTTTTTAAAAACTTTGGTCAAAACCACCTTGTACCAAGTTTTGTCGGAAGCAACACTGGCTTTCTTATCATTCATACATTCAATGTTTAGGTCAGCCTACCTGAGTCCATTCATAAGTGAAACAAGATTACTTGGACTATGATTGAAATGCAATGGTTGTTTTTGCCCAAACTTGGTCAAAGGCAATTTTACGCTTGATTTTTTTAAAGCTCTGTCATCCGTTAAAACACAGGTATATAGGTTTGGTATCATTGAATATCCTGTAAGCGCTTTGGTCTTAACAGGTAAAGCGCTTTATAAGAAACAGGTAATGTTATTATCATTATTGAATAAAATATGAGTGACCCTTTATTAATGAAATAAATATCAAGGGTACAAAAGCTTTAAGAAAAAATAATATGAGGCTCTCAAAGTTCGGTTTATTTTTTTTTTCTGGGACGCACTGTATACTCACAAGTCTCACAAACAAATTCTTCTCAACTCGCCGCGGTGCCTGTGATCTGCTCATTCATTGCCCAGATCGAGCCGGGCAGGGTATACGTCCGTTTATAAGCTACCCCAACCAACCTGTCTCGGGTTCATCCTGTATTTGTATATATTTCGTCTCTTCCGAATACTTGCGGACGACGATGACGGGCTTGAATTGGTTATCGTTAGCGATGTCGCTGGCGGCATTGACGGCGATGATCACCCATGTACGAGCTAATAACAATGAGACGGCCGCTACCATGTTCTTGGACGAATACAATGAACAAGCTATGGTCGAATACTTCAAATCAGTATCTGCTTCTTGGGCGTACAACACTAATATTACTGTATACAACCAAGAACAATCGGTAAGTAATTATTTTTAAGAAATTATTTATTCTAAATATTATTTTTGTAACCTAAATTGGAGATTTTGTTCGACCAGTTATTATAACAAAGTACCGTATGATAATGTAGAACAGAGGGGTGTAGAAGCATGTACTGCAAGTACATGTACATACCGTATTATATTGAAAATGAAATATGCATTTTAAAACTAATTCAAACTATACTGATGAAATTTAAAAACCGAGTTTACAAAATGTAGGCTATTTGCATTATGACCATCATTTTACTTTTATATGATTATACTATATATGACAATGCAACGGTGGAATATAAAGCATGGGAACTCATATCAATTCTACTCTATGTAAAATGTAAAGTTAACGTATACCAATGTACGGCATTATATCGTAATTAAACAAGGCGCGTCCATTATCTAAGAGGCCAGACGCAACGAAGCGACGTTGGAAATACGACTGACAAAGCGTAGAAATCTATACAGCTGGCTGCAATAATAAATACTCACAAAAACTCGCTTAAGAAGACTTCCCTGCAGCTGGAATGGTATTATCCGTTCGGTTCAGCAATCTACTCGTAACATGGAGATGAAAGAATAAATGAACTTTATTCATGTTTTAGTTAATAGATTCTCCAGACCAGATGGAGGAAATACACATTTGGGCAAGCTTATAACATATATGTGATGAAGTGTTGTAATCAGAATCTTTATTTCACATAGATTGATGTTCCAAACGATTATTGATAAAGTAGTGATCTGTTCACCTCTTGCGAAGACGCCGTCCACATGCGATATGCATGTGATATGCGGAAATATCGACCCATCGAGTAAAGATTCTTTATTGTGATAATTTCAAAGTGACAGGACTTTTTCTTAACCAATCGAAATGAATTTACCATCTCTGGCAAGGGTGAGAATTCAAGCTTTTAAAACGGCTTGATCATTATAGTACAGTCAATATATGGTTCAACCTCACACTAATTGCAACAGAAAATCTGAAACATGTATCTGATCAGTAAAGTCTCCTCTACAACATATCAAAAGTCCTAAGGATTTCGAGTGGTGGAAAGGGGTCAAAAGGTCAAAGGTCAATAAAGGTCATTTTTGGCCTTATATCATGTAAAAAATGATGTAATGTCATTTTATACAACATATAACTTGAAAATTAGCAAATCATTCTTATTCAAAACTTGGGTCAATTATGTATAGCAATAAAATGAACACGTTTTTGTAGTAACCATTTGAAGGTCAAAAGTCAGAGGTCAATAAATATCTAAAACATGTGAAAATGATGAGAAATTTCCTTTGTCCTAGGCATAACTTAACATACAAACTATATATACAGTCAATATGGTTCAACCCCACAAAATATGAAACATGTATCTTAATCAGTAAAAGAGCTCCTCTACAACATATCAAAAGTCCTAAGGATTTTGAGTGGTGTAAAGGGTCAAAGGTGAAAGGTCAATAAAGGTCACCTTTGGCCTAAAATCATGTCGAAATAATGTAATCTCATGTTTGTTTCACTTATAACTTGAAAATTAGTAAAGCATACTTAACAAAACTGTGGTCAATTATGTATAACAATATGCAAATAAGATGAGCAGGTTTTTGTAGTAACCGTTTGAAGGTCAAAGTTCAAAGGTCAGAGGTCAATAAATGTCTAAAACGTGAAAAATGATGAGAAATTTCCCTTATCCTAGGCATAACTTAAAACCAGTACAGGTATGTAAACCAAACTTAGTTTAATTCTGTTAGTAAAATTTGAAGGTTAAAGGTCAGAGGTCAATGGATATCCAAAATCCTGTGAAAATGATGAGAAATTTCTTATCCATGGCCAGCTCGAGATCAACTATAGAGAACTATCAGCCAAAACTGTAGCCCCTATTGATACTTAGGCATGAATTTATATGGTTTTGGTGACAACCATATAGTCAAAGGTCAGAGGTCAGTAGATGTCAAGAAACCTGTGAAAAGATGAGAAATTTGTTTTGTTTTACGTAAGGAATGCTGAACTAAACTTGGGGAGTATATATTATAATTGATGCTGAGGCAAATTAACACATAGGAGCACACGAAGTGACAGTCATTACAGGTCAAAGGTCAGAGGTCAGTAGATGTCAAAAATCCTGTAAATATTGATGAAAAATTTGGTTCATTGCATTGTGTATATTGAGAGACAAATGAACTTTGCAGTAGTGACAACTATATTGAAGGTCAAAGGTCAGACATAAGTAATTTTTTATAACAAGAACGTTGTGTACCTATAACCCTAACTTGAGATCCACTTGAGGAGTGTGAACCAAACTTGTTTTAGTCATGTATATTGATAGGTAAATTTATGACCTTGAAGCATGTTTAGGATCAAAGGGCAATATCCTCCACAAAATTATAAGATATTACTTTTGTTTACCTTTTTTTAGCCGAACTATACTTTAGACTTTAGTACAACTAGGCTATACTGCAACCACACTTGGATTAATGGTGTTAGAAATTTTGGTAGTAGTGACCAAGATACAAGTCAATGTAACGTTGTAGATAAATATTTTTAAAGTAATGGAACACACCACAATATCATGAGAAGATCTTAATGAAAATTCTTTAAATACGCACAATAGCTAACTCATTATAGTGCATCCTTGCCAAGAAATAAAAACATCCATGGAAATATTCATATCTTTATCCTCGGCAATGTCTTACAGTCATTTCAACAACTAAAAGTTTAGGGAATATCCATTTAAGTGTGGAGCTCCTGTCTCAAGGAGAAAGCGCCCCCACCCCTCTCAGGCGGTCGTTCCTGTGATTTCTCGGAAAAGGGTGCAAATGTATTTTAGGTCCCAGTTCAGGGGGAAAATTCTGAAAATCATTGAAATAAACGTCTCTTCGCATTTCCCCAGAACTGTTTTTTAATTAGGGGTAGTTTTTCAAATATTTTTCGAGCAATTTCATAATAGGGTCCCGTATAATATAATGAAAAATAATACCGCTGGTAGAGGGTAATTTGCTAACTTCCCCTCCAAAAAGTCTGTAAAAGGGGATTATGTCTGTAAAAGCATACCATCTACTCAGTGAATTATCATTCCTTTCCCTTGATCAGTTGTAATTGAAGATTAGCAGAGCCCTTCACCTCACAATTTTTGTTGACAAAAAATAAAGAATAAGGCAGTGGCAAGGGTGGCATTTCGGGCCACAGATCTACATGTAGATGTATGTTGAAGGCAAATGTATCTAGCATTACAGTAAAGGTTTATTGTCATGGAAGAGAAATGTTGGAGGACTTAACCGCACACCATTTTGTGAAAATGAAAATGCTCCGACAAAATTGAAGGCTTTTATGAGGAAATCTACTCTAAATTTAATTCTAAGCCCTGTAACATCATGAACATAAAACATATTTATGGTATACTGTGTACTAAGAGTTACACTCAAACTCAATGATCTTATCTCTTTTATGTTACACGGAATAGACCTACAAAAATAAAACTATAGCCACAATGAGATCCTTCACAATTAAATTCCTGACTGCTAGTATTCAAAATGATCTTAAAACATTTGTTACCAGAATATGATCAGCATAATGTAGTTCCTACAAATGTTTGGTAAAAAATCAATCTGGCAATTACTTTTGAATCCCTTCAAATACTTCTCATGCTTCAGTGGCGGATCCAGGCAGGGCACAGGGGACACGCCCCCTCTATAATACTTATACTAATTTACTGTACTTGTTTAAAATTTGGGAAAACTTGGCGGGCTCACTATTCATGGGTCAGCACCCCTCTTATTTTCAAATCATGGATCTATACTGCGCCTTTTGCGGTTAGCATGATATTTTATCATTTTTGCATATACTTTTGGTGACCTATCGGATATTTGCAGTGTTACACGTACCATCAAAATCATGGACTATTCAACAAGGCTAGGTTGAAAGTCATTTTATCAGTGCATGCTTCTTAACTTTATCATGGAACAAAAACTATTTACATGCACATGTACATGTACATGTATTCATTATTTTGACATAGATAGCTGCCCAAAAAGATCATTATATCATTAGTCCCTTCTTTAATACATAATCAACCGAACTTTTGATAACATTAATGAAACAAATTTCTTGTCATCTCATGAGTAAATTTGTCTTCGTTATTAATTGACTTTAAATTCTTGAAAACATAATAGTTACGTTGGCAATAATCAAGTGCCATGAACCGCAATAACCTTCCTAATTATCAAGTGCTTGCGAAGTAATTGTGAAGACAAGGGATTTCATTGTACTGAAAAAAAAAAATAGTTTACTGTCATACATATGTGTCCTTCGACTTTGAAAGAGTTTACCATCCGCCAGGTCATTGGCTCATCTGCCATCAGTAGTCCGTTTCATGTTTTGGACAGGACTTTAAGCTAAAAATGACATTTTAATGACCATTGCCCTTTGCATAGTTGTCATTTAAACTTTGTAATTTCATCTTCTTACATTCATTCAGAATTGCTTCAAGTTTGTTTGACATACATCCAGAAACTCCCAGTCATTGCCAAAACATAAAAGTAGTTTCTCATCTTTTTTTTTTACAGGAATTAGACATTCATTTGGTGACCCCTGACCTTTGACCTTCATGGAAGTCACAAAAAACATTATTTAGTTACCTTTATAATATGATAGATCAAAGTTTGGTTGAAATGCCCCCAGTTATGATTACCCCAAAATCTTTCAAGTTCATTTGCATGATAATTGACCCAAAATTTATTGAATCTGACCTTTGACCTTTAAATAGATACTGGTCATCAAAGCCTTCAAAGTTCTTTTCAACATCATTGCACTTGGTTTGCGTTAACATTATTTTAGTCGATCTCAAGTTATAGTTAAAGCCGATTTGAAGGAACTTTCAAAAGATTTACACAGGATTTGGATTTTTATTGACCTCTGACCTTTGACCTTCAAAATATTTATCACCAAAACACTTACAGGTTCATTCACCTAACAACATTTGAACCAAGTTTGGTTGACATACCTGTGTAGAGGGTCTCAAGTTATAGCCTAGGACAAAGGAAATTTCGTGGCATTTTCCCAGGTTTTTGACATTTATTGACCTCTGACCTTTGACCTTCAAATGGTTACTACCAAACCTGTCCATTTATTTCTATACATAATTGACCCAAGTTTTAATAAGAATGCTTTGCTAATTTTCAATTTATAAATTGAAATAAACATGACATTACAATCATTTTTACATGATTTTAGGCCAAAAATGACCTTTATTGACCTTTGACCTTTTGACCCCTTTCCACCACTCGAAATCCTTAGGACTTTTGATATGTTGTAGAGGAGACTTTACTGATCAAGATACATGTTTCAGATTTTCTGTTGCAATTAGTGTGAGGTTGACCCCCTTTTTTGTCCTAGAATGACTATACTATTAAGCAGTAATATAATTATGCGTTATCCAGAAGATAATTATGTGGGCGTATGAGCTATTTTGAGAGCAAAATTGGCCATATTGTACAGGAATTTGATCTGATTAGGATTTCGAATTGACACAAGTGACAGGACTTTTTCCCCCTTTGCAGTAAGTTATTCCTATTTTTGAAAAAAAGACTCTTAGCGTACTTATTCAAGTGATCATTCTTTGAAAAGGTAGTTGCTCGCCATAATCAAGAAAACAAAGTGAAAAACTGTGCAAAATACAAAATGTCTATGGCAGCGTTTGATTTGCGTAGAGTGATAGCACCCTCTTCCTCTTAAGTTTACAACTAGAATTGATATGATGCTAACTATACATGTATGACAAATCATTTCTTTGGACCTAAAAATAATACTAGATGATATCAGTATGACAGCTGGCTGAGGATGCGCATCCTCAACCCAGCGAGCAAAAGACTTTTCCTTGTAGGGACTGAAAACAATGTATATTAAGCTTCTTATCTTGCATTCTATTCAAGTATCTGCAAAATTCTTGCCCAAACGGACCCCTGATCGCAGCGAGGAGGGGGGGGGGCGTGTTCGAACACCCCGAACCCCCCCCCCCCCCTAGTGACGGGCATGAAAGGGATTCTTGTGAGACGAATATCATCACCGATCACCTAGCCAACATGACGAAACATACGTAACATACGTAATACGTTCAGCCACAATACAGGGATCAACCCAAAATAGTCGATCGACAAAAACTAATACGCATACCTCAGTGGTATATAATTAGCCACTTTAGAGTGGATTTTAGTGATGTGACTGCGATATGATTTAATTTTCCACATCATAATAGGATCTCTTTGCCTGGATGACAGAGCATTACACTCAAAACATCTGCTCACAAAAAATCTCTGACACCACATTACGTCAAAATTTAAATTGAAATTATTTACAATCTTCATAAAAAATGAAACAAACAAACAAGTACATTGATATTTCATAATATTCAAGTATCTAATTATAAATACTAGTATATATTACAATTATAACATTTACAGTGAATAATGGATTGCTACTTTCTCTTTAGAATAAAGGAAGACATAAATGTGTAACATAAATTGTTGTTTTCATTTTTTAATCCTAATAAAAGCCATATTTCCCAAACACGTTTAATCGATGTCTGATATTTATTAAATATATATTGCCTAGGCCAATGCCTTCCTGGAATGTGTGGGCGGAAGGGGGGGGGGTACAACTTAGCGATAGTCATTGTTTTTATGTAATATATAATACCGTCAATTCATTCAATTTCCCTGCAAACACGCTATCGACATTGACATTGAACTCAATCGTTCTTCAAAAATTAGCAATGACAATAATCCCTTTTGTGCCCCCCAGCCAAAAAAAAAGAGGATGATTTCATCCATATTTGGCCACCATTATCATGTTTTTTCGATTCTTTCCTGGTAACGAACTGGTCAACAATAAAACATTGGTAGTTGACGCCAAATCGAGCTTTGAAAGGAAAAATATAGGGAAATATATCTGGAACTGAAAACCCGACTATCTTAAATAATGTATCATTATTTGAATTATTTCTTTTACAGCCATTACTAAAAATCATGAATAGGAACATTTGATCAGTGTACTAGTTTTAAAAGTTATGTATTATTATAAACCAAGTACAATGACGAGATTGAATAGAATGGTAACCTTGTTATACATAATTTCTTGGATAACTTTGCGAATCGATGACACATGAGAGACCTGCCTGACCATTGTTTTATTTAGCATTGCATACTGTGATACATATAATTTTAGTATTGCACAACCTTTAAAAAAAAAAGGAAATAGATACCAATTGTTTCTAATCATACCAAGATGTTGTGCCTTTAACAGCAAAAAAACAAACAAATAATATAACAGAAAGAGGTGTCCCTGAACAGGTACCGAATCCATTATATTCTAAAGTTTTTTTGTTTTTGCTTTTTTGTTTTTGTTTTGTTTTTGTTGTTTTTTTGCATTTTTTGATCCAGAAACACAATCATAAGATATACAGATCATTATTAATTGATGGGGAAAAAAATACATTAATATTTTTTATATTCTAAAGTTCACATGGAAGTTTAAGTTAAGGTTTACGATGAAAGTTATACCTGAATCGAGTGTATGCTATGATATAGTCCATGGTGTATACTATGTTCCATCTGGAGGGATCACACCAACCAACGTCATATTTGAGCCTGGAAATGAATTTGTATCCACCGTTTTCATTTTTTGTATTTATTTTTTTAAAATCATTTATTTATTATATTTTTTTTGGGGGGGGAGGGGAGGGGTTGTATAAAAAGACAGTCATTGAAAAACAATTGGCAACTTCTCATATAAAGGTATGATATCTTGATAATTTGATTTTATGAGTTACCAATATTTACAATATACTTTTCAATCGTGATTATAACTACTGAAATCTTCGTCTTGTTTTCCATTATCATATCGGGTACCGTACTATAATGTTTTGACGGGTTATAAAAATGCAGCACAAAGAATTGCATGATGCGGTCAATATTAGCGAATCCGTGTGCCAAGCATGTATAGTGCTATAACCAGCTACGTAAATCCGTGTCGAGGAGTGGGGGGATGAGCGAAATAATTTGCCAACTTGTGGCGATCTTGTTTGCATACACAAGCACTAGCGACACACAATGAACCTTTTCAATACCCATATAGCAGAGGCGGCGGGACGGATTTGAGAGGGAGGGGTGCGAATAGAATTTGTCTTTGAATGGGGCACGCTTTTAGCTTATGGCCGCCTTGATTACTGTTCATTCTAGTAATGGAAAAACTAATGCGAGCGCGAAGCGCGAGCCGAAAATTTTAAGCTAAAAGTTTGAGATATTTGTGCATTATAGTTCCTATTTAGTGAGCGTGAAGCGCGAGCCGAAAATTTTTAGCTGAAATTTGATATGTTTGTGCATTAAAGGTCCTATATAGTTTCCGCGAGTGCGAAAAAAAAAATTAAAAAAATAATAATACAAATATATAGTAGAGGCGGCGGGACGGATTTGGAAGTGGGGGTCTCGATTAAAAAAAAGGGCACTTTTCGGAAAATGGAGGGATTTTTGGAATAAAAAAAGGGCACTTTTCGGAAAATGGAGGGATTTTTGGAATAAAAAAGAGGCATTTTTTAGTATTGAAAGCGCTATTTTAACTAATAACACAATTATCTAATGTATTTTTTTTCCATTTCTTTCTTGAAAACTGGGGGGGGGGGATGTTTGTACAGGCCATCCCCCTCCTCAAAATCTGGGGGATGTATCCCCCCATCCCCCCCCCCCGGGATTTACGCCCGTGGCTATTTTTTTTAACCCACGTCAAATGACATTGCTCGGCATTTTGAAACTCAAAATAACACCTCAAATGACACAACATTACACACACTGTTGTAATTATAACACGCTTAGAATTTAGGGTGTAACCTCATTTTGTGATGTTTCCTGAAACTTCTAGTTTAAATATACACTCTGAAAAAAAAAACAAAAAACAAAACAAAACAAAACACGAGGTGTAGAGGGAGTCTGGAGATCATTCCGGGTCCGATGGGGCCGTACACTATTCCGGGTAAATGCAACAGTCAGAATAGTTTACTCATAATGATACACAAATCATTGTTTCATTATTCAAAAAGAGGGGACAAAATAGCACAACGCCCATGAAATTAAATCATTGAAATACAGCACGTCTCAGTGATAACGGAAAAGCCCCAATCACCCTACATAGAAATAACCAAGCCAAACCACAATAATCTCCTTGACAATAGAACACCAAAGACGCAAACTACATCAAACTTTGAACGAGACGTGCCTTATAATAATAATAATAAAAGTACCTTTTGGAGACCTCGCAAACGGCAGGAGACAATCATTATCTTCTATCAGTCGTGATAAATTTACCAACGGAATGCTCATATTTACTTTGATAGAAGTAATTGCTTCTCAAAATGCTAATCTCATACGTGTTATTGCAACATTTGTTTGGTCTTTATATAGGTCCATATCATAATGATCGTGATATCTTACATAAACAACAAATTTAAATTTCCCTATCTAATAGTAAAGAGTGCATCGTGAACTATCTATTTTTTTTTTATTATCAACTACTGCCAAAAAAAGGAAGATCTTTTAGAGAGTGGCTTTGTGGTATGTTTATAAAGGGGAAAGGTGTTAAGTAATTGCTTCTATTGATATTGCTTCTGTATATTTTTTTTTATCGTTTTTTCCCCCTCTACTCTCAATTCCTCATTAAAAAAATAAAGTCAAAGGCTGGTATTCTCGAAGGTGATTAAAATCTATTAACTAAAGTCACCCTTCGAGAATACCGGCCAAAGTGTAAAATGAGGATTTTCCATCAAATCATTATTTCCGCATGAATACCGAGCCGTTTATTATTTTGATCTCTGTACGCTTTTTGAATTTGTTGATCAGTAACAACTTTATAAATAAGAGTTTTATCGGTTTCCAAATATTGAACTGTTTCGTGATAGAAGAGCTCAAGTTTATCACGGCTACTGTTTACAATGACACTCTGCTGCAATACAAAGTCAGATAAGACAGGCGCGGATACAGGGGGGGGCGGCGGGCCCGGCCCCCCCCCCTAGCCAAAAAAAAAAAAAGAGAGAAAAAAAAAAAATGAAATGGATAAGCAGGCCGATTGACCCCAACCCTACCCCTATGGGCTGATACCTGATGACCTCTTTGTTGGCCTAAGTCCAAAAAAATCTAAAAAAAATCGAGTGTACCTTTTCGCTCGCCCGGTGTAACGGGAAAAAAATTTGGGTGTACCAAAATCTGAAATTCCGATTTTGGCCCCCCCCCCCCGTTATGAAATCCTGGATCCGCCACTGTAAGATACAATCATTATGAAACACAGACCACTGTTTTAGAGACTAAAGTTTATACCTATTATCATTTTGTAAGGGCTAATATGTTGGTGATGTTTACCTTCTTCAAATATTCTTTCACGCAATTGCACATCGGGGCGAGTCGGTGCCCCAGTAACCGTATTAAAATGTCAGCTACCTTATCCGCTCCCAAATTACAAGTGAGCTAAATGTAAAATTTAGCTGAACATTAACTTTTTTTTTAATGCATGCAGTACCGCTATGAGATATTTCAGACCCCTAATAATTTTGGCCTTGCATCCATATCAAATTCATATCCATTAAGGATCCCCTATTTTATTGACTTGATCTTGTTTAATATGCTAATAATGGATATGTGAAGCGTTATTATCTTTAATATTATCATATTTTTTTAATCCTGAGGCATAATTACTTATAAAGTTTAATATAGGTTTTCCCCGTCAAGTTCAAACTATATATACGTTCGATTTAACATTTTCTACAATTAATTACGTGCGAATTGTGAACACGATTAAAATTCTGCAATCAAATTCGTTTATGAAAAGCCAAATAAAAATTCGTTCAGTCCTGTTGCAAATTGTCCCGATTAATTTAATATCGTGAGCAGTCGTATTTTTCAATGGTCGCTCAATCAAATTCGTCCATCCATGCACAATTGGCATTCATTGCATACAAACAGTTCTTATCGCACAAAAACGAAAGCGCTTGCTCTAAGCGTGAATTTAAATGACCGATAGCTCCGCTCGGCCATGTATCATTCAGTAACGAATTCAATTTTAAACTCTTTGCAATCAAATTTCTCACTTTTATGTTAAACATAAAAGTGATACATCCTTATTTGTTAGCCGTGGGCACGAGCCTCGTGGTATGCCTACATAAATATATCATCAGAATATTTCACTCCATACACCATCCTCAGCATCAATATGGATTATATTATCCATGGAATCAGCTACTAATAGTTCAATCATACAAGGATCACTTTGTCCAAATACTTTTAATCCTTGAATTATGCTTGTGAATTAAACATGCTGAAAACAAATCAATAAGCTTTTTTTTTTTAATTACTCCGAGCCATGCTTATCAAAATTCTGAAGTATGACCATCAGTTCCAATACGACTGACTTTATCCAAACTGAATCTTGGTATAATTAGAATACCAAAGTTGAGTATAAATCTGAATACTAATTGGGCCCATAATCCACCAAAAGGCGAATAGTGACAGCACAATCATATAATTCTTGCCCACATTTTGCCTGTTGCACGAAGTATTTTATAAATGTATCTCTTTGGTAACCTTCACCTGAAAACTTGATACAAATCACAATTTATGTCACGTTACTTAACGGTGACATTTCAGGAGAGCAAAGTCTGTTTACTCAATTATTCCCAAACATTGATTCTTATAAGTAAACAAATATAAATTTTATAATCAAATAGGAGCTACTCTACGAGTTGAATCATGATGTACTGGAATATATAAGCTAAATAAGTAGATAGATCAAGAAAGTGGAATAAGATAACACGTCAAGATACGTACTATTTATACTCGATAATTAAAAGAACATACATACAAGTGGGGGTTATTACATAAGTACCCATTAAAGATGACTGTAGAATTAGATTATGAAAATATAATAATTTATAAAATTTATATTCCAGATAGGCAGATTAGGTAGAAGATATAGATTAAACAGTATTATTCTTTGGGTGATTGGAAGCATAAGGACTTCATGAATTGTTAGTGGCGAATCCAGTTGGGGGCACTGTGGAAACGTCCTCTATAATTTGAAAACTACTTATTAACTGTAGAATTGAAAAGTTTCGCCCCCCCCCCTTATCTTAAAATCCTGGATCCCCGAGGATTCAAAAACACTGATCCTACACAATTTTATATATCGAGCGTTGTAATCTCCAATGATAGACGTGCACAGGTCATGCATTTATGGGATTAATAGTCATTTAAATTGCATGATGTTGTGAGCTACCCCCATAACCCGAATATGCGGGATCCGCTGCAAATTATTTTAACGGTGAACCGTATTTCTGTGACATCTGAACGATGGATTTAGCCAAGTTTAGCCACTTGTAATTTCAATATCAATAGTAATATGATAATTTTGAATGTTAATCATGTTTTTGTAGTGATCCATGTTAAAGATATTATCATTGCGATTTCTTTTAGACTTTAGTCGTTACTAAAAATGGTGTGCACCTTTGACAACCTTCTCCGTCTGGTCTTCCGAATATTACTTGCATTAGGCCTACGTTTGCTTGGTCAAAGTTAATTTTTTTTTACCCTTTGAGTATTGTACCTTTGACATGTAACATATCAATATGGTAATTAGCGTGGTATAGGGGTAATCAGTAGAGATAGTTTTATGATGTGCACCCCAAACAATAATAAGCGTCATAAAGGAGAAGTTTGGAGTAAGCACGAGATCTTTAAATGGTTCAATGATGCAGTTTCCTTATTACGGAATATTAATGGTCATGTTTTAAAAAGTTTACAGTTCCCACTCTACCTGATTCTACATTGTATAGGATTAACTCATCATCCCTCAGGCCGTGTCCGTGGCCGTGTCCGCCTAGCCTCATTGTCAAGTTTTATTTACGTCGAGCCGTTCTTTCTCTCCTACTGTCATCAGGGTCATGGCTGATATTAAAGGGAAGTTTCACCCTGGTTTAAATTGGTTTCAGAAAATGCAGAAAAATAAAAGTAAAATATGAGAGAAGGTTTAGAGAGAATATCGACCAACAAATAATGAAGTTATTGAATATTCAAAGTTTTGATTCTGTGACGTCACTTGCGAGCAGTTCTTTTATGTGTTATGTAGTGTAAATTTCATAAAGTGTCATTTTTTCAAAAAGAAAATTAATTATGTCATCTGTGCGGTCGATATATCATCAAACATATGTTCATATAAATGCCTCTATCAAATTGACCCATTCCTTTATCAAGAACATGAAAAAAGATAAATTTATGGAATTTACATACACAACACACGGGAGAGCTCGTCGCACGTGACGTCGCAGAATCAAAATTTTACATATTCATAACTTCGCTATTTTGTGGTCGATTTTCTTTAAACTTTTACTAATATTTTTCTTTTATTTTTCTGCATTTTTTAAAACCAATAAATTCCAGGGAGAACTTCCCCTTTAAGTTGGTCCACTGCAGCATTAGCGTAGAGCATATTTCTCCATAGGGCAGTTAAAAATGAGAAAGAAAACTTCAAGAGAAAAATTGTTAAATGCTTATGCTGCAACCAGAACGCTTAACTATATAGATAAAAATAATGCTATCTTAGGGTATTAACTCTGTTACTATGGATGCTAAGTTATTAAAGTGATAATTATAATCAAGCGCGGCCATTTCATGTCACGACTGGGGGAGGTGGGGGGGGGGACGGAAAACACCAAAAGTGAGAAAATAATACACTAAAAATTCGCATACTTCGCACATTATGCAGAAACTAATGAAAATGTTTGCGAGCGGAAGCGCGAACCGAAAATTTTGCCTTATAATAAATTTAGCATGTATTTGACATACATTTTACCTCTTTATTAGCTTCCACAAGCTAATCACTACATAAAAATATGTCAAGCTTTAAAAATCGAGGGGGGACACGTCCCCCACCCCCCCCACCCCCGTCCCCGGGATCGCCGCCAATGATTATAATTGAGATCATGGCTTTTGATGCAATTTATATATTCTAACATTATTCTTTTGTGCAGAATGAGTTCAAACAAAGGGGAAAAGTCCCATTATTTTTAAGTTGTCTTGTTTGAACTATGAGCATTTATCATGGTTTAAGATATTTCTTCGTAGAGTAACCCACCCAGCACTCACCGTTTTCATTTTGATCTTTGCACGCATGACTGAGTAACAAAGATTATAATAACAGATAACAGTATTGAATTAAAAAAAAAAATATTTTGTATTCAGTTTTCCTCATAAAGTCCAGGCCTGTAAAACCTTTTTTAAACAAATTTAAATGAAAAATACAGAAAACAGGTATTTGTTTTGTCTTGTAAATATCTGTTCATCTGAAATAATCGTTGTTTTTATTTCACAGGTAGCTGCTAGTCTCGCCGTTTTCCAGCTTTGAGAATGAAATGAGAGCAAAGGCTGTTGAATTTAACCAAACGGGTTTTTCAGAGAACACCAAGCGTCTACTTGACAAACTTATATACATCGGTGATGCGGCCATGGAAAACCAGGAAGAGTTAGAAGAGGTACAGCTGATATTATAATTTTCAATACTTATTTGATTTATTCAACATCTGGGAACGTTCATGGAAGTAATTTGTATACTTTAAAAAATGAAGAATATTGAATTTGCCCTTTGGAAAGTTAGATACAACATTAATAAATTTTTTTATAGACCAGCCTTGATCCGTACCTATGAAATTCATAGAATAAACTTCAATGCTTTACACAGTCTTATATACGTAATCCACAACGCCATGAAATTAGAGTAATTTTTGAGTATTTGAGAAGGGTAGTTCGGATGAGGATATATCATCTTTTTATGGATTATTGATATGAAAACATGGGGGGGGCAGACTTCGGCCATTTAAAAGGTCATCATAATATATCACCTAAAATATAGGGGTGCAGTAATCCAATATGAATTTTTCTTCTTAGTCTTTTTTAATTCTAGGTGGGGAGGCGCAGAGCCCTTTGGACCCCCTTGGATCTATGTCTTTGTATTAGAAAGCACATAATTGACCAACCGTTGTTCAGCAAAGTGGATATAACCCGGTGTATATGCCCGGGTGTGGGGACACTCAAAGACAAAAGTGGTGAGCGCGTCCCCACACCCTGAAAATGGATGTGAAATGTCGTATTGCAATAAGTTAAATTTGCACCCAGACTGGAGAAAAAAAAATTACTCTAAATGGCGTAAACACCGAAAATTTAGTGCACGTAAAAGCGATTTAAGCTAAAAACACCCCTATTTTGATGAAAATTGCTATGGAAGTTAAACCCCCCTAAACGTCGACAACACCAAAGGCTGAAAACAGACCATTTCGACACATTTGGGAACGCAATGCGTTAGCACATCATGTTTGAGTGATCGCCCCACTCCCCCGGGGAGGGGATGTATATGGTTGTTTTAGCTTCGTGATTGTCTTTGAAAGGGCAGAAAATCCACCTCTCAGTTATTTAGAGGCAAAATATACATTGGAGACTCTCTTATGCTTATGACCTAGTAAATCTAACAGTGCAATTAGAGTGATGTTACTTTCTTTGTTTGGTCTTAAAACAGGGGCGTTTAAGGCTTGGTAATATGAATATGATAGGAACATTAGTTGATACCATTGTAGGGCTTGAATTTTACATTGCACCCCTTGAAATACACACACACAACACTGTTGATACACACACCGCACTCACATACACACCCAATCATACATAAAGCATGAATTTATATAATCTAATGACCAGTTTGACAGTATGAGAAATATACTTGTTTAAACAAATTATATATCAATAAAATTTAACTATCAAGAACAAAACAATTTTTAGTATCATAATAACTAGTAATATTATCAATATTCTTTCTTCTCTTCTTCTTTTTTTTTTTTTTTTGGGGGGGGTAAATTTAGTTTCGTGTTTATTATAATCATCACCGTGTTCGTCATAAGTATCATCATTCCTATAACATGTATTCATTTCTTTTTTTTTTTTTTAATAATAGCATGTCATTTTTATTTTCTTCAGCTGACGAACTTACTAGCTCAGATGGAGACTCGTTACTTCAACAGGAAAGCCTTGTAAATCGGATGGGACATGCTATACTTTAGAACCAGGTGAGAGCGACCCCCTTCTTTGAAAACCAAAAACTAAAAAGAAAGTCTGTCTTCTTATACACTCCACTTCGTTTTAACTCCGTTATTTGTTTATTCATCTAAACAACTTTGATATATAAATATCAATAGTTTTAAAAATTTATTGGGAATAAAATTGCAAATTAAAAACTCACAATTATTTTGTTGTCACGACAACCGCTGTTGGCTTCATCAGGCAAATAGAATCCTGGCACGTCTCTCCGTGCCACTCGCCGAAGTCAGCAGATGCAGCGTCACTTGAATTGGTTCCTTGGGTGCGAAATTTCAATTTGTAATTTTTCATCATTTTTCAGTAAATGTTAAACAACTATCTGATATCGTCAAGATTACTGATGAATCATGATATTCATCACCTTAACAGCCTTTTCTTTAGTAAGGCTTACCACGGGTTGCTATGGTTTGTAACCTATTGGTCTACTACTAGTTGGTCTACTTCCATTTGGTCTACAGCCATTTGGTCCAATGACCTTTTAGTCCACTAACTATTTGTCTATTGACCAATAGGTCTACTAAGCGTTTGGTCCACACCAATTGGTCTACTTAGGCGTTTGGGTCCACATCCAATTGGTCTACTAGGCGTTTGGTCCACATCCAATTGGTCTACTAGGCGTTTGGTCCACATCCAATTTGTCTACTAGGCGTTTGTCCTCATCCAATTGGTCTACTAGGCTTTTGGTCCACATCCAATTGGTCTACTAGGCGTTTGGTCCACAGCCAATTGGATGCATGTCTAAACCATAGGCTTTCGGAACCGGGGGGGGGGGGCTCAGATATCGTTGAGCCCCCCCCCCCCCTCCAAAAAATATATATTTTGATGCCGTACAGATATCGGCGATCGCCATTTTGATATAATCTTATTTGACACAGATAGGGTACATGCAGGTAATATGGCCCCTAAGCTCATTTGCCTAATTTGCATAAAATACGAAATGACACACAGTCCAATCTTTGTTTATATGAATCAATAACTACTGCTCTAACTTTTATTGTGAAGAAAAGCTATTAATCACCAATCCCCCTGTCTGCAATATTCAAATGTTGACGTCATTACCAAAGTGCCCATATTACCTGCATGTGCAGGTAATATGGGCACAATGTATTTAATGTATGTTTTAAAAAACTGCAATGACTCTACCATGTCTGGAATTTGCTTAAAATGTTGAAAATCATTAACTTTAAGATATAATTTGAAATTATAAGACCCTTCAGTAAATCCTTTGACTATATATTTCATTGTTATGTATTTTGTATATTATTTTTTTTTTTAAATATTATTTAAATATTATTTTTCATTATACAAGTCAATATAGGCCTACAATAAGTTTATTTATATTAATTATATACTGTGAATATACCCAAAAAAATCGTAGCAAAATGATTGATTTCCTCATCCCAATACTAAGTACCAGAATCATTTCCGCCATTTTGGATGTCCCATATTACCTGCACTAATGTTGCTGTGTCGGGCATGCATTCAATGCCACATGCACCCCTTCAGTAAAACAAATTGACCTGTACACGCTAGTATGATCAAAATGAAACTATAAGCTTACTAAATATAAAAACAATTGAGGTTACCCCCTCAAACACTCTTTCACCATCACATTCTGTGAAAATATGAAATTTACATCAGGGTAAAAAAAATGCCGTAAGTTTTTAACCTACCTTGTTGGTTTTCAGCAATCTTCTCAGAGAAATTTTCGGCATCAGATGCTCTCACGACAATATATTTTCGTATACAGTTCATATGAACAACATTATGGTGCTCATCGGTCACCGGTCACCGGTCGACGGTCACGCACAATTTTGCTTCAGGTGGCCCATATTACCTGCTGGCCCATATTACCTGCATGTACCTAATATATAACCCAATATTTTTATCATTAATTATTTTTTTTTGGGGGAGGGGACTCAAGACATAATTAAGCCCCTCCCATAATCTTAAGGAGGCTGGGATATCAATGGGCTCCCCACATTTTTTTTTTTTTTTTTTTTTTTTTTTTTTTTTTTTTTTTTAAATAACATTATATTTCAGGTCTCTATTGACAAAATTTTTGCTGCCGCTGCGCGCTCGGGACATCTTTTTCTTTTTCTTCTTTTTTAAATAGGAACATAGGAAATACTATCTACCCATTGAGCCCCCCCCCCCCCGATGCTTGAGGGTCTTCGATATTTTTGAGCCCCCCTCTGCTCATAATTTGTTTTGAAACACTCGTATTTCAGGTTTCCTCTTGACAATATTTTTTAGCTTGCGCTGCGCGCTCGCATGTCTTCCTATTAAATAAAATTTAACCAAAAATACAAGAAGTCCCTATACTATCCTTATTGGGGCTCAACCATTGAGCCTCCTCCCGAGGGGAGGGGCTTCGATATTTTTGAGGCCCGTCCGCTTCTACTCATAATTTGTTTTGAAATGCTCATATTGGAGATTTCTCTGGCAATTTTTTTTAGCTCAAGCTGCTCTCTCGCCGATTCGGATCGAATGACTTTCTGTTTAAACTTTTCTTTTCGTATAATGAAAGGGTCCCCTAATATACTGGTTGGGGATCAAAATTGAGCTCCCCCCACCCTCCCCCCGACTGAATGTCTGGATGAGTGGACCAATTGGATGTAGACCAACTGGTGATGGACCAATTGGATGTAGACCAACTGGTCAGTGACCAATTGGATGTAGACCAAACCGGTGAGTGGACCAATTGGATGTAGACAAACTGGTGAGTGGACCGATTGGATGTAGACCAACTGGTGAGTGGACCAATTGGATGTAGACCAACTGGTGAGTGGACCAATTGGATGTAGACGAGTGGGTGGTGGACCGATTGGGTGTAGACCAAATGGTTAGTGACGATTAGGGTTTAGACTGAATGGAGGTAGACGTATTGGCTAGTGGACCAATAGGATGTAGACCAATAGTGTTTTACCGTTGCTATACCATATTATTTCACAAGCAACCACTTCATGCCTATTTCGATTTTTTTTTTTTTTTTTATTGCTCTCCTGTTGATTCCATGGAAAATTTGTAAATCGGAGTTCAATCTATATGTACACGTATATATTTCAATAATATATTGATGTTATAACGTTTCTCTTGTTAATTAAGATAATGCATGCAGGCTTTGATAACATCCACAATGTGATAACACTGTGAAGTGAACACGTTTTGTTAAACATAAAGCGCTCGAATTTAAAAGTATCACTGACAGTGTGATCGATCTTACGTTTTTTTGTTTTACTTTTACCATCAGGGGTGAACCAAAAAACATACTAAGATCATACCAGTAAGTAAATTGTCATGATTATGTATCGATCTCCTGTTTTTAATAATGAAAAAAGTTGCCGATACTTAAATTTTGTTTGTGTTCTGTTCATTATTGCCTTGTTATATCTTATTGCTTATATGAATTATTAATTATATTCATATTTTTATTTCGATCCCCCCTTCTAGATCTAACAAGGATCATGGCCGAGTCCCGAGACTACGCCGAGCATACTGGGCCTGGATGCTTGGCGTGATGAGTGGAGCCCCTGCCAGAAGAGGATTATGCCAGATACGTGGAGTTGAAAAATATAGCCGCTCAAGCCAATTGTAATTATTTCAGACAATAACAATCAGCATTCAGAGTAAAGCCAGTCATTAGGATCCAGGGAGTCGCATTGGATGAGTTTGAAATATAAACTTCACAGATAAGTGCGAAGACGTGATGTGGTTTGGTGGTTGATGAACACCCTCAAAGAAAACAATCGAAATGATTTAAAGGCAGTGACGAAAAGGGCAAAAGAACTGATCACGCTTGCTTTTATTGAAATATATAAATGATTTCTAAAAGAAAAAATCTTCTTCAGGATATAACTAGAACCGTAAACAAAAAAAAAAGTCATGGCCAATACTTTTTTAAATTAAATACTTTGAGGCATGGCGAACCAAGGCGAAACAATCTGCAAACCCGTCACTTCTCATTTCGAAATGGCTTGGAGATGAAATAATAAATTAATACTCTATTCAATGGTAAA
>CALNVZ010002100.1:28526457-28547478 GCA_940671915.1 Paracentrotus lividus | reverse complement strand
TGGCTTTACTCTGAATGCTGATTTTTTGTCTGAAATAATTACAATTGGCTTGAGCGGCTATATTTTTCAACTCCACGTATCTGGCATAATCCTCTCTGGCAGGGGCTCCGACCTCATCACGCCAAGCATCCCAGGCCCAGTATAGCTCGGCGTAGTTCGGACGC
Organism: Paracentrotus lividus; assembly: GCA_940671915.1. Lineage (NCBI taxonomy): Eukaryota > Metazoa > Echinodermata > Echinoidea > Camarodonta > Echinidae > Paracentrotus > Paracentrotus lividus. The sequence goes on along the minus strand of CALNVZ010002100.1, from coordinate 28,547,314 downwards.
GCCATGTCCTTGTTAGATCTAGAAGGGGGGATCGAAATTACCATGATTACTTCTCACTAAAAATGTCTATACTTTGTGTTTATTTTCACAATTTTGACATTTTTTAAACAGTAACTGAATGCAATCAACATGAACACTTATGCTAACTTCATTCATTCTAACTATCGCTCTCCCTTCACCCCGAACCTCTCCCTACCGCAACCAACCACACCCCTTCCATATCCAACCCCCCCATACCCCCTCAGAATAATCCAGTGACCCGTGAATACTGGAAGAGTCATCGTGGTCAATCACGAGATGGGCCATATTCAGTATTTCTGCAGCCAAAGAAGACCCGTGCAGTAAACCGCCACTGGTGCAATCCTGGCTCTTCCACGAGGCGGTTGGAGATGCGATCGCCCTTTCAGTATCTACGCCGCCCACTCAAGAGCCTTGGTTACCTGGATGAAGTGGTTGATGATTTAGGAGCATTGTACTGTTGTGTTGGCCTGTTCACTCGTGACGCTGTCGGACGCCCTGTTTCGGAGTGTCCTTACGGTGTATACTATATAAGTAGCATGTTGTGATAACTTATGGCTTTGTTTCTTGAGAAGATTCCTCTTTACTGTCAATATTATGTTTGTTGGTTTCAAACGTTTAGTATAACTTCGAAACGCTTTGTACTGTATTGCCCAGTTTGGTAAATCCCCAAAAGAACGCAACCAACTTCACACCCTTTCCGTTTAACATGCATGCACAATCCATCTTCCTCCCAGAATCAAACAGTACCGGACTATAACATGATGACTTCATAACCAATTCATCATGAGATGGGGCACTTCGGGAATAGCTTCCCCAGTAGCATGAGACACCGATCCTATCGTGGACGGTGCCAACCTGCTTTCACGAGGCCGTGGGTGATGTTCCGCCCTGTCGTCTCGAACGCCCCGCCCATGCTGTTCGCTTTAGTCCCCTGGATGAACGTTGAGATGATGAACGGTATAAATATGTATGGTTACCGCTTTGTGGTTCAACCATCTACATCTTAGCTAAATGAATATAACGCAAACTGCGTGGTAAGTCTGTATTTGCCAAATGCATACTTCACTGTTTATGTAATGATATGACATCCGTTAACTTTCTGCGTTTCTTGAGCTTTTTTATTGGGGGTGGTCAAGGCCTATCCATTATTTTAACCATTCTTTCTGGTGGATTTAGCTTGCTTTCCTAAAAGACACAACCAATAATATATGACCGTAAAGACAGTTATCGCGTTGACGTCCCCACTAATCATTCACAATTCAACCACGAAAGCTCCAGATTTTTCCAAACTCCAATGGCCACCACAGTACACTATTCCACTCTTCATCTGAACCAGTCCAGAAGTTAACTATTCAAACCCGCGCTTGGTTTTTTCTTAGAATAACAGCAATGTACGATATCACCACATGGATGACTTCATTAGATTCTCACCGAAATGGGCCATGTGAATATTACCTCCATACAATGGATCAACCTGTAAAATAACAGAACGCGTGCAACCCCGGCTGTCCACGAAGCGTAGGTATGTCTAGCCTGGTCAGTAAACACAACTGCCATCTTTATGGCTGTTGGGTCTGCCTAGATGAAGTGGAGGGACGAATGACGGTAAGACTGCAAATGTCTTAACGTCTTACTCCACTTCATTTCTAGTTTAGTCAACCTGCACGTGACTTAGCTGTTATATGAAATGATCAAAATCGCTGAGTAAAAGTATTTTCATTTTTTTGTTTTACTTTAATAAAGACTATTTCTGACTTCAATCTAAAGATACTGAACAACTACTCATGACTAAAGGGCAATAATATGAATAGACCACGCTTTATCACCATGTTACGTGAAATGCATTGGTAACTTATAAACGTCGCCAAACTCACGAGCTCTTCATCCTTACCAAAACACTAGTAACCATCAAATCACTATAACCTAACCACAAGATAATCAACCCCATAAAGTATAAACGATGAAGCTCGCAACCCATCCGCAACATTGACATGGTAACAAACAATGTGTAAGAGTTTTTATTCCTATGTACCACTAACGCCACCGTTCTAAGCTCTAAAGCTAACCTCGGGCACAATTCAAATGCAAGGGTAACTGCTTCTTATCAGCCAACCTCCACCCAAGCTTATTCACCTACTACTAACAATCCCTACCTCTGCCAACACACGCCCATACATTGAACTTGAGCGAGGACAAGCACTGCCTAAAGAGAGTGAAAACCGATTGGTTTCCACTGTAGAAGCAAGCACATGTGTCGACATCACCCAGGAGATTTCATTACGCATCCATCATGAGATGGGACACGTGGAGTACTACCTCCAATACAAGACCAACATGTACGCGTACCAGACGCGTGCCACATCCTGGGTTACACGAGCCGTGGCGATGTCCTACGCCCTGTCGTACTACGCCTGTTTCACTCTTCACAGCATTGGCCTCTGAATGGACGTCGCGGATGATGAGGGTATATCAGTATCTCTTTTATTTATCCTCACTCGCCTCTATAAGACCAAAGTGAATTGGTAGGGTAGTTGCAACCGTTTAACTCGCGAACTTGGAAATTTAAAACGCCCCACCCCCATCGTTGCCCTGCGAGTAACGTACAGAATTCTGGATCGATAGTGTTGAGAATTTCCCTGGCAAAGGTCCTTGATGGTGTGTTTCACACAAGGATCTGTTCTTAAAAGTTACGAATACTTACGCGTACGACTGGAACATGTGATTGTTATATCGACATCAACATTCTGACTCATTTCAGCCTAATGAACTTTCACACGGCAGTAATTCGTAAAGGTTGATCGTGCACTTAGACGAACGATGTGTGAACTTAACCCGCTTCCCTGTTTTTTGATTGGCCATGAGTGGTCTTTGGCGCGGTTCAGTTGACGGACGATGCTTCTATCTCAAAATTATATCCCATTTGTTTTTTCATGTGCATGTCTGTGGTTCATAATGTTATAGTAGTATGGCGTATGAAATATCTGTCAACAGCGACAGATGTCATCATTTCCACCTAGCCATTATCTTTACTCTTTGTTTGATTATCCACATGTCCAACTGTTTGTACATTTATCTTTTTTAAATACGCAAAGAAAAAGAGTACACGTTATTTTTTTTTCCACACTTCTTTTGTTGTGATACGAATCTTGTGACATATACATTGTAAACTCATGACCCAACCACCTACGTTTCGTAGTAAATGTCATTTGTGTTTATAATTCTTTCATGTCAATTTCTTGTTCTTGACATCATTGAAATGATTATGATACATAATCTATGCTCATCTTGACTTTGCATTCCCACATATTAATCACATACTGATAATTTCTAGAAAAGGTTACAACACTTATGCGACTGCTCCAAACTTATCGGGGCAGTGGCACCCCTCTAGCGTCTCTCCGACAAGGATGTTACTTTTATTTGAAATGTTCGAGAATACGGCACTTATTAACATATAATCATAATAAGATATACTGCGTACAGTTACAGATACTCTCAAACCTTTACCTATTTTTCCAATCATGAAGTTATTTAATTAATGTACGCTCGTCTCCTTTAATTTTTTCGATAAAAATTCCTTAGATATTCATTTAAATGCACTCCTTTACAAATTATGTTTAAATTGCACGGAAAAACACATTAATAGTCTAATTTATTTGCCATAATAATCTGGATATTTTTTTAAAATTTAATTTCGAATAACATGAACATTAATACAGAGGCTGATCTAAATTTTTGATGAGCATGGCGCTTGATAAAGATTGGCCTTCTCCTACCGTTGTGGATTCTTACTGGACCAGTAACGAGTGGCGTATCTTTGATGGAACAACACCTGAATCCAAGTATAATGAAGACTGGTGGAAACTGAGGTAGGCCTACTTAGTCCTTCCAACAATATTAACACTTTATTAATAGTGATTGTAGTATATAGTAGTAGTTGTGGTAGTAGCAGTAGCAGTAGTAGTAGTTGTAGTAGTGGTGGTAGTTGTAGAAGTAGTAGGAGTAGTAGTAGTACTGGTAGTAGCAGCAGCGGTAGTAGTACTAGTTTTATCATTATTATTATTAGTAGTAGATCAGCGTCATCTAATAAAATATGTAAAAGTATAAGTTATCATATTATATTCTTAGTGTACATCAAAAGGTATACTGACTCCGTGACACAAAATTTTTGCAATCAATGTTTCAATAGCCAGTCACAATCATTGTTCTTTCAAATATGCCCTTAAACGAAAATGTTCGTGTTACTGAATGTAATATAAATAAATATTGAAATGAAATGAAACATTGTACAATACGTAGATTTTTAATAAAGATAAATACTATATATTATGTACAAATAGTAGGTAGTGGTAATCATTTCTAGAATCGTAATTTCTTGTATACCATTTTCTTGCACAATGAACAGACTGAAATACCAAGGTATCATCCCTCCAGTCGAACGTACTGAGGAAGATTTTGATCCTGCTGCAAAATACCACATCCCCTCCGATGTGCCTTACATCAGGTAAGACTGGAAGTAATAATATCAGTCGCCACTTTCAGGATTGGGAGGTTCCAACCTTCTCCTCTTATACATCTTACAATATCCATCCTTCCCAGGCCCCTGTCAGTACAATTTCCCCCTCCATTCATGTACATGCAATTGAGAGGTTTCGGACTGTTATCAAGATACGTAATTTAGCTGAAATCGTAAGGTTTGTCTTCCAACCCAAAACCGAGGCCAATCTGTCAAGCCCTTCACAACAGTACAATGTTCAGTCGAATGGCATTCTAAAATATTTATGGGGACAAACAATGTTTACACATATATCTCAGTAACATGAATGGAAAAGAAATGGAATCGCTAGATATTTCATTTCATTTCATTTATTTATTTTCACAATACAGCAAAAATAATTTACAGAACAAAACAATCAGTGAATAAGATAAATTAAGCTTACATAGATATAGTCAAAATACAAAAATACATTTGTAACAATATCCAATATGTAACTTATCAAAATGAATTATTAAGCCGAGGCTGTATTGCGATGGAAACCAATGAAGCAAAGCTTGTTATTAAGGTTCCCAGAATATCAAATTTGTGTTGAAAAGAAGGAAAAAAATTAAGATGACAAAACAAGACACACACAAAACAGAAAACAGGACAAGAACGGCACAAAAACAAAACAAAATAAGGAATGACCTTCTGCAGATAATGATATTTAAGCATTATAAGAAGCTATATGTTTAGCTTTGAGTTTACGTTTAAAAATAAAAAAACCTGGGAGCGTTTTAAGCGACTCTTCCAGGGTATTCCAAAAACTTGGTCCGCTATAAACAACAGTCTTTTGCTTATAAATAGTTCGTACCATAGGGAGATGAAAGGAGGATGACAATGTTGTGGGGTAAGAATGAAAATGTTGGTTTTTAGAAAACAATGCGCTTAGCGATGCTGGAAGCTCACCTTTGTTCAATTGAAACATAAAACTGCCCAAACGTAAATTGTATAAATCTTCTATTTTTAACACTTTATTAGAAAAGAACAAATGGTTTGAGTGAGCTAGTCTATTTTCGTGACATAAAATTCTCATTGATCTTTTTTGGATTATTAATAACCTCTCTAAATTACGTTGAGACGAGTTTCCCCAAGCTAAAAGGCCATAATTTAAGTAAGGAAGAATAAGTGTGTTGTATAATTTTAATAAAATATTGGAGGGGAGGAAGGAAGGATATTATAATTCTGCACCTTTTACCTCGATTGCGAAAATGGTAGAAATCACCTCCTCCATAACATACTCTTCTTTACTGCAAATACCTGTAATCGTGGTCAGGACCAGGACCCAATTGATCTGTTTTTCCCCAGTACTAAAGATTTATTTTTTTAACCCATTACACGTACAGGGCTGACACACATTCGCCCAGTTTAAAATTGACATTAATTGCGTAATTACCATTTTTCTTCCTTTCTATGTAGGTATTTCATTAGTTTTGTGATACAGTTCCAGTTCCACGATGCTCTATGTAAGGCTTCCGGACACACAGGGCCTCTTCATAAGTGTGATATTTACGAGTCACTCGAAGCTGGAACCCTACTTTCGTAAGTAGTATATCAATTATTGACTGAATCCCCAATACCATTGTGTATCTTATCCTCTATAAGTTCTGATGGCAATAATGATTTAAAAGAGGCCTTTGCTGTATCTGAATAATGGTTGGAAGAAAAGCAGTGTCTCTCAGACTTTTAAATACTATTTGTAATCGAAATTCTTATGAAAGGTATTCATTTAATCCATTCCATCAAATAATGGCAAGTCCCAGATTGTTTTACCAAAAAGAAAAAAAAAATCAATGTTTTCAATTGAAAAAAAAAGTTTTTCGTGTACTTTTTACAATTTCAGTGACATGTTGAAGAAGGGTTCAAGTGAGCCGTGGCCCGAGGCAATGGAAGCCATCACAGGGTCTCGAACCATGAATGCTACAGCTTTGGTCTCCTACTTCCAACCCCTCATCGACTATCTCGAGGAGGTCAATGAGCAAAACGGAGAAGTCATCGGATGGCCACAAACGTACACACCCGAAGGTTAGTGTCATCAAGTTTCTTTAGTAGTTTCGACGGGTTTCGTTTCGATAACCTATTTGCATCCAGTCGTGAGGTTTTGAGACCATTGACGTTTACCTTTTGGGCGATTCCATGCTTTTGTTGTATTTGTCTCTTTGTTTTTTTCTTATATTTTTGTGTCTCGTACAACACAGTACTATTTTTTTTCCATGGTAAAAAATGTGTAATCGAGTCAAGTTAACTCTTGGTTCTTGTGCCCCTTCTGCTACTAATTGAGGATTACCATCAATCAAGAAAATATTCCTTTATTTTCATGTCAAAAATATGTAAGATGTTGTCAAAATGTCCCGTACAACACAACATGGAATCGCCTTACTGTGATCATCAATCTGTGACATTCATTTTCTTACTAAGAATTCATGGATTATTGTTTATTATAAGATTGCTGAAGTAGATTAAATAACAAGAAGGTATTTGATATATATATGATCCCATTACGTTTCACATCGTTAAAATTATGGTCAACCCATATCAACTGGGTATATGACAGATTTTAAACCTGAATGTAACTGCTTTTTGTTCTCACTCAAAGATGAGACGGCTGTTCTAAGAAAGAAAAAAAAATCAATTGTCTCCGTAATGTTTTGTTTGTTCTTTTTCACTATTTTTTCTCTTCTTAATATTTATTTATTTATTTATTTATTTATTTATTTATTTATTTTTATTATTATTTTTTTTTGCAGATCCCAACGGCTTTGGTGTGACCGTGCAACCCTCATCGGCTGCTATATTTCTTTGCCTCTTCTTTATACTCGCGAGAATATTCTAAAACTTATTAAATCACGCAATAACGCTCATAACAGTATATTAGTTTCCGATCGTCACAATGAAAAATTATTCAAATTGAAAACCATTTGTCTTTTGTCTCTTATTTTCGTAGTATGCAAAAGATATTTAACAGCATCCCACGTTTAACTGACAAGTATACAATACATGCTCTCAACGCAAAACCGCCACTGCGGAAATTGATCAGTGAGAGTTATGAACCAAAAAATCCTCAAATGTACATGTATACCTACAGACGTACCAGAAAAGGGTAAATTAAGAAAGTGCATGAATTGCCCATCCACACGTGGATATCTTCTATACAGTGTGTCCCACAAAAAAATGCCAATTGCACTTTAGATGGGTATAATATTAAAATTACATTATTATATTAATTCTATCTCTATCATAATAGAGATTATATTAATTATATTAATCATATTAATTCTACACCCGTAAACTACAATTTATTTTCTGCAACTGGATGAAATTTTATGTGATATGGTCAAATAATCACAAAGATATGAGCATTTTTTCATCACACATCAGGAAGCCTCTCCATCCAAGTTTTGTATTAGGTAGTACCGGGTATATCGAATAAAAGAAACCCAAGTTTGACCATTAATATTTTGAAAAATATTTCATTAGTGATTATGGAAGTTATATCACTGCAAAGTGCAACTTATTACCATTCTAATGATGTGTCCTTTAGCTCACCAATATCTCGCATCGCTGAACCCCGTTGTTCTGAAAAGTCTTGCAAAATTGTGAGCATGGTGAGTGTTCACAATTTTTGAGACGCGTTATTCAAAGTTGCCTAAAAGGAAACCCAACTTTGATCATCAATAAGCGTGAAAGTGAACAACTCACAATTTTGCAAGACATATTTAAAACAATGGGGTTCAGTGATACATGATTTTGGTGAGCTGAGAGAGGTATCATTAAAATGGTAATAAGTTGCACCTTACAGTGACATAAATTTCATAATTACTACTGAAATATTTTTCAAAGTATTAATTATCAAACTTGGGTTTCTTTTATTAGGGTTGGGCGAATCTCAACTTTTTTTTTCAAACAAGTTGTTTCTGTAGTAAAATTCGACGTAGAAACTAAAAATGACAATTATTTTTGCATACGATGACGTCTTACGTCGCTAAAGTGCAAAAAAACCAAAAAGGCCGCCAAAATAGTGTATTATGCCGCATTATCACACTTTTTATACATATACACCACTTTTATTGCGTTTTTATATGGCTTTTGGGTGTCAGGGAACCCAACATGATTAATCCAACATGATTAATCCTACCTAAGTTGACTGTTAGTGTAGTTTGGTAGTTAGTTTTAGTCAATATCGAGCAAAAATCACCTCATATCAAAATCACTAAATAACACCTATAACCATACTAGGTACATTTGGTCATGATAAAATTGTCAGATTTGAGCTTTGAAACCATCAAAATCCATAAAGATACAAAATAAAACCGGTTTATACTTATAAAGTGTGTGATGAATGGGCAAAATACACTATTTTGGTTTTTTGCACTTTAGCGACGTCAGACATCATCGTACACAAAAATCATTGTCATTTTTGGATTCTACATCAAATTTGACTATAGAATTAACTTGTTTGAAATAACTTTTCAGAAAAAAGTCATTATTTGCCCAACCCTACTTTTATTCGACACACCCGGTACTAATCAATAATAAGTATGAAGGAGAGGTTTCCTGATGTGTGATGACAAAATGCTCATATCTTTGTGATTCTTGGACCATATCACATAAAATTTCATCCAGTAGAAGAAAACGAATTGTAGTTTACGGGTGTAAAGATATAAACAATATAATTTTAATTTTAATATTATATCCATCTAAAGTGCCATTAGCATTTTTTGTGGGACACACTGTACAGTGTAATGATTACGTGTATTATCTTGCCCATTGGGTTAATTTCTCTTTCGAGGGCAAGAATGGTTTAGACAATTTAATAACTGGTTTTACTGAAACTTTTAATTCACCATTTATGAGGCGATGTACATTATTTAAATATTAAAAATGATTCCTCTCATTTTTGGAATATGGATGTTTAATTATTTCCAGGTGGAACGAAGAAATGATATTACTTTCATAAATGTGAAGAAATTTAACGGAATAAAACAAGAACCTCATGATGATCAAACTCTTATTCATCGTCCTTTAGCTGGTATGGCAGATATCACTGTGAAATTAATTAGTAAAAAAAATTGGCATACTTGACAAGATGAAATTTTTCATAAGCATTAAATTTTGGATTATTGAAGGAAATAAAGCTAAATGTGTATTTGTGTTGTTCATTGTACATACTCAACAAATTAACAAATAAAATCATCACAAATATTTTCACAGAAGTCTCCACTTTTACAAAATTACGAAAAATTAATGAATGCGAAAAGTGATGTTAATTTGTCATTTTATTCCGTTACAAATAAATATCAAAACAAACTATGTATACATAAATTGTTTTGTTATTTAGATTAACAGTTGTGTATTTCTTAATTTATTTTTTTTTTAATATACAAATTATCAGATTCGTTTGAAGTGCTTTAGTTCTGAATAATAACTAAGTAATCGACTTGCTTCAAATATTTTCCATGGAAACTACCAAACACATGCTTTAGAGAAAAAGATAAAATTACTATTGTCATGCAATGATCAACAAGATCAAACATTGTCTTTCTTGACACAGGCGATTAATTTAAGGATGACTTCAGAAGATCTGATAGACATCTCGGAGATAATCATGATGAATCGTTTGATTGGTAACTTTGATTAAAAACTTTTACCTATTGTCAACTCTTTCTGGTTGTAATCACAGTTGTTATGGTAACTTTCCGTTCAAACAGAAAATTGAAAGAATCACATGATTGGTCTCGGTTATCAAATAACAGACAAGACGCATCCGCAAACAATTGGTTGACATTTTACAAAAATAGTTTGCTAAAAGAACTTTGAAAACTGTTGACATGATGACTGTGCATCATACATAATCGAGCTGAAAATTAAGTGATTGACGTCATGACAGATATTATTCAATGTAAATGTGATTCTTTTCCCCCCATCTATAGAAGGCTCTCCTACTTAGTTAATTGTGTAGGACATTGATATATTGAATACTGAAAAAAAAAAAAGAAAATAAAAGAAATTACAATGTCATAAATTCAGTTCAGTTCAGTTCAATTTTATTCTTTCTCAATTTGATAAAAAAAAAAAACATGACAACATATAATAATATACAATGTAAAACTTATAACTGTTTACATAAGACAAAAAGGAAAAGAAGGGAAACTACAAAAAAGTTCAATGAACTTGTTGGGCGTAGATCCCGAACATAATATATTAAATACAGTTTATCATATGAAACAACACACGGCACATTACACAGGCATACATGCATCAGCAAACACACGGGGGGGGGGTGGTAATGGTAATACAATAGTTACGGTATGTGTACATCTGAATAGGCATTAAGAAATATTTTTTTCAATTTGGATTTAAAAGCATTAAGGTAGAAGAACTTCTGATATCGTCTGGAAGATTATTCCACTGTCGTGGACACAGAATGTCGAACTGAATTTAATAAAGATTGAGTTTTAACTTAGGATAATGAAATTTATTACTTGAACGGGTATTATGACGATGAACGACTTATTCATGATAAACATATTTGAGATGTTGCTGGGAATAATGTCATGGAATGCTCGAAACATTAAAGATGCTATCTGACATTTCAAATTCATGAACTTAAAATGGCTACAGAAACATACACGTCGTAATCTAACAAAAGGAAACATAATAACGATGATACAAAGCTAGAATCTTGTAATAAATGATATGGCTCGTAAGTGACAAGTTATGGTACATATTGAAATATATGTCGTAAATGTTAATGTTATGAATGATAGCGCCGAAAAACTAAAAAACAACAAAAACATGATTACATTTCAAAAGAAATTCCTTTAGAAGGTCATTGTTTTTTCCAAAAACGCCTTCAACATTTTCTTTCAGTGTTCTTTATGACATTAATACGCTGTGCAATACACTTAATTTGATTATCAAGTTATATACATATATATACATGATATTATATAAATAGTCCATACTCTACAATGCAACATACTAGATTATGTGCACGACAAATACTAAATTATCCCGAGGGCACATTTATTTCACCGAGGCCGTAGGCCGAGTTGAAACAGATGTGCACGAGGGATAATTTAGTATTTGGAGTTCACATAGTCAGTAATGTTGCATTAATAGAGCATGCACTATTTATTATAGTAAATAGACCCCTAGATCTTTGACCTTGCCTAATCTGGTTTTGTCTTTGCCAATTTTGCCAATTTTTTTGGTGCGAATTAAGCTATTGTGACGTATATTGTTACTACGCGTACCTATTGTTGTGCGCACCATTTTATTGTTATTACGCGCTAGCGCAACAAGGCAGTCGATTTTACCATTATATAATATTGGATGCACTTGAGTGCAATATGAGATATATTCCATTCATCAGTATGAATATTGCAAGAGTCGAAGACGAGTGCAATATTCATACTGATGAATGGAATATATCTCATATTGCACGAAAGAAATCCAATATTATTATTATTATACATACAAACCATTTTCCATGGCAACAGCAACGCTATCAGTTTAAACAAAAAAGACGTTTACTCTCCTGGATCAAATCTGCCTGAAGGAGAAATTCAAATGATCAATCTATTATGACGTAAGTTGTTGCTCCGCGTATCCATTGTTATAAAAAGCTGTTGTGCTATTATGACGTAAATTGTTGCTCCGCGTATCCATTGTTAAAGCTGTTGCCCGCAGCATTTTACTGGCATCGAGGAGTGCAATATTGTAACAATAATGCACTCCTTTTCTCCATTAATACGGGTAATGTAGAATTCATAGGACATGCTTTATGCTAACAATATTGAACGCCGACAAACAAACATCTGGAAGAGTATTAATACATGGTTTTAATGTATTGAAAAAGAGACTTAAACGTGTAATAATTCATTTTAACACAGGTAAAAACCGTTCAATATAACAAAAAAACCGTTCAATATAACAAAAACCGTTCAATATAACAAAAACGTGAATGACACGTGACATCATTTCAACCAATCACAACTCTTAAAATACTACCACTATTTACTATATATATATATATATAAACAGTCTGTGTAAAAAAAAAAATCGTACAATCGGGGGGAAAATAATTTAGGTGTGAAATCTTTTCATATAATTTGTGTATGTGGTATCAAATTAAGGCCAAAAGATTTTCCTTGCTGATGCACTTTGTTCTGTATAATTTGCTTTGGTAAAACAAAAGTTATGCTAAATTTTGTGCGACGAGGAACAAATCAAAATTACGCACTTCTATTGTTCTGAAGCGTTGAATTCATGCGCATTTATGCGAAACCTACACAAAGGCATGGGACGTTGTGCGAAAAATGGATATTTCTTGATTGTAGAAAACTGTTCATATCTCAAAAATTACTTCACCGAATGTAGTTGCAGAAGAAAGTCTGAATTTCCTGTTTTATGAAAATACCAAACAATACCAGTTCGTGATTAATCTTCATACTATGAAAAAATGTTTTCCACCTGTACCATTTTTTTTTATAGAATGAAGATTAATCACAACCTGGTATTGTTTGGTATTTTCATAAAGCATTAAAATCAGACTTTCTTCTACAATTTTTTCATCACATTTGGTGCTGTAATTTTTTAGACATGAATAGTTTTCAACAATCAAGACAAATCAAATTTTCGCATGCCGTCCCATGCCTTTGTGTACGTTTCGCATAATGGCCATGAATTCAGCGCTCCAGAACTTACAATAGAAGTGCGCAATTTCGATTTGTTCCTCCTCGCACCCAATTTAACATAACTTTTGTTTTAGGAAAGTAAATTATACAGAAACAAAGCGCATCAGTAAGGAAAATCTTTTGGCTTTAATTTAGCACCACATACACACATAATTTGAAAATATGTCACACCTAAATTATTTTTCCCCCGACTGTACCATCTTTTTTTTTTTTTTTTTTTTTTTTTTTTTTTACAGAGACTGTATAAACAAGGTCTATATATCTTCCTTCGATCATTTTTGAAATTATTTCAAATGATGATCGTGTTATTATTGTGTATCGAAATACTCTTCCTTGGAAATTACTTGTCTTGGTAAAAGCAATCTATGACTGTACCAGATTATAATTATCGGTTTCAGGAATGGTAAGGAACGATCATCTTCGATAAAGCAGCCTTAAAGCAAACTCTGTATTTGTCTTTTAGGGTGCTCAGAATTATGATATGCACGACTGTTCCAAATATTAAGAACCAATAGCACAACATAATAGCCCAAAAGGGAACAAACCTGTCCAAAATGATGAGGCTGTGTCGTACAGATATAGGTCCCCAAGAAATCACGTTGCCTCCAATGGTAAGAGCAGTCACTCGAGCACCCTTCTTGAGACATTGGATTCTGTTTGCCAAACCATGATTGTTCAACCGACGCTCATTTCCTCCAGCTCCAACTGCTATCTCTTGCACAAGAATCTTCCTGGCTTGTCGGTAGGAAACTGCCATTAGCCATACGTACATGCCCATGAGTATAAAAGGCGGCAATATTATGGAGAGGAACAGTGTTACTACGGCCATCTGCCCGACGGGAATGATGGATTTTACATAATGCCGTCATATTGTAGAGGCATATGACGGAATTCGTTTCAGAGAAAACTTCATTTCCCCCTCCTGCTGCACACAATGCTATTACTGCAGCACTTGCCAATGTAAGTGCAATGGTCAAGAAGTGGATGGTACGTCTGGTTATCAGGCGTGAATATTTAAAGGGTGCTGCCACAGCCAGAAATCGATTGCAATCAAGCATTCCGGATATAAAGTAAGAGACGTACACAGCGGTGGTAAGAACAACCCCGACACTTGTACAGAATGAGTTGCGAAGGTACCAAGATTCTTTAAGTATTACAGGTAAGAACAGCACGAAGCAGATGGCGCTTGCAATATCCATGACTGCTTTGTATTTGTACAAGAGTGTGCTGTTCGGAGGAATGTCCACTTTCTTAAGGAGCACTGTAAGATGCACAACGTTAAGCAATATAGACAAAGAGGACGAAAGACAAATTAGAATCACAATTGCTATCGCTGTACCAAGAGGAACAGTTGCGTCAACTGTAGGATATGTCGAATTGTCACAGACTGGTGCCATAAAAGTGTTATTCGTACACATCTTGACTTTTAGTTGAATTGCTTGCTCAAATTATAAAGCTGGAAATGTTTTAAGTTATTGTTGACATAGCGATTATTATACATCTCGAACAGGAAAGGGTCGTAATTGTGACAAAGACAACAAAACCAGTTTGAAGTTTTTGATTCACTAGAATATGAGAAAAGAGATAAGCAAAAAACCTGATTGTGCGCATGCTCGCACATGTGTCATGTGTCGTTAAGGTCATGGAATCAATACCATTCTTTTGTATCTTTTATGTTTTTTATCTTTTATTTTCTTTTATATCTGGAAATCAAGGTATCATAATAACCCATCTCATTTTGTTTTAAGATGTATTTTTTCATACCTTCCATTGATCTTTTCTAAATATTTCCGTTTATGACTGCAGTTATACTCTATGTTCAATTTCAGTTTCAACTCACTGTTTGATATGATTTACTTCGTCAAAGAGCTGAGATCAAAATCACACGAAACACAGCTGATTTAAGAAAACTGTTGTTTGTGCCCCCTCTATTCTATAATTTGACGTTTGTGCCCCTATAATACTAGATTCGGTGCTGGACCATAATCAGATTTTTTTTTAAAGCCATTTCAGAGATAATCACGAGGAATTATTTGATTGATTGATAACGTTTCGTCCAAACACATAATTGAACGAAACACGTGAATTATACAATAGCTTTTCAGTAGTTACAGAAATTGTTGACATGATAATTGCTCATCGAATCATAATCATAATGTGGCCTAAAAGTCAGTGATTGACATGATAAAAACATCAAATGACAAATATGAGCAAAGATGTGATATTTATTGCTTCTACAGACTCGATAAGTTATAACTCATAAAATATGATAACATATTATTAGAAATCATTTTTAGTATTCTCTTTCGTCGATCATCGTTCATTATGCTATCCATGTGTAGTTATATTCACTTCATTTGTATATCGGGTCAAACAGTTTTACCAAGTATATTTAGATATTACATAGCATATATCAAAAGATAATAATCATGTTGTGCCAATCACCAGCATGGATATGGCCAATAGATAAACCACTTGCGAAATATCATGCTTGTCGTAGCATCAGTCAAAAAGATGATTACCGCGGTTTGAAAAATTGCAACGAACGATCATCTTTGATAGGGCAGTTTTAAAGCAAACTCTGTATTGATATTTCAGAATGCTGAGAATTATGATATGAACGACTGTTCCAAATAGCAAGAACCAGAAGGAGATCATAGTAGCCCAATAGGGGACAGTCCAGTCCAAACTGAGAAGGATGTATCGTACAAATGTAGGTCCCCAAGAAAACAAGTTTCCTCCAATGGTAAGAACAGTCACTCGAGCACCCTTCTTGAGACATTGGATTCTGTCTGCCAAACCTTGATTGTTCAACCGACGCTCGTTCCCTCCGGCTCCAACTGCTGTCTCCTGCGCAAGTATCTTTCTGGATTGCCGGTATGAAACCGCCATTTGCCAGACGTACATGCCCGTGAGTACAAAAAGCGGCCATGACATGGACATGAAAATAGTTGCAGATCCGACGGGAGTGATGGCGTATGCATATGCCATCACATTAAAGAAGCATATACCGGCATTCGTTTCAGAGAAAACTTCATTTCCCCCGACTCCTACACAGAATGCTATTACCGCAGCACATGCTAATGCAAGTGAAATGGTCAAGAAGTGGATAGTACGTTTGGTCACGAGACGTGAATATTGAAAAGGTGCTGCCACAGCCAGAAACCGATTGCAATCAAGCAGTCCAGATATAGTGATAGAAGTATAAGCGATAGAGTTAAGAGCAATCCCGCCACCCATGCAGAAGGAGTTGCGAAGGTACCAAGAGTCTTTCAGTATTACAGGTGAGAACAATACGAAGCAAATGGCGCTTGCAATATCCATGACTGCTTTGTATTTGTATAAGAGTATGCTGTTTGGAGGAATGTCCACTTTCTCAAGGAGCACTGTAAGATGCACAACATTGAGGAATATGAACAAAGAGGACGAAAGACAAATTAGAACCGCGTATGCTATCGATGCACCAAGAGGAACAGTTGCGTCAATGGCAGCATATGTTGAATTTTCAAAGGCTGGTACCGCGAAGGTGTTATTTGTACACATCTTGACTTTCAATTGAATTGCTTACTTGATTTATAAAGCTGAAACTACTTTCTTAAATTATTGACACTGCGATTATTGTGCATTTCGAAAAGGAAAGGGCTTTGATGATGCTTATAAAAGAAACACGTAATAACTCAAGGACAACATACATGTTCTTTCCTAAATTAGGGTTCAACCAAACCAGTCTAGAGATTGAGGAGTACCTTATGAACTAATTTTGATTCATCACAATGAGTATATAGAGACTAAGCGTCAAACCTGAATATGTGAATATTGTGCGCATGCTCGCACATTTTTTGTCATGCGTTCGTAAGGTCATGTAGATCAATGCCATTCTTTTGCAGAACCTTTAATATCTCGAAATTTAGAAAGGGTACATGCAGGTAATATGGGCCAGCAGGTAATATGGGCCACTTGAAGCAAATCATGTCGTGACCGTCGACCGGTGCCGGTGTGAGCACTATAATGTTGTTCATATGAACTGTATACGAAAATATATCGTCGTGAGAGCATCTGATGCCGAAATTTCTCTGAGAAAATTGCTAAAAACCAACAAGGTAGGGAAAACTTACGGCATTTTTTACCCTGATGTAAAATTTGATATTTCACAGAATGTGATGGTGAAAGAGTGTTTGAGGGGGTAACCTCAATTGTTTTGTATATTTAGTAAGCTTATAGTTTAATTTTGATCATACTAGCGTGTACAGGTCAATTTGTTTTAGTGAAGGCATTCAATGTGGCATTGAATGCTTGTCTGACACAGCAACATTAGTGCAGGTAATATGGGACATCCAAAATGGCGGAAATGATTCTGGTACTTAATATTGGGATGAGGCATTAATCTCTTTGCTACGATTTTTGGGGGTATATTCACAGTATATAATTAATATAAATAACTTATTGTAGGCCTATATATTGACTTGTATAATGAAAATAATATTTAAATAATATCAACAAAAAAAAAAATAATATACAAAATATATAACAATGAAATATATAGTCAAAGGATTTACTGAAGGGTCTTATAATTTCAAATTATATCTCAAAGTTAATGATTTTCAACATTCTAAGCAAATTCCAGACATGGTAGAGTCATTGTAGATTTTAAAACATACATTGAATACATGTGCCATATTACCTGCACATGCAGGTAATATGGGCACTTTGGTAATGACGTCAACATTTGAATATTGCAGACAAGGGGGTTGGTGATAATTGTTTTTCTTCACAGAAGTTAGAGCAGTATTTATTGATTCATATAAACAAAGATTAGACTGTGTGTCATTTCGTAATTTTATGCAAATTAGGCAAATGAGCTTAGGGGGCCCATATTAACTGCATGTACCCTATCACAATCCTCCTTTTGCTCATTTTTATTCATCCTCTTGGTTTTTATATTTTCTAAGATATTTTTTTCATGAATGCAATTATACACCAAACATTAATTTTCAATTCTAACTCACTGATTGATATTACGATTTACTTTGTCGTGGAGCCTGAGATAAAAGTGGCCGATCTTTAGACAGAGGTGCAAGCATCTCTGTTTTTCATTTAGTTTTTCCTTCCTTTTTTTTTTGTTTGTTTTTTTTTTTCTTTTTAGATAGGACACACAGCTTTCCCCAAAAAATGTTGTTTGTTCTTCTTTCCACTTTTTCTTTTAATTTGATGTTTGACTTTTCGATCCTAGATGCTGTGCTGTATCATGATTTGAAGGAAATCAGATAGTTGGTGGACAATAGGAGCTCTGCCCTTAAAACAGGGAAAGGTTTAGCTGGCAAGACTAAGGATATATTTTTTTTAAAACAATTTCAGAGATAATAATGAGGAATGGTTCGATTGATAACTCTGATCAAAATTTAATACCAAATGTCAATCGTTTCTTGTCGTAATTTCAGTTCACATGGTAGCGTTCCGTGCAAACACATAATTGAAAGAATCATATAAAAATCCGTTTTTAGGGGTTACAGAAACGGTCTTGTATAAGAGCCTTGAAACACTGTTGATATGATTTTGATGTGTGCATCATGATCGGGTCTAAAAGTAAGTGATTGACGGCATGGCAATTACATCAATTGACAATTATTAGCGAAGAAACTTGTATTTAAAGTCAAAACAACTTTCATAGGTATATCTAGATATTGTATTAAACTTCTTTCCATCGATTATTGTAATCTTGTTGTACATATCGGCATAGATATGACAAAATGAGAACCGCTTAGAAATTTCTTGTCGTGGTATCTAGTCAGGCTTGCAACGATCGCTCGCGGAAGCGGGAATGGCGGGATCGCGCACCCTTTCGTGAAACAGGGGGGGTGTTGGGGTTTTCCGGAATGGTGTGGGAGGCGATCATTTAACGCCCATGGAACCCTAAGGTGGGGCTTTCTCAGCTGTGTTTTTATTATTTTGTCTGAACCATCGTTTTAGTAATTAATAATAACATATATATAGAATATAATTAAAATAGTATAATAATAAAATATATAGAATTCGGACTGGCTTGAGGTTGATACAGAATATTGGGAGCTTGCCACAAATATTGGACGATCGACGGAGTCCAATATGAAAGCGAGTTCAATAATGCTCTTTATGACCATAATAGAATCAATATTTTTAATTATTACTAACAGATTTTACAAATGGGCTCCCAGCACTTTTAATCACATGTTTAGTTCAATTTAGGATTGCTCTCAACCCCCAGCCCCAAATTTTGTTCCGGAATACTAACATTTTGAAAATTAAAAAAAAAAAAAAAAAAAAAAGCCCAATTTTCTTCTTTTTCTTTCTTTTCTTTTTCTTTGTTTTTTTTTTATTTGAAATAATTTGGCCCATAAAAAAAGTGGCCCCCAAGAAAGACGCCCTTAAAAAAATGCACAGAAAATAAATGCCCCCAAAAAAAAAAAATTGCTCATAACGGTCAATCGCGCATTTCAATTGACCGTAGGCGGCTAAAATGGAGGACTTGAAGTGATTGTGACGTAAACAAAGGAATGTAAGGATTGAATTGTGAACAAACGTGTGCTGACTTTTGGGACGCCCCCCATTCCCTTGCTGCGCAGATGTATTATGCGTATATTAAGAAAAGGATCGCCGTAAAAAAAAATATTGAATGGCGAGTTCAGACGAGAACTTTCGTAAAGTAGGTCAAGTTTATGAAGTACATCAACAAAATAACACTTGTATTTGGCCTCTAAAAACCCTCTGTATGGATAATAATCCCCAATATTTGTATCGCGCCTTTCCCAAATATAATAGGAGAAATAGAGGTGAGCTTGAATTTTTGTTGATTTTGAAGTTCATAAAAGAACCCCCAAGCATTATAGAACAATTGAATTAAGAGAAATAACGTGTTTTCTATTCTGAATAAATTCACATTTGCATAGAAGTTTAGAAGCTCCGTCGTACAATATTTAACCAGCCTTAAATAGAAAAGTAGCATTTTTGTTGATTTTCGAGCCGTGAGGCACGGACGCTTGTAGTTGGACACAGACACACATACTTGACCCCCTTTTTATATTTTGATAACCGAGCGGTTATCAAGAATCATAGACGAATGTGACCGGAGGAGACTCGGGGGCGCGCCCCCTCCACTCCAGTCTCATGCAAAGTCTTTCGTGCGATCTGGCAATAGAAGGGAACCAAACAAAGTCCAAACAATCGTCGAAGAATGGAGGAGTGGGAGTAGGGAAAAACACTGCTTCTCGAACGGAGTCCATGATGAGAATGATTTTTATTTCAGACACAATTCTTCCGCACTGAGATCAGATGCAAGTTTTAAGTTTACGCGTGGGAAAGTGTGTTGCGCTTTGATGTTGAAGAACAAAAGAGACCGTGTTTCTATGACAATTGCCGACATGCGCGCGTATGACATATTTATGTAGATTACGCGACGCCTTGATTAGTCGGCAAATTTGTAAACAACTCAACAGTTGTTCTCTATTTAAATGCATTCTCCCACGATTGGCTCAGATATACAATTTGACGCAAGGGTTGCTATCTTTTTATTCTCAGTTCGACATAATATATTGCATGATTTCTAACATGACACCAAGTAATCAAA
>CALNVZ010002100.1:28489205-28513618 GCA_940671915.1 Paracentrotus lividus | reverse complement strand
TACGATAAAGTGAACCACTTTTTATTTCATATTCTGTAATTTATATTACCATCACTTGAATTCGTTGGAGGCCTGTTAGACACGATCGATCTAATCCCGAGTCTGTTTGTAAGTCCGGATAAAAATAAATCTTATTTAAAAAGAAAAAAAAAAGATTACTTGGTTTCTGGTTCGCTTATTAGAAAGTAGTTCTTTCTTTTTAACTGATATATGAATAAGAATAAATTTTCATGTATGTCATGTATTTTGCAGTATTTAATACAAATGCAAAGTGTAAGGAAATAAAAAATTGTTTGTTCATTACCAGAAGGCGGCTCAGGCCAGCCCAGGACTTCACCATTCTTCTTATTCTCTTCACGCAGGTACTCCACGAGAGGTTGGAAGTAAGATACCAATGCGGTTGCATTCATCGATTTTGTTCCTGTGATTGCCTCCAAATGCCTCATCCCATGGTTCGCTTGAACCCTTGTCTGAGCATGTTTCTGTTTTTAACAAACCGTTAAAAAAAGCAAATTAATTATGATATGCCTAAAAAAACTTCATATTTTATGTTGTTTAAAAAATAATAAAAGGAACTTTAACATTTCTTTCAACAAGCCCAAATACGATGACACTCTGATAGCGAATCTTAATTAGACTTTGTGTGCGTCGAGCTTTGTACCATCGATTAGCTGTACTTGTGCACTCAGAAATTTAAGGTCGACTACATTTAGTATTGGGAAATAGGTTACACCTGGATGGTTTTTAACCAAGTCGTTCGCAAAGTTACGAACATGACGAATGACTTTACAAACGGGTGGAACAATATTGGTTACAATATAAATCACATTCTTAATCATTTATATACAAAAATTGATCACGAGTCGTTCGTAAAGTGGTTCGTATCTTACGAGCGATTTGGTGAAACCACGAAGGAAAGTTCATCCAAGGTGAAACACCACCCAGATCCAAAGGAACCATTGGGTCACCGTTTGGCTACCGCGATCAATCTTAAGAAACCAATTTAAACTTGTGTTTGTACCTGAGCTGCTCATATTTTTGCACAGCGTATATTCAGAAGAGTACTAACGTAACAACAAATACAACAATGATCTGGTAAGAGCAAAAAGAGTATGAACTCCAGTTAGATAGACGTAATGTATCGTCCTGTTTCTCATTATAATGGAACTTACGACAGCAATGTACCCGCCTCGGTAGATCTGTAAATGTCACATCGGTGAAGAGGTCCCACGTGACCAGCTGCTTTACATAAAGCATCGTGGAACTGGAACTGGAGAAAGAAACTTATGAAGTACCTAAAAAGTCAAAACAGAGATGGGTGTCAACAAAAAAAAGAAAACACTCGAAATATAAAGCCCAAAATATATAAATCATCAATTTTATATCAACATGGTTTCATTTGTTTGTTTGCTCGTTTCATGTCTTGGATATTTTTGTGTTAATATAAACACAACACAAAAAGATAGTTCCCCCTATTTCAGATATCAATAATTTTTGAACCAGGAGGAATTTAAAAAATCTAGTTTTATGTCCATGTAGGGAATTTAATTAGCCACAATGGGAGCGAAATTTAGGAAAAATCATCAAGTCATGCTTCAGTGAGCAATGGTTGAATGCAAAAATGTCATTTTTGGAAGTTCGCAAGCCTAAAATAGCAACTTTGATTCAATGCTAACGGACCCATTTTCAGATTTTAAACATTTTGCACGTCAGAATGTATGCAAAACGTGCTTCCCAATATACGGAAACGAAATTTGCGTCAAATTTAACGGTTGAGTAAGCATGCAGCAAAAATTGCCTAAACTGCGATTTTTTCTTCTTTGCCATGGTATAATTGATCAAATATGAGGGAATTCCTGTTTTGGAACTGTATACAACCAATATCCATTCATTCACGGTTGAATGAACCCATCAAACAACCAAAAAATAGGCCATTTTAGAATAACGAAGAGTCATTGTAGTAATTGTATGCACTAGAAAGCATCTCAATAACATTTTTTGGGTTGTATTTATATTCTTTGGGCACGTGTCAATGATCCTATGGCATTTATTTACAAATTCATGCTTCAGTGAGCAAGTGAGACTGGAAAAGCTCTTTTCTCACGTACGGACTAAAATTCAAATTCTTACTTTGATTGAATATAACAATTCTTTTTGGGGAGTACTTTTGATTTTATTTTCACAAAAATCCCGATGTTTCACGCCTCAGTGGGCACAAGATACAAGAAAATCATGCAAATGAGATGGAAGTTTGGGGCTTCGTCATGGTTCAGTGACTTTTCGAATACGGAATTCGAATCAAGATCATGTTAGTTAGAGATCAGGCCAAGTTTCGTGACATAACTCATAGCAGAATTAACAATAATCATCAATAAAATTGGCCGAATTTCACACTTGTCAGGTATTGATTTCCTCCTTCATTGACCTTATGTACAGAGGTTTAATAAAAGTTTAACAAAAGTGAAAATTTGCATATGTTAATTGTCAGGTTTTGTCCATTTGACTGTGAATTATTTCATGAAACTTTGCACAAAGCTTCAACTTGTCTCTAACTAACATGCTCTTTATTCAAATTACGTATTCGAAAAGTCACTGAACCATGACGAAGCCCCAAACTTTCTCATCATTTTCATGATTTTCTTGTATCTTGTGCCCACTGAGGCGTGAAACAACGGGATTTTTATGAAAATAAAATCAAGGTACTCCCCGAAAAGAATTGTTATATTCAATCAAAGTAAGAATTTGAATTTTAGTCTGTACGTGAGAAAAGGGCCTTTTCAGTCTCACGTGATCACTGAAGCATGAGTTTGTAAATAAATACCATAGGATCATTGACACGTGCCCAAAGAATATAAATATAACCCAAAAATGTTATTGAGACGCTTTCTAGTGCATACAATTACTACAATGACTCTTCGTTATTCTAAAATGGCCTATTTTTTGGTTGTTTGACGGGTTCATTCAACCGTGAATGAATGGATATTGGTTGCATACACTTCCACAACAGGAATTCCATCATATTTGATCGATTATACCATGACAAAAAAGTAAAAATGGCAGTTTGGGCAATTTTTGCTGCATACTCACTCAACCGTAAAATTTGACGCAAATTTCGTTTCTGTATATTGGGAAGCACGTTTTGAATACATTCTGACGTGTAAAATGTTTAAAATCTGAAAATTGGTCCGTTTATCATTGAATCAATTGTAGATAATCCCATTGTAGATAATTAAATTCCCTACATGGACATGTAATTAGAGTTTTTTTAATTCCTCATGGTTTAAAAATTATTGATATCTGAAATAGGGGGAACTTTCTTTTTGTGTTGTTTTTAGTTGTTTCTATAGTTATGCACTTACCGTATGTACGGGACACCAGCTGATATGTGATACTTGGCAGCTGGATCAAAATCATCCTCAGTTCGCTTATTAGGCGGAACAATGCCCTGATACTTCAGCCTGGAAAGGAACATTATGTCGAAGACAATAAGTAGAACCACCTCAAATCTACAAAGGTTAGGCGTTAAAACCATTCGAGAGTCAAACACTCACAGTTATAAAGAGAAAATTCTTATATCTTTAAATTATTTAAACTTATTTAGATGTAAAAAAAAAAAAAAAAAAAAAAAAAAAAAAAAAAAAAAAAAGAAGTTTATTTCCGTCTAGGTTCTGCAGAAAAAGTCACTTCAATAAGATAAAATCACAAAATTTGTGTAATTTTCCCATCCAGGCAATTGTCTCATACACTGTAAAGAAACAATTTTGTGGTGCGACCAGTGGGTCATACAATATGCGTCTAGAAAGCTGAGCGTTGTTCTTGGTAAGTCATCTTGTTTTGCTTTGTTTGTTTGATGGAATATTTGCATTTCCTTAGCTATGAAGTAGAGCCCCCTGCACATTAAGCGTTATGTTTATATAACCTCCCGTATATTTAAGTCTATAGATATGATACATTTTCTGTAAAAAAATCATCTGAAGTTAAACTTGGTATGAATTTTGAATATTTTGTTCATGTAACTTTATGTGTGAAATATAATGAAATAATAATAGGAAAATTTGTTTAATCAATTTTAATTTTTACTTGCACACTCTTATGTACAGCCCGCCCACATCTCACCTAAGTTTCCACCAGTCCTCGTTGTACTTGGAGGGGGGCGTGGTCCCATCAAACAAACCCCACCTCCATTGGTCCATCAGGTAACCAAACGGTATGAAGGCAATCTTAGACAGAGCAATCTTCATCAAATGATTCAAATCAGCCTCTTTAGATAAATAATAACATGTAAATGCCATGAATGTTGAGCTGGCATAATTTCTTTAAAAACTTATCCTTCAAATAAAAAAACTTAAACCCACAGATTAAACACTGTCTTGTCTTCTCCAGTCTGGCAATTTTACCTTAGGAAAAGTTGCGTAAATTTTAACGGAAATATTTTATTTTTATTATTATTACCATTATCTCTGAATCTGTACCTTAGAGTGTCGCCTTTGGGAGTCCTTAAGGGAAAGTTACATTTGGCCTGCATTTTCTCTGTTTTATTGTTATTTATTTATTTAGTTTGTTATTTCCTCTTTTTTTATGTTTTTGCTTATGTGTTCCAATATCCCAATTGTGTTTTAATTATCTGTACATATTGTGATTGTCTTTGATTATTTTTCAATAAAAACTTAATTATAAAAAAAAAAACACGAAGCATTATTTGTATATAAAAACTTACCAAACACAAGCTAAGCTTATTTAGCATTACATTGATATATGATATGTATGTGATTTTTCAATCATTTGATTACCTTGCCTATTTTTGATAACACAAGAGAGCAATGACAAGTAAAATATGGTAAAGCGAAACTGTCATAAGAAAAATCGCGTTCACAAAATAAATTTATTTTGATCTTTTACTGCATTTCTAAGAATAAAGTTGGTGTGGTTATTTTTTGTAATGGAATAACGGAATAAAAGTGTTGAATTTTTCATTGCTACAAATATACACTAAATGATTCCACAAAACAAATACACCGCTAACATATGAAAGAGGATGTCTACTTGGAGTCTAAATCTATTTTTGACTATAATTACCGTATCAGGACAAATTACAGCCCCAGGCAACAACCCCGGACCTAGCTACCACGCCGGATAATTACCCCCCCGGGACATGGGACAAGATTTTAAACCCACCGCCCACGAGGAAAATTACCCCTGCACAATTGCCGCCCCAAGGACATTTACCCCCGGACAGTTATCCCCGGACAATTACCCCTCCCCCTTCCACCGGCAATTGATGTTGGAATCAAGCGGCGCCCACTGTGAGTCTCGCCTGGTGTCGCAAGTTTTTTTAATTATTTTCTACTTGATCTTATCGTAATGGCTTTCTCTTTCTCTTTGCCTTTCTCTTTTATATCTTATCTCTATCCTTCTCTCTCTCTCTCTCTCTCTCTCTCTCATACTTTCTTATGTTTCCTTTTTTTCTTTTTTTTTTTCTTTTTTTTTTCCTTCTTTTTTCTCCCTTTACTTTAATAAAAATAATAATAATATACATTTATAATGCGCCGACTATCTAGTAAACTATTCAGTGGCGCAGCTAATATTATTACCCGGCTATAGCCATAGCTGCCCTAATAAAGGGCGCTTTAGCGCATTCGAGGAATTCCTTCCTACCGGTACCCATTTACCTTACTTGGGTCACGTCTTGCTTGCACCCGAGCCCCCTGTTCGGATACACATTATATACATCAGAAAATATGTAAACTGGCCCTGATATTCCCAACGATGGATTTTGCAAAATCCGTGGTCTGAAACCATGGTTTCTACTGGCGGTCATCGATCAGGGCCATAATGAATAACTTATGCATGATATTCAATTTTTACGATTAACCTTATTTTTGCATAAATTTATATCAGGCTTTAGTTTATATTTTCACTTTATTTGTTAATTTATGGAGTTAATAATTATGACCTTTATTGCCGCCCTTAGAAACCATGGGTTTAGACCAAGGTTTTATCCATTTTTCGTGAAATCAAACAAAAAATAAATAAAAATCATATCAGTTGGAATCAGAGATGAATCAGAGATATTCAACATGTGTGATTATTATGTGTATTTGTGTCCTTTCATGAATGTCCAATTTGTTGTTATATGAAAATAAAAGTTAATATGAGGGCCAGTGTACATATTTTCTGATACATATATGCGTATCCAAACGGGGGGCTTGGGGCGCAAGCCCCCCTCCCCATTTTTCCATAATAATAATAATAATAATAAAAATAATACCCATTATTTATAATGCGCTTTTCCCATATTGGCTCAAAGCGCTTTACAGTATATTATTACCCCGATCACTGGATTAATTTCCATTTTTTGTAGTCAGCCATTTATAGGCGCCTTTATATGGAATTATCCTCCCGGGTACCCATTTGCACCTGGGTGGAGTGGACGTAAGTGCCGGTGCGACCTTTGCATTCCCAGTCGAGTGATACGACCACTAGACTACGGCACTTTCCAGGCGCAGAAGGTGAAAGGGGGGGGAAGGAAAAGCAAAGACAAAATAAGAAAGTGAGAGAGAGAAAGAAAATATGAAAGAGATGGAAAAAGTCAATATCATAAGATCAAGTAGGAAAAAAAAATTGAAAACCTGCGACACCGGATGAGACCACAATGGGCGCCGCTTGATTCCAACATTAATGCCTGTGAGGGGGGGGGGTAATTGTCCTCGGGGGTAGTTGACCGGGGTGTAACTCTCCGGGGTAATTGTCCTCGGGGGTAATTGTCCGGGGGTTATTGTCCGGGGTAATGTCCTCGGGTAAATGTCCTGGGGGTAATTGTCCTGGGGTAATTGTCCGGGGGTAATTGTCCGGGTGGTAATTTCCGGGGGTAATTGTCCGCGGGTAATTGTCCGGGGGTAATTGTCCGGGGGTAATTGTCCGGGGGTAATTGTCCGGGGGTGATTGTCCAGGGGGTAATTGTCCTAGAACCAAAGATGATATTTGTGTGTGTGTGTGTGTGTGTGTGTGTGTGTGAGAGAGAGAGAGAGATAATTTTAGGGTTTATTTTTTAGGGATGGGGTTATTAATGAGAAACTTACCGTCGTCTTCTTCAAGTTCATCCAGGAGCCCGATGGTGTGAAGATGTCTTGGGGTTGAGACTGACAATGACATGACATCTCCGACAGCCTCGTGAAAGGCGGGGTTGGCACCACCTCGGAAATGGATATGCTGATGAGCATACTGTAGGTAGTATTGGATATGCCCCAACTCATGATGCACCGTAAACAGATCACTCATGTTTATATCCGTACACATCTTGATCCTGTTAGGAGTATTAGAAACGAAAAATTGTTTATAATTTAAATATTCCCTTTCCTCTTTAATAAATATCATCTCTCGTCTTAAAGATGTTGACAATTGTAGTGGTGTTGTTGCTGGCAATAATGTTAACAATAGTGATGGCAATTAATGGCGTTGATCGTCATAATGAAGGCAATGATGATGGTGAATACAATAACGTTGACGATGACGAAAATAATAATGATGATGATGATGATGATGATGACGATGATAATGTTGATCATGATGGTGATGGTGGTGGTGGTGGTGGTGGAGGTGTTAATCAGTATCAAACATGAAAAAACGAGCAAAGGAAATGGGGGTACCATTTGAATTCGAACCAGAGACCTTCTGGTTACTAGTCAGGCGCTCTATCAGCTGATCTATAGTAAACCCGCTCTGGGTCCGTCCCTAAACCCGTTAACTCTTCAAGGCTCAATTATTAAACATGTTAAATCAGTTTCATTCTCATTTCCTTTGGTAACCTTAAACTTATAAAAATTAGCGTCGTGATTAATATATGGATCAAATTTATTATTATAGGGGTTGCTTCAATTGTCTCGCGATGGATGAATATTCTAATTGGGGGGAAATATTATACTGTTTAAGAACGAACCTGTAGTCGACTCCATTGTTGAAGTTCCATGCAGAAGCATGGCAGTTAACCTTCCTACCGTCATCAGGCCGCACGAACATGGAATCATTCCAGAAAGATGTTGGTACGGAAATCAAACCCAGAGACGTGAAGAACTCATTCGCCACTTCATACATCTTAATGGCAGTGTAATTCTGAGGATGGCAACATGTGATCATTTTAAAGTTCAATCATTCAATATCTAAAGGTCTTGAGAAGCAGATGGATTAAATAATTGTGTATTAAAGTAATTAATTACATAATTATTCTATTTATCGATTGAAAAGACGGAACGGTATTTAGTTACAAAGATTCAGCAGTCTCCAAACCTTCAATAAACAATTGCAACTTAATTGCTACATACCAAGTTACTATTGCTCTAGTCAGCTATCTGAGCTCTCGAAACTCGGCTAGAAATGCTGCTTCTGCTGTATAGAATCTCGACCCAACATATATTTCATTCTTCCCGAGATTCAAACCCAAAATTTATTTAATTCGCCTCGAGACTCGACCCATTCCGATTCCATTATGTACTCAACATTGCAAGTTCTCGTGAGGCAATCGCAACAATCCCACTTGGTATCTCGAACCATAATATGGTTCGAGATACCAAGTGCGATTGTTGTGAGACTATATTATAGTTTTGGTAACTTCGACTCGGGACGTATTCCGGATAGGTTTACACAAATTATTATCGATTTCTAACTCCGTGTCCATATGTTTTTTCGAATATATCTTTGATTAGAAAAGCAGTTTCTGTAGTATAGAGACTCGTCCCTAATCTATTCAACTTGTCATAAGACTCGACCCCTTCTGATTCCACTTAAAATCACAACAATGCTCTCGATATCTCGAACCAACCTATGTCTTGGTAGCGTTAACTAGAGACTTGTTCGGGAAAGGTCCACACAAAACATACACTCTAGTCCAGCTTCATGCTTTTTTTTTTTTTTCTTTTTTTTTAAATACTGGAATAGGACTATAATACACGTCCTGATTAGAAACGTTGCTTATAATAGAGTCATGGCCCAAATCAATTGCCCTCTAATCCTTTATAATTGACTTGGTGCTTAAGTTGTCAGGTCTTAATCACAAAAATGATCCCACTTGGTATATAGAACTAACCTGTTCCACCATACTCTTTGTGACGTCGACTCTGGATTTGTTCGGGAAAGGTTCACACAAATCATAAACTCCAGTCCAAGTCTGTGCCCACATGTTTCCTGTAATATATAAGCATGACAAGAGTATTCAAACAAATATACAATTCATCACAAAGATTTTTAATTCATAATGAGTGTATTCGGTTGTTGTTTTTTTTAATCAGATCTTTATTTCACAAATTGAAATGGATTCATTTGTTGTTATTGAACATCTAAAGCTTTTCATTTCTGTCACCCAATAGAAGCCTCTACAAGTTATTAATTGTCGCCACGTTTATCACTGATATTGGCCTATTTATTACCCTGCCAGCATACGTTGGCATACTATTCCAAAATCCCCACTTCCCCTCCAAAGATTTAAGATAACGTACCGAATATATGTGCAGGTATAGGTCCTTTCAGGTCGATGTATTCTGGCCCATAGACTTGATATAGCTTTCTTCTCACAAAGGCATGTAACTGTTCATACAGAGGTTTGATCTGCTGATATAGTGCCTCGGCCATTTGGGCGAAGTCATCGTCATCGTATGCCGCTTGCCAGTATGTAGCAGCATTTGGTTCACCTGCCATGGCATAAAAGCGCAAAATATAGGTTTTCCGGTCAATTTTAAACTCTTTGCAATCGAATTCGTTTATGTTCATTCAATTTAAACGATACCTCATGGAGCGGAGCTATCGGTCAATTGAATTAACGTTTAGATTTTTAATCGCGATCACATTTTGGATGAAAGTGCTTGTAAGAAATGTTAAATTGATCGGAGATAGTTTAAACTTGACGGGGGAAAACCTGTATTAGATAGTACTTGGTACTTGGTAGGTATCCTCCAGAAGACGCCGTAGAGGTGTTCAAATGTATAATGTAAGTAGAATTTTGTTGAATTGTTTAATGCAGCGGTCACAACTCGCCGTACCTTCGACGTGCGACTCCCTACGATGGATTTCGTAGACAATTCGTGCAGCGTATGTGCCATGGAGGCATGTTGCCTGTACGACGTGCAGGAAGTTTTTCCAATACCCTTACTACAGAAACGCAGGAATCGCAGAAATTCACCACGACCTGTGCCTGCATTGTGCATGCAACGCAGGCTACGTTGACTGCACCTGCCCCGTAGCCTACGACGAGTTGTGACCGCCGCATAAGTGAAAGCTATATAGTACAAATAGTAGCGTAATGATCAGTTATTCAACTACCAAATATCTTTTTAAAATGTGAACCGATCCCAACCGAACAAAAATTTGATTCTCTCGTATGGCAATCTTGTGTTCGGTTTAGAGTCGGTTTATCTCGAGTGACTTTGCTATAATCTTGAATGTGGTATGTCTTTTTCAACAGATATTACTGGCAAAATGTGGAT
The DNA here is from genome assembly GCA_940671915.1 of Paracentrotus lividus. Lineage (NCBI taxonomy): Eukaryota > Metazoa > Echinodermata > Echinoidea > Camarodonta > Echinidae > Paracentrotus > Paracentrotus lividus. The sequence goes on along the minus strand of CALNVZ010002100.1, from coordinate 28,503,146 downwards.
ACATGGGCGTATCAAAATCGTGGGGTGGATGAGAGGGTGTGGATGTAACTGAGGATGTTTGGGTGAGTGTGGGGGTGTGTGTGTGTGTGTGTGTGTGTGTGTGTGTGTGCTTGTGTGTCGGATCAGGAAGCTGCTTCCTGGTCGAATAGAAAGAAAGAAAGAAAGAGTCACACAGATATAAATAAAAAAAATGGCAGGGACATACCGTTTGCAACGGCTACTTTGTTCTTCAGCTCAACATATCGTTGATAATCGTGGCGGGAGGCGGGTCCCACAGCGTCACGCCACGCATCCCATGCCCAGAGGAGCTCACTGTAGTTTCTTGAAGTTGCCATGATTCTTGTCAGACCTTCAAATAGAAAGTTGTAATTGTTGAAATCAACATAGGTTTGTAATTTTTAAAATAAATATTCTTTATTCAGCAATTTTTAACTGTAACACTTATCCTAATCAAATATGTGATAACAGATCATGTCAGGTATATTGGATTTTCATAAAATGACATAACTACATTGTATTTACTTTTTTAATGTTTACAATAAAAAAGAAGAAAGAATAATTCATCAGATAATAAACTCGCTATCATCAATATGTACTTCGGAAACGTTGCATGTATGTGCTTCACAATTATTGTTTTATTGTTATTCTACAACACATCCCCTCATCAAGTTATCAACCCATGCGTCGGTTATAGTCACGGTTATCGACAGCGTGAATGAATTTTTTTCGTGAGCACGATGCGAACACGGCACTTTATAGAGTTTTCTTTTACTACTAGTTTTACCTGGTTTCAGATCATAACATGTCCCGTCCTTTTGACACGCCTGACCAGTGGAGTACCGTCCTTTCATCCTCGCAACCAATTTTGCCCCCTTAAAACATTGATGAATGTAATCGAAAGAATGATTAGTATTTTGCCTTTATTATACAGTTTCTCACAATTTCACAATATAAAACAATATTTAAAAAAAAACAAAATCAGCGATCGTTATAGTCATAAATACTATGTTAGTTGTATTAAGATTTGGCCATAATATTTCAAAAAGCGACAAAGACTACCAATGTGTTCGAAAACATGGGTGTTGTTTATGAAAGTATTATAGAGTTGAGAATGTAATTTTGAAGTGTTTAAATTTTGTTATGCCAATACAATTCAATGAACCTACACATGTCACCGATATGAAAATAATTCATAATTACTATGCCATTCAAATTTAAGATAATGATTAAAAATGTGATCTTAGATACTAACTTCCTCGATCTCGGTCTTGTTCTTGAGGGCGCCATTCCCAAGGAAAAGAAGTCTTCTCATATGACGTTGGTTTGTTTCCGAAAAATTCGTGTCGTTGTAGACCAAGGCCCTCTCTGTCATTTCACTTGAAAAATTGCCTGAGCGAAGACCAGCTTGAATCTGTTTGTATTAAAAAGCAAAATTAAAATGAACATTCATTTAACAAAAGTTTGGTAAATTGTTATGGAATTCTAACTAAAAATGTCTACATTACTCCATTCATTGCCAATCTTTTGTTTTGTATCCCTTTTTTTTCCTCTTGCGTTTGGTTGTTTTTGTTTTCTTCTTTTTGGGGGGGCGTACTTCGTCCCCTCGGCTCCCTCCACATCTCCCTTGCAAACACCTCCGCCTTTTCTCTCTCCCCCGTTCCATTGTTTTATATTCAATTAAATAAATCACCACGATTTGAATAGATTAATTCACTGCATAGTTTACATTTTACCCACAAGTGTCTGAGCACGATATTTGGCAGACACTATTATATAGTTCACAAAATAGGTACGGTATACGGTAGACCTATGTACATATATCCGAATTGTAACCAGCTGGTCAATATGATAGATTGAGGAAGAAACTTGCAATTGCCTCGTTAGGGGGTCATGGAAAGTGGCCCCGTTTAAAATTGGAAACCGGATAACAGCGATAGGCCTACATAGCTACACGTCAAGTCATATCATATTGAATTTTATCATAGGTGAAAGGAGACATCGTATACAATGATGAATGGCATCTGGAAATGCAATCAGATCATAGCATTGACACCCGTGATATGTGAAAAATTTGTGAACACAATTATAAAATGAAACATTTTATTTCCAAATAATTATATAGCATTATAAAAATGTAATTTGACTTATCACAGGCTTACATAACCATACATAACCATGTGCGATCTAAGCAAATTTGTGAAGCAATTAATAACATACGAACATATCTATCGTAGTTTTGGTCACCGATGGACTTTCTTTTCCCCGTCATATCAATGACCAATGTGAAGTAGGAAAAATTTTCGACAGATTGGCGCAACATATAAATTTTGCTCGAAACCAGACAAACTCTATTTGTTATATAATGATTACTAACTTACTTTGTCGATTCTTTTATGTTTATAATAAATGCCGCGTACATGAAACCTCTATGTCTACCAGAAAGCGCGTCACCGGCCTCTTTCTCTCTGTATTATGTTTAAACAGCTAAATTACGAAATAAATAATATTAACAAATAAAATCATACCATTTGCTCTTGGTTATATTCTGTGATTTGTGTTGTATATCCAAGACTTTTTCGTAGAAAATGAATAAACTTCTATAGCTCTTCGATTGTACTCCTCCAAGAATATTTCAAAGTCGGTCTCATTGAATTACTACCAGGTGCCTGGTCATTCACCGAGCCGTCCGATATCACGGCCAACGGAATCGAACATCAAAGAGCGTTGCAAGCGTGATGAGCGAAGATACAGTTCATATTGAGCATCATCTTTGCAAATACTTTCTTTTTCTGTTGGGTCAATTTCTTATGTCGATACAAGAGCGTAAAGTGGCAGGGCTAAATATTACCCGTAAAGCCTTGTCCAGGTGCTGTAGGCCTATAGCTTTGATTTGAATTCAGAGTTTAAATTGAATCACATCTCGAGTTGCATTGTGGACGTATAAAAAAAACAACGGTTTAGTAACCAACACTATGCTTTGTACATGTCCAGCAAATAATTCGAAAGATGGAAATCAGCTCTGTAGCAATTCTTCTCAGTAAATAACAAGAAATCGAAGTTTCACCAGAGAGTTTGAACGTTATCCGGCATGCATATATGACATGATTGAGTGGGTGTTGTCATAGCTGGTGGTATCAGACCAGAGGGAGATGGGAGAACCAAATGTTTTATAAAGTAGTGCAACCAATGACATCGGTATTGGGTAATTTCAACGTTGTGTGATTTTGCAGATAATTGCAGGTTGACACGAAATTTGCCCCAGCAACTATTGATCCAGGCTATTATTGCACCTAACAGCTAAAATGTATGGTTAAGGATTAGGAATATAGGTATATTGTTAAAACTTGGTCAGAATTTAAGCATTCGAATACTCTTCAAAATGACCGCCGAGTGCATCAATTACCAGAGGCAAATACAGATGATAGACAATATGCAGGCAATCCTTGTCATAAATAATGCAAAAATAAAGTATATGAATTACAGGCCTTCTGCTATAACGTCATTTCAAGAAGATATATATTTAATGGTTTATTCTTTTTCAATTAGAGTCAGTTGATTGCAGACTAGGGTAAAATGGGGGACACGGGCAATAAAATGACAAGACCACAGGGTCGGGGAAGGTGTCTTCTGTTCACATTGGTATCTCTCTCTGCTCTCTCTCGTTTGTTCTTTCTTGTTTTCGCTATTCGATTCTGAATACTTTGGGGTCGTCTCTGGCCAACACCATTCATTAAGTTTGACGCGATGCCCTGCAAATGTTGAGGATTTCTGGTTATGAAACTTTCTCATTCTAAGACCCTTCTCTGTCACTTTTACTTGAGGAGATTTTTTTTTTTTTTTCAGCACCCCCGCAGATTTAAAATTTCTACCGCCGCCCCTAAAAGCAATAGCGTACTCATTTGGGACCCGATAATCTTCCTAAAACAGCACAAAGACCTTGATCGACACAAATAATGATCTATTCATCTGTCATAAAGTAACATTTAAGCTTGCGGTCTGTATTAATAATAATGGTTCAAGCAGAAACCAATTTTTTTCATATAGTGTATGACGATCAATTACAACCTTGTATATACTGTGTGGTAAAAAAGACACCCTTTTCTGTTAATTTGGGGTACACCCCACAAGACCGACTACCCAAGAGACTCGACGGCCACGAGAATGACGACCCCACGAGTCCGACAGTAAAGTAAAAAGGCCAAACCGAGATCGTACTATAAACAATTTTAGGCACACGAGACGGACAGCCCACTAGACCGACACTAGATCAAACAGGCCCACGAGACCGACACTACAAAAGATATGACCCACGAGACAGAAAATTCGCAATAAAGGCCCACGACACCGACGGTAGAGCAAAACAGCCCACAAAGACCGACATACATGAAGATATACCCACGAGTCAGAAAAGGGACGTCTTAAAAAGACAAGAAAGGGGTGGAAGAGGGAGAGAGAGACATGGCAAGGGCCGAGAAGTCGAGACAAAAAAATAAAATAATAAAAAAATGGGTGGAAGGGCACAGAGATATAATGAAATCAAAGAGCTAAGGAGGCAGCGCTGACCAACGGCAGGTTCGAAAATCCATAGGCTTTGGAAGATTTTCAGGAGGGGGGGGTCCAAGCATGCCGGGCCACCTTGATCCGCGCAGGGGGGGGGGTCATCATTACAACCTCCTGTATACGTACCTGCCTCCTTATGGTTCTTTGCTTCTAGTCTCTTGTTGCCCTTCCCCACCCTTTTTTGTTTACTTTCCCCTTGTAATTTCTCTCCCTCTCTCTATTTCTCCCCCTTTTTGATTGCCTTTTAGATGTCTTTTGCCTACCGATAAGGGGGGGGGTGGTGGGCATGGCCTCGTGCCCCGATGATACCCCTGATATTCGCTTGTTTCGTTTTCAATGGGCCTTAATTGAAGAAACGTCTGACTCGTGGGTATACTTCATATAACGTCGGTCTCGTGGGCTGTTTTTGCGAATTTTCTGTCTCGTGGGTCAATTATTGTGGTGTCGGTCTCGTGGGCCTCTTTGTTCTAGTGTCGGTCTTATGGGTCTTTATTTGCCAGCGTCGGTCTATTAGGCCTTTTTTGTCCAGTGTCGGACTAATGGTGCCGTCGGTCTCCGTGGGTTCGGGTCTTGTGGGATGACCCCGAATTCATTGGGCTTCCGAATAAAGGTTAGTTTTAATTTGATATCGCATAGACTCTTGTGTATTTTTTTATACAGACTTGTGGGGCGTTTCCTCGTGTAAAAGGGAAATCCTGTCTATTTGTGTACTTTTTAAAAGTTATAACAGATGGTGATTACAATGATTTCTCTTCCTCTTTCTTTCTATCTTTCTCTCTCTCCCTTGCTATTTTTCTTTCATATCATTTTTTCCCCATTCACCAATAAGCATAACTAGTGATTATCATGTGGGGGGAGGGGCTCATTCAATACAACCTGCATCTTAAGATTATATTTTATTTGAATAATTTTGTTTCCCCTGATTTGATAGACAATTGCGACATATCAAATGACTTGAACAGACAAGCAGTCTTCATGTGATATAATTATTATTGTGAGTAACTAACTACGTATCTTGTATATTAATCGACTTGGCGATAAATGTTTGAATTATAAAAAATTAAAAAAAAAGGAATAATAAAAAAATTAAAAAAGTAAAAAAAAATTACCAGAAAATGTTGAATCCAAACCAGCTTCTTAAATGTAATTTGGAATGTTGCTTCGCATGGGTACTGCCAAAGTCAACCACTGCTAATGAAAAACAACTATTCATAAAAGAAACATAATCTAGAATCGGCAAAAAAAACCAACAAAATAGACGAGCTCAATGCAGTAGATATAATATTTAAAGTTAAAAATATAATAATGATAATTTAAATAATAAATTTAGATCAAAAATTTCAAACATGATTGATAGAAAAAGAAAGTGTATTAGATAGTGAACTGTAGAAAAATTATAATTGAAATAAAAATACGTATATTAACAATCCACGATGAACGTTCTGATATGAAGACAAAAATCTATATATTAAAAGCCGAAGCCGAAGGACAAGAAAACGGAGAAAGCTGCCACTGCCCAAAACGGGTAGAACCCATTTCCTCGCGTGTTTTGCGAGGTATTGCGCATGCGAGGACCCTACACGCGCTTCCATCGTAATCCCCGTACTGCATGTAACGCGTGAAAATCGTAACGCTATTCCCCCCTTATATTCTTGGGGTGATACGAGGTTCGCGTTGCGAATGTTTGTCGCCCGTCGTTGTTTTTTTAGTGTCAACAACTTAGCTCAACAAAATCACTTAACAAAAAAAAGCAGTGACAAGCGTAACATTCAGATCGTTCATAAAATAGTGACCGTTGGATGCCAATCTCGCCAAATTTTCGATGAAAAACTTGCCACACAGGAATTCTCCGATCGATCGCTATAATCTATGGGTCTTTAGGAAAGCAAAAAACAACTAATCCACACCAACAAAAAAAACAAAACAAAAAAAACAAAAAAAAATAAAACAAAGATGAGAGAGACAGAGACAGAAGACAGACAGAAAGGGCGTCATAAAAAAAATAATAAAAAAATATTACGTGTGTGATATAGAAATGAGAGAGAGATACATATAATACAAAATATTAGGGAGGATGCACAGCCGGCAAATTTGGATATAGAGAGATAAACCACTAAAATTATAATTGTTGAAAATGATTATAGGCCCATATTACGTTATCGGTTACGAAGTAGATCATAAAGCTAATTATCTCAATATGACCTCTCAGGCTAAACTTTGATTCGGGTCTTTTAATTGTTAAAGTATTTTCTGTGGGTTTTGTTTTTTGATGTTTCCGTTCAGGGAAAGGCTGCATGCTCAAGAATATATGTTTTAATAAAATATTTTTACTATGAATGACCATCCTGAAAAGGAACGTCTCTTCAATTAACACCCCGATATGAAGCGTGAGTAAAAAATATGAGCCTATAGTGGCCAGAATCCGCGAAGAACAAAGAAAAAAACGAAAACACAACAATGTATAGAATAGAGGATGGAACGAGGAAAAGGATTTAAAAAAAAGGAAAAAAAAAGAAGTGCTCTATATTATATTTGTAATAATTTCGATTATCACACTCTAAAGAAAAAATGGAGTAAAATACTACCCAATATGAGCAAAAAGGTAACTCGCGTGAAATTGAGCCTAAAAAATTATTAACTCCCATTTGGGCGGGTTGCAGAAATAAATGTTACTGAGTAAAAAAATATTACTCATGCGGTATAGCTAAATGTTATCAGAGACCAATGAGGCAACTTGTAATCATCTATGTATCATTCCTAATCCTAAGCTTCGAAAGAGTAAAAATATACGTGTTATATACAGAAGTGAGAGATGAGATTACATATAACCAAAATCAGTTAGGGAGGTGAGACAGCCGGGAAATTGATATAGAAATGCAAAACCACGATAAAATTATAATTTTGTCAAAATGATTATAGCCCATATTACGTTATCGGGTTACTGAAGCTAATATCATAAACTTAATTATCTCATATACCTCTCAGTCTAACTTTGATTCGTGCGTCGTTATCTAATGTTAAGTATTTTCTTGCGGTTAATGTTTTTGATATTTGCCGTTCTAGAGGAAACGTGCATGCTTCAAGGAATAATGTTTTAATAAAATATTTTATACTGAGCATACATCCTGAAAAGGGAACGGTCTTCAATTTAAATCCGATATAAGGTGTGTAACAACCTATTATAGTGCCCAAATCCGGAAAGGTCAAAAGAAAAACAAAATAAAACAATGATATTAGAAAGAGATGGATGGAGAAAGGATTAAAATAAAAAAAAACAGAAGCTGCTGCTATATTATATTGAATAATTCAGTTGATGAAAAAATGAGTAAAATCTTACCCAATATTGAGCAAAAAAGGTAACTCTCGGAGGGGAAAGGATGGAGAAAAAAAAGAAGAGAGAAAGAGAAGAGAGGAGAGGAGAGAGAAAGGGAAAGAGGATATAAACCTAAACAATCTATGGTGGACGGTTTGTCAAATATCGAAACATATTGTACATGTATATAATAACACGGCTATTCCTTCTAATTTATTGATAATCATTATTTTAAACATTCAGCAGCCAATTAAAAAAAGAAAAATGAGTAACGGGTTGAAGGCGTTTTTTTTTAATGTCGGAATGAAATTTAAAAAAAAAGGCCTCGTCATAAAAAAATATACACCGCCCAACCAGAGTGAGAGAGAAAGGGGCGGTCTTATAAAAATAAAATTAATAAAAATCCATGTTATGGAGGTAGGTGGAGAGGATGGCGGCATGAGTAAAGATATATAAATAAAAACAATAGATAGGCCGGAAAATTAAAGGAAAACGAAATTATTAAATTACTGATTCAAAATAAATATAATTTAAAGAGAAATTCAAAATTAAAATTTACTGAATTTCAAATAGATATCAAATTTTCATAATAATGGATTGAAAATACAAAGTGAATATTTTCAAAATGAATATAATTATCTCTATATGACGGGATAAATATAAAAAAAAATATGGAAATTGTTTTCTACCAATAGACCCCAAAGGAACATGAACCTCTCAGAATATTGTTTACCATTAACAGTCCAGTTAGGGCTCCAAGTACTCATCGAACAACCACTTCAGGTGTCTATGAAATAATACCAGTTTGATTAAAATGAGAAAAAAAAAAATGAAAAAAACAAAAACAAAAACAAACAAAACATTCGTTATAGAGGAGGGGAGAGGAGGAACGGAAATATGAGAGAGAGAGGGAGAGCAGAGAGTTATTATAAGAGTAAATATATAAAGGGAAGTATAGGACGCCGGGAAATAGAAAGAACTTAAACCAAACCACTAAAAAATTATGATCGTAGTCAAATATGAATATATTATTACGTTATACGGGAAAGCAAATAAATAAGAAGAGGAAAATATTGATTGTTCTTCCAAATGCGACCAAGAAGAAAGAGCAAAAACCGTAATTCGAAGCAATTAAAGAGATACTTACATCACTAACACGATTTAATCCATGCAGATTATCATCACATTGATAAATATATACCATCTTAGTCTAACTTAACACTCAATACAGTCTAAACTGGATTAGGTGTCCTTCTTTTTGGGGGGGAGGGGAGGGGCAGGACAGCGTGTTATTTAATATTTGGCGTTGATGAGCACACTTGAAAGGATAATGTTTTGCATAAAGCGTATCATATCTAATTATTTATAGTTTTCTGAAAAGGAATGTCTCCCAAATTAAAACTAGATTAAATATAACAAAAAATAATTATAGGGAAAATACCGGAAGGGATAAAGAGAAAAAACAGAAGATAGCAACAATATAAGTAAACAAGCGCAGATTTTTGGCGGTGGGGCTTAAGGGGACACCAAATTTTACCTTTAGCGGGCGCTAAACTAGACCTGAAAAGGGGACACCAAAATTAGTCGAAAAGGCAAATATAAAATATTTAAATATAAAATAGGGGAAAAATAATAAACACCCCCTATATATGTATCGATATGGAACCATTCATTCTTAGAGAGGCCTGATGCCGATTTTTTTTTTTTTCTAAACAAATTAGGAGAAATTATAGAGGGAACGATAGAGGGGGAAAGGGGAAAAGGTGAATAACATTCTTTGGTGACTGTTGACATGATATCCGAAATTGTTTATTAATTTATGTGAAACATGTTCAGACATGTTTGTTTTTGTGTTTTGTTTTTTGTCTTCTTTTTAACGTCAGAATCAAATTCTGCTATAATGCAACAAACCATATAAACATAAAATCATTGGCCTCCCCCCTTGCTGACTACGGGCACTGCTGCTAGTATATATAAAAAATAGGCCTACTAAGCATAATTTTAAAATTGAAATTGAATTATATATGCGGAAATGCTAAAATGCTGCGTGTAGTTCGATAAAGGGAAACTTTTTCTTTTTCTATAATTGCCAGTTTTTCCTACTGCAATAGGCCTATCATATACATTTTTACTTAAGCCTATCTAATAGGACAACCCAAAGAAGGAGTGGTGCATAAAGAGTTACAGGAAATGTGTTGTGAAAACGAAATAAAGATATACACATTATGAATGAAGTACTTGAAGAAGATTGATAATTAACATCTAAAGAGAGGAATTGATGACCCCCCCGCCCCCCAAAAAAAAAAAAAAAAAAAAAAAAAAAAAAAAGTATAATAAAAACTCTGAATGGTAAACAGTCATGTCAAGAGGATGCTACTCCCTCCCTCCAATGGCGAGAACTGCAGATCATAGCATCTTTGAAAATGATCTGACATGCATGGATGTAATGAACAAGGAACTTCAAACATGTCAAAGAAATTGTTAGGACCATGGATAGAACGAATCATGGGCACGTACAAAAGGATGTGAAATCAATTGTAATCATGCTTTTATAGAATACGGATTTCTCATTATCATTTGATATTAATTAATAGGTTAAAATTGCACTTAATCCATGGCCCTTTAGATTACGGGGCATATGGACATTCCATTATAGGACATTCTGATTTGATAAAGAGATGGTACATCTACATCAAAAGAGAGAAAACATTCTAATCCCATCCAATTTTTCCATTGTTTCCTCTCCATTCATTCAGTAAGCCATTGATGAGATGGTTTTAAAGTACTCTATGATACAATGTCAGCATTCATACGTCTCTGTCCAGTCAAGTCTTCCATAGCATCCTGCAAGGCTACTCCTTTACCCATTCTTAGCATTTGATCTTTTAAAAAAGAGAGCGGTTAAAGATCATTAGAAACTATATATTAAGAATAAAAACGAGGATAACTTTTCTTGATCACCCCGAAAGGTAAAAATACAGTCAGGGCCCTCTTGCATAAATAGCCTTGGATTCTACGCAAATACAGCCAAAAAAATTTCAAACGGAAACTCGATTTATGAAACCCAATCAGGATCGTTGTATTTTGGACCTTTTTTTAAAAAAGTTGGCCCGTAGAAAACAGAGAAAGAAAAAAGAAGATAAGAGTAAAAGAAAAGAGAAGAAAGAGAAAAGAAAAAAAAAGAAGATAAGGAAGAACAGAAAAAAGAGAAAGAAGAATTAGAGAAGAAAAAAAAAATAGAAAAAAAAGAACAAAAAAAAAGGAAGAGGAAAAAGCAGAACAGAAAAAGAAAAGAAAGAAAGAAATAGAGAAAAGAAAGAAAGAAAAAAAGAAGGACAAAGAGAAAGAAGAAGAAAAGAAGTAAGAAGAAAAGAGAAATAAAAAGAGAACAAAAACAGAAAAAGAGAGACAGGTAAAAAAAGAAAAAGAAGAAGAAAAAAGAAAAAAAGAAGAAAATAAAAGAAAGAGAAAAAGAGAGATAGAAGAGAAAAAAAAAGGAAAGAAGAGAAAGAAAAAAAGAAGAAGAATAAGAAGAAAAGAGAGAGAAAAAAGAGAAAAGAAAGAAAGAAAAGAAAAGAAGAAAGACAAAAAAAGCAAAAAAGGAAAAAGAGAAAAAAAGAAAGAGAAAGAGAAAAGAAAAAAGAGAAGAAAAGGCAGAAAGAAAGTAAAGAAGAAAAAAAGAAAAAGAATAGACAGAAAAAAAAAAAAGAAATAAAAAAAACAAAGAAAAGAGGAGAAAGAAATAAAAAAGAAAAGGAAAAAAGATAAAGAAAAAAAAGAAAGAAAAAGAAAGAAGGAGAAAAAGAGGAAAAAAAAAAAAAAAAAAAAAAAAGTCTTAGAAAGAAGAAAAAAAAAAAAGAAAAGAAGAAGAAAAGAAAAAGAACAGCAAGAAAAGAAAGAAGAAGATAACAAAAAGGAAAACAAAGAAAAAAAAAAAAAGATAAAGAAGAAAAGAAAGCAGAAAAGAAATAGAAAGAGAAAATAGATAAAGAAGAACGAAAGAAGAAAAAAAAGACGAAAGAAAAAGAGAAGAGAAAATAAAAAAAAAAAAAAGAAAAGAGAAAAAAAGAAAAGAAAAGAAAGCAAAAAAAAGGAAAGAAAAGAAAAGAAAGAAGAAGAAGAAGAAAAGAAAAGAAAAAGAAAGAAAAAGAGAAAAAAACGAAAGAAAAAGAAAGACATAAAAGGACAGCAGAAAGAGAAATTAAAGAAAAGAAGAAAAGAGAGAAAAAAAAGAAAGGAGAAAGAGAGCGAATAAGAAAGGAAAAAGAAAACGAAGAAACAAGTAAGAATAAAGGAAAAGAAAGGATTAGACAAAGATAAAAAAGAAGAAAGAAACATAAAAAGGAGAGAAAAGAAAGAAAACGAGAATTAAAAAAAAGAGAAAAGAAAAAGAAAGAAAAAGAAGAAGAAAAGAAAGAGAAAGAAAGAAAAAGAAAAAAAGAAAAAAAGAAAAGAACAAAAAAAGAAAAAAGAAAAAACCAAGAAGGAAGAGACCTCTGATGAAAAAAAAAGAGAGCGAGAACCTAGTGACTAGAAAAAAAAAAAAAAACCCACGTAAGTGGAAAAGAAAAAATGGTGAAATTAAACAAAACAAAGAAGGAGAATAGAAAAGAAAAACAAAAATAACAGAAGAGGAATCCATAAAAGAAGAGACAGAAATGTCACTAAAATGATGGTGATTGGAATCAAAAAGAGACTTTGCTGTGAAAAGCTGAAAAAAACAAAACAAAAACAAAAAACAACAAAAAAAAAACCCGAAAGGAATATCACTTCATATTCCGTTTTATTGATGCAGAGATACGAGAACAGTACTTTAATGCAAAAACAAAAAACAAAAAACAAGAAACATTGTGCGTTCGCCGTCTTTTTAATAAACGTCTATCCCTTTCTCTACCTACATCACTCGTTCCCTCATTCTCTCATTTCTCTGATTACTCTCCTTTCTCTGTCTGAGTCTGTCTCTCTCTCAGCCTTACAGTACCACCTTTTGCGTTCCCCTCTCTCTATTTCCCAATAGATATTTTTATTCTACTTGTTCTCAATCTAACCTCTAGTAGACTCTCATATCAAAATGCACCTCCGCTCTCATATTATGCGATCTCCATATTCCACATTTCAATAACATAAGTCCCTTTGTTGTATTACCTCTTTCTTTTTTGTAAATGCCTGCATTTCATAGCTTTTGTTTTTTTCTGATTTTAACCCAAAAGTAAAGCACGCTTCGAAAGATGTCATCTATAGATAATCATTCTTGAACATAACACTACATCATGACAGTTGGTTGCTCCTTCGGGACCCTCTCAGGAAAACGTAGTCATGATGAGGAGCACACTATATCAATAAGTTTCACACCGCAACCAAAAATATGGAATACCAGTATAGTGCAGAACTTATTCATGACATTTAGAACAAAATATGCCCGAGACACCATCTTTCTCATCCCCCCGGTCGATTGATGATTAATCCCCAGAGACGTAAAATTGGCTTAAAAAAATATCGCCCAATTAACTATATTAATCCACATTCCTACGGAGCTAACGCATGAACACGTTTCATTCACCAGAACATGACCTGAAATATATATATATATATTAAAATCCAGCTTTGAATATTATAAGTAAAAGTGATGAATGTCAAGACAGGTTATCACTAGAAAGGAAATACCTGTATATTAGTAATTCATTAATGAAAATTGATGTAATACATTTTTTCAAGATTTACATAGACATTACCTTGTCTAAATCAAATAACCCAATACATATAAATTCTTTAAAGAGGTTCGACGCATTTTTTATTTTTTAGATAGTAACAGATGCCATAATGTCCCCTTCCATGACTTATTGAAAATATACTTATGCAGATATTCCAAACAGATATACACCCATATTTTTAGTTACACATGGATAAGTTGTCACTTTTGTTTTGTAATTGCAATGATTACTAAGAAGCAGAGGTAGAAAGAAAACATAATTTATCAGGAGAATAGTTTTTGAATGAAAGACAAACAATTCATATTCAATACGACTCTCTCAATAAAGGAAATTATAAATTTATTATCTTGAACTTCG
>CALNVZ010002100.1:28476664-28489180 GCA_940671915.1 Paracentrotus lividus | reverse complement strand
GACCGACATTACATGAAGTATACCCACGAGTCAGAAAAGGGACGTCTAAAAGACAAGAAAGGGGTGGAAGAGGGAGAGAGAGACATGGCAAGGGCCGAGAAGTCGAGACAAAAAAATAAATAAATAAAAAATGGGTGGAAGGGCACAGAGAGATAATGAAATCAAAGAGCTAAGGAGGCAGGTGGACCGACACTAGATCAAACAGGCCCACGAGACCGACACTACAAAGATATGACCCACGAGACAGAAAATTCGCAATAAAGGCCACGACACCGACGGTAGAGCAAAACAGCCCACGAAGACCAGACATTACATGAAGTATAGTCGATCTAAGCAAATTTGTGAAGCAATTAATAACATACGAACATATCTATCGTAGTTTTGGTCACCGATGGACTTTCTTTTCCCCGTCATATCAATGACAATGTGAAGTAGGAAAATTTTCGACAGATTGGCGCAACATATAAATTTTGCTCGAAACCAGACAAACTCTATTTGTTATATAATGATACTACTACTTGTCGATTCTTTTATGTTTATAATAAATGCCACGTACATGAACCTCTATGTCTACCAGAAAGCGCGTCACCGGCCTCTTCTCTCTGTATTATGTTTAAACAGCTAAATTACGAAATAAATAATATTAACAAATAAAATCATACCATTTGCTCTTGGTTATATTCTGTGATGTTTGTGTTGTATATCCAAGACTTTTTCGTAGAAAATGAATAAACTTCTATAGCTCTTCGATTGTACTCCTCCAAGAATATTTCAAAGTCGGTCTCATTGAAGTTACTACCAGGTGCCTGGTCATTCACCGAGCCGTCCGATATCACGGCCAACGGAATCGACATCAAAGACGTTGCAAGCGTGATGAGGAAGATACAGTTCATATTGAGCATCATCTTTGCAAATACTTTCTTTTTCTGTTGGGTCAATTCTTATGTCGATACAAGAGCGTAAAGTGGCAGGCTAAATATTACCCGTAAAGCCTTGTCCAGGTGCTTAGGCCTATAGCTTTGATGAATTCAGAGTTTAAATTGAATCACATCTCGAGTTGCATTGTGACGTATAAAAAAAACAACGGTTTAGTAACCAACACTATGCTTGTACATGTCCAGAATAATTCGAAAGATGGAAATCAGCTCTGTAGCAATTCTTCTCAGTAAATAACAAGAAATCGAAGTTTCACCAGAGAGTTTGAACGTTATCCGGCATGCATATCATGACATGATTGAGTGGGTGTTGTCATAGCTGGTGGTAGTCAGACCAGAGGGAGATGGGAGGAACCAATGTTTTATAAAGTAGTGCAACCAATGACATCGGTATTGGGTAATTTCAACGTTGGGTGATTTTGCAATAATTGCAGGTTGACACGAAATTTGCCCCAGCAACTATTGATCCAGGCTATATTGCACCTAACAGCTAAAATGTAGGTTAAGGATTATGGATATAGGTATATTGTTAAAACTTGGTCAGAATTTAAGCATTCGAATACTCTTCAAAATGACCGCCGAGTGATCATTACCAGAGCAAATACAATGATAGAACAATATGCAGGCAATCCTTGTCAGTAATAATGCAAAAATAAAGTATATGAATTACAGGCCTTCTGCTAAACGTCATTTCAAGAAGATATATATTATGTTTATTCTTTTTCAAATTAGAGTCAGTGATTGCAGACTAGGTAAAAATGGGGGACACGGGCAATAAAATGACAAGACCATCGGGTCGGGGAAGGTGTCTTCTGTTCACATTGGTATCTCTCTCTCTCTCTCTCTCGTTTGTTCTTTCTTGTTTTCGCTATTCGATTCTGAATACTTTGGGGTCGATCTCTGGCCAACACCATTCAAGTTTGACGCGATGCCCTGCAAATGTTGAGATTTCTGGTATGAAACTTTCTCATTCTAAGACCCTTCTCTGTCACTTTACTTGAGGAGATTTTTTTTTTTTTTTCAGGCACCCCCGCAGATTTAAAATTTCTACCGCCGCCCCTAAAAGCAATAGCGTACTCATTTGGGACCCGATAATCTTCCTAAAACAGCACAAAGACCTTGATCGACAAAATAATGATCTATTCATCTGTTCATAAAGTAACATTTAAGCTTGCGGTCTGTATTAATAATAATGGTTCAAGCAGGAAACCAATTTTTTTTTCATATAGTGTATGACGATCAATTACAACCTTGTATATACTGTGTGGTAAAAAGACACCCTTTTCTGTAATTTGGGTACACCCCACAAGACCGACACCCAAGAGACCGACGGCCCACGAGAATGACGACCCACGAGTCCGACAGTAAAGTAAATAGGCCAACGAGATCGACTATAAACAATTTAGGCACACGAGAGACCGACAGCCCACTAGACCGACACTAGATCAAACAGGCCCACGAGACCGACACTACAAAGATATGACCCACGAGACAGAAAATTCGCAATAAAGGCCACCGACACCGACGGTAGAGCAAAACAGCCCACGAGACCGACATTACATGAAGTATACCCACGAGTCAGAAAAGGGACGTCTAAAAGACAAGAAAGGGGTGGAAGAGGGAGAGAGAGACATGGCAAGGGCCGAGAAGTCGAGACAAAAAAAAATAAATAAAAAAATGGTGGAAGGGCACAGAGAGATAATGAAATCAAAAAGCTAAGGAGGCAGGTGACCAACGGCAGGTTCGAAAAATCCATAGGCTTTGGAAGATTTTCAGGAGGGGGGGGGGTCCAAGCATGCCGGGCCACCTTGATCGCGCAGGGGGGGGGGTCATCATTACAACCTCCTGTATACGTACCTGCCTCCTTATGGTTCTTGCTTCTAGTCTCTGTTGCCTCCCCACCCTTTTTTGGTTTACTTCCCTTGTAATTTCTCTCCCTCTCTCTTTTCTCCCCTTTTTGATTGCCTTTTAGATGTCTTTGCCTACCCGATAAGGGGGGGGGGTGGGCATGCCTCGTGCCCCGATGAACCCCTGGATATTCGCTTGTTCGTTTTCATGGGCCTAATTGAAGAAACGTCTGACTCGTGGGTATACTTCATATAACGTCGGTCTCGTGGCTGTTTTGCGAATTTTCTGTCTCGTGGTCATATTATTGTTGTGTCGTCTCGTGGGCCTGTTTGTTTCTAGTGGTCGGTCTTATGGGTCTTTATTTGCCAGCGTCGGTCTATTAGGCCTTTTTTGTCCAGTGTCGGACTAATGGGCCGTCCGGTCTCGTGGGTGTCGGTCTTGTGGGATGACCCCGAATTATTGGCTTCCGAATAAAGGGTTAGTTTAATTTGATATCACATAACTCTTGTGTATTTTTTATACAGACTGTAGGGGCGTTTCCTCGTGTAAAAGGAAATCCTGTCTATTTGTGACTTTTTAAAGTTATAACAGAGAGTGATTACAATGATTTCTCTTCCTCTTTCTTTCTATCTTTCTCTCTCTCCCTTGCTATTTCTTTCATATCATTTTTTCCCCATTCACCCTATAAGCCATAACTAGTGATTATTCATGTGGGGGAGGGGCTCATTCAAATCAACCTGCATCTTAAGATTATATTTATTTGAATAATTTTGTTTCCCTGATTTGAAAGACAATTGCGACATCAAATGACTTGAACAGGACAAGCAGTCTTCATGTGATATAATTTATTATTTGTGTAGTAACTAACTACGGTACTTTGTATATTAATCGACTTGCGATAATGTTTGAATTTACAAAATTAAAAAAAGGAATAATAAAAAAATTAAAAATAAAATAAAAAAATTACCAGAAATGTTGAATCCAAACCCAGCTTCTAAATGATAATTTGGAATGTTGCTTCGCATGGCTACTGCCAAAGTCAAACCACTGCTAGAAAACATACTATTCATAAAGGAAACATGAATCTTAGAACGAAAAAAAACCAACAAAAATAACACAGCCATCTAGTAGATATAATTATAAATTAAAAAACTAAATAATATAATTTAATTTAAATAATATATTAAAAAATTTCAAACATGATTGATAGAAAAAAAAGTGTATTAGATAGTGAACTGTAGAAAATTAAATGTAAAATAAAAATACGTATTATAACAATACACGATGAACGTTCTTGATAATAAAACAAATATATAAAAACCAATAGGCCTACTAAGCATAATCTAAAATTGAAATGATATTATATCGGGAAATGCTAAATGCTCTTATTTCGATGAAAGGGAATTTTTCTTTTTTCATAATTGCAGTTTTTCCTACTGCAATAGGCCTATCATATACATTTTACTAAGCATCTAATGAGACAACCCGAAGAGAAGAGTGGTGTGCATAAAGAGTTGACAGGAAATGTGGTTGTGAGAAACGAAAAAAAGATATAGCATCATTATGGATGAAGTACTGAAGAGTTGAAATTAACATGTTAAAGAGAGGATATTGATGAACCCCCCCCCCAAAAAAAAAAAAAAAAAAAAAAAAAAAAGTATAAAAACCTGAATGGTAAACAGTCATGTCAAGAGATGCTAATAGTAAACGTGGTAAAATGGCGAGAACTGAGATCATAGCATCTGAAAATGATCTGACATGCAGATGTATATGAACAAGGAACTCAAACATGTCAAAAAAAATTGTTAGGACCATGGATAGAACGAATATATGGGCACGTACAAAATGGATGTGAATCAATTGTAAGTCATGCTTTTATAGAATAGGATTTCTCATTTATCATTTGATATTAATTAATAGGTAATTGCACGTAATCCAATGGCTTTAGATTACGGGATATGGACATTCCTATAGACATCTGCTTTGATAAGAATGTACATCTACATCAAAAAGAGAGGAAAACATCTAATCCCATCCAATTTTTCATTGTTCCTCTCATTTTCTTCAGTAAGCCATTTGATGAGAGGTTTAAAGTACTCTATGATACTGTCAGCATTCATACGTCTCTGTCCAGGCAAGTCTCCATAGCATCCTGCCAAGGCTACTCTTACCCATTCGTAGCATTGATCTAAAAAAGAGAGGGTAAAAGACTCATTAGAACTATATATTAAGATAAAAACGAGATAACTTCTTGATCACCCGAAAGGTAAAAATACAGTTCAGGCCCTCTTGCATAAATAGCTTGGATTCTACGCAAATACACAAAAAAATTTCAAACGAAACTCGATTTTGAACCAATCAGGATCGTGTATTTGGACTTTTTTTTAAAAAAGTTGGCGTAGAATCAACACTCTTTTTGCAAGAGGTTAAATAATGATAAGGTAAACATTTCTTAAGTTCAGGCACAAATTATTCAGCCGATCCACAAATATCCCTGCTTGATCATGGATAAGACTGTGTATTATCCGTGATACCGATCTGTATATAGACGTGCATCCGTCATTATAGACTCATTATCATTGGCAAAAACCCTAACCCTAACCCTTAACCCTAACCCTAACCCTAACCATCTACAGGATCAGCAAAATATGTTGTGGCATCCATGATTCAATCAGGGAAAATATGTCATTATTGACAAATATGGTCTTTGTACTTATCATCACCATGGATAATAAAAGCTATTATCCTTGGTGTTACCAGTGGATGTTTTGTGGATCAGGTGCATTATTATTTCTTTTATTAGTATTCCTTTTTTCTTTTTTGTTTAGTTGATTGATTAACGTTTCTTAAGTAAAGAAAAATATGATGATTTGACTTGTTGTCCCAGTCACGAACCCAGTGACATTGAAAGTTTATTTCTCTTCTCACAATCAAAGTCTCTCTTGTGCACTCGTTTTCAGAAGCGATTCGACAACAATATGAGATACTAGATACAGTTTGCCAAAATAAGAATGAAACATGAAAAAATAAAATGGCAATCAGATCGGCTCAAAACATAGTCACATTTTTTTCTTCTTTTTTTTTTTTTAATATTTACCCGAACACATTGCCAGCTTCCTTTGAGTTATAAATGTTACATAAATGCAGAGGCTCTTTGATGTTTGCAACCTCACAAAGTTTCTGCTGGAATTGGTACTGGATAATGAAGCTTACAAAATACCTTGAGATGAAAGAGAATGATATCCAAATAATCATTGTTTTACCATACATGAATAATACTATATAATATTTATTTACAGATATTTAGGACTACAGAGCGCATATATTAAAACATACATCATGTGCATGATAAGGACCATTCTTTCTTTTTTACTCGATTATTACTGTTACAGTAGAATTTTATTAATTTGTGAGTGCTTCATTTTCACTTTGTAATTTAAGAGACTGTTTTAGAAATACACATCATGTAATTCACGCAGGCGGAAATGAAATGTTCCGATTATAGCTGCAAATATGCTATTCATGAAACTTTTGTTTTAAATCACAATATTTCAATTTGTAACAATGTCTCCAGCGTCTAATTGATAAATAGTAAACCCAGCGGGGAGGCAGTTTCGGTCCGCTCGGTGAAATGAAACCAGAAGGGCATTTCATTAAAGGAAACCAATACCCAAGGAAATAATCACTTTTATATGAAAGAGCATAATGAGAGGAGCAATTAAAAAAAAAGTTTCATCAGAATCGGTTATAAAATAAGAAAGTTATGGAAGTTTGAAAAGTCTCGTTTTACCTTCTATGGGGATCCTCAAATTGGCAACATCGGCTTCAAAATGGCCGATTTTATGGACAACTCTCCATTTGTTTTGTACACAAATTTTCAGATTTTCCCCATTATCTTTCAAAGTATGTCTTACCTCCTTCTGAGCTCAACATATGTTGTGTAAAATATATTTTTCATGACATATTTTGAGCTCAGAAGTCAATAAGACATATTTTGAAAGATAATGGGAAAAATCGTGTACAAAACAAATGGAGAGTTGTCCATAAAATCGGCCATTTTGAAGCCGATGTTGCCAGTTTGAAGATCCCCATAGAAGGTAAAACAAGACTTTTCAAACTTCCATAACTTTCTTATTTTATAACCGATTTTGATGAAACTTTTTTTAAATTGCTCCTAAGATTGTGCTCTATCTTATAAAAATGATTATTGCAGTGGGTATTGGTCCCCCTTTAAAGGACTTGTCGGACATTTTATCCGACAAATTTGCTTTCAGCCAATCAGATGCAAGCATTTCAGTAGATTATACCAAGTTGTCGGATAAAACGTCCGACAAGTCCTTTGATGAAATGCCCTCTGGGTTGACCTGAACAAGTGGTAACAGCAAACTCACCTAATGTAAGGTGTACCTGATGCTATATGGTATTTTGCCCCGGGGTCGAAATCCGTTGGTCCACGTTCTATGGGGCTAGATACCCCTTGATAGTGTCGTCTGTTTGAATCAAAGAAGATGAAAACACCAAGTGGACCTTAAGCACAATAAGTATATATTTGTCTGACCATGAAAATGAAGATTCGTTTTGCGAATGCTAAGGTCACAATCAATCGTAAATCTTTGTGATGCCGCGGGTAAACTCCTGAAATTACTTGCGTTTTGGACAATCTTTGATATGGATGTAGGCCTAACAAGAAGCCAACTTTGCTCCTGGAAGCCTAACAAAAACCAAAATATTTTGCCACTCACTACATCCATAGCAGAATATATATATATATATATATAAGATAAGCGAAGCCGAAGGCATCAAACGGGAGAGCTGCCACGCCCGAGAAACGGGTAAGTGCGCCGTTCTGGGCGTGTTTTGCGGGTGATGCGCAGGCGAGACCGGCCACAACAGCTTCATCGTAGCTGTAATGGTGCTGAAACCGAGGCAGCCGGCGCCCGTCGCGAAGCGACGGGAACTGGACGAGTCACTACGCGTTTATAGGCGAAGTTTTGTTTTTTTTTCTAGAGAAAAAAAAAATGATCAGCAGTATTGGTGCAAATTTTCGGGGGTCAAGATAATTCATACTCACATTGATCGCAGACTGTGAAGCGTCTTCCTCGAATTGGTGACATAGATGCAAATATTTCACTTGAAAGTAGGTAAACTAATAAGATGAAAAATACTGGAAAAACATAGACATCGCACCAAGCGGTAAGTTTCTAATTTCAGTTGCAAGGTTAGGAGTCGGCCATCCGAAGTTGGACTCGTCCTTTGCAGCAAGCTGTCACGTCTCCGTGCGTTGTGCGCTGGTTCAAGTTAATGGTCTGTGCGCAGCAGAATTAGTGGGAGCGGAGGTCGAATGGGAATCGGGAATGGACGTAGTGTGAAGGAGATGGGGCAGCGAGGGCAGCGATGGCACGGAAGTGTTAGGAAACAAGGACGAAGGAATTCATGTGTTGGTAGTCAAGAAGCGTCTTAATTATAGCTTTCATTTGGTTAGTTGCGTTGGTAACGCGTGAAACATCATAGAGTTTAAAAAATGGAGAGTATTGTTAGAAATTTAGATTAGATAAGACTGGACGCAGGTATAATGTGCATTTTGGCTCATGGGCATCGACTGTTGAAAGTTGCGCTGTAGAATAGGGTGGTTGAAGTACAGCCGCCGTGGCCGTGTCGGCGAGCGGGGGCTGTGTAGGTAGGTGGTAGTGGTAGGCTGCGAGTGAAGCGGTGAAAGTAACGTCTTTTCGGCCGCTGCTGACGTGTTTTTGGTACGAATGTTTGTCGGTCGTTTTGTTTTTTTAGTTTCGACAATTTGCTCAACAAATACAGGCTTAACAAAAAAAGCAGTGCAACCGTCACATTCAGAAGTCATGAAATACGACCGTTTGATGTAATCTTGCCATTTGGATGAGATAGGACCGGAATTTCTGCCGATCGATGCGATCGCGTGTAAATCTAGTGGTGTCTTACAGAAAGCAAAAACAAGTTATCAGGCAGCAAGCAAAGAAACAACAAAAAAAAAGGAAAAAAAGAAGCATGAATATACAGTGTTATAGAGAAGAGAGAGAGTACTTTTTTTTTTTTTTAAACTATATTAAAAGTAAAAAAAAATGTTAAGGGAGGATGGGACAGCCGGGAAATTGATAAGAGAAAGCCAAACACACTAATATTTTTGATTTTTTTTTTTTTTTTTTTTTTTTTTGTTTTTTTTTTTTTTTAATGTTATAGGTCCTAGATATTACGTTACCGGTTACTGTGTAATCATAAACTAAATTATCTCATATACGCTTCAGTCCCCCCCGCTACTTAATTCGGGGTATTTTCCTCTTTTTTCTTCTTTTTTTCCCCTTCCTTTTTTAAAGTATGTTTATTGGGTTTTGTGTTTTTTGGATATTTCGGCGTTCAGAGGAGGGCTGCACTGCCTCAGGAATAATGTTTTAGATAAATATCTAATCTGAGATAACACTTGAAGAAGGGAAATCTTCTTCAATTATGCCGCATAGTAAGGTGAGAAAAACAAATGTGGCCAATAATCCGGAGAAGGAAAAGGAAAGCAAATTTAATACAACTATAGTAAGTAGAAAGAGGATGGAACGAGAAAAGGATAAAGATAATTAAAGAGCTTCAGTTTATTTGAATAATTCGTTGAGTTGAGCGGCAGAGCCTTGAGAATGGTGGGTGTTCTTGTGTTTGTGGTTTGTTGTTGTTTGTTGTTGTGTGTTGTTCTGTTTTTGTGTAGGTGGATGGATTTGATATTTAATTCCGAATAGCAAAGTTAGGCAAAATTCTAGAAGGTGGAAGAACGAAAGTGAACTATACTGTGAGAGTAAAGAAAGAGATGGAACGAGAAAGGATTAAAAGGTAAGGCCTAAGGTGGTGACTGTATTTGATAGGTATGTCGTTGATTAGAGAGGCCTGTAAATGTAGTGGTTTTCTTTGATTTTTTTTTTTTTTTTTTTTTTGTTGTTGTTTGGTTTTTTTTGGTGTGCTGGATGTTCGAGTATTAATGTCCGAATGCCAAAGTTAGAGGCAAACTATCTAGAAGGAAAAGGAAGGTCGTAATCGCAATAAATATATATTTATAAGAAAGCAACTTGAATGCGGAGGGGAAAGATAGAGGAAGAGAGACAGAAAGAGAGAGAGGGAGAGATGGGGAAAAAAGGGAATAAAAAATAAACAGATCTATGGGGGCGAGACGGGAGGATTTTTTCAAAAGGTATATATCGAAACATTTTTAACATCTATGGTAATAATAAAAAACGGATATTCCCGCGTCTTTTTTTATTAAATATATTTTAAGATAAGAAAAAACAACAACAGTTATTGTAAGTAAAAAAAAAAAACAAAAAACCAGGAACAGAACGATAAAACAAAACAAACAACAGAACAAGAATGGGTCGGCTGAACATTGTTTTTGTATAGTTTTGTTTGTTGTGGTGTGTTTTTTGTTATTTTTTTTTAAGTAAAAAATGGAAATTGTTTAAGAAAGAAAAGGGCGGTCATATAAAAAAATGGATAGAAGCCCCAAGAAAAAAGAGGAGAGTGAAGGAAAAAGGTGGCATCATCAATATATTTATAAATATTTAAAAAAAATCGCGGCATGTTTATGGAGGAGGTGGTGAGGTAGATATGCCTCCTGCTCGAAAAAAGAGTTGAGATATATAAACTAGACAGTATATAGGTAGCCGGAAGAATTAAAAAAGAGAAAAGCCAAAAGTTAAAATATTTCAATTTAAAGAATATTGTTCAAAAATAAGAGCATAGGATTTTGGTTCATTTATGATGCGAAATAATCAAGTAATTGATTTTCAAAATGAATATAATATCTTTGTTATTGACGAGGAAAACTAGAGATAATAAATGTATGGGAAATTGTTCTTCTGAATGACTGAACCAAAATGGCGCCCAAATGACAGTAAGCCTCTCAGATTTGTTTACCAAGCTAACCAGTTTCAGGTTAGGGCTCCAAGTAGTACTTCCAGAATCGACCAAGGCAGTTTCAGATGATGTCTGAATAATATAGGTCATCTGACAATTGTATTTAAAAATGAACAAGATATGTTAGAGGAGGTGGAGGAGGGAGGGACGGAGAGAGAGAGAGAGAGAGATAAAATAAAGTAAATAAGTAAGGGGTATAGGACAGCCGGGAAATAGAAAAACTAATTTTCAATTGATATGATATTGAGTACGGGGAAAAGCAACACAAAAATAGAACTAATGCTGCAGTCACACAGGGACACGTACGCGTATAGATATCGTTTTTGTGTTGTTTCAATCTTATAATTGCTCTTCTTGCTATATAATCACCTTCTTTGTAGTTCTTTGTTTTACTGGATGAACGAAATTATTCAATATTTCCAAGCTGCTGACATATGACGGGGTAGGCATGTCGCGTGGGGATTCGGCAAAAAGAAACATAATTTGTTGGACGCTACCTGGCGCATAACTCAAACGTAAGTGTCATGTGTGGACTATAGCACAAGGGGAAATTGGTTCTTCCAATCGGAGACCAGCAACAAGCGAGCAAAAATGTAACTTGAAGCAATTAAAGTAGCTCACGATGTCATTCGAGCATTTTAATAATTTCATGCAGAAGATCATGCACTTGATTGTAAAATATACCTTCACCTCTTCAGTCTAACTGGATATCGTTTTTTTTTTGTTTTTTTTTTTGGGGGGGGGGGGTGGGGGCGGTGGAGGGGGGGTGTTTTATGGATATTTGGGTTTGATAGGGCACGTTTCAAGGATAATGTTTTGAATAAAGCAATTCCATATCTAATTAAATAATCGTTTCTGCTGAAAAATGAATGTCTTCAATTAAATGATTATACAGGATAATGAAATATACTAGGGAAAGGAAAAGGAGAAAAAAAAAAAGTCAAAGATGAAGCAACATGCGGCATATTTGTGTGTGGGGGGGGGCGCTTTAGTCGGGCTTAAGTGGGGCGTCTCAAATTTACGCTTAGAGGTGGAGCTAAACTGGACCTGAAGGGAAGGCCATAGTGATCGAAAAGGAGCAATATGTATAAATATAGAAATAAAATGAATAAATTTTAAAAAAAATAAAATGGGAGAAAGAGAAATAAACCAATGGACGGACGGACTTAACTGCGATCAATCCCGCGATGATATTGGTAATGTAATTGCGACCATTCTTGGAAGGGCGATATTTGATTTCTTTTTAAAAACCAAATAAAGGGGAAAGTATAGCCGGAAAAGATAGAGAGAAGAAAGGGAAAGGGTAAGAAAATCCTAATGGTGGATCTGCCTTGGCACGACGGCGGTATGCTGAAACATTTTATTAAAGTAATTAATACATCAAAATTCGCTATCTTTATTTTATTTTATATACAAATTTTTCAAAAAAGAAAAAAATTGGCGTAGGGGTCGGGTGAAGAAATTCGTTTTTTTTTTTTAAAATGTTGGATTAATAAGATTATGTGCCTAACCCCCCCTGTGGCTGTGACTTGCTACGGGCTAGGGGGCAACTTTTTGCTGCTAGTATAAGTAGTATTATAAGTTAGTATATATACTATAGTTATATATAATATATATATTTACTTATTATATATATATAGTATTATGTGTGTGTGTGTGTGGTGTGTTGATGAATAGAGAGAAGTCTAGGTACGAGCTTGGACGGTTGCTGGAGCTTTTTTCTGCAGGAGACGACTTGTTGCATTTTTGCATATAGAGGACGATCTATCCGTCTCTCCTCATTCTCTCTCCACTCTTTTCTCTTTCTCACTTT
>CALNVZ010002100.1:28362646-28420436 GCA_940671915.1 Paracentrotus lividus | reverse complement strand
TACTTTTTGTTAGTCTCATAACCCTATACATACAAAATTATAGCATACATTATGTAGTTAATATAGGCTATAATACGGTATCTATTAACCGTTGATATTGGGTGTATTCAACTGCATTATGCTTTAATATCTTCATAAATCTAAACTGAAACCTTACCTGATATAAGGCGTTCCTGATGGTATATGATATTTTGCGCCGGGGTCAAAATCGCGCTGCTTCTTTCTACAGGTGGAGCAAGACCCTGATATTCCCTCCTATAAACATAATAATAAACGTTTGAAAATTTGTTGTTGTTACGTCAAAGCCAACAATAATAACCTAATCGAAATATTACAAATTTTATACATTTTCTAAGAATGTCTTTGATATGTTGGAAAAAGCTAATAGGCTCACGTGTTAAATTAACGCTCTTCAAAAACAGACATTCTAAAATTCTGTCGATGGAAATCGTTTTAATTATCACAGCAGAGTTAAAATTTAAAGGACTCTTAGTTAAGGGACTTATTGAAAATTTTGTAAGCTCAAACAAAAATCATGAATCCTTGAGCGAGACTACGACAAAAATGACAACTTTTGTAGGCGTGATTTAGTAGATGTACAAAATTACGAAAAAAGATTCCTAAAAAATACGTCAAAGTGTCTAATCTTCAACTAAATGGTAAATTAGGAAAGAGTATGACTTATAGAACATATTTATTCATCGAACAGCAACATAAGACCATTAAATGATTTTATATGACCATTTTCTATCAATAAAAATTACCTCATCTTTAGTGCGCCTTCCCAAAAAAACCTTGCGCGCATATCATTTACTCGTGTGTACCCTTGTACGATAGTAACCGGAATTGTATATGCAAGTCATAACTGTATTTAAAAATTGAACTTGGCAGCAAACATTAATTGAACAGCGTTCTCGGCACAAACTCCACAATCTTTTCCCTTTTCATACGGGTCACATCCCTGAAGAAGGCTGAAGCTCTCAAGCAAAAATTTGGAGGTAAATATTTTTCACCGAAATTCATATTGCCGCTTAGATCCAAAGTTCAATTTTTGTGGATGTTTCACCAATGCAGTTTATCTTTCATTTGATCCCTTTATTTACTCGACTCTAGGATTTTCCATCAAACCGTTGAAAATTTAATACAATTATGTGTAGCTTATAAACACTCAGCATTAGTTTCATTTAGATATGTGAAAAATTATATTCCTTCATTATCAATGCTCATGATTATCCGTATCAAGACAACTCCTCTCTCGACAATTACACCCAAGACAACCATCCCATAGAAATAGGGTTAGGGTGAAGAAAGGGGGTACATTTTTGGCGGGGGTAGTTGTCCGAGGAAAATTGTCCAGGGGGTAGTTTTCCTGGAACCATGATTATCTCTTCCATTTTTGTAATTTTTATATAATAAGCATGCATTGAAATGATTTGGGTTGCTAACATACCTGAGATCCCACCACTTCTCGTTGTACTGTTGAGGTGTTATCTGGCCTCGGAACACCTGCCACCTCCACTTATCAATTAGCAATCCAAATGGTAGAAAGGCTATCTTACTCAGTGCCACCTGAAGCAGATAGTTGATTTCTTGGGCTGCAAGCAAGACAAGATAGTAGCTTGAGATTAGGTGGCAGGGACTAACCCATGATGTTTCGATAGTAGTGTCTGGAGTACAAGACTAGATTCACTTATGTACTGAAGCTTCTCTATGACACAGAGAGTGGGTTTGGAGGCTAGCCTCCACCCAAGACAGTAATTTGTTAAAGTGTCAAATTTGAGTCTGTGTTTGCAGGCTAGCTTTCGAATGCTGATTGAAACACATGCTGAAGATGGAAGTTGTGTTTATTAATTATGTATTCAATTATGCATACTTTTTACAGTTGTTGGAGTAGTCATTCAGTAGCCCGCCAGATAAATGTGTTATGCATTTTTGTTGTCTGAATCGGAGACTAAAGTTACATATCGTATAAATAAAGGTACAACTCAGATGGCTATTCAATCAATTTAATACGCCATATTGAGAAACGATAGAATATATTATAGAAGTCGATTAAACGTTAATTTCAGAATGTGTATTGTGATGAAAATCATATCTGTATAAGCAAAGAAAGTGCTATACCTACTCCACATCTATTTTAATAGAAAATTTATGAAATCTAATGTACCAATATCATTATTTGAGGATTTCACATGCGGTAGATGAGAAGCATTGGAATTTTGAATATTTCACCGAAGTAATCAACCTTGAAAAGAAATGTGGTCTA
Source organism: Paracentrotus lividus (assembly GCA_940671915.1). Taxonomy (NCBI): domain Eukaryota; kingdom Metazoa; phylum Echinodermata; class Echinoidea; order Camarodonta; family Echinidae; genus Paracentrotus; species Paracentrotus lividus. The sequence goes on along the minus strand of CALNVZ010002100.1, from coordinate 28,418,170 downwards.
ATTGATGTCCTAATTTCTTAAATTTTCTACGAAAAAAAAAATCTCATATTTTCAATTTCTCAATTGATACTTACTTTTGTCAATATGGTTGGTGTCTAGTAGGCCAATCTTATTGAGGTAATCCGGGGTAACGACAGAGAGAGCAATGGTGTCCCCTACCGCCTCGTGGAAGCCTGGGTTAGCACCCCCTCTTAGGATAACAGGTTGTTTGCTGTATTGGAGATAGTATTCACAGTGACCCATCTCATGATGTACGGTGTTTAGGTCCTCCATATTAACCTCTGTGCACATCTTGATTCTATTACAAGAAAGGGGAAAACAAAAGAATAAGCACATAATTATACAAACTGCATTGGTTTTACTCTGCTTATAATTATAATGGATAAAGACAAATTCTTGCTTATCACGAGGTAAAGGCGGGTTGTTTTCCATTTATCAATGTGTTTATTATCATGATTATATAAAACGTTATTATCGTGTTATATGTACATATCTGTATGTTTTCCTTAGGTCATGTTTCAAGGAAGTGTGGAAAATAAAATTTGAAACTTTGAATCATAATTCACAAACCAAAGTCAATTTATGGACACTTGATATAATGCCATTAATATTTCAATTCGTTTCCCATAGTAATACTTTTTGCTGTCATATTACGAATAGTCACGAAGAATGATTTTTTTTTTTTTTTTTTAACAGTACCTGACATCCCTGTTCTCGGCAAAATCGTGACTGATCCATGGCAGACCACCTCCTGTCTTTAGGTTTCTCCAGCATAGACTTGGTCCAGAATGTATCAGGCATCTCATCCAGCCAAGAGACTTGAAAAACCTGAAAGAGATTATGGCCATGTGTCATGAATTGGGTGAAAATTCGTGACATGTCCAAACTTTTGTAGAAATGTACATTGTCAACTCAAACATCTCTATGTTCTATGTATAAAAGTACACATATATAAGCGCTGAGATGGTAAGGAAGATGGTTATTTTTTTTATTTTTTTTTATTTATTTATTTTTTTTTTTGGGGGGGCTGCACAGGATGTGCCACTCCATATGTTCATTAATGTTAAGTCTTTACGATATTTTATACATTAAAGTCAGAAAAAGCATATCTAGAAGAGAAAGAGAACTTATTCAACGATGTATAGTGTACATACATTTAAATGTACAGATTGTGAAAGCGATTTTTTAATCTTTCAACACAAAACTGTCTTCAAATTAAAACAATTGAGAAAGTTTAAAAAGAGTATAAAAATTGAGATGATATACCTGTTAGCAACTTCAAACATTTTTAGAATAGTCCAGCCTCTTTCTTCATCCTATCAGTGACATCAAGGGTACCTTTGTTAGGGAATGGTTCCACAATGTCGTATATGTTGTTCCATTGCTGGGCCCAGGTTACCTGTCCAAATATAAGAAATGCAGAATAAAATTAACAAGCTAAAGTCTCAAAATAAAAGGATGAAATATCAACGATCTTGCAAATGAAATGTTTGATGACTCTATCACCTTCTCTCAGAAGTCAATGTCTGCCAACTGATTTATTGTGATGACATCGTCCAAGAAAGCTTTGCGAAATTGATGTCTTTTCTATCCAAATGACCTTGAACAGACAAATTAAAATAGCTATATATAATCTAGTCTGTGTCATAATTATTTAAGGATTGAGATGAATTAATTAAAAGAAAACGAAGTAGATTGTAAAACGATAGACATTAAAACAAGCGAGCGAGGGGCGGGGAATGGAACGGTGATGGGAGGAAAGGGAATAGAAATGAAGATGAGAGGGAAGAATGAGGGAGCCAGAGAGAAAAGAGAAATTGGAAAGAAGCAGGGGTAGAGATTGGGAGAAACATGAATATAAAATAAATATATAAAAAACATATTTTAGTCAATAAGACATTAATTAAAGAGCCATCAATTTCATAAGGAGAGCATGAAATGTGAATACAACAGATTGGTATCGTTACGCTACATAAAAAATCCTAAATATATCAATCATAATCAACCTTTTGTCTTGATGTCAGTAAACTTACCCAGTAAATGTGCTGGTATAGGATCATTCAGGTGAACTTTATCAGCCCCATACTTGGCAGCCAACTTTCTTCTCACGTATGAATGGAGGTGGATGTACATTGGTTTTACTTCGTGCCATAGCTCGTCGACTTTAGACTCAAAATCTGCATCCTCATACTTCTCCAGTAACAGATCGGTGTTTGTGTCGTATCCTATCAAAGAAAGAGAGGATATTTTGAAATATATGAGCAAGATTGATATGATATGAATTGAAATAGCTGTCTGTATAGATATAAAGGCAAGTAGAAGGAAAATATACACTCACTTTCCGTAAGTATTGCTACATAACTGAAATTCGTGCATTTAAAAAAAAAATTTAATTATTATTTTACAAGTCTTTTAAATGTTACGATATTTCACTTGGCATTTGTTTATGAGGGAGACAGGCAAGTTTGATTATGCTTCACCAAACATTATGTCACAATACATAAATTCCAAACTGAAAGCCTGGACTCAACTCTAAACAAATTCAGATCCAAACCCTTATCTGACCAAAAGTCCAACCCAAAACCCAATCGATGAAACCCTGTTTTCGTTTCACCTTTTGAGAACTTTATTTTACAAGGATGGTTAGAGCAACGATTGAGATTGAAGAAATAGATTTTTAAACGACATAATGAAACGGTTCATCTGTCAATTATAATGAGAGTCGAATTTAAGACTATGATACAACGTTAAAACTCAGGTACACAGCAAGCTATAATTTTTTTTATAGTTGTCCTCAAAACCACTGATATGATAATATTCCTTAGAAAATTGTATTTTAATTAATAATTTAGGCACAGAGATTGGGGGGAGGGGGAGACCCCTGTCATCACCATACCTCCGAGCTGTGCCGCTTCGTTCTTCAACTCCACATAGGTTGGATATAGTTTTCCAATCTTGGGTCCCACGGCATCCCTCCAACCCAACCACACCCTCTGAAGTTCATCATAGTCTCGCGTATGGGCCATGATGTTCACTATATCAGGCTCCAATGTCAGGCATCCATCGGTGCTACCAGAGGGCTGGTTTGGCGGGCAAACCTTACCCACGCTGTATATCGTCTGCATTTTATTAGTCGTCATTTGTAGCAGTCTGAAAACAAAACGATTTCAGCATGTATTCATACAAAATATGTATTTATCCATCTCTCTGAGTGTGTAGCAAAAAAAAAGCAACAACAACACCAAATAAAAACAGTTCATAGAAATTAATCCATTAAAACAATACATTAAATTCAAGGCAATACTCGTGCAGGTCATTGATTATGTGACATTGAACGTTTCTTGATACCATATGTTGACATTAAATAAATTTGAAATAATTTTCAATGTTGATGATGATAATGTAAAAATAAATTTGAAATAATTTTCAATGTTGATGATGATAATGTAAAAATATAACTATCTGCAAGCTTTGTTCTACTGGTATTACATAACGAAGCAGATGATTTTAAATATTAATATTAATATTAACATTAGTTGGTTATGGCGGTAGTAGTAGGAGTAGAAGGAGAGGAAATATCAGTAATAATTATAGTAGTAGAAGTAGTTGTAGCATAGTAGTAGTAGTAGTAGTAGTAGTAGTAGTAGTAGTAGTAGTAGTAGTAGTAGTAGTAGTAGTAGTAGTAGTAGTAGTCTTAATTGTAGTAACGATAGTAGTAGTCTCATCATGGTCATCAAGAAAAGTATATTATTAGAGTATTACCTTCGTTTACGTGCATCTCGAAGTTCGCCTCCTCTGAGAGCAAAAGCGAGCATTCTTTTGCTTCTAAAATCCAGTCCATCTTGTTTAATCTTCCTTGCCTCATCTTTCATTTCCAAACCATAGTTCCCAGTCAGTATGGACACGTTTGACAAAAACTGACCAAAAAAAGAGAGAAAACAAATCAATCATTAATATCGGTATGAAATATATTGTATCATAATATTAGACCACTGCCTATCTTCTCTTAATTCCTTCGATTTAAAATCTAGACTCTTTGCTCGTTGCGTCATTGCAAAGCATGGAAATATTAGTAGGCATATTATAATATTAATAAACATGTGCGTATGCTGGTGGGATTTGGAGGGATTGGCCCCTTGTCAAAGAAAGGAGGTGCTCCATAATCATAAAGGGGCGCCAAAAACAAGTTATTAACTTATCAATTTTCTTGATATTAGACATATTTCAGTTCATGGGGTGCCAAATAAACATGATAAAGAGGTAGCATGCAGTTTAAATATGTTGACAAACTTTTCTTTCTTTTGTAACTTGTTCCATAATTTCCAGGGGGCACTAAAACATTTTCATGGGCACATGGAACTGAAATGGATTTTAATCGTTATACCAAAGACGTAAAAAGATTGTCAGCACTGAGGAATGAGGGTAATTAAAACAACAAAAGTCATATAGCCACCAAATTTTTTTTTTGTTAATAGGGAACAATGACCATCATGACTTAAATTTAAAAAAAAACTGTATAGACCGATTAATATGAATATGATATGAACGAATCTTCAGTTATATCATGCGAGTGCGAGCTTCAAAATTCCTGTATCGAGTAATCGTAATCGTTGTTCTGAATCTCTTGAAAGTCATCACTTCCATCACTGATGACACAACCGGGATACGAATTTAATTTGACCTTTGTATTATTTTGTTCACACCTACGTTAGGAAATATAGATTTATTCGTAGATAAGACCAGTGATCCTCTTCACGCCACCCCTCCTGGTAAGTCGGCTGGGGTTAGGGTTAGGGTTTTTTTAATATATTTTTTTTGTTAATCATTTTGCATCCAGATTTTATTTCGGTCATGCCCAAAGGATTGACTTCTCTATATTTATTCCACTTCAAATTTACATATTTTTTCAGAGACTTTGAACATTGCAAGATTAATGATTTCACAAAGCCAGGAAAACAACAATGCAAATGCATATTATTACTTTACTCATCTGCCTTACGAATATTTGACACCATTTTGGAGAAATCAATTTTATTTACATGAAAGAAAAAATATATATTTGCAATTCATGATATGAATAAATATAATTTCATCACTCTCCAATTGATCAACAGGAATAGAAAGTGGATTGGAATTGAATTATTAACGCGATGAAATATAAATGTAATTACAAACGACATTACGATGCACACGGCTTTTTCATCAGACCTTAGACAAATTTTAAAAGAAATAGACACAACACTATAACATTAAACAAAGGTGATCCAAAGAAAATAACTCATTACGAATATATCATTCATGAAATAAAAAGGAAGTATTAAGATGCAATAAATTCAGGGAGATTACACACATCATTTTGTAAAGGAAAAATCTAGGAAATACACACATCGGTATCACAAGAAAAGCGATGTATACACGCGCGAATTCCGTTATATTACATGTATTCATTGCATGGATTACACCCACCGCAATGCATAAAAACCTCTGGAAAATAATATATTTAGATTTCAGATGATTTTATACTAGCTATTGAACGTAGGAAGTGAATTCGGCTTCGCTTTTCGCTTTGAACTTCATTTTCGCAGAAAGATTTTAGAACAAAACGTTTGGGGGTTGGTGGGAGGCGTAAAATCAAGAGTTCCTATAGACAAAAGCTTGAATAAGTCTTTTGAATGAAAAGGGATTACTTTAGGAATTATCGATTCCAGAATTTCCATCTTATATCTCCAGATTGGAGTTAAAAGTGTTGGGTTTATAAGAAGGTAATAATGTGAAGGCTAAAGTAACTCCTGCGGGTAGATATATGCCCACAAAATTATAATCTACTCACGATTTATGTCATTATTTGTATATAAATATGATGTCATACGTCGTTTACAAACCTATTTCATCTCTGAATTCAATTAATGTATTCATTAGTATAGTAAACAGTTTTGATCAAAGAATAATGAGTGTGGGCCTAATATCAAAGGAGGGCGATGGCATTTTGAAAATGCCAAGATAGAAAAAAAAACACCCATTATCTGTAATTATGTCAGATTAAGACTTTAAAAAATTGACGTATTTTTAGATCTGCTGCTGTCTTTTAACAAGTCCCTTCGATCAAACCATGGACCTATCAAACTCACAGTCGTAGGTCCCCTTGTCGCTTAGGGGAAAAAAACGCAGTATAAAACTTACGTCTGTGTTGTATTGGGTAATATTTGTGACATAGTTCCATGATGCGAGAGAAGCAAAGTGAGAGGTCTCAGACATGGTAAAATTGAGCACATCTAGCCATTCCTCAATAACAGTGGGGTCGCTCACAGTACCTGAAAACAAGTCAACGAATGGGTTTATTATCATTAATAATTTGTGTACAGAATGAGGGCGGATAAATCTCGTTTGGAATAACGTTCATGATAGATGTGTGTATTAATACTTAATTGTCTCTTATCACGCAATTTTGTGATAAAAATATATTAGTAATTGGGCCTACTTGTATGATTACCATCAAATATAATACTTCTTCGCATTTCCATATTACCATGATACTGCGTAAAGGTAACAAAAAAAATACGAAAGGGAAACGAACATGACAATATTATTCAATGTAATCTGGTCTATCACGAGTGGTTTCACCTTTTAATTGCTCATAATTAAATTTAGAATATAATGTATTATAATTTAGTATTATGAATCGCAAATTATTATGATAGCATAAAAAATATTTTTCTTCCAATAAGGTACAGTCCACCGCTGGTGTATCATCGTCCCTTTATTCTTGATTGACATCAAGAATTTGTTCCTTTTCAAGTCACGGTAAAGTATGATGGGCGTTAGCGACTGCAATGACCAATATGTGCAATAAATATTCCATTATCAATGCAAAACTTAAATTGTACACACAAGATCTCCCAAGCAGACTAAAATTGTAGTCATGTAACACAATACGATGACGTATGACGACTATCATAATTTTAAACTAATATTTTTATATTTAGGTTAATAGTACATGTAATATAAATTGAGACTATTATTATTATTTTATTCATTTGTTTGTTTGGTTTGGTTGGTTTTTTTTTGGTGGTTTTTTTTTTTTTGTGTTTTTTTTTTGAGGGGGGGGGGTTCTTTTTATTTTTGATTAATTTAATCCTTTTTTCTTTTTTTTTTATTAGTTATTTATTTATTTATTTTTATTTTATATTTTTTAGGGGGGTTGATACATACCACTCAGGAAATATTCAACACAACTCGGGCACAAAGGGCATGATTTGGCGTCTTCATCCACGCATGCCATACGATCTATAAGTCCCCTAGCCTCGGTAACAAACTTTTCAAGATTGTCTATGTTGAGCTCAAGATATGACGTCACAGTGCTGCTCAGGAGTATTGTGGCGAGGACCCCGTATACAGTCCATCGGAGGGACGCCATCACGCCAAGGGTTCTGAAAATAGAAAAGGAATAATATAAAATATAATGACGTGATATTACGTGAGATTTTCTACTTTGGCCGAAAAGAATATTTTCATTCCTATTTCAGCAAAATATGATTGATGAAAATGTGTTATCAAATCGAAATCACACTTCGTTGAATTTTTATGATCATATATTAAAAGGGGGAAATCAATTATACATAACCATGAATTAATACCGAAGGTGCTCAAAACTAATATCAAACGACATAGGGTTAAAAATGAACTTTTATATTCACACTCTCCTCCCTCGCCATAAGTATTACAATATGGGTCAATATAATATCATATTCAAAGATGTGATTTATCAGTGAACGAAATCATGAAACGTTATATCCACATAATATTTACAGGGTACATGTATATGTACACATCTCGAAGAAAAGAATGCCAATATTGAAAAAAAAAAAAAAAAAAAAAAAAGAGTAGAGGAAAATATCCACAGAAGATAGATATCTTTTTGCCGTTGACAAAACGTGAGCAAAAAAAAAAGATGCGCGCCACAATGAGAGGTCGTAATTATCCGCAAATATATGTGAAGAATTCACTTTAGCAGTAAAATACAATAAGTTCACGAGAATAAACTGAATATAAATGGGTAAATTGGAGGAATACATTTGCATTAAAATCTGTTTGCAGACTACAGGCCTATGAAATATGAGAGTTTTCTTTTATAGGGAGATGTCACAACGAATTATTCGCTTAGGTCTTTATTCGAGAGGTCTATTTTCTTTTTTCGTATTTCAACGTAAATTTATGAAATCCATGGCTGTAAGATGCTATGAAGTCAGTAGACCAAAGGGTATAATGATAAATTCATGCCAAATGCCATGATCGTTGGGAAAAAAAATGACTGCAAGGGGATACATCCAATTAGACGTACATACTGGAATAACTCCCACATCCAAGTCCGAATACATTGAAGCGAGAGAAGAAAAGAGAATTGAGAACGAATAAGATGGAAAATCTTTTGACGACTGTAACATGTTAATAATCTCTCAGATGGCTCGATCCGCATCACCACCGTATTTTTTGTGTCTTTAATCCGTTTTCGTATACTCCGAAGATGTCAAGTTCATTTTACATCCAATAACGTGTTAATTTCAGACGGGTTGCATGGTAATTAATCAATGTACTCTAAATACACCGTACTACTATATCAATGTTAGTGCAGCATGTAATTAATGAGGAAATGACGTAGGCATGTAGATGAAGAAGTTGTGCTCTGATGGTCGTTTTGAGGTTTTTCCTAATAAAATAGAAACGGTCAATGTAAGTTACTAGGAAAACCGATTTCAGAGAGTTTGTCATGAGTGTAGATAATGTAATAATGGTAGTGAATTGAATAAGATTTTTTTTTAATGTATAAACCACTGAGAAATAACAAAGCTGGTGAAATGCGAATTCTACCCAACCCCCACCCCAAGAAAAAAACAAAAAATAAGTAAACAAACAAAACAAAACAAAACAAATCAAATCAAATACATAACGGATAAAAACAGAGAATCATCAACGTATACATGTATACATTAAGTAAAAAGAAAACATTCAGAATTTCAACCGAAAGACTAAGGAAAAAACCATGCCTCCTAATATATCCTATAAGCCAATTGTACTTCTGTACATTTCTTTTTCGGGATGAAAAATGTGATTTAATAATATTTCGTTCAAATAATTTTCTCAAATCATTAACACAAAATCATTACGCTAGGATATGATAATTCAAAAGCACTTAAATTCATTGCAGTGCAGGTGTGACTAACATGAATTCAATTAAGGATACCACTCCCAGACAAGGTCGGCAGACCATCGAAGCTTTTAACGTGATTTCTATCAAGACAGTAAAGAGCCCCAAAACGTCTTTTCTTTATTGTTTTATTGATTGTTTTATCTTTTGGGTAGTGATTAATACAAGTAACCTCCACTTCCTATCTCATTCGGACAACCCATTCGATAACCCCCCCCCCCCTTCAGATTCAGATCATAGCAGGGCAGTTTACTTGAACAACAACCATGACAACAAGACTCTGTGGAACATGCTGGAAAGACGCACGAAAAATACAATGGTTCAAAAGTGTATCTAAGCATTATGGTAAGATATCATTTACATTGTGATGGGGGAAAACCCCAATTGTTGAACTTGCCGCACTAACAAGACCAGATCAGACCAAATGATAACAAATTAATATTTATTACCCCAAAATGAAGAAAATTCATAATTTCATCTGTTGATTTGGTGAAGATCTGTGGCTAAAGACATGCCAACTGTGATGATGGCATGTTGATGGGGTTGTTGTGGAGGAGTGGGGGGCACGTGGGATAGGATGTTATGTCATTATTGGGCATACACCCTGGGCATAATTGGAAGATTTGGTTTGGATCATGATTGATGTAACATCCAGGGGACACGTTCAGTCCCATATGACTTATTCATTCAGTTAATTAGAACAAAAATTGATCACGAATGAATTCCAATGGTAAGTATACTGATAATAATATTCATATCCTTTTGTGAGAGTCAATAAGTTGTTTACTCATATTATTCAGAGTTGACTCCTCTATGTCTCAAAACAGTCGACTTTTTGTTGCACTAATGCAAGTAGGTAAATGTAGAATAACTTCAGTTTATTAAAAATTACATCATATTATGTTTGTGTCGAGAATACATTACATAAGTCGTATTTCCGATTCAACCACGTAAAATGACACCATAATTCATCTTTCAGAAAAACTTATTCTTCAGTGTCCTTTTTTACTATTGTTGTCGACTGTCGAGATTATTATCTTATTTTTTTCGAGGGAGTCTATTTTTAACTGGGAATGGGAAACAAAACGACTCATTTTTCATTTATTTTTAAAAATTATACTCTGAACGATTTTGTCCCCATTATGATATATGACTTAGATGTTATGTAATATTACAAGGTAGGTCTATGTATGATTTCAGGTTATGTACGGAATTGATTCAATAAAGAACATTACACAAACCAACACACAATTGTTGACAGGAAAATAGGATAATCAAAATCCATTCAGTCGGGTTATTTCTATTTTCTCTTTCATCGACGGCAGCACTGATAAACCTGATTTTTCCACACGACTCAATCGCATTTTCAATGACAATCTGACATCAAACTGACCAGAAATCCTCCAGTAACTATTCATTATGATAATCGATGCACCGGGCGTGTTATGAATATTACAATTTTACTGTATAATACCTGCTGCTGTGAAATATATATTGAGGGATATATATGTATACGTCGCCCATCAGTCTCCGATCTAATCGTCTTAATTTTTCGTGCTAGCTAGACCTCGAGGTGTAAACTCAAGACAATCAAAATCGATAAGTGGACGAAAGTCGACGTTTTTAATATCAGGTCTGCTCCACTGACCATGTAAAGAGGATGGATTAAAATATTATATTATTGGTTTCCACCCCACTCTCTAATCATCACAAATCACCAACCTTGAATTTCTTCATCCTCCAATGTAAAACTTTATAAAAGATTTACCGCGATCAAAAAAAATCGAAGTCAACAAATGTTTATTTTTCATTTATTTGTTCATTTTTGCATTTCATCCAGTATTTCATCCAAATAAAACGACCTGAGGCTATTTCCATTTAAGCCCACTCCTACTTTTCCTGCATTGATCCCAATATCATAATACTCGAATCAAAGCATAGCCAACAATAGTTTGAGCATAACAGACAGTCCTGCGCTGTACATGTACACATCCAGATCCAGATCCAGAATCATAGTTATTATCAACATATCAAAATACATCTTATGCAAAATAAGTATTATGATCTACATGCAGACACTGTAGCTAGCTAATATAGGTACCAACGACATTGAAAGAAAAAAATTATTCCACTCATAACGCGATATAAATTGACAATAAGTGATTGTGATTCATGTAAAATCAATGCCATGAAAACAACATAAAAATACAGAAACTGTTTCAGGAAGTACTGTAACTACCATGCGAACATGACTATTAAGAAACTCACTTTGGTAGACTCGTAGGTGAGAATCAATTTCTATATTCCTCCATATTTCGACACAACTTCCATGCAAGTTTGCCCTGGGTTTCTAGTTTTTAAGACTCGCCTTTCACCATTTTCAGTAGTAGTTTAGTACACAAGTCCCTCCATATACGTGTACATGTATCAGAGGACACCTCGCTTTACAGTGATTCACAATACCAAAGTACCTTGTGTACTACCGAAAAACAGCGCTTTCAAAAGAAAATTTCAATAGCTTCCTTCAGGCTTGGATAGGCAAGATTTAGTTTCGCACTCAGTGACTGGTTCCGAAGAATCTACATAGGAAAATTCAATTTCGAAGTACCAACACTTATTCAAACTTGCCTCATAGCATACTTTTCCGTAAGTCTTATTTTGTAAAATATAAGCTCATATGATATTATTAAATGAAATTGCATGTCTATTATGAATTTCGTCATTAAAACAACCAGGACAAATGAAACATCGAGACAGCGATTATATTTGATAAATAATGTAGTGGTAACAATTCAATACGGGGGAAAGGCTTAAGCGTACAAAGGATATTAATATGATTCTCCACCTGAGAATTTCTATTTCTACCACTGAATTTGATCATTATCACAACTAACAAAAAAAAGTTTCTATGAAGCTATAACACGAATCCTCGTTGAAAGAAGACTTAACTGAACATGCTGAATATCACACTTTCGCTGCTATGGCCATGATTTTTTTTTTTTTTTTTTTTTGTGATGATGGTGATACGATTGTGCTGCGTTTCTGAGACCTTCTGTTGGCGTTTATGCTGCGCTCCTATACAGTACGTTCCACAAAGAGCGGAACCCCGGTGGTAATTCATCTTCTTTCTCGGTAAAAAAAAAAAAAAAAACAGCTAAAGAGTTTATAAAGTGCATCATTTCAACGTTAAATCTTTCTTCATTCTTTTGACACCAAACAGCTTAATACAATACGAAAGAGCCAAGCTCAAGATTTGAAGGGATGTAGCCACGATTTGCCACGCTTTGTTGATTTCCAGGATCGTAGCGGAAATGAGAAGTATGAGATGGGGGTATAAGATCCTAATTTTCACCTTTTGGGGAAATTTTCTTGTTTTACAAGGGTGTCCCATTTCGTTACTAAGAAATCGCCCTGTTGTAATGCAATCCATTACCGTGTACGCTTTCAAGTTAAAGTTCACGGACATATGGCATAGTTATCACTGTGACGTCACAGAATTAACACCAAAATGTTTTGACTATGATCTCTCAAAATGTATCCAAGACAGGATGATGTGGACTGCCATACCTCCCACCCCACCCAATTCTCTCTCTCTCTCTCTCTCTTCTCTCTCTCTCTCTCTCTCTCATTCTCCCTCTTTCTCTCTCTCCCTCCCTCCACGCACACATTCTACCTCATAAATTAGTGCATAATATGTATAAACTTAAGGAGAATGAAACCCTAGGATTCAGTTGATTGTATGAAACAAAAAAAATCAAAGAAACAGATTAAAGAAAGTTTGAGAACAATTGAATAAATAATAAGAAAGTTATGAGCATTTGAATGTTGAGATCACTAACGCTATGGAGATCCTCACACTGGCAACAGGCCCAAGATGTGTGATGTCACACATGAACAACTCTCCCATATGACATACAAAACAATAGCAAAAAATTCTTCTTTTCCTCATTGTAAGGCCAAAAAAAAAAATGTTGGTTGTCCAATGAATGCCTTTTTTCAAAAAATCGGGTGCGGTCGGGTTTTTGTTTTTTTTTGTTTTTTTTTTTTTTCCCTCCCATTGAAAAACAAAGAAAAACAAAGAAACGAATGACTTCCATTTTTGAGATCACTTTTACGTTTATTGAGTTATGTAAAATGGGACTGCATGGAAAAATAACACATGTTATAATACTGTTTATGAAAAATATAACAAATAAATATGAGCTGTGTATTTTCGGCGTTGGTGAAAAAAAAAAAAAAAAAAAAAAAAGAGGTTGTCGGGTCGGGCCGTTTCAGAGGGTCGGTCGGTCGAGGACAACCAAACAATTTTTTTTTTTTGGCCTAATGGTAGTACAGACTCCTCACACATGATTATATTTTGTGAACTGGTATTACATGTCCTCCATGAAAAGAATCTCAGATCTTTAAACGGAATTAATAAAAACAGACAATATTTGGAAGTGAGAATATGTACAAAAGTAATGGGGAAGTTGTTCATGTATGACATCACACATCTTGGGCCCGTTGCCAAATTGAGGATCCCCGTAGCAGAAGTGATCACAACATTCACGTGCTAATAACTTTCTTATTATTCACTCATTTTTCTCAAATTTTCATTGATCAGCTTCTTTGATTTTCCTGTTTTTGTACATTTTAATGAATTTCCTAGGGTTTCATTCCCCCTTTAAATTTTCAGGAAGCAAAGTAATATCTTTGGACTATTTCGTAATCTACCTTGATCGACAAATCAACAGCAAATATCATTATCAAAACCATTATCTTTTCATATTCCGCCCTTTAATGTCATGTAACACGCAACTTTAAAAAAAAATAAAAATCTATTATACAACCTGCTTTGCTCTTATTGTTTTTTTAAAGTGAATTTTAGTGGGGACGTTATCTCCAAGCGGAAATATGGATTTCCGCTCGCATGAACAATAAAAACGCGAATCTATTTTCTTAATTTCATGAATTATGAAAATCCATTCAAATGATCATTTCATATCTACCGAAGAAAAGTCGGGTGTAGATTCATTTACAATTACGGACTTTTCCCCCGACGAATCTCTTCTCCAAAAGAATCGTGTTTCAATTACACGCTCAAAAATAGACACAACAGCTCAAGGCAATTTCATCTTGTTCACAATCTCACATCCGAATTTTATTGATATGTTTTCTTGGTTAGATCAAGTGTAAAGCGGAAACGATGTTGAAGACACTGGGGTCAAAGGGCAGATCGGGTCACAGTCTAATATTAGATGTGTGATTGATGATTTAGTGTCATCCGATATTGGGTAAATGGAAGAGGTTATCGGTGTTTGATTAAACAACATAACGCTCCGGTAAGAAGTAATTCCACAGTCAATCCAGTACACTATATTCGAATGTTTTACTTCAGCCCCTTGGCTCAGTGATGTACAAAATAATCTAAACCAAAACCCTACATCTCATATAAAAACCTACGGCGACCCGAACCATACAAATTAATATCATTAAAAGAGATTAAGCGGTACACTCTTAGAATAGTTGGGCAAAAAAATTGCTCCATTTTTTTAAAACAACACTGAGCAAAATGGGGTGCATTATAAAAATTGGATAAAATTTGCCCAATTTTTAATCAACTCAGGGTTTTTGAAGTAATGATTTCCCATAGTTTGGTAATGATTGCCCAGAAGTGTGATTAAACCAACAAACAAAATACTCAACTATAGAATCCACTAAAATATCCAACATTTTAAGTGTGTTTCAAAATAAATATCGGCACATCCTATTTGGGGTTGTATGGGATATTTCTGGGATGGTCTCTTTAACGGTACTCCGGAAGCTCCATTTACAAATTTGTCTCAATTCCCCATCGATTTTTATCACGTGGGAGTAAAACTAAAATACATGTATACATATCTAAACATTACACTGTAAAAAAAAAATGAGTAAAATCTTACCCAATACTGAGCTAAAAGGTAACTCGCGTGAAATTGAGTAAAAAATATTACTCATGCAGTAGAGCCAAATGTTACTCAGAAAAGAGTAACTTTTAGTCATCTATGTATCATTCCTAGCTTCGAAAGGAGTAAACAATTAATTTACTCATTTTCTTGCGAGTTACCTTTTTACTAGCTCTGTTAAGCGTAAACAAAATTTACTCCGTTGGGAGTAAAGCATTAGTTTACTCATTTCCTTGCGAGTTACCTTTTTTTTTTACAGTGTACATGACATCCGGAACTGTCTGTTGGAAAATATATATATATATATATATATATATATATATATATATATATATATATATATATATATATATATATTTGAACATCAATGTTTATGAAAACGTTCACATACAAACGCTGAGGGAACTGTGGCCAACCAGAAGAGGCCCGAAGCTGTCGAAAACTAACCCCAACATGACTGAATTAAGGACGGGAAAACGTTGAACCCATTCTTAGATAATAATGTACGTCGTCCAATATCCGATAAGTCTACCTACTTTTATTTGAGCTCCATTACGACTATAACAAGATGAGATTGATTAAAGTGTTCAATCTTTGAGCAGATCACAATACAGCAATGATCATAGACATGATAAATACGGGTGTAAACAACCCCAGGCCATTCACTGTGTCCTGTATCTTGCTCACCTTCAAAGATGAATGACGGAGATTAAATTCAACTCTTCGAAGATGTCAGAGTCTTTTTTCTTTTCTTTTTCACATCTCCTATTTCCGCCAGACCTGTGCGCAGAGGGTAGGGTCCACGAGTCCTCGGTCCCACGAGTCCTACACTGAAAACCTAAACGGGTAGACCGACTAGCTTTAAAGCTAGTCGTAGTGATGCCCAGACTGACTAGCTTTAAAGCTAGTCGGTCACGACGGACTAGTTTTCCTTCAACACAACCCGGTTATTACGGACTAGCTTTAAAACTCGTCCGTCTCTACGGACTAGCTTGAAAGCTAGTCCGTCAAGTTAGTCCGTCAAGACGGACTAGTTTTAATGCTCGTCGGTCACGACGGACTAATTTTAAAGCTCGTCCGTCGTGACCGACTAGTTTGACGGACTAGCCTAAAAGCTAGTCGTAGTGATGCCCAGACTGACGAGCTTTTGAGCAGGACTAGCTTTACAGCTAGTCGGTCATGGTGTAAAAGCTAGTCCGTCGCGCTTTTCTGCCGCGATGTTCTTGCTGCTGTCTTGACAGACTAGCATGACGGACGAGGTTAATATGGCTTCACCACTGGTCAGAGACGTCAAATCTGAAATATTAGAAGACATTATAAAGATACAATTAAAAACATGCATTTTGTCACAAGAATTTGAGCCAAAAAAATAAATAAATAAAAAAAATATATATAAACATTTTATTATGATGATATAAATCAGAAGACAGGAATTAATACAGGAGGCACAATTAATTAACATTATGGCAATTAACAAATAATGGGGGCACGGGGCCCAGGAGTCGCCGCCATAGCTTGCATCATCATGACTTTTTGTTGTAGGCCTACCTACTTTTGCATTTTCGGCGTATACACTTGTCCTTGAGAGCCACTTCAGAATCCCAAAGTCGCGCCTCTAATCCAATATTCTTTTCTTTCAGATACAAGTAATCTAAAAGAAAAGTGGCGCCTATATTTATTATTAGAATTAAATTTCAATTTTCATAATTTAATCTGATTGTTACTATCGTTGTAATTACACACAATTTATAAATTGATTTGGCAAGACATAATTTTTCGCGTTGGTGATTATAGCATTAATCTGAAGAAAAAAAAGCGCTATCTGTGAACTGAAACATAAGGAATTAAAAAAGAGTACTCACACATTTATGTCACATGAAGGAGATCGCCATTATAATAAAAATCTTAAGCTTTACGGGGTATATCCAGTGTGCGTCTGTACAGTTTGCTCATTAAACGGAATTCACATACAGATAATGCAACTAATACATGTAATAGTGATGTCCTTTTCGCAATGCGCATGTTACTCAATCAATAATTGTACCACTTTCTATTCACTGCTGTTGCTAAGCCAGGCATTCACCAGCAATCTATAAGAATAGACGGGTGCTGGGTTCTATAGTAACGAAGTATTCAATTAGCCTGTAATTAAAGGCGCGGTCCCACTGGCTCTTTAGGATGATTTGCGTATGAATTGCGGATTGTTTGTTTTGTTTTTGTTTTTTGTTGCGGATGAACGAAATTTGTATACGTAACTCATGCGCAATTAATCCTCCCGTCAGTGGGACTGGGCCCTTAAAGAATGGAACAATATTTCTAACCTACTCGTGATTGGCATACTTGTCACGATTTATGTTAATTCGGCTATCGTAGCCTAATGCTCTCAGATTGTTAAGCAAAAACAACCTTTGTTTGAGAATGTTGATTGTATCCAACTTCTATTCACTGTTGTTGCTAAGCCGGGAATTCACCAGCAATCTGTAAGGAATACCGGGTTCTGAGTTCTATAGTAACAAGGTATTCATTAGCCTGTAATTGAAGAATATAGAACAAATTTTGGAATCTACGGTAATCGTGAATTGCATACTTGTCATGATAGATGTTATGTCTGTAAGTTCAGATTGTCAAGGAAAACAACCTTTTGTTTCAAAATGTATCAACTTGATTATCTCGAAACAGAATAAATAGAGAAGGTACATTGAAACGACATTGCACTATTTGTATAAAAGCTAGTCAGTCATTCTAATGGGTGAACTGTCTCTACCCCTACTTTTTTTGACCTAGTCGGTCATGTCGATGGACTAGCATCAAGCTTGACGGACGAGCTTTAAAGCTCGTCCGTCAAGTTGAGAGATGTAGATTCAGTTGTATGCTATCCGTCTTGAGGACTAACATGGCAGACTAGTTTTAAACTAGTCCGTCTTGACGACTAGCTTAAGCTAGTCGGTCCATTGACGGACGAGGTTAGGTTTTCAGTGTACTCCAGAGAATCGGTCCACGAGTCCTACGTCTACAGTCACACGGATATTTTCCCGCGCTAGTCCTACGCCCACGAGACATACGTCCAGAGTCCTACGTCCAACGAGGCCGAGTATTTTTCCCACGAGTCCTCGTCCGCACGAGTCCTCGGGTCCGGCACGATGACGTCAGAGTACGTCCCACGGAGTCTCACGTCCACGGAGTCCTCGGTCCACGAGGCCGATTTTTCTCATATCGTATTTTCTTTATCAGAATGTTTTTCAACATCAATGAAACATTTTGTAAGCTGAATTATACAACATGAATTATTTAGTTGTGGTTAATACCATAGGCACTAGCATGGCGAATAATGGTGGCATCCTCATTTCGCGGAAGCGGGTTTGAGACTGTATTTGGGAGTATAGTCTAAAGAGTCCCTTATCTTCTCAGTAGTGAAGCGTCGCGGAGATGCCTCTATAATTTTTATTTTTTGTTATTTTTTTTTTTTATTGTCGCGGCGACGCACAGTGGGCCAGAATGAATAAAAAGTGGCGAACAAAATAATTCCTCACCGAAGACGGATAACTAAATTCTTAGAGAAGTCTTCTATGGTTTTCAGACCCGCAGAATTGATGAAACATTTCAAAAACTTATGACGTCATTAAAATGCTTTTTTCTGATTGGACAAGACAATATCAATAGTAACACATAGGCATATTCATTTTACTTGATTAGTGCAGGGAGATGGGAGGAGTTATAGGTGGCTGTCAAGACTGAGAAACACCATAAGAGTAGACAATTGATTTATTCATTTTTCTCCAACGGTAAGAAACCATGGCAATTGGTAGAACACAGCAACTGCTGTGTGATAATTTGAAGAACCAGACAGCTATGAAAAAATCATAGGCTGCCCGGCATTCGAACACGACGACTGTGGATTGCTAGACCATGTCATAACAGCTAGACACCGGAGGGGTTGCCCTTAGCGATCAAGGTTCATAATATCCATATAGGGGAAGTGGTGGGGCATAACGCTGAGGGGCAAAACGGAACTTTCTCATGCTTGACATACAAAGTATTTCTTTTCTAGTAAATGAGGCATTGCTGCACTCATTTACCGACTGAAGTTTATCGAAAAAATAATCACCTACAGAGGGGGTGCCATTCAAAAATTTGTACCCCTCTGATGTAGGGTATTTCTGCTTGGGGCAAAATGGAACCCAATGGTGTGGGGCAAAAAGGCGCATAATTTGGCTGACCTGGGGAGAATTTGGTGTGCTGGCATCCTTCCCTGGAGACCTTCCAAAAGTACATTTAATTTTGCCAACTTGCACAAATTTTGACAATCAGCTCCCAGGAGCTGATTATTTTTACGCCGGGGCAAAACGGTACCCACATAATAGGGTACCATTTTGCCCCAACAAATTGCACGCGGAGTCAATTTTGCCCCACAAGTGGGGCAAAACGGCCTTTTCCGATATTTATTCGTCTTCATTTTGCCGGAAGTATAAAGAGTGAGAATTAGTTGATCGATTGTTTATCAAACTTCAATTAGAACTCGTCAAGGAAATATCATTTTTATAGTCTTGCTCCTATCTTGTGAGGTCACAGAAGCCACTTGAAGTTACGTGGTCCGTTATAGCCCCACCTTCCCCTACATGACATCAAAGTAAAGAATCTTTTACGCCGTTGGGTGTTAAATAAACAAATTAATTTATTCATTTTGTATCCAACGGTAGAAACCATGCAAATCGGTAGAAACAACAGCAACTGCTGTGTGATAAATTTGAAACAGACAGCTATGAAAATAAGAGTATTTTCAATGTCTATGACCGGATTAAAATTCCCATTTCTGATCGGTTAGAGTGGATTTATTTGAAAAGTTACATAATTGATATTATTTTCAGGCCGAAAGGATTTTTCGGAAGGGTTCGAAATTGCAAAAGTGGACAAAGCATTGGGAGTTGCAGACTAAAGTGACATTCAAATGATCAATGTGATAATATAAAACAATAAAAGTATCTCAAGAGATTATTTGGTAATAGTTGATTACACAATTGCCTTCGTGTTGTATGATTTCTTATAAGGCCGTGATTCTTTTAATGACATTGCAACAACAAAAATCTCAGTCTTTGATCAACCGGCTTCCAATTTCTATGTCACATGAATTCGAGTTTTAGAAACTTGCTTTGGGTGCGTTAAAGCACTAGCTATGCTTTCCCTAAACATCTTTCCAAAAATGATATCAGAATACGAAAGCAGTCATCAAGAATTACAGAATGCTTGTTTGTATCATAGCCCCCTCCCCCAATCATGCCGAGATACACCTCGGTATAAAGAGTTCTTAATACTGCAAAAACGTTGGTGTTAAATTGGTGATAAAACACCATGGCCCATATTCTGCTACGAAGACGAAGTTTGTATACGTCGCAAGTTCGTACAAAACTATTGTGCCCGGTTGTGCGACCCTTTTGTCTGATGCGGATCGCACAATAGCTTTTTACGAACTACGAACTGAAAAAATTCAGTCTTCATAGCAGAATATGGGCCCGTGTGTTTATATAAAACAACACTACCGTCACAGTTTTCCTAAATAAACCCAACATCAATTAACACAACCGTTTTTGCAATGTGCTATGGCAGGAAAGCACGGTAGCACTGCCTAGCGACACGTATGACACAGATTGGCGATCGAGGCATCAAAGCCAAATACAAGATAATCTCTCCAGATAACACTCATACGAGTGCATGACCTGAAGCATGTTATATCTCTGATGGTTTATCCGATAACATCACTCTATGCTAATAATGCTTGGGATTTATTGCTGCAAAGATTTTACTCCTCCGTGCATCAGAGTGAGTCGATAACATCTATTCGGCTCTGGGTTTAATGTAAATGATAGTCTTACGATGAATAATTTGAAACACCTCGCCTACGAGTACGATGTTACGACATGATATATCACGAGCTCGGCCTGTTAAGAAAATAGACTTAACTTTAAAGGTGCTGACCAATGATACACTGCAAAGGGTGCAAATAGGCACATTTATAGCAATTGTCGCGGGAGCAAATGTCATGGATTCAGTTCGCGGACAAAAGATTTTATCTGACAGAGTTATTATGGTTATCTGACAGATATCGTGTTGAAAAGCGCGAACGTATGTCATTCTTCTTCACTCTGGTTCTGCATCGGCAGCAGGTTGTACCCACAAAGTAAAATAGGTTAAAATTGGCACCTTCACAATTTCACATTGCGAGTACCTTTAAAGGTACGGAAAAGCACTATAAATGTGCCTATTTGCACCCTTTGCAGTGTATCATTGGTCAGCGAATCCATGACATTTGCTCCCGCGACAATTGCTCCGCTATAAATTCCATACACTAATCGAATGACTAACTTCAACCAGGGACTTTACACTATACCCTACCCTAAACCTAACCCTAAACCTAATATAAATCCCTATTACAACCCTAACCCTAACCCTATATCTTAGACGAAATAAAGCCCGGAGCAATTGTCGCAGGAGCAAATGTCGGGTCACCCCGCGAACTGCTAGGTTGACGTTCGCGATGTATCAACACGACAAATCAAGAGCTCTATAAGAAGCTGTGTAGCCTGTGTCTATATTCGCAGAGCTACCTAGAATGAAATATTTTCTGCTTAGTTTAAGCCTTTATAATAAACATTAAACTAGAAAGCATAATATTGGGGTTTGTATAGTCCTCAGATATTCATTCTATTAGAAGTGTAATATGTGAATCGGCCTTTTATCGGTATGGTGTCTGTTTTGGTGGCCTGGTAGAGGTATCAGTGAATATTGACTTTCAAAGCAACTTCCACAAGAAGTACACAATATTCAAATCAGGCCAAGTAAACATTAATAGAGAGAAAATCATATCACGATTTGACATAAAAGTGGAAAGAGTATGATCCTGATCTTGATAGCAAATGGTCGAAGCTTAATATTCAGCGGTAGATATCAAATAATCAATCGGATGAATTTCAGGATGAGCACATCGTGAGTCTGAGTTACTCATCCTGTCTCGATCGGGGAAATTGGATCATCGAGTTAAAAAAAAATATATTGCAGATCCGAATTTTGTTGTTGTCATTTCGTTTTTTATGAAAGATTAAAACTTGAATGCGATTTTGAAGACTTTTCATCGCTTTAATCGTAAATATTTATCATTCCTGGTGAAATTATTGAATTTGTACGAATTCGGCTAATGAATCGTATTTTAAATTCTTATCAATTATTTCTAGTTCCAAGATTGATCGGCATGGTGTTGATTGCATTCTTTAAAAGCTTCCAAAATGTGGCGCTTTCTCGGCTCCTCCCACTTTAACATCGCAGGTGTTAGGAATGCATGTTTTATATATGAATAGAGAAGCTCACGCTGTTTTGATGCCGCTGTTATTTGTAATTACAAGCTGCAATAATTTATGAATTGATACATAATGCAGAAAATGATTATAAAAGAAAGAAGAAAGGAATACAGCAATACTAGTCTTCCAATGATAACATATTTATATTGAAATATTTAAAAGACTGTCGTGGTTTCAATTTTGCTTTCATGCACAAAATAGGGGCTCAAAATAGAATTTGTATCAAAGAAAAGTAACGACTAAATACAAATCTATGGCTTTTCAAGCAAAGAAGAAAAGGAAACCCAAGAGAGTGATGCACGGCATCCCCATCAAAAACCGATAGAGAAAATAAAATTACGTTATGTTATACATCTGTTTCTGCAAAATAAGGTATATTACTGGTAATTCAGTAATAATGCATTTCAATTCGATTTAACTGCATGTATGTTGAGATATATGCACTATCATTCATCTTTTTCATCTGTAAGTGATTAAGTTCGAGGTATAAATTAATATAGCTAGATAATTTCCTAATTTCCAAACGTAATTGGTTCTTCCACCTATAGGAATTTCGAAGGCAGAATATATAATACACAGATTCAAACAGATGTACCTTCAAGATTGATAAAACCCAATTTGTGTATTTCAGTATCCAATATTCCTGAATAAATATCCGTCCATTGTCACAAACAATTTGTCTGCATTTAAATGAAGATGCCTCGATGATTTTACGTCACCTTTCAGTGGGGGTGTTTGACGGATTCGATATCTAAGTACGTCTCCTGGATAATCGTGTATATCTTTGTTATGGTTATTCTATTCACGGAGACTTTCTCTTGCCGACTTAGACAGTCGAGACGTTTCCGCGACGGCAAAAATCATAAAGCATTTTCAATTTCCCCGTGACTCATGAACGTCTCAAAAACCGTCTCAAATCCGTTTCAAAACCGTCCCAAACTAGTCTCAAAACGTCTCATAACAGTGAGAAACCACCAACACTGAAAACCTAAAAGGGTAGACCGACTACTTTTAAGCTAGTCGTAGTGATGCCCGGACTGACTAGCTTTAAAAGCTAGTCGGTCAGAGACGATGTTTTCCTTCAACACAACCCGGTTAATTAGGGACTAGCTTTAAAACTCGTCCGTCTCTACGGACTAGCTTGAAAGCTAGTCCGTCGAGTAGTACGTCAAGACGGACTAGTTTAATGCTCGTCGGTCACGACGGACTAATTTTAAAGCTCGTCCGTCGTGACCGACTAGTTTGACGGACTAGCCCTAAAAGCTAGTCGTATGATGCCCAGACTGAACGAGCTTTGAGCAGGACTAGCTTAACGCTAGTCGGTCATGGTGTAAAAGTAGTCCGTCGCGCTTTCTGCCGCGATGTTCTTGCTCTTCTTGACAGACTAGCATGACGACGAGGTTAATATGGCTTCACCACTGTCAGAGACGTCAAATCTGAAATATTAAGACATTATAAAGATACGATTAAAACATGCATTTTTGTCACAAGAATTTAGCACAAAATAATAAAATAAATAAAATAAAATAATAAAAACATTATTATGATGATATATAGAAGACAGACTTAATTACAGAGGCAGCAATTATTAACATTATGGCAATTAACAAATAATGGGCATGGGGCTAGGAGTCGCTGCATGGCTTGCATCATCATGATTTTTTGTGGCTATATCTTTTTGCATTTCGGCGTATACACTTGTCCATTGAGAGCCACTTCAGAATCCCAAGGTCGCGCCTCTAATCCAACATTCTTTTCTTTCAGATACAAGTAATCTAAAAGAAAAAGTGGCGCCTATCTATATTTATAGAATTAAATTTCAATTTTCATAATTTAATGTGATTGTTACTATCGTTGTAAATACAAACATTTATATAATTGATTTGGCAAGACATAAGTTTCGCGTTGCTGATTATAAGCTTAATTTATGTAAAAATAACGCTATCTGTGAACTGAAACATAAGGAATGTAAAAAGAGTACTCACACGTTCATGTCACAGGAAGGGAATCGCCATTATAATCAAAATCTAAGCTTTACGGGTAATATCCAGTGTGCGTCTGTACAGTTTGCTCATTAAATGAATCACTATCAGATAATGCAACTAATACATGTTAGTGATGTCCTTTTCGCAATTGCGCATGTTATTCAATCAATTTACACATTCTATTCACTGCTGTTGCTAAGCCAGGCATTCACCAGCAATCATATAACAATAGACGGTTCATGGTTCTATAGTAACGAAGTATTCAATTAGCTGTAATTATAAGCGCGGTCCCACTGGCTCTTAGATGATTTGCGTATGAATTGGATTGTTTGTTTTGTTTTTGCTTTTTTTGCGGATGTAACGAAATTTGCTATACGTCAACTCATCGCCAATTAATCCTCCGTCGAGTCAAGTGGGACCTGCCCACTTACAAGAATGGAACAATATTTCTTAATCCTACTCGTGATGGCCTAACTTGTCAGCGATTATTGTTAATCGGTTATGTCCGTAATGCTCTCAGATGGTTCAAAGCAGAAAACAACTTTGTTGAGAATGTTGCATTGTATCCAACTTCTATCACTGTTTTGGCTAACCGGAGAATTCACCAGCAATCCTGTAAGGAAATACGGGTTCTTGAGTTCATATAGTAAACAAGGTAGTTGCAATTAGCCTGTAATTGAAAATAGGTAGAACAAAATTTTTGGGAATCTACGGTAACTCGTGAATCTGCATACTGTGTCATGATAGATTTATGTCTCGTAATGCTTCAGATTGTCAAGCGAAAACAACTTTGTTTCAGAATGTATCAACTTGATTATCGTCGGAAACAGAATAAATGAGAAGGTACCATTGTAAACGACATTGCCAACTATTTGTATCAAAGTCAGTAGTCCATTCAATGAGTCGCAACTGTCCTATCCCACCTTATTTTTTATGTGACCAGTCGGTCAGTCGAGGACAGCATCAAGCTTGAACGACGGAGCTTTAAGCTCCGTCCGTTCAAGTTGAAGAGATGTAGATTCCAGATATTATGTTTTGATGGTCCGTTATACGAGAGCTAACATGCCGCAGACTAGCTTTAAAAACTACTCCCGTCTTGACAGACTAGCATTAAAGCTAGTCGGTACATTGACGGACTGAGACGAGGTTAGGTTTTCAGTGAAACTGAATGAGATGGGTTTTTGAGGTGGTCAGAATCCGATCTTGCAGGATTATACAGTCGTTCGTGGCTGGACTAAGAAGAATGTGGCGATTTATTTTGGTTGTCGATGATAAGCAGAGCGTATCTTAATCGGAAAGTCATTAAGCTATGGGCTATTGCCCATTGCAGAATGAAGAAATGATTAGATATAGACTAGTTTTATTGTCTCTTTTCCTCATGGATTTGAGAGATAAACAGACTGTGCTTGATGTGATCAAGGCTTGAGGTGAGAAATGTTCAAAGTGGAAGCAAGTTTTCGCAATTACAAGTGAACATAATATAAGAATAGAAGATAAGAACAAAGAGATAGGGAAATCGAAAAAGGGAGTGTGATTTTTAAGTGTTAGAATTAACTATTTCTTCATTCCATCTCCTTGACACCGACAAAAGGAATCAATTCTTTTTTTCTTTCTTTTTTATTGTTGATAGATCGACTTGGGAAATTGAATAAGATTATGAAAATAGAATATATATAGTATATATAAATATATATAATATAGCTTTTCTTATTAAAGGTCGTATTAATATAGATAACTCTTAAATGCTGTGAGTGCAATTTACTGTACTGTTACATGACGTGTCCTTTGAATCATAATTGAATGAACTGACGAACAAAAACATTTACATTCGCTTCAGCGATGGTCAAAATATCGTTTTTAATATTCCATGTTTTCAGTGCAAGTAACATCATAAAAATGCATAAATGCATAAATAAAGAAGGTCCTGTAAAGCTAACAAACCAGAACCGAATTGAAATGCAAGTTGCACTTTATATAACCATAAAATCTCACTCGCTCAATTATTCTCCGTGTCTCCGTTGCTTCCACCTTTAGTTTCCCACCTTCCACCACTATCTCATGTTTCCTTAGAGAATGTTACTGTCATTTACCCTCAATATAATAATACCCTCGGACTCTACGAGTAACGTGATAGAGATAATAATACATAACTTCACCACCGTATATAAATTTGACAATTGAATTAAGACTTTTAATTCCTCACGCTGATGTTCAATTTCACTATTTAGGCGATGTATAATTGAACATTCATATAGGAGAGAGATATAGACATCTGTAGAATATATGAAGTTAGGGAACTTTTTGATTGGGTAATTGGGGACGAGAGGTAACGTGTTTCAAGCCTACAGGGAACATGGGGGGGGGGGGGGGGAAGAGGGGAAGACGGCTATGAAACGAACTTGAACATAGAGATAAACCGCGAAGAACGAATAGATATAGTTATATAGAGCAGCCCCACAGCACTACAAAGTACAAATAAGACATTCCATCATGCAAGTAATATGTAAACGTTTTTGATCCAGTTTTGTCTGATTGGTGTAAACGTGAGATAACAGCGTATGGCTTTACTTAGGTAGTAAATGCTGGTATAACTCGTGTATGATCTATATTGTATACACCGCAAAACATCAAAAAATATATAGAGATGAGATATCATTCTTAGACAGTGCAACAACAAAAAAGCAAACCGGAGCATATAGATATCAATTTTAAATCGTTTTCCAAAGTATACCATCGATGATATATATATAGATAGATATATTCATACGTTAGTATCTTTAGATATATTCATAGAATGCAGAAGGGTCTAAATAACTTGAAATTCTCCACTATTACAGAAAAAAAAACAGAATTTTGATCAGTCTATATGATAATTAGTTATATCCATTAGATTGAGACAATTGTAGACCTAAGAAGCTATTATCATCAAAGGAATTAATCCCCGATATTTATAACATACGTATGATTATGTCGAATTGTTCACTAATAATCTGAGAATTGGTTTTGAGTTTATACCCGCATTCATCATATCATTATTTCATATGTCCAGATCTTTTCTGGCATTGTTTACTTGTTTTTTTTAATACTTTAATATTCACATTTATTTTTTCGGACATGCCGTGTAGGAAGACTTTAATAGATAGTTCTTTGATGCTGCACAAATCGTATTGTCCTTGTTCATGTTTGTGGCTATATATAAAAGTTTTTCTAGCAGTAATATTTCAAATATTTCCACTTACTGGAGACCTTCGGGACTTGCTTGAACTTTCGTCCGGTGAGCCTATACTCCTTCACTGTTCGAATCAACCAGGTGGTCGGTCTACAGCTCATCCTCGTGAAGTCTACGACATGCTTTAACGAAACCACAACACCACCCAACACACACCACACACAAACAGAAAGAAAAAAAAAACACATCCATCTATCTTAGAACTTCCTCATTTCCCCATTTATTGGCTCTACTTATTGTCTACGGCTTGTTTGTGCATGTTATCCACTGTACGATTTGTGGCACCGTACCAATGCCTGGCGTCTCTGCTTGGGTGCTCTCCTCCTCTTCTCCTCTTTTCGCCCCCGCCCTGCTCCCCCGCGCGTCGTCCCGTTCTCGCGTTTTCCGCTCGCTTGGTGCCCCCCCCCCGGTCCCCCTCCTTCCGCGCTCCTTTCGCTGCCTGTCTTGTTTCCGGACCTGAGTCTCTCTTTTCCGCCCCTCTTCCTCTGGTGCCGCTGTCTCTTCCCCCCCCTCCTGCTCGCCTCCGTTTTCCCTCCTCCCGCCCGCCTTCCTGTCCCTCCGCCTTTTCTCCATGTCTCTTTCGGCCATGTCCTCCCTCTTGCTCCGCTCCCCTCCCACCTCCCCGTCCCCCCCTCCTGCCTCCTCCTTGCTTTCCAGCACGCTCCCCTGCGTCGCCCGCGCCCTCGCTGTGCCTCCCCTGCCTTTGCTCCCTGTTTCGTGCCTGTCTGTTTATTTCTTTTTCCCCCTCTATCTCCTCTCGCTCGCTCTGGCTCGCCTCTGCTAACGCCCCACCCCCCCGCCTGGCCGCCTATTGGTTCCTGCTCCCCTGGCTAGCCGCCTCCCTCCCCGCCCGATTTTCTCCATTACTCGCTTCCCTCCTTCTCCTGTCTATCGGTTTCAGCTGTTCTCCCCTTCACCCGCTCGCCCCCTGCTCTGCCCCCCCTCAATCCCTATCGAGACTTCTACATGATACGTAAATGATATAATGTCAATCAAAGTGATTGTTTTGGATTACCAGCTTTCATTATAATCATTTATCTTTAATTTTAACATGTCTACATCTTAATAATATCTCACCTATATGATAATCCAAAAACTGTAGGCCTTATTTCGGAATCATACATGATACCCAATTAATATAATGTCAAGAAAATTTAACTGTCTAAATTAGGAGCTTTCATATTATTCTTTATTCTTCATTTCAACATGTCAAAATGTTAATATCGATAGCACCCATGCTAATCCAAAAACAGTAATGGCGGAATCCAAACGATACCTGATTAAAATAATGTCAATAAAAGTGATCTTTCTGAATTAGCAGATTTCTTTTTATTCTTTATCTTTCATTTCAACATGTCTATATCTTGGTAAGATATTACCCAAGCATGCTAATCCATAAGCACTAAAGGAGAGAATCCTTGTATTGATATACGAATGACAGAAAGACTCAATTTCAAGAAAAATGATTTTGCATAATATATATATAAATACTATAGCCTTCACAATAATCATTTATTTCTCATTTTAACATTTTCACATCTTGATAAGATAGCATCATTGCCAATAAAAGAAAATACATGAAACCCAATTTATATGATATAAATAAACTGATTTTTGTAGATTACTATCTTTTATAGTAATTTGCCATCCCTCATTTTCAACATATCTACATCTTGATAAGATATCACCCTGCTAAATCCAAAATCACATAGCACCCAAGATTAATGAAATATAAAAAACATTAATGACAGAATCCTAATTTATACCCAAATGATATAACGTCATTAAAGTGATTCTTTCCAGATTTCTAACTTTTATACTTTTTTTCGTTTTATCTCTCGTTTTATTTTCCAACATGTCTACCTCTTGGTAAGATAGCACCTATGCTTCTTCCAAAACACTAATGATTTTATTCTTATTGATACACAAATGATATAATGTTAATAAAGTGATTTGTAAATTATTATCCTTTATGATATTTCGTCATCTCTCATTCAAAATATGTCTATATCTTGATAAGATAGCACCTATACTAATATTCAAAAAAACAAATGATCATATTCTACTCGATACTCAAATGATCAATAAAAGTTTTATCCATATAGATTACAAGCCTTCATTATTCAAAACATCTCTTATTCAAAACATATGTCTACATCTTGATAAGATAGCACCCATGCTAATTCTAAAAACACTAATGAGCGAATCCTAATTAATAGGTCTACCTAAATGGCAGAAAGAATTAGTGTCAATAAGAATTATTTTCTAATTTACTAGAGCCTTTATTTTGCTCCTTCTTCACACAGGCAGCATGTCTACATCTTGAAAACATAGCAACAATGCTAATCCCAAAATACTAAATGAGCAAATCTTTCTTGAAATGCCTACCAAGTTGAAAGAATCATTGTCAATATAAATGGTTCTTAAAATGCATATATCTTTCTTTATCTCTCATGTCTAATGTGTCGAAATCTTAAAAAATATCCGCTAGTCGGAGTTAGAACGACATCAGCTCCTTATTTTTTCAATATATTTATTAACTTTTTTTCTTATTTTTTATTTCTTTTACTTTTTTGTAGACTCAGTAATTTTAGCGGAAATCGGAGTTCGTAAAAATGCATATGATTTGTAGACATTTGGAACACTCTTGATATTTATGACAGAATAATCGACGGGGAAATAAAACTGTTCGAAACGCTATAAAATGTTTTTATTTTCTAATATGGTTCCCAATTTAATTCAAACTATTCCAATTTTCTAACTGGAGAGGGTTTTATCTTCTGAATTTTGTTTAAGATATTCAAGTTCGTTTATATACTTCATCAAAACAACTGATTAACGTCGTTCTGTTATCTTCATTTCACGGTCAATTATTGCGAACAATATTTTGATATCAAAATAAACAGTTTTGGTAGAAGCGTAATCCTCAAACAGAACTATCTTCAACATTTTATTTTTCATGTTATGGATTAACATTGAAGTTTGTTTGTATTAGTAATTTTATATGGTAGCTCCATCAACGATTAAAACATTGTTTTTTACTGAGGTCTGATAACAAAATACAAAGAAATTAATAATTTAAACAGTGAAAAATTGCACACAATATACATTTTTGTCATTATAAAGAACAATACAATGAACAAAACATAATGAATTATGTTAAGGATTAGAATACATGTTAGAATTTAAAAAAAAAATGAACTTGAAGGTTCATTTCTAATACGAATTGGCATACAGCTACACTGCACCTTCATAAGAGTAAGTTTGTTTTCCAATTGACTTTGGGTCAAATTAATCCTAAATTTTCTACAATATGACCATGTACTTATTGATGTGATGGTCGGTCAAATGGGGAAGGGGTAAGAATTATCCTTACATTCGGTAATGAAGTTTTCTCGAGTTCATAACCATTTTAGAAAGCCATCATAGTCAAATCAAGACGGAAAAAAATTCGTTTCAAATAGATCCAAAAGACACCACGTTAAAAACAACTGGATTCATGTTTATCATTTGTCTTCAAAATTATTGTACATGAGGAGACATTACTGACCTTTTTAAGAGTCTTCATCTGTGAATAAAGCCTAGTTCTGAAAATTAATCTCCAAACATAAGACATACAGTTATCGACGATTTTGTTAAGAAATTTCAGAGAACATGGTTCAAACTAAACCCGATTCTATTTTCAATTGTAACAAATGCAACAAAAATGAAAGAAACTTACCAGCTGTTACCAAGATAAGCAGGATGCACCATCAACAACGCCACAAGAAAGTTTGAATTATCCTGAAGAGGAATAAATACTCAATATTCCTCTAAATTTTACGATCAAGCGTACACAAATAATTCCCGTAGTTACTACGATTTTTGTTGAATAATTAAGTCAGCAAAATAAAGAAATAGTTGCCCAACGTATCATCACAATCCCTTCCTTATACAAGATGATCATAATCCAACTGGTCTCGTTTCATTGCCTCTCCCTATGCCGTCACAAAATGAGAATCTAATGGGGTCCGGTCCAGTGATCTTAAAACTGGACAACCCCAACAAAACGTCAGAGAGTCGAGTTATTATTCGTTCCCGCCAGCGAGACAGACAGACATCAACCTTGTGGAAGGCACGGTTTGGTAGACGCGGACGCGAATTATAGCTCTTGACTTGACGAGCGGTGATCGCAGAGTGATGAGCTAATTGCATGTTGTGAATGAGATAGGTATGCACCAAACCTGAGAACAGATTTGCGTGCGATATGATATTCCAATTGCTCTGAGAGCGTATAATCGACTGAGAGTGTGCTGTATAAGTTAGAAGCCATATTTTACGAAAGACGTTTGCTTCCTTCTTGGGTTTTTAATATTTTGTTTTAACGTAACAGTTGTTCTGCGTCTGATGAATAATAACAGAAACAGAAAAGACCCCAAAACATAAGAAATACATGAAAAATAAAAATAATGGAAGACAATAGAAAGTGATAAAACAAAATGATACAAAGGAAGTCATTAGAAAGTCCAACTTTTTAATCATAATTTTATTGAGTATTATACTTAGCAACTTTTAACCAAAATTTAGGCTTCATAGCAATTTTTAAAACAAAATATTGATAAATTTCAAAAAATAGACCTTCAATTTGCATAAATTTGCATAATTAATAAAGTGTTGTCTCAAAATAGAAATAAACAGTACAGGGTTATATTTTACATATGCTTCAACATCCATACAAAATTTTACATTGATGGGACCATTATTAGCCGAGATATCTACTTTTTTCAATATTTGAATGAATTAGTGCAAAATCACGTTTTTGCACTTCTTGCATATTTTTGAGTAATTTCTAAATTCCAAGAAGACTTGGCGTGGTAATCTTGAAGTATATTGGTTGCATAATATATTTTTTGTACTTAAACGTCATTTGGACTGAAATACTGGACATAAAATGCCTTAAAATAATCCAAAACAGAGCTGACCTCAGGTGTACCCAAATCGGGCCCCTCGAAGAACGCGTTATGCATTGATTCATCTTTCTTTTTAATACAGGCGAAATAAATGAGATACACGATTCGAGACGTAGATCTCCTTGATTCCTTTTATTTGCTAGGTTTCGACCAATATGGCCTTCATCAGGCCTACAAAATAAGACTACACGAAATTTTACAGAACATAAGTAGTTCAAGTTATGTTCTGTCAAATTTCCTTTCGTGTTATTTTGTAGGCTTGATGAAGGCCATTTTGCCGAAAGCTCGTAAGTAAACGGAATCAAGGAGAGCTACGTCTGGAATCGTCTATCTCATTTATTTCGCCTATATATATAGTTATACTATTGCAGTAATGACGATCACCATAATAACCATGATAAAAGGATGATCATAATAAATAATTAATCGTATTGATGATGTTAAAAATGAATTTCTGAAACAATAACGAAACACTTACACATTTTTATTGAGAAATCAAATGACAACACCATGGAACATCTGATGTGCAGAACCAAACGTTGTTGCATTTAATTGTTTTCCTTATTTCCCAATCTATTGTACTCATATATTTCTAAAAAAAAATTGAAATACCAGTGGAATTCAAATTTCTATTTAACTATGTTTACATAGACCTAATAAAATATCTTGTATCTTGTATCTTGCAAACCAGAATGTAAATAGTTGTTTCCGATATCTATTCTTAAACGCCCTTTGAACATGACATTGTAGTGTATTCCCCTTTTTAATCACATTTCATGATTTATTTAACCCACCTTTTCTTCCTTTCTCTTTTTCCATCTTCTACCTGACAAACACACACCATCTGAAAGAAATTAAGAAACAAATATAAGTAATGAAGTATTGAACAACAACAAGGGGCAAATAACTAAAAAAAATCACCTTATTTTCACGATGTTACTTTATTTTTCGGTTAAACAACGCCGACTATGCCTTGAAATGATCACCATGTATATCACAACGTCATGAACGTGACGTATATTTACAGAACATTACAAACATCAGGGCCGCTGTTTACATGTCTACATTTATATGTTATCTCACTACTTTTTTATACATTTTCCCATATATATTCTTACCGGGTGAAGGAACATCATAAATAATCGATTCCTTCTGTTTTATACAAGTCGCACAAAAGAAACTTATAGCTACAACATGCAAACCTGTGGGTATCGCGGCAAAATGACGCCGTAAAAATGCAGGAAAAAATATATAAATTAACTATAGACGGGCCAAAAATAAAACTTGATTTGTTGACGAAGTGGACATCGATCAAGAAATTTAGTTCCACCGTAATTGAGATACCAAACCGTAAAGCTATTATTATTCGATCTGCAAATCAACAGAAAAGAATGGATCATAAATCTTTATGCATTTACTGGAATGCTTGTAAATACTCTTGACAAACAGATACTGCTTTACTCTTAATAGTTTGATTTAAATTTGAAAGTCTCCTTTGACCAATATTTCAAATATCAAAACAAGAAACAAATGGCATCAACTTAGAAAATACCAAAGTAAAATCAATCAGGCTTTAATGCCGTTGAGTTTGCAATTAAATTGACTGTTCATATAAGTAGAAACAGTCCTTTACTTCACTTGCACTTGTAAAGAAATAAATATTACCTTTCAATTGTATAAGGCCAATAAATTCTAAATGATTTCATCTCAACATGACTTTCAGCAAATTGATTCGCATGTACTTTGAAATAATTTGAATATACATAACTTCACTCAAAAAGCTGATTTACTTCAATTATTTTACTCTTTAAAACTTCAGCGACCTTGACACTGAATTATATTATAATGAGCATTGAGGCTCGAGCTAGAATATTTAGATAAGCTCTAGGTGTTCTGTTCTTGGGTTAATTCAAATCTCAAGATAACTATCAATAACTATCAAAATTGCTTGATTTGTAGCAATTTACAAATTCTGTTTTCTCAGAGGTTAGTCGAGATAAATTTCATGTGACCTGTTCAACTACACTCCCTTTTAGTAATGCAAATTGACTCTCATATTAACCTAAAAGTATGTGTAAATATCAAGCACTAAATAAACTAGTTTCAACTTCTACACTTGAGAAATTAATACCTCATATGGAATAATTCATCAATCTACTCCAGAACTGCCAGTAATCTCATTGAAACACTAGTCAAGACCTGATAAATGTCTGCAAAGTGAATAGAAATTTCTAAACTCTACCCTGGTCTTTGCATGATTTTGCAAGACACATATTTTGTTGTAGTCTCAAACCAATGTTTCTTTGGACATAAATGAAACGGTTGATTTCCAAAACAACCTAGATGCACATCTAGGTGCTTTCATTTAATGCTATTGCAATTTCTGCCAAACTTAGCTACTGACTTGGCAATTCTGTTAATTGTAACATAACATCAACATACATATGTATTATTGTGTATAACATACCCCTTCGTTTTTTTTCAAAGTTTTACCTTTCCAAAAATTCTATCATTTGGTAACTTTTTACATAAATTTCGATCCCCAACAACTTTGGAATATGAAACAATAACTCAACATACATAATCTTTAGTATGCAGCCATCGTCTTCAAAGTACTTGTCCAACGATCATCATTGTGACTTTTCACATTATACTTCATTCCACGCCAGCAAACTGTTGGCGATGAACCACCATGACTTTGGTCACCTATCACTACGTGAAACCCTTTGCATGGAATCCTTGACTATTGCACAGAACGTGCAACTGCCCAGAATGATTTAATTGAATGCAAAGGGTTACACTGAGTTTCGTATCTTCGGTTCTCCCGGACTTGCAGACCCATCCTATGATGACTCAATTTGAAGATTCAATGACATTTATAGATTCTATGTCCTTCTATTCTTCTAACAACTTACTTCTCCGTGGCCGAACTAATAGTCTTCACTTCAGATAAATCGTTTCCGTATCAAAACAGGCGAAATTAGGAGCGTCCATATTTCGGCCTCCACAATCTTCTCCGTAGTCTGCCCTGCTCGGAGTAACGTTCTCAATGCGACTAAAAACATGGCAAAAGCGAAGGCCGTAACAAAATTTCACTGACTGCGCATGTCCGTTATGGTGCCCTCAAATTAAGGCGTTAAGCGAATGTTCCTCAAATTTCCATGACCATGAATTCAACTATAATCTCTTCGCTCTGCGAAACAAATAACTATGATTTGTTAGCAAAATAGGATTCAAAAGTAGACCTATCCATAATATTTTTTCACCTCACATCTGGAGGTATATCAGATTGATCTAATGATTATACATCATTATTTATAAACCACACCCTCCCTTTCTCCCTCTTTGTATTTATTTTTTATGTTTGTAATCCTCTTCTATTCTATTTTCGTATCCCCATCTCAATCAACATGTCTCTCTCTCTCTCTTTTCTTCCTCGTTCTTTCTCTGTTTCTATTCTCTTTCTTTCTCTCCATATCTATTGACAAATCTCTTATAATTCATATAAAAATTATAGAGCACTTATAATGCGCCATTTAGAATAACCTATTTAAGGTGCACAGTGTATATTATTACCCGGCTCTATAGCCATAGCCGTAAGAGCGCTTTAATCACTTGAATAACCATATAGAATCAGACAAGAGAAACTGAAAACAACAAACAAGCAAAATTATATTCAATGTGCACGACTCAATTGCAATGAACATAAGGGATTGATTCGCATTTTAGCGACCAATCAAGATTAAGGAAAAAACGATACATTTCTCATCATGGTTATTAGTTTCATAAAATTAAATGAATATACGTAATGTATAACAGAAAAGGAACATAATTGATTTTTTTCCCTGCTAAAAAAAAACAACCTATCAAGTTCAATCTTGCTCCCCGTAATTCCCTATTAACAGTGATCGCATGACATTTACACAATATGCAACGGTTTTAATATTTGATTCTGGGGAGCTTATCATCTCAACAATTACAATTAGACGAAAAACTAATGACATATTATAATACAAAAGTATGGTGCTGGATATTCAATAAATTACTGTTAGGTTATTAAGATTGAATATTGGTTGCGTCACTTCGAGACAGGGTATTATAAAATATTTCCCAAGATATTAAATCTTGTTGGTCCTATTGTCATTTTTGTCCTCTGCATATTATGTTGCTCTCTTTTATGTTTACTTATCTAATCTCTTCTCTTTTTATTCATATCTCTCTCTCCTCCGCCTTATGTTTATATATATATATATATATATATATTATTAATACTCTGGGGTGTTTTTTTTTCATATCTACTCTCTCTCTCCTCTTAGTATGTCTCTTCTCTCGTATAAGAACGTAGAAGTCTAAAGTACGAAACAATTGTGTTGATATTCTTCTCTCTCTCTCTCTCTTCTCTCTAGTCAATCTTGCTACATTTATCTCATGCCTGCTTTTTTTACATCCTCTATCTGTATCAGATACATTGTATACAATATTTCATTTTTTTTTAAATTCGTGGTACAGCTTTTAATTAGTTATCCTCCTCTGCATGTCTCTTCTTTCTCTCTCACTTTCTCTGTAGATCTCTATTCTTATCTCTGGATGTTTTTCGTCCTCTTCTCTCTCTCTCTCTTCTCTCTCTTCTCTCTCTCTCTCTATCTCTTCTCTGCTTCCCTTCCCCGTCGATTAATTCTGAGCTTTATAGGATAAACATCCTTGGAGGGTTGTTGGTAATTGTCATACACCAGTCAATCTAATCGAGACTGGTGTCGAACCTTTACATGGAATCCCACTCCAAAGGCCGCTCTCGCCTCAATATCTGTGAGCGGCGAAGAAGTAATCGTTCCATGACGACGAACATGAAACCGCCGACGAGCTCCCTGCACGTCCCGAGGCAATGTCGGGATTTAGGTTAAAAGGGGGCGGCAGGAAATGAGGCGGTATGTGCAGATCGCATATGTCATTAAACAGAAGAACTGACGCTTAATTGGAAATGGTTCAGAAGTATCGCTTTATGAATGCGTTACGTTGGCATATTTGAAAAGGGGTAACAGGTGAAGATTATAAAAGTGAAGAAAATACATTACAAATTAGATCAAAGAGACAGGGGAGCAAAGGCAGAAAAATGCTTTATGGAATGCATCATGTACGTTTGTAAGCCTTTTTATTGACAAATCCACACTTTTACGATTGAAAAGCGGGAGGGAGGGCTGGCGGAGAAAAAAAGGAAAATCTGAGATTTTTCAATCTCATATCATAATTATGATGAGATATAGAAAAGGTGTTTTCTTTATATATATAAGCAAGTTATCGAAACTGCAAATTGCTGAAAGTGCTCAACTAAGGAGCTAATATAAATTGATACAGATATGAAAGTTTTGCTTTCGTTGCCGAAATTCACCTAGGAGGTTCTTCGGCAACAGATCCGTTGCGAAGACCCTCTAGGGTGAAACAGCCGTAAACTAAAAAGCAAACCTTTATATCTGTATCAATTTATATTATATATATATAATTATATATATATTATATATATAATTAATATATATATATATATATATATATAATTGTTGTGTGGTGTGTGTGTGTGTGTGTGGTGTGTGTGTGTGTGTGTTATGAATAAAAAGTCTAGGACAAGCTTGGACATTGCTGGACTTTGAATCTTTAATCAAGCTTTCGGCTTATTTGCCTTCATCAGGATTTCTTATTAGGCGTGGAGAGTTGTTACGTGTTGTTGTTATTATGTTGTTTATTATGTCGTCATGTCCAAAAAGTTGAGTCTCATCGCAACTTTATATATATATTTTATATAATATATATATATATATTATTTACATAGTTCTAATACATATTATGTAAATGTACGTATACTATATATTTCTATATTAACTATTATTAATATTAGTATCTATTATATGATACTAATATATTATATATTAATTATATTACATTTCATCTTTGCATTTTTTAGAGGGTTCTTTTCTGTGGTTGCCTGTCTTAACAAAAAAATTATTCAAAGGTCCATCAAATACATGTATTTTGTCTCCCTCCTCTAATATTATCACACTATGCCCCTCTTGTAAATTATCACTGTCCCGCTCTGTCAGCCCGTCAATGTTTAATTTCATTTCAAATCCTCCCCAGGGTTAATATCCGTAATATCATCTCCTTCTAACAAAACGATGTAATTTAATATGTTTTCATATATTGCTGCTATCCATTCGTCACAGCAAAAGAATAGTATAGACAATCTAAAATAGGACCTTTTTTCCCTCCGTCGCATAGCTCGTCATAGTTATAATAACTTATTTCATCTCATCTAAATATTGTGTTTACCTCTTGGATATGTATGCAGGCGAGGATGCAGAACTACTCGTGTTATATGAGTGGTGTTTTTCTACCATCAGGGGTATCCTTGCAATCTGATGTGCCCGCACGGCGCGGCGACAACTAGTGAAAGTGGGCGTAGCTCCACATGATAACAGAATAGAGGATTACTGCCTCGAACGCAAGCTTTCCCTCATATCACTAATCTACAAGCCATTCACCAATTACGAGAATACATGCCTCTAGTTATCATAAATGTGTGGGAATACATATCAAATGGCTATCTTCCTCCTTCGTTAAATATCAAGTTTCAAGTTTAGCTTTAAATTTAGTACGTGGAACAATATTGTTTTGTGCTCTCTCGCTCTCATTTTTCCTGAACTGTGTTTTGAAAAGAAACACAAAAATGAAGTCGTATTAGGAATTGTTTTAAAAAAAGAGGGTATTATTACATTTACAAACCTTTATGTCAGAGTGTTCTTTCAGTGTTTCCTCTTATAAAGTTCAATGAAAATAAGCGCAAATCTGTTTATTTTCATCAGACGATCATTATTCTGATATTGCGGCATAGTTTAAGGAGGATTAACAACGAGTACTATACATTAACATTTTTACTGTTCTTTGTTAAAACAGCTTGAATAGATAGAAATGGAGTGCATTATCAATAATTGTTGAGAACCATGCAAAGTGTAAACAGTAGCAAATTCAAAAGAACAGTAGAGAAAGAGGGATAGAGCAGTTTTAATTGATTATGCGCTTTACAAGAACCAGTTTATTATCATTATTATTATTATTATGGGGGTAAGGAGTGGTATTTACTTCACGGGAAATAGGGGGAAGGTGTCAAAATAATTGATTTCACTTTCATTGGCCGAAATTATTTTGTCTTTTATTATTGTTATCTTGTATATTGGGCCATAAATCCACCGGTTTCATATTGAACATGATAAACAAGTTGTTTAAAATCTTAAACAACCGCGTGTTAATCGGTGAATCGGACAGCGTTGTTTAAAAGTTTAAACAACCTGCTTTTAATGGTTGTTTAAAATATCAACAGTATTGTTTAAAACTCCGCTCCAAAAATAAAAACGCTCCAACTTTTATTTTGGTTAACGCGGCCGGGTTTCGAACTCACAACCTTTCGATTATAAGGCAGGTGCTCTATCCACTAAGCCAACACATATGTATACACTTATTTAATGTGTGAGGCATAAGTCCTTCGCCATGATTGAAATGTTGCGCCGAGTTACCTTGCATGTAACGAGTGATGCCATTAGCTCATGACTATCACGTGGCATTCAATTGCGTCGGCCTGCACCCTGTTGCATAAAACTTCTAACCGGAGTTTTTTCCGGTTAAAATCTGAAAACTCCGGTTAAAGTCCAAAAACTCCGGTTACAATATTTTTCTGGATTTTTTACTGTTTTTTCCATTGCATAAAAACATACCAGAGTTTTCAAAAGTATTAATGCAATAAATTTTTAGGGCGTTTTAAAACTCAGGTTGAATAACCTAAGAAATAGGTCTACATAAGCTGATTTTTTTTTAACCCGAGAAAACTCTGGTTAGAAAAAAAGTTTTATGCAACACCACCCTGTTTAAACAAAACCTGTTTAATATATATCTCTAAACAGGTCTTGTTTAAGGCTATAAAACCTCGCTTTTCCGGTTTTAAACAACAATGTTGAAATATTAAACAAGATTGTTTAACTTGTAAACCAATATTTTTTTAAACAGCGTTCTAACAGTGCACTGCAGTTAGTGCATCATTTCTAACATGGCCAAAACATTCTCAGGAATAATATTGTTCGAAATCATCATTATAAAACCTTTCCCTTGATTTACTTAATCAGCATCTTGAAAGGCATATTCGTTTCAAGCAGGAAGATATGAAGGTGAAATATTTATATAGAAAGCCGGAGATGACTTTAATAAATGGGATGACCACCCTTCCCGTTTTGATCATCATGATCATTACAAGATTTAACCTACGTCAGGATATGTCGATCAGACGTAAGCCGTATTGAAGCCATATCATGAATGAAGAAAGGAAATATTGTATGGGGATGAAGTTTTTGCTCTGGCTAATTAATGCAAGAGTCTTCAAAAGAGTGATATATATATATAATATATATATATATAGAGAGAGAGAGAGATGGGAAGGTAGTGAGAAAATGGGAGACATGCATGGGGAGGAAGGGTAAACATAGAATACAAGGCGATAAGAAAAGAAGATACTAAATTTATTTTACATGCATAATCAGGGGAATAACTTAAATATATTTGTAAGGAGAGGGGTATATAAACAAAAACAAAAAAACGAAAATAAATTGAGTCTACCAAAGCTGTCCATGATAGATCACTAAATATATCTATTCAAATTGTACTAAAACGTTTCTCTAAATCAATTATTTATCATATTTCAGCTTTCCCTTCAACATTACAAAATACTTTTTGTTTTCTCAACATGTAAAGTACGCATGTTGTCTGTTATCTATTCGATGTAATTTGCCAGTTCTGCACTTGATTTTTCTTCAATTTTCGTAGGTTTGGTACCAGAATATACAAATAGTAACAGCATAAATAATTGATAGTTGATAACACAGGAACAGGTATCATTAGTATCACACATGAAGATAATAGGGCCTAAAATGCTCCCTTGTGGAACCCCGCATAATTTTGATAGGCATGGAATTTTACCTTCGGCATAGTTACACTTGATGATGATTAGTTAGATAACTAATATATAAACCAACGTACACATGCAGATTCCAAACCTGTCTAATATATACATGTCTTTAAAAGTATATTCTGATTTACAGAATCAAAAGCTTTCATTAAGTCCAAAGAATCATTGCAACCACCCCCCCCCGCTTGAGAAACTTTACTCTATCCCTCTTTCAGTTGTTTTAATCTTGTCCTGTTTTCCCATTTCGCTATTATTTCAGACAAACTTTGCTTATTTTTCCTTGTCCTAGTTGTTCACCTACTATAATAATGTACTATGTCTGACGTTCTTTTCGGGGTCTCATATATTTGTTTCTTTTGTGTGTATTCCTCCTATTGTGCTGCTCATTTTGAGAAAAGCGAATTGATGACAGGTAGTGTTTTGATTCCTGCAGCACCGCTTTTCATCTTCTGAAGGCAGTGGTATTAGACTGATTATCAGTAGACCTGAGAGCATTTCCCGCGGGACTTTCGCGCTTCTCTGAACACACCATCACCATGAATTATTCAAGACACAACACGCATTAATGGACATTTCGATATAGCACGGACCGGTAACATGTCGAATGAAAGATTAAGTAGATATCATTCAATCTGATAAGTAGACAATCATAAGTAGGTAAGTAAGTAACGCCTGATTTAAAACAAGGAGATAGGTCGAACACATACTTGTTAGTCTCATGATTGTGAATAATCAGTTTTATTTAGAGTTGAAATAGGAATAATTTGATTTATAATGATATTGTTGAATAGCATTGGCGTATCATTAGGCAATGCTGGGGGCAACCCCACCCTCAACAGATGAGAAAGGGAGAGATAAAGAACTTTTGCGTTTTATCTTTAGAAGGGCAGAAATTCCACACTCTAACTTTGATCTCCAATCGTTCAAACCCACAAGTGCTCTTTTCTTCAACGGAGGGTATCTAGAACAGAACAATAATAGACCCCCTCCCCCCCCCCTTTAGTGAAACCTGTTGAATACTTCACTGAATATGTTCCCAAAACTGTTCAACTTTCAT
Source organism: Paracentrotus lividus (assembly GCA_940671915.1). Taxonomy (NCBI): domain Eukaryota; kingdom Metazoa; phylum Echinodermata; class Echinoidea; order Camarodonta; family Echinidae; genus Paracentrotus; species Paracentrotus lividus. Next base: position 28,375,480 of record CALNVZ010002100.1, on the reverse strand, counting down.
CTACATCCAAAGATGCATGTATAAGATATTTTAAAGTTCCGTCTAGAATATCTGATGAATTCAATGTAAACAACCATAGCAGCTGAAAGCAACTCCAAAATCGAATATATTTGTTACATGTCTAGTCTGCGCCTTTACAGCTTACAGCACTATAAATATCACATGATGTCTATTATTTTACAGCTTTTTAAATTCTTATTCTACACATTGTCTTAATTACTCGCAATATCATTATTTATGTTACCTTTAATATGTTTGAGATTAACAGCATGTTAAAAATATACTTTGTTTGTTATTTATCAACTAAATTAATATAATGTTACTTTTTGATTAACTAAATCAATGAATATTACAAAATGTTTTTGGAGTCTTCTATAAATTAGAGCCTATATATATATCTGATTAGTCTATATCATTTGCACGGGACAAAAATGTTATTTGTATTCAGACATTATCATGTGAACTTTGGGGGAATCGTCCGTGCAAAAGTTTATTCGATTGCAGTATAAACAGGATATAATAGACAACAGTTAACTCTCCAGATATGATTTCAATAGTATAGATGTAAAAAAGTTCCTTGGCTGTATAGACGTAAGTGCTTAAATGCTTAAAAGAAAAGGAATATTGCCTTGCTCCAACCTCAAACTCTTTTCTAAACTCTTAAAATCTCCATGGTGATGTGTGAATAACCTGAAATATTACATTTTTATTATCTCTTATAAAGTTCCTTTTCGCTATAATATAAAGTTATTCTATTTTTATCAGAAGTGAATGAAAATGTCAAACAGAGAAGATATAATACGGCCGGAGGCCTAAGGGACGGTAAAGGCGTGCAATCAAATATTTTAATCCAAACTCGATAAAATTATTTGGAACTTTTATTGTCTATGGAAGGGTGCCATGTGATATTTCGATAATCTGCGGAGGCATTTCTTGATTTACACATTATACCATCTCCCGTCATGGCATAAATTACGAATTTTCTGCTAAGCATCGGATTATAGTTTCAAAATATATCTTGTTATCATACATTATAGCTTACAACAAAAGATAATAATAATCAAGGGCGTTGCATGGAAATGAAACTAGGCCTAACGAAATCGATGATGAAAGCCTTTTATGAATATAACCCGACTTTAATTATTATGATTGTGAAGAAAGATACTAGAATGTTGATGTATTTCCCAAAAAACTTAAGCCATCTTGAAAAGGGCCCCACAGTCTATTCGGAACTGCGGGTGCATTTTGGCGCCAATAGCGACAGTACATCTGAATGTCCATATCCCTTAAATCCATCTCAGATATATTTGATCCTGTCAAAGTGCGTAAACGATATCTTCATACTTAGCCTTAATCCTTGTTACGAAGCTTCGTACTTTGGAGAAAGCTTCCCGAGTTAAACCACACCCGAATTTAAACTCGGACCAGCAGTTGGGAAATCAACCCGTTGCGAATCAAAGTAATTGTGGCCTTTTGTAAAGTAAACAAATTGGATTCTTAATGGGAAGAGTGAGAAGGTAGATTTTAGAGATCATCTAGAAATAACAGGAGATAATTCATAGCTGCTTCAAAATTTTGAGCCGTTGAATAAAATACATAAGTAAGTTGAAAGAGAGTTTAATGATCTGAAACCCGATTAAAATGTATTCAAGTTAAATAATGACCCAATATTTTCCTTTACTAAAATAGAGTTCGATGTTTTAATGCAACTGACAGGTGTGTAGTAATAAGAGGTAACGAAAATGGTAATAAAATTAATAATCTATAATAATAATAATCATAAAATCTACGGTATACCACTACTATACTACTACTATTATTACTACTACTACTACTACTACTACTACTACTACTACTACTACTATTACTACTACTACTACTACTACTACTACTGCTAACACCACTAATACTCCGGTACAACTATTAAAATACTACTTCTATCAATCGAAATAATAGTGATCAAAATAATGATGAGGATAACGTTGACTCAGACCTGGCTGCCAGCGCGGAGGCAGGTCATTATTTTTTTTAAAGCCAAAGTAGGTAGCCTAAATTAATTTTTGACAATAATCATTTGGTTTATACTAATGCATCCTCATACAAGCTGATGACATTCTAGTTCGCCTACATGGCAGCTGGTGAGCCGGTGTGATAATGAGAGTATCAGCAGTCACATGTGATTAGATGCGTGGGGTTTTATGACAGTACGTCCTAGTTCATCGTGTTTGTCATTAAAACGAAAAAGCATCATGAAGGTAAGCTAAAGACAATATAGTTCGCAGACATCGCACAAAATATTGCCCTTTATGCATAAACATGGTTTTATGAGACAAGACTGCACACTATCCAGGGGCGGCATTTGTTTGTGTTTTATATTATTTTATTGTTAGCTTGTTTGTTTGTGTTTAGCAGTTTTGGATATATCATACTATTGCATAACTTGATAGTATATATGTACCGCTAGTATTATAGCTGAAGGGGGCTTCCATATGATATAGACTAGATATGTATCTGATATACTATATTTTAAGTTAGTAATATTTAGTATAAATTGTGTGTGTGGTTGTGGGTGTGTGTTGTGTGTGTGTGTGTGTGTAGAAAAAAAGATTCTAGGACGTGGTGGATGAAGCTTGAACTTAAATCTTTATTTCTTCTCACACATTTATGTTTCTGGACAAAACGTCGCCATATTAACAAAGTTGAACCTAATCACACACACACACACACACACACACACACACACACACCTATACAGGAATGCACACACAACATTCGTTTTTTTTTTTTATTTATTTATTTTTTTTTTTTTTAATGAGCATTGAACAAACATGCTAATAAAAAAAATGCCCCCTTTTTTATCAAATTAGTTGGCTGCGCACCCCCAGCCCTTTTTAAACCCTGGATCCGCCGCTGTTAAGTATCATCAAGACGCATCACGATTCCAGTCAAGATGGTGGAACTAATGAGTCTGTACAGTCAGACTAACCTAAGACGGTAGGATAAAATGCATCATGCTGATTACAATCAAATATATTGCACACACAAACAAAATATTAGGAAACTAATGAAAACAAGATTCAAGGGGGCGGGAAATGCTTTTTCGAAATACAAATGGTGGAGATGACATAAGGACGTATAAATACTTCATTACAGTATGAATTGCTTAATTTTATGTAATCAGATTTTGCCCGTGTGTGAAAACATGTTTTTCTAAATGAATCAACGGTAATTGATTTATCCTTTTGATACATGAAATTTTACATTTTCCAGACGTAATAGCTTAGAAATACTATCAAACTCTTAAAATGATCCGCAGTCAGATAAAGTGAATCGTTTTTAGTTGTGAAATACATGCATAATCACTCATCGCCGATCTGCTAGTAGTAATGGTTCATTTTTATGAGTTAAATGCCTGAATAATCACAAATCGCCGATTTAGTTGGTGATTCAGAGCGGTTCGCTAATTTGGCGATGTATACTATTAAAGTCTTTGCAACATCGAGAAGACTCATGAGACACCGAGGAGACATGGTGGCAACTGAAAAGGTCTGAAAAAAAAGAGCAAGACGACTCCACGACATTGCAGATAATCAGGTGACGTCGCGGAGTCTCCAGGTACGTCACGGGAACGTAATAGCGACTTGCTCGTCACTAGCAAATGGGGTTTTTCTGAAGAATTTGTTTGATTGATTTTCTCGTGATGCCCGAAGACTCCACATACGTTGCGGGGACATCTCCGCGACTGCAGAGACTCGGTCTCGCAAATTAGTCGCGAACTCGTCTCATGGCCTTAAATCAACAGTTTACAGCTGTTGAAATCAACTATTTCTTGATTGTTCACATACCTCCACATTTATTGATATGTTGGTCAATGCCTGAGCAATCATAGGATAAATCGCTGAAATATGTCATGAACACTGTGATTTGCATAACAAAGAACATAGCTAATCGCCAATGGGTTGACTGCTGTTCAAGCCATGCAAGATATGCATGTTATGTCGCGTATTTTATTCTTATTCATATTCAAATAAAAGAGATGTGATAAAAACAGAGACACAAATGACCTATTAAACGATATTTAATCAAATCTTCAGTACGCGGCCCGTATCATTTCGTATGATTTGTTGTCAAGCAGGTACACATGTAATTTTATTTTTGAAATTGGTGTAGCTTTTCCCCAACACTTTGGTGATATTTCTGTTTGACCTACCTGGACCCTCAAAAGTTCCAGTTGAGCGGTTACGAAATCCGGGTAGAGTTGACACCACACCCTTTTGTCGAGTCCGGATTCGAGAAACGTTCTTTTCAAGGTAACTGCAATCCAGGGTGTGCCATACGAGAGGAATTATCGTCTCCACCTCCAGACGTTCTTTCAACATGGGCGTTGTCTCTGTCGTAATTGTGCCTTGTCTGATAATCGCCTCTTTATTTCATCTTTCGACTGCAGCCAGTCTTCATAGCATTCACAGCGAGAGCGATGCAACACGGGTAAGTAGATAAGGAAGATTTGCACCCCAAAATATTAAAGAATAAATAAATGAAATAAGTTAAAATAAGAAATCCATGTATTGTGCAACGCAGCATGGTCTATGTACCCAGTCACACATTTTGACTGACTTTGAGAGCGAGATGGAAGAAGTACAGATGCATATTAATGTATAATTTAGTAATTATTTTTAACGCAATCAGTTCCTTTTTTTTATGAGAGGTGAAATAATCAATTTTTTTAATGAGAGGTAACGTAATCAATTTCTTAAGTCAGCTGAGATATGAGAAACCCATAATATCAAAACAGTGTTTGCAGGTCGTAGTAATGAGTGAGTGTTTGTGGGATTTCGATATTTTCAATATTAGAAAACAAAACTTGTCAGAAGTATAAAACCCTTTCAATTAGATTTCGGATAGAAATCCCGTAATTTAATGCTTACTGTTGAATGAACTGATTTGCTTCTTAATTTTAAAACTGAGTATGATCGAAAGTTCTAAACATTAATCTAGATACCAAGATTACGAAAATTGACCCCCACCCCCACACCCCTTACACAAAATATTCACTAAATAATCATATTCTCGTTTAGTGCAGAGACAAGACATATTTTTTTGCATTAAAACAAATGACTAAAATTAATGTATGATATCTATTATAATATCTTTCCACAGTATCTTGATCAGTTCAAGCGTCAAATCAAAACAGATGTCCTATCGAAACTCCGTAAGTATCACTTATCCACTAACTCGGTGATATTCCATATAATTATTCAACTGCAATTATTGTGCGGCAGAGCCAGAGGTGGCGCTATTAACTTTTCGTCTCTTATATCTAATTGGGTTTCGTGTACGAAACTCAACGAGTTTTTCATTGTTCAAAGGCTAAAGGCTAAAGTAATTCATACTGAAGTAAACTATTTTTCAATAGACGAGAAGACTGATCTTCAGTAACTGTAGATCCAGGGGATGTCCAATTGGGCTCGTTTTGTTTTAAACCACTCATCACCTTCAAAAATAAGTTCAATTTCTAAAAGTCTTCACATTGAATATTAACACTAGTCACGTATGGCATCAGTGCATGTTTACCAAGATTTTAAAATCTTGGATCCGTCGCGGATCTTGACGGTAAGGAGGCATGAACGAAGACCACAGACGTAGTATGAAATATATAAGGGGTTGTAACGGGTAGGGTTATTTTGAGAATGGAAGGCAGTTATAATCCGTAAAATTTAATCTTCGTCCCTCTCTCTGTCCTGTCTCTCTCTTTCTCGTCGTTGCATTGTTTTAATCTCTAGATACCAGACCGGAGTCATACAATGAACTTACCGGGCCTATGCGTAAACATAATAGAGCCGCTTTTGTCCCTAGACAATTGGCCCCCGAAATGCATTCATTTCGATTTTCTTGGATCCGCGCCTGAGATATGCATGAATCATTTAATTCATCATAGACACTAACATCATTTTACATGAAATAATAATCGACATCAATTACATACCGTAACAATTAATATCATTACTATATTGTAACAATTAATACAATTTAAATACCGTAATCCTTGACATAATCTTGCTATATTACCAGCTTTCTGCCAGCGATATGACGGGTCTCGGGGTTTCCGTTGCGGTGACGGTGGTTGTGTACAATTGAGAGAGGTCTGTGACGGGAACCCACACTGCACGAAAGACATCAAGACGGCTGATGATGAGGATCCAAAATACTGCTCAGCCAATAATTTTGAGGAGGTAATGCTCTATGAAATGTGTACAATGATTTTAGATATTTATTAAAGAGACATTTTTTTAAATTCATATATAATTTGTAACATTTTGTTTATTCTTGTAAATTTCTAAGTTGCATGTAAAGCACCATAATCATGATTGGCAGACCTGGGCATTTAGAAGAAGCCCCCATTATCATTTTATATCTCATTATGAAAAAAATAATGATGGCAGAATGTATAGTTGTCCTAAAATCATTGTTGGTTTGTACGTATCATCCCTGTCATTTGGTTACAACGGTGTCGATTCAATCACAATGGCTGCCAGTGGTAATTGGGGATGATTCTTGAACCGGGACATGAACCCAAAACTTTTGCACTCAAAGCTACGAAACTTCAATAACCCCATTTTTTCTTGTTTCGGTTTATTGTTTGTTTGAGTCTAGATACATTAGCAGGAGCACGAAACATTTTATGTTAACTTCATTCTATGTAAAATTTCACTCCGAAACTGTTTTCAACTCAGGAATGCAGCACCTACCAGTGTTCGGATGGACAGTGTATTCCGTGGGATGAAACGTGTGACGGAGATCCTGTACACTGCGGATACACCGGGGACGATGAGAGTAAAGAATTGTGTGGAGAAACGTGTCCTGGTAATGTCCGGAGATTCCATTGCAATACATCGGTGAGTGAGGACCATTCATTTACTATGATGAAAAGGCAGTTTGGAAAAGGGGATGTTTGACGCAGGGAAATAGCTGACTGTGGAGGTATATAGAGGTTGAAAGAAGGAGTAAAAAAAAAAGTATGAACACGTTATATCAATAATCAAAGATCAAATGGTATCAAGACTGAACAAAAATAAATTGGAAAAGATTTCTTTTCAGTGATGGCCTAATGGTCTAACGTAACCGTTATTCGTTAAATGCGGCAGCCACACCGAAAACTAACCGGCTGTCGACTTGGCATTAGTTTAAAGTCGTTGGTTTTCTTCTTTGGGTGTGCGTTCATCATCGGGTGTAGTTTATTATGGGGACCGGAATATTTTGTGCTTGGCAATTCTTTATGTAGATAAGCACCTAGGAGTTCATAAGGTTTTCAGCTAGATCAGAAGAAGAGGTAATTGTCATACCAAAGATCATACAAGTACATTGCTTTGAACCTGATATATTGAATGTTACGAGACAAAATCAGACAATGGCTCTTCTAAAGTGCCATAATGCTTCCTTGAACCACGTCTTCCCTCTCACTTTTTCCTCTTACTCATTCTCTAGGTTTGCATCGACCGATCTTTCATATGCGATCTTCACTGTGACTGTGGCGCATGTGATGATGAAGTGGGCTGCGCATCACATACCTTCCCTTGCGAGGTTGACAGACAGTTCAGATGTGATGACGGGAGTTGCATTCTACGTGAACAGCTCTGCAATGGAGAAAATGTAAGTACCGGTTTCACAAAACTGATATGTTTACTAGAATTTTAGAATTTGATTTAGATGATTTGTCCCTGCCTCGAAGTTCTGGTAACCATTACTATTTGAAATTTATTTTGTATAATAAAAATATTATAGGCAAGCTCTCTTTTGTATTATGATACCATAGGCTATCTACCATAATGTGGGGAGGGGCGGCCACCCTGCCTTCTTAAGTTGTTTGCGCGTGTCTGTCAAGCTTCTGGAAGGCTTTTAAATCTTCAAGAACGACCGATTTTTTTTCAATTGAAAATACATTGGCCAAACTCAGTGGCCTATCTAATTATTTATAATGAATAATGCAGTTGTCCAATAATCCATGAACATTTCGTGGGACAAAAAAGGGTATACTTTAACCAACTGAGATATGCATAAAGGACCTAATATTGGAGTTTTGACTTCTTCATTTCCAATCTATCACACCAGGACTGCAAATCGAATAAAGAAGACGAGGAGGGTTGCTTTGACGAGAATGGATGCCACATTCGAGAGTTTTACTGTCAGGCCACCGGCCTGTGTCTTGATCGTTCCAGACGTTGCGATGGCACGGTGGACTGCCCCGGTGGAGGTGATGAGGAAGCGTGTGGTTTGACCTCGTGCTTCAGCGATGAGTTCAGATGTGCAGGAGGTACGTCGGGCAAAGTTGTGTCTATTTTAATAGCTTTTAAGGAAACCATGTAAATGGAAGAAGATATTCTCCCGAGATAATTTAGTTCGATAATAAAACATGATCTAAAGATAATCTAAACTGAGAGATATTCTCAATTATGATTTTTTTTTATTTTTAACCTCTATTGGACTAGACTATTCAGCTATCGATTGCCTATCACTTTAACAATTTTTCCTCACATTGATACTTGGCACTGAAACAAGAGTCATTAAAAAAGCAATAATAAAGTTTTTCAAAGGCTTTACAGGCGCATTAACAACTATAGTACAACAACATGCCTTGTGAATGGTTGATTTGATATTTAACGTATTTTTAGGTTGTGAGGACTCATCCAACAAATATGAATCTCATAGTGAACCATGTCCAATTCTTTGCTATAGGTAAATGCATCGACAGAGAAAAACAATGTAACAACGTCGCCGATTGCCCATCGAGAGACGACGAAACGGGTTGCAGTCGCGATTGCACCCCTGAAGAGTTTGAATGCCTGGACGGTCAATGTATTCCTCTCTACAGAGCATGTGATGGTTTCGCCTTCGATTGCAAGTCTTACTTTGGTGAGGACGAGGATGGATGTGGCCAAAGGGGATGTCCTGAGCACTGGTTTACCTGCTTCAACGGCAGGTGTTTACCCGAGAACTGGAGGTGTGATAGTGAACCGGATTGCAGCTTTGGTGAAGACGAGAGTGACTGTGTAGAAGCGGTAAGTTAGAAAAATAAATAACAATAATTCTAATAATTCTAATTTTGTAAAGTGCACTTTTCTGCCAAAAAAACAAAAAAACAAAAAAAAAAAACAGATCAGTATGACGCCACTTAAGAGCTGAGGCCGTGCGCTTTCCTTGGAAGTGGCTCATCCTTTGCGGACCCCAGACTTTGTTTAAAGTACAGGAGATATCTGTCTTGAAGCTAAATTTCTGGACCATAGGAAAAAAAATTGTCCAACAAACATTTCTCTGGTTTTATAGCCTCAAGAGCAGTGTTTCTGTGCTAGGATCATCACATCTAAAGAGCTTACTAAAAAGAATGCGCTATGACCTTTTTGAAACGGTTTATTTTCAATCTGTTATTGAAGCTAATAGGTTACTTAGCAAATATATTAATTATTTAATTATTTAATTACATGCCTAATAAACATATCATATGATAATCAAGTTATATTTTCCTAATATTTCTTTTTATAGTTTGAATCTTGTGCGGCTGATGAGTTTAGCTGTAACGACGGCCAGTGTATCGTTGCAACGCGGCGTTGCAATGGTTACCAAGACTGCAGCAACGGACAAGATGAAAGTGGGTGTCCACCTGCATTTACTGGTTGTCCAGGAGGACAGGTTGACTGTGGCAACAACTATTGTGTCGTTGGTGTTAGATGCGATGGCCGGACCGACTGCAGCAACGGACAAGATGAAAGTGGGTGCCCACCTGCATTTACTGGTTGCCCAGGAGGACAGGTTGACTGTGGCAACAACTATTGTGTCGTTGGTGCCATGTGCGATGGTCAAACGATGCAGCAACGACAAGATAAAGTGGGTGTCCACCTGCATTTTACTGGTTGTCCAGGAGGACAGGTTGACTGTGGCAACAACTATTGTGTTGTGGTGGTAATGCGATGGTCAGACCGACTGCAGCAAGGACAAGATGAAAGTGGTGGTCCACCTGCATTTACTGGTTGTCCAGGAGGACAGGTTGACTGTGGCAACAACTATTGTGTCGTTGGTGCCAGGTGCGTGGTCAAATCCGACTGCAGCAACGGACAAGATGAAAGTGGTGTCCACCTGCATTTAACTGGTTGTCCAGGAGGACAGGGTTGACTGTGGCAACAAACTATTGTGGTCGTTGGTGCCAGGTGTCGATGTCAAACCGACTGCAGCAACGGACAAGATGAAAGTGTATGTCCACCTGCATTACTGGTTGTCAGGAGGAACAAGGTTGACTGTGGCAACAACTACTGCGTCTATGGTGCCAGGTGCGACGGAAGAACAGACTGCAGCAACGGCCGTGATGAAGAGGGTTGCTCTCTCCCTTTTTCGGGTAATTTTTTTTTTTTCAGATAAAAGTCATCGACTATTTCCAATTTGTGTGATCGTTCCCCTATTTTTAATAGCTGCATCATCAAGATACATGAACTAATATAGGAAATCAGTACTTTATTGGATTTTTATTCTTACAACTGCCCAACTAAATTGTTTTTACTGTCATCTTTTTCTTTCTCATATTGATTTTTTTTTTCATAATTGAATCGATCATCTGTTTAATACCCCGTAATGATAAAATAATTAGATTTGTTCATTGTTTTCTTTCCTGTTAGACCTTGGCGAGACGGTCAGGATATTGGTTGAGTCTGTGCAATCCCTTGAGCAACGAGTGACAATATTAGAACAATTAGGTAAATAGTACAACTTCAAAAAAATAATTTCTTATTAAAGTACATGACTAGACTTAGATTAGGTCAGAATTGTAAATTATCTTTTTATGTGGTTAAAAAATACCCTCCACTTGAAAATTACTTTAAAATGACAGTGTATTTGATAGTGGATTGATTTGCTTTATCTAGAAAATACTTACTATGATCGTACACGTGAAATAACGGAAATACTTGAAGATGAAGGGGCGGACGTTGATGTGTAGGCCAATGAATTTAAATGTATTTCGCCAAGCTTTCGGCCATAGACCTATTTCAAGGGCTCTACACACAAAACGCAATGAAGCTCAAAATAATATCTCATTATCTGTTATATTCATATACAAAATATATATTTTTAGACTAAAATTTAATCGGTCTTTATATATTTTTTTCCTCCACAGATTTACAGAATGTCCTGGTTTACCTTCAAGATCAGATTGACTACCTCTTTACTTCACAACAGTACTACTCACATGGGGCTGAAGATGAACAGGAAGATGTGGGTAGTAATGTGGGACAAGAAGAGGATGTATTAACGACCACAGCACAAACCTCTACATCAGCCACGTCGGTACCCACACCCGTCAGTCCACTGACTACCACAGAAACTGACACGCAACCGACGACAGCAGCTGGAGGACCGAAAACGGAAACATCGGCAGTAGCCGAAACCGAATCGGCGGATTCTACTACGCCAACAACGACAAAGTCAGCAGAACCACAGTTTGTCGAGTCAGGTGGAACAGACACCGAGACACTTGCACCAACGAATACATCAGCAGAATCAGAATCAGGATTGGCAGATACTACAACAGCGGCAGAAACAAAAATGGACACGTCAACAGTAGCCGAAACCAATTCGCCTGATGATACAGATTCTATTGCGCCAACTACAACGATAACATCAGCAGAATCACAATTTGTCGAGTCAGGTGGAACAGACACCGAGACACTTGCACCAACGAATACATCAGCGGCACCAGAATCGGGTTTGGCAGATACTACAAAGGCAGCAGAAAGAAAGACAGAAACGTCAACAGTAGCCGAAATCAATTCGCCTGATAATACAGATTCTACTGCGTCAACAACAACAACAACGTCAGCAGAACCACAATTTGTCGAGTCGGGTGGAACAGACACCGAAACACTTGCACCAACGAATACATCAGCATCACCAGAATCGGATTTGGCAGATACTGTGTCGCCATCAACTAACTCGACGTTGGTCGAGTCAGTTGAACCGGAGACGGTGAAGCCAACTGCGACAACTTCAGCAGGGGTTAATCAAGAAGATGGAGCAGAAAATCAAGACAATACGCAATAAAACAACAGCGACGAGAAAGTAGGTATGGGGCATTCCTCAGGTAAACATTTTTTACCATGGGTAGCACAAGAAGGTCTTGCCCTAATTTTCAACATAGATACAGCCGGAGCAATACTGGTATCAAACAATCAAATTACTACCATCTAAGTTAAGCGGGGTTTTCACGTGGCACTCGAACGTTTTACGAATGATGAAATGTCGAATCCAACAGTTATTTTTAAGCAACAAATTCTCTTTTTAGTTGGAAAAATGGCTGTCGGATTCGTTATTCACACTATTCGCGAAACGTTCAAAGGCCCCATGAAAATGTTATTGAGGTGAATCGAAAAAAAATTTGCTTCATTTTTATTTATTTTAAGTTCCGATAGTATATGTCATGGACATTTCAAGACGAATATTCGTTAATATTTGTATATTCTTTTATCAATAAATTGCGTTTATTGTGTATGTCATATATAATTTTACCACAGTACATCGTGTATTGATACACGCTTAATTACTTTTAAATCAATCATTAAAAATGTAACCGAAGACTGGATGTGTATCGAGTGATATGTTATGAGTGTTTGTTCTTTTGAACACATTTCAAGTTTACTTTAATGGGATAGACTCTTGGGCCTGTATCGTGAACCACGTTTAATGCTACAGTCACACAGACACTTACGTTGAGTTACTTCCAGTTGCGTCCAAAAATTTATTTTCTTTTCTGCGGATCCCCACGGATGCCTACCCGTCATAGTCAGCAGTGGAAAT
>CALNVZ010002100.1:28340209-28350924 GCA_940671915.1 Paracentrotus lividus | reverse complement strand
CAAGAGGGTGTTATTGCAACTAGTGTTGGTATGAAAATATCTCCAGAAGTAGATGAAAATTAAAACATCTCGGTATATCAACACAATTTTTCAACTTTCCGTCAACATATCCGATGAAAAGCATAATAATTCTAAAACATTTGCTGAAGAAGCCAAAACAAACGAAAATAAAACCGCTTGTATCATTATGTACATGTTATTTTTGTATAATTGAAGAGGTGTGATAATAAAATTCCACATGAACGTTACCGCTTAAAATCTTTTCTTTTGTTTTCTTTTCTTTTTTTTTTTTTTTTTTTTTTTTTTTGCTAAAAGAAAGATGAATCGTCAGCCGTTTGTAAAAGAATAACAAAAAAAAACAAAAAAATAGAACGGTACATAAAATTAAAATATACAGTCTGTGTCAAAAAAAAAATGGTACAGTCAGAAATAATTTATTTAGGTGTAGAAATATTTTCAAATATGTATGTATGTGGTACCAAAATAAAGCCAAAAGGTTTCCCTGCTGATGCGCTTTGTTCTGTATAATTTGCTTTCGTAAAACAAAAGTTATGCTAAAATTTTGTGCGACGAGGAACAAATCGAAATTGAGCGCTTCATGGCCATATGCGAAACTATACACAAAGGCATGGGACGGCGTGCGAAAAATTGTATTTTTCTTGATTGTAGAAAAACTAGTCATTTTTAAAAAATTACAACACAAATGTGACGAAAAAAATTGGCAGGTGAAAGTCTGATCTTCCTGCTTTATGAAAATCCAAACAATAGCGGCTGTGAATTAATCTTCATCCTATTAAAAAAATGTTTCCACTTGTACCATTTTATTTGACACGGACTGTCCGCTTCGGGTCATTTTTTAGTCAAAAATTTCGGCTGCGCGCTTTGCGCTCCAAGAATCATCCTTTCAAAAGGTTCATTTTTTTTTCAGATTTCGGACACTCCGCAAAATCTATTACGGGCCTGACTATTTGACCTACATACTCTAATAATCAGTTCATCTTCCTATGGTGATTTAAGAATGAAGTTGATATCTCTCTTTCTCTTTTGACGATAAATTCGGTTCCAATAGCAGTACGGCCTCTACAGCTGCCAAACTTTAACACTCCTTCGCCGGAAAAAAAAAAAAAAAATTGCCAAAGATTTTGTATTTACATGAATGGCTATTTCGGATTAAAATTTTTATTTTTTTTAAATAAAAAAAAAATGCAAATGGAGCAAAAATTAACGGTGCATGTGGATGCATGTTTATCCGGAATGGTTGAGTTGTCCTCCGGGGATGTCTGCGGGGTAGTTGTGCTGCCAGTGGCGTATCTAGGATTCAAGTGCGCGCCCGGGGCAATTGTTGACTTTGCGCCCCCCCCCCCCTCGGTCTACTCAGTTTTTGCTCAACGATTTGTTTTAGTTTATTGTACCAGTGGCATATATAATGTCCCCAGACATGGGGATGATACGCTGTCCATACATACACTGAGCTTAACAATTTTTTTATTTCTCCCAAATATTTAATTTAATTGGCGAGCGCGAAGTGCGAGCGGAAAATTTTGAGGTTTCTTGCATTACTCGAATCTTGCATTAGAATCATGAATACAGATTTCGTTATCAATGAAGGTACAATAAAATTTTTAAAAAATGCCTTACCTTCAGGGCGTCAAAAAGGCCTATTGCACAAAATCTTTTGGGAATTGTAGGCCTATGCTCGGATTCGTTTTTTTTTTTTAGTGGAAAATAAATAATTTTTTTTTGTTTTGTTGTCGTCCTCCTCAAATGATTTGAAAAGGCGTATATATAATGCGAGCGCGAAGCGCGAGCAAAAAATTCCAGAGCTCTAAACTTGAATATACTTTGGCAAGAAACAGGTCTTGATAACCCGGAATGGTCATAAATAGGAATACAAAGACATTGACATGAAGAAAAAAAAGGTGGTAATTAGGCAGTTGAGTAAAAAGCATGGAACAAAAAAAAAAACGCTTTACTTTAAGAGAGGCTTCATGTTTTATCTGAAGCGGGGGGGGGGGGGGGGAGGATGGGCAAATTGATCTTTGAATTTGAGGCGCCATATGTCTTAAACTATTTAAGGGGGCTCTTAATTGAATTGAAACGCTCAGGGGATGTCAAATTGGTCCTAAAATTAAGGATTAGAGGGCACCACCGGGAAGCACACAATTGATCTTAAACATTTTAAAGGAGGCTAAATTGGTTAGGGCGCCGATTTGATCTTCAATATAGGCCTATATCAGGGGGCGCAAATTGACCGAAACTAAGATAGAAGGTACTAAAAAAACCTCTTATGATAGCGATGACACGGCATGAATGCAAAGCTGTGCAAGTGCATCCTTATGAACACACACCATTCAGATATAACAATTGTCTGCAAAATCTTAAACCCAATGACTATGATTGTATTACATTATTCCTTGAAAAGTGACAAAACAAGTGATGATGTTGGAATTGAGTTTTGTGAATTTCTTTTTTGATAAATAAAAATTGTGTTCTCGTTTAAACTTTTGCGCCCATTCTAAATTGTTTAGGGTGTGATTAATTATTAATTAAAGCTTAATTATCGTAGCTCACCCCGCTCTTGCTGAAGACGACTAGAGACATGTAGGCCAACTCGCCCTTCGTGCTCTTTTCTACTCCTGTAGCTTCATATTTAAGTTCCCCATTTAGCATCCTTCCTTCAACATTTCTTTTATTTATTTTATTTTCATTAATTTTCCTTTTCTGAGGGTCATATTTCGTTGGGGTACCTCTGAATCTGCCAAACCTAACAACGTTTTGAGGGAAGGAGTAGCCATTCATAGATTGGAAGGGGTGGTTCCAATCGATGATTAGCAATTAAACAACCATTCCCATCCTCGCTTGTCATTACAGAAGGGTTACTCCATGCGAAAAGTAATGTAATAATTTTAACAGAAAGAAAAACCAAGGGCTTGGCATAAAATCAATAGCTATAAAAGTGAAGGGAAATTGTCATCCGGGGAGTTGTAATTGGGGGGACCTATCCTCCGGGGGAGATGTCCTCCGGGGGAGTTGTCCTCCAGGGGAGTTGTCCAGGGGGAAGTTGTCCTCCGTGGGAGCTGTCCCTGGGGGAAGCTGTCCTCCGGGGGACTCGTCCTTGGGGGGGGACCTGTCCTCCGGGGGACCTGTCCTCCGGGGGAGATGTCCTGCGGTGACCTGTCCTCCGGGGGAGTTGTCCTCCGGGGGAGTTGTCCTCCGGGGGAGCTGTCCTCCGGGAGTTGTCCCCAGGGGAGTTGTCCTCCGGGGGAGATGTCCTAGAACCTCCTCCACCGTATGATCCTCCACCCCTTACCCTACTTCACTCAAATTATCTTTGTATTAAAACTATGAGCATAACAAAGCTGAAACTTCGCAGACATGTAGCCTGATGAACTATCTACAATATTGTACAGCTCATGACTGTACATCATTTTCATGCTATCTGACAAAATGTGATAGTTTTTTCCTCCAAAATGTAACGCCTCCACCCTTTTACTATACCCCAACATGTGACACATGACCATACGAATTACGAGCCAAATTCTTACTTCATCGAAAACACGTTACCAATGCCGCTGATAATGCTTTTTACAAAGCAGGTATTTGAATATTAATGACTTCGTTTGAGACGAACTCCTTTATGTTCAATGGGCATGTATACAATTTGAATATTATTGTTCTTCTATCGGAGTGTTTGTGCATGTTTCAGGTAAAATTGATTATGTAGGAAGGCTGAATTTTAATTGACGCTAATGCATTGAATGTTGGTGACCAAATATTCAGTCCACCTTTTCTATTCAAAAGCATTCTATACATGGATTGAATTCGCCTTGTTTGTATTTATCACTGCTATGCTTGGTACACTCTGACAAGCGTTCATGTCATCAAGAAACTTTTGTGAAAGAAGCGTGCATAAAATCTGAATAGATGAGACAACATTCTTCTTGAATAGGCTGCGCTACCAGATGACTGCGCTGCAAATCAGACTGCGCTGCAAATGTGCTCCTCCAGAAGTTCATTGCAGTCGCACTTGGCTTTAAATTGGGACGTTTACATCGGTGTGGGTGTATAGATGTGAGATTGAGCTTCTGAACTGAAGGCCACATTATTTTGTCTTAAAAGGATAAACTACTGTCGGACAAGATGAAATATTTAACTTTTATTATCGCATCATGTCTTCTACCACCTATATTGGCGATATCCGTAGAAAGGGCCCAAGAAACCCGAGCTTTTCGCCACGAAAATGTAAGTTGTATTATTTCTTCGCTTCATTTTCATCTTGATCCTGTTTCTTCCTATTCGATTTTCTGACACACCCTTCATACACGCTTGCAGCAAAGCCACGTCGGGACTGTGGCGAGATTTTAGTTCCCATACGGTTTTTCACAATCGGCAAAAAATCGGGAGTGCTTTTTATCTTTTATTTTCATGATAGTGAAATAAAATTTATTGAAAACCTTTTCTCTGATAATATAACTACATAGAAATATAGGAGGGCTTAAATTTAGAGTTAATATCTATTGCAAAAAGAGGAAAAACCTTGGGAAAAAACCCAAGATGCAAAACCTGCCGCCCTTAGTCCCACTTTCACTACTAGGTCAATATTTTGTATTGACTCAATAAACCTCGCTTACACTTATATGATCAATTCATAATTGACCTTGCACTGGGAAGTACCTTACTGCAGCAGTTTTCTTCCAATGGAAAGTCAATGCAGAAAAGTGTCTTGAGCAGCTCAAGCCAAGTCAAGGTGCCATCACTTACACTTATGCATGATCAATTCATAATTGACCTTGCACTGGGAAGTACCTTACTGCAGCAGTTTTCTTCCAATGGAAAGTCAATGCAGAAAAGTGTCTTGAGCAGCTCAAGCCAAGTCTAGGTGGCATATCCCCCCAAAAAAAGGGGTCTAAAAATTCTACTAAACAAAATTAAAAATATCTTATGGAAGAATTATATTGCAATGAGACTATAGATTATCTTGATTTATTTTGAGGTAGGTTTAAAGCTGGTTTCGCTAATTGAGAAGTTTCCCCAGCAACCAAGAGGGCGACAGACACCCATTTTCAGTACTGACTAATTTTGGTTTGCAGCTGTATGTGAGTGAACCCAAGAGTGTGTTCAATGTCCAGTTTCAAATTTATACGCCAACATGAATCATGATACAAAACGCAATTACAAAACGCTAATATAAAGATCTTTCCCGGTCGTAAAAATAAACGTGTTTCAAATCTCGATTCGTAGGAAAATTTAAACGCCGAAAAAGATGCGTTTTGAAACACAATCAGCTTCAATTTTACGACCTTGAGCATTGCGATTGCAACGAAATGCGACACTGAACAGGATTGAGTGATCTCGCAATGGAAGCTTCCGGTGCGAGTGAAAAAAGGAGAAGATGTTTGTTTTTTGAGAGCGGGGAATTTAAAGACGATGGAAATATATAATCAGCTTTAAATTTTTGACAATGAACGGTGCACCGCTGATCGCGTTTGTGTTTGTGTTTTGTAATTGCGTTCATGATTCATGTTGGCGTATAAATTTGAAAACTGGACATTGAACACACCCTAAGAGTGTATGCCTTCATAAACACGTGCAGAATCATATATCATGTCAGGCTGTGCTTTGCTTAAAATGGCTGCATGCTGCCCTCTTGGTTGATTTAAAAAAAAAAAAATCAGCGAAATTCACATACTAACGGATGAACATCGTCCTCACTTATCCACTGACTCGGTGATATTCCATGGTTATATCCTTATGTCCCCGATGTCCTATATAATTTACAAAGTTTACAAGTAACTTATTTTGACGTTGCAGTGCGGATTTCTCCTTTTGTTTTGTTAATTATTCAAATCTGCTCTAATCCCGAGAAGAAACTCACACTCTAAAAATGAAATGGTTGAAAATGGGTAAATCATCCTTTAAAAGGGACCAAGACCAGCATTTTCGAAAAAGATTGAAAAGAGTGTAAAAAACATGTTTTAAGAATCCGTTTCCTTTTGTAAATTGATTATTTCAAACCTAAACTAGTATGTTCTAAACAAAATACAATCTATAGACATGTTCTGTTGTATTATTCGATCTCTCCGTTTCTGTTTCTTTACCAGAATGTTCCATCTTCGTACAAGAAAGCATACAACATCTTAAAGAGAGCGAACGATTTGCAAGCCCGGTCTGCACATTCAAACAACGAAGGTTAGTATATATATAGTTTGAAGTAAAAGATGTCCATAAACTTAATTGATGTGAAAGAGAGAGAGAGAGTTGGTTGGTTGGTGGATGGGCTTTGGATAGCCCTTTCGAATTTGCGTTGAGAGCTAGAGCCGAAGATCGATCCCAAAATTATTTGCGCCAAAAGAGGGATATAAATAGACAATTATGTCTACAGGGGGAAAAAAATACATTATTACGAGGAGAGCTACAGGCAGTAAGGAACTAGAGAGGGGAAGAGACATATCTTTCCAATTTCCAAAGAGAGTTTTGGATAAAATTCCATTTTATTGTGTTTGATTGGGAATAAAATACAGTTGCCAGAGCCAGAGTTATCTCTCCGCTTTAAGCAAAATAAAACAAGGCCCTAATCCCCAACATTTTTTCTGGAGCTAATCTGCATGTATGAAGAAATATGATGCGATCACCAATTTTG
Organism: Paracentrotus lividus; assembly: GCA_940671915.1. Taxonomy (NCBI): domain Eukaryota; kingdom Metazoa; phylum Echinodermata; class Echinoidea; order Camarodonta; family Echinidae; genus Paracentrotus; species Paracentrotus lividus. Next base: position 28,344,284 of record CALNVZ010002100.1, on the reverse strand, counting down.
TAAAACGAGCAACAGCAGCTGTAACATACAACTTCGTTTTCCAAATCGCTGTGTCATAATAATCTCTCATCTTACCCACGATAGCATCAAAGCCATGTCGGGACTGTGGCGAGATTCTAGTGTGAAGACTAATTGCGTTTCCATACGGTTTTTCACAAGCGGAAAAAATCGGAAGTGCTTTTTATTCTTTATTTTCATGATAGTGAAATCAAATCTTTTGAAAACCCATTCTCTGATAAATATATATAACTACACAAAAATATAGGAGGGCTTCAATTTAGAGTCGATATCTATTGCAAAAGAAGAAAAATCTTTGGGGGAAAACCAATGGGCCGAGATGCAAAACTTGCCACCCATAGTCCCACTTTCACTACGAGGTCAATATTTCGTATTTACATAGAATCCTAGGAGTGATCTTACCAGTTCCCTTTCCTAATTTTACTTGCCCTTTCTAATCATCTCTACCATTCAGCTGGCGGAGGAGAGGTTCATGAGCACACACCCGATGACGGCCATGATCATGATCATGATAATGATTTTTTCCATATCCATGTGCACACACCTGGTGACGGCCATGATCATGACCATGATCATGATTTGTTCCATGTCCATGTGCACACTCCCGATGATGGCCATGATCATGATGACGATGTGTTCCATGTCCATGTGCACATACCCGATGACGGCCATGATCATGATGACGATTTGTTCCATGCCCATGTGCACACACCCGATGACGGCCATGATCATGATGACGATTTGTTCCATGTCCATGTGCACACACCCGATGACGGCCATGATCATGATGACGATTTTTTCCATGTTCATTTGCACACACCAGGTGAAGGCCATGATCACGATGTTAACGACGGTGAGAACGCCGTAAAAAAACTGTCTTCGTCAGAGGATGTGAACGCAGCGCTACATCATGTTGTCAACAGTGCTAATGGTATGTGAGAAAAGGTTCAGGACATCTCCCCCGAGGACAACTCCCCCGGGGACAATTCCCGGAGGACAGCTCCCCCGGAGGACAAACCCTAACCCTAACCCTAACCCTAACCCTATGTCCTCCGGGGAGCTGTCCTCGCGGAATTGTCCCGGGGGAGTTGTCCTCCGGGGGAGATTTCCTGATACGCGTGAGAAAAATATGCATTTAGTTATCAGTCTATTCTATTTAATGCATAGAGTCTGTCCTTCTTAAATATATAAGTATTACTTAGATTGGGTATAGATTTGAAAATAAGGGGTGCAGGCCCGAAAGTGGGTGGGGGGTGGGGGCGCCGAATTTGTCCGACTTTAGAATGTACTGTCAATGAGCGGTTTTCGATTATAGGGGGCGTCCCATGTGCCCCCGCTTGGATCCAACCGCCACTAAAACTTTTCCATTGGTACCTGTTTATCCCCCTGTTTACTGAATTAAAATATTAATCATTCACTTAAACATGGCAAATACAGCCAAAAACACAAAAAGATATACAAAACGAGACTATTTTGTTTAAAACGTACCAAGTCATTAATTTAAATCTCCAGCTTCCCACCAAGGTAAAATAAACGGCAAAATAATTGGTAAGATGGTATTATGAGCACATAGCTTTCGCAACGTAAAGCGCCAGAAAATGAGCTACGATCATCCCATTTGTATTAATCAAACCACACTAGTGTTTATTTCAATAAAAATTTCAAGCTATACCTACCAAAAATTATGTCAAGTGAGTTCATCCAAAGATAAACAGAACCTCCCACCTTGGTGGAAAATTCGATTATTCTTGTCGATGTTTTTAATTCCCATTCTGAAATGAAAAATTAATGATTAAATATATCTGATTTTAAAGGAAAGAATCGATCATGAGCTGAAATCTTGTTGCTTATTGACTGATTATAATGACTGACCGAAAATTATTATTTTCTTTCTATTTTTTCTCTCGTTCAGGTAATGGGAATCCTCCTCCAATAGACCCCCAGATCAAATTGGAAGTATCCGAAAGTAAGTGTTTATCCCATTTGAATTTCCTTCAAACGAGCTCCGCTTTGTGATATTACAAATACATCAGTGTATTTTTTTGTATTAAATAATTTTTATTATAATCGTAGAGTATCATTGTCCAAGACATTTAATTGCAGAGTGGATAAGAAATTGTTGAACAAAGCATGGATACTACTAGAACTTCTAGTAGTATCCATGAACAAAGTAATCGGAAGCATTCGGAATATTTTAACTTCTGGGCAATTCCAAGCAAAACGGGACATTGAGCTGAAACTTTAATGTGGTGCTGTGCCTTTGAAAATGCAAATTAGAATCTGAAATTACCACAAAGGCTTCTTTACAATACAACCAATCATTTAAGTTAAAAAATTATGCGATTCAGTTTTCCTGCGCTGAATAATTGATCAAAACCAAATTTGCACATATGGGACTATGGTGCTTTAAATGTCTCTTATTCTTATATCTAGTCAGTTTTTGCCGATTTTGGGAGGCTTAATGTAATTATCATGGACTACTCTAATAATACATTTCTCCTCACGAAAATGACCGGGAAACCAGATGTCACTCCGTAACCGTCACACCGTAACCGGACATGGGTTCAAGTTTTAAGTCATAATTAACAAAAAATTTCAACCAATTTTCTTATGCAAGGCAGCATATTATACCTAGAATAACATAGAATCCAATCGATAACTAAAAATTGCGATAGCCATTTAAAGTTTACAGAGTTTAAGCAAAATGTTTTCTGCTCAAATATGCATGTCCATTTTGCGTCACTCCGTAACCATGATTATGAATATTGATATCTCTTTAATTAGAGCATCACTATAAAAAAAATCATCATTTTGAAAAGAGGGTGCCATCAGCTTTTGTCATGAACCATTTCCTTGTACATAAAGATTAACATATGGATGATAAATTTGTTTGAATGCTGAAATGTTGCTTCTGAATGTCATTCCGTTACCTTGGAACTCGCCATATACATTAGGGGTTGTTTTACGATCAGGGTACACCGTCGAAAATTGCCTTCTTTGCAACATAAAAAGAAATATAAGTACTGTCACCTCAAATCTACTATTGGGCACTATAAAAGAAACCTACAAGAGAAAAAATTATTGAAATACACATTTATTTCTAAAAAATTGACCATATGTGGCACAATTGCTGTCTCATTTTATTTTTTTTCTAATTTTGAGCCAGCGTATATTGGTTATTAGCAATCATAAGGCTTGTTTTTTCCAATCAGAATTGACTACTGAAATGCGATGGCTTAAAAACTGAAACCCCAGAAGCTACAGTTAATTTGATTTTTTTGTGCCCATTAACCAAAAATAGGGTGCCAAATCTGTCAAAAATGTCCCCTCCTAATTCGGTGTTTTTACGCATAGTTAGACGTTTTTGTCTGTAAGAACACTTGGATATATGCAACAAACTTATAATATCCACTTCGCCCACATCCACTTATTTTTCAGACAGTTCACGTTACAACGTTGTCAAATCACGTTCCGTCAAAAAGCGTCCTCTCCGAAAAATGAAGCAATTGACTTTACGTGTAATAAAACATTTGAACCCCTATAGAAAAAATCAGTTGGTGACCTCAAGCTTCAAAATTGAAAAGCGATATCATTTCTAGAACACACACCAAAAAAAATTTAGGAAAAACAAGACATCTTTTTTTTTTTTTTTTTTGGGGGGCGGTGGGATGGTTGTTCAGCCTCAATGTAAAAATCGCCCACTACATAAAAATGCCCTCAAATGTTCACAACCACGTCAACCACAAATGTAAAAATTGCCCCTCAAATGTCACAACACGTCAACCAGAAATGTAAAATGCCCTCAAATGTCACAACATACACCAAAAAATGTAAAAGCCCCCTCAAAGTCAAGAACACGTCAACCACAAATGTAAAAATGACCACTAATGTCATAACATGTCGACCACAAATGTAAAAAGTTTTCATTTTAACCAATTAATGTCTGAACATGTCAACCGCAAATGTTAAAATTCATTCCATGTATCATAATAATGCGGAATGTGAACAAAACATTTTCAATTAATATTACACACATGCATACTTCCATAGATACATA
>CALNVZ010002100.1:28268683-28314992 GCA_940671915.1 Paracentrotus lividus | reverse complement strand
TAGATAGAGACCCAGAAATAGGAATTACTAAATGGATAACCCTCCCTGGGGTATTCATAGCGGCCCATACCCCCTCCCCACCTGACAAAAAAAAATGGTAGAAAAGGTGCCTTAAAAACTTTAAGTGAGTAAAACAATTTTTAAAGATTCAATGTGCCCCCTAGTATATCCTGATCCGGACTAGAACCCTTCTAACAATCCGTCAAGTAATAAAAGAGTTCATTTCTGTTTCAATATACTACAACACAATCACTCTTTACTCTATCATCTCTCATCCCTCTAGAAAAAAAATACCAAATTTTACATCAACAAAGAATTAGTTTGAAATTATCTTCTCCTGCAGACTGTCTTCTTGTAGTAATGCAACAAAATAACAATGTCGAATAACGACAAAATCTCAACTCTTGAGAAACTATATTATGAAAACATGACTCATTTGTTACTAGTACTTGGAATGATTTGCAAAAACGGTGAGCATATTGTTAATTCTAGTTAACACCTTCACGATACATTAAAAAAACATATACGCCAGGTCACCTCATGTTTAATCTGGGAGCAGGACACGTCATGTTTATCAGAGAAGTGGGCGTAAATATGTAAAGCATTTATGTTATCCAACCGTCAGAGTGGTCCGAGCCCTAAGTCCCTGGCTATTGAAAATTCAAATCCATGTCGTTCACAAATCAAAATAAAAAAACTATAAATAGAGATCTGATCAAAAGCGACAAAAAGAAGGGAAATTCTTCGTCCTTTCAAAAAGTTGAAGCAAACGCGCAAAATTTGCATTCAAAACGATGTGCGAGTGCACCGTTTTGTCCCAATAAAGAGCCATGCTGATTACCGCTCACCATATGTACCTTATTATGCATTCTTTTAACTTAGATCATATTGCCCCGCACATAATACTCTTCAATCGGGCCTGGTCCATATTCAATGGTTCATCTCAACGCATAGAATGATTAATGAAGACAACTTCCGTCGCCGACACAGACAAGATATAAACACTGCCTCGGATCTTAAACCATTTTATTCCCTCGTTTTGTGTTTTTTTTGGTATTTGTCTCTTTTTCGCTGCTAGTTTCATTCACTTTCAACAATCGCCAGTAAAACATGAGATAAGACAGCATAGTAGCCTTTCCCTCTTTTAAATAGGCAAACCAAACTCCATTATTTCAAACGCCTTCACGATTAATGTGTCATGTTTGTTCTAGCTGAATAAATCTATGAAAAAAATCCCAGCATTAATCCTATCAAGGTGCATCAATATTGGTTCATACACTGTAAAATAATATTCAAATACAGTGTTTTCCCATACCATAAAATTTTTACAATACATGATATTCTATATTTTGGAATAGAACCAATGAACAAACATCGAATCTAGAAATATAATCAGAGGCAAACACGAATGTACTGAATGACTCGCAACCCATCATACAGAATCCCCACACAAAGCATACATCCAAAGATGGTGGACACTAACTCGCTTTTCTCAAATCACATCATTGGGTGCTCGTTAAAAAGTCTCTATCGATATTTTATTGCAAATAGTCGCATTCATGTCAATCCTCTCTCTGAAAACTTTTGTGCTCTAACTTTTTTCTTTTTCTTCTTGAATAATACGAAGCTACGGATTTTATCCAATTCATGAAGGGCGTAGATGCCCTATCCCCAATTATAGGGACTATGTTTTGTAAGATTTAAATCAACATTTATTAAGCGACTCAAAACGAAGCGAATGAATCGTGTTTTCGTCTTACATTTAAAGCAATTTTACAGGGATATTTTCATCTAATTAATTATCGTATTACCTCTTTGTGAGTAGTTTACAATGATACACTATTATGTTATAGTAAAATGAAGCAGATTTTTACTCCAATTACACAAGGATCATTCCCACTTTTGATCACATAAACATTAAATATGGAAGCCCCACCCCCCCGAAAAAAAAAACTAGTTGTTTACCTGTTAACCATCTCACATACTCATATTAATTTGTAAGGTTGTGAACATTTATTATGACAATTATGTACAGTTAATTGTCTTTTGGACACAATATTACCATCTGTACATTCTCTCCGACTATTTGAAAGCTTTCCCAAAACGCCGTATATATCTGAATTGCCTTGAACCGCCGACACAATGACGTGTTTAAGAATTTTACTTATTATATTTATCATAAGTTTTTTTATTAAAGAAAAGTGCCGACTGTCATGACCATTGATCAAGCAAAGTATAAAATGGGCGGGGGAGATATGAACTATGATACAAACCTGGAATATTGTTGACAATATAGGAGTGGGCTAGTTAGTTCAAGTCCAAATGGCTTAAATATCTTTGTAATCTTTGTCCATTATAGCCATGTGTGTAGACGAAGCGACCATTCGAAGAGGAAGGAGATAATCTCCTCTCCTTAATATGCTTTATAGTCCAATTTTTAACCCACTCAGGACCTATGTTTGTGGTTCAAACCCACATACTGCCATATAAGCCCGATCTCAAACGCAGCCGCACATTTCATTTGGGGTTATTTTTTTAAGTGTGAGACGTTTACAAGGCACATAGCAATTAATATCGTCGTATTATCTATTTAGTAAAGTGTTACAGTTTTAATCTGTTGGATTAAAAAAATACTGTCTGGTTTCTCCATGACTACTTGTTAAGTTCGATGATTACAGTCTTTCCAAAATAGTAAATAGCTTTATGAATCAATGAGAGTATTAATATACAAAGAGTGTGTAAGAATGTTAATCCAATGAATATTTTATTTCAAATGATGTAGAATTACAATGAATATAGCTGTGAAAATAATTTGTCTCGTTGGTTGAAAGATTTTTTTTTCTATTCCCGTTAATCTTGTTCTCGTTCCATAATGTCAATTAAGGTCGTATTACAATAAAAGCTCCTTTACATACATAATAAAAAATAATTATAAAGTGACGGTGATAGATTGATCGACCAACATTCAGAAACATTTGTTTGTGTGAGCTATAGGGTACATGCAGGTAATATGGGATCAGCAGTAATATGCGGACACCTGAAGCAAATCATGTCGTGACCGGTTCGACCGTGACGATGAACCGTGTGGCAACACTCATAATTTGTTATATGAACTGTACACGCAAAAATATCGTCGCCTGAGAGCATCTAATGCCGAAAATTCTCTAGAAAATTGCTGAAAACCCAAAAGGTAGGTAAACTTTACGGCCATTTTTTACTGATGTAAAATTTGATATTTCACAGAATGTGATGCGTGAAGCAGTGTTTGAGGGGTAACCTCCAATGTTTTGATATTTTAGTAAGCTTATAGTTTCTATTTGTCATACTAGGCGTGACAGGTGAAATTTTGTTTTAGGAAGGGTGCATGTTGCATTAATGCACTTGCCTGACACGCAACATTAGTGCAGGTAATATCGGACATTCCAAAATGGCGGAAATTGATTCTTGGCTACTTAGTATTGTGGAGATGGCATCAATCCTTTGCTACATTTTTTAGGGTTATTCACAGTATATAAATAACTTATTGTAGCCTATATTGGACTTGGATAATGGAAAATAATATTAAAATTAATATTTAAAAAAAAGAAGATAAATATACAAAATACGATAACAATAAAATGATATAGTCAAATGGTTTACTTGAAGGGTCTTATAATTCAAATTATATCTTAAAGTAATGATTTTCAACATTTAAAGCAATTCCAGACATGGTCTAGAGTCAATTGTAGTTTTAAACGCTTACATCTAAATACATGTCCCATATTACCTGCACATGCAGGTTATATGGCACTTTGTAATGACGTGAACATTTTGAATATTGCAGACAGCGGGGTTTGGGAGAATTGTGTTTTCTTCACAATAAAAGTTAGGAGCCAGTTTAGTTATTGATTCATATAAACAAAGATTGGACTGATGTGTCATTTCTAATATTTATGCAAATTAGCAAATGAGCTTAGGGGTCCATATACCTGCATTACCCTATTTGGGTGATTATGCGTGGGTGTGGTGCATGGTGGGTGGGTTATATGTGGGGTGTGTTACAGAAATCTAAAGAAATTGTGTGTGTGTGTGTGTGTGGCTTGTCTGTGTGGTCTGTGTTGAAATGTCACAAGCGTGGTGTGTCTCTCTCTTTCTCGACGACTATTGAGTCGCGAAAAGAATTCGTGTTAATGTAAATATTTAAATATTTTCATAAGCCCACAGTAAACGTCAAATATTCGCACTGATTGTATTACCTCATTAGCTCTTTATATCAATCCGGAAATTCCATTCAAAAGTAAAATTTTGATCGAACGTATATAATCCGAAATAGATAAATCCAACAAATATTGCGCAGATTTCTGTTGTTAAATTCACATATAGCACTCACTCAGAATATATCCCAGTGTCCTATATCCCAGAATTAAACTCAACATGAACTGCTCCGAAGGAATACTTTGCTGGACTAATTCCAAATCGTGCGAAATCTTACTTTAAACATTTTTCTAAAAATTGAGCCAGAAACACAAATCCATTCGGTCCCCGATGGATTCCTATAAGACAGTTATAAAATCTTCATAACAGAGAAAAGGACCAATTATGAGTGTAATCATGGCAAAGATTGTCCCAATTCCACCTGCAATTGGAGTCGAATATTTCTTGCTAGGGTCATATGACTTCATTTGATGAGGTTACTGAAAGGTTTCCTACAAATTGGGGTGCTATTTATTTCCAGTACGGGCAAGATAATATGAATCAATAGTTTACCACACATACTAATATGTGGGGGGGGGGGCACGAACACAAATAATTTCATTTGCCATTGAGACAGATGACTTAAATACCACAATTAGACAATAATTTTGAAAAATTTTCTTCATTTTATTTCTCATTTGCATATTATTTTATATTCTCAACCTGCAGTTGGTTGTATCCAATTTTCTACCAAATTGGAGAGGAAAATGCATCAAAATTAGTTTAATGACCCTCGATCTGCATAACAACATGAGCAAATAAATAATCTTTGAAGATAAGTGACCAGGAGACCTACGGCCTAAAGTTTCATTAGAGGGACTTGATAATCAAGATGAATGCCCACCAAAGGGCACTATCAGATCAACTTGGTTTCGAACCTCCCGACAAACTACTTTTGGAATTTCACTTCAGTTCATTTTTAAAATGTAGTTCAGACACTTTCCAGGGAAAATAACATTCATTAAAATGCTCTCTACGCGTAACTAACTAGGATATGCTTCCAAATAAACAAATAAACTAACATTGATGTACAGTATTTTAACTTAAGGTTTGGCTATTGAAAAACAAACCGTCAACAAACGGAACAGACATATGGGTTTGTTTGTCTTTTAAATAAAAGCGTTATTTAGTGGTTCACTGTGTTACATGATATCAGCTACCAAATTGGAGACGTGGCTTTCTCATTTCAATCTATATTCGAATCATTTCTTTCTCTATAACGATTAAGGTGTCACATTGGATAGGAGGGATCGTTAGTCCAACAAGGCGACTAGTTGTTATAAAAGAAAGCATGGGTTGACTTCTAATCGTATAATGGGTCTACGAGCCTTTCCCAAACTGAAGTAATCGATAGTTTCCATTACCAAAGTTTGAAATGCAATCGTCATAGCCAGCCATTGCACGTTTGAAGTACCGACCAATTAGTGACTCCTATCCTTGATTACAATGGGACTGCACAACATAGGACTATCCCCATACACCACGTACACTGAAATGGTTTAAAAATAATGAATAGAGAAAGTATTAGCATTGATTAAATATAGCCATTTAAACATTAACCGTTTTTTAAATTAAAAGTAGCATCCCCAAAAAATAATAATAATAATATATTTGGTATATTTCAATGAGAGTAAAATCTCATTAAAATATACCAACATTTATTGTATAAAACTATGGACTACCAATTACTGAATGATTAGAAATCGGTTTTTAAACAACTAGCTTCCTTTGCCGCGCTTTATCGCGGCAAAGGAAGCTATTCGACGAGAATTTGATAAGTAAATTTACCGTAATATTACTGAACGAAGGGACGTTTTCGTGGAAGGGAATATCATGGAATATTGCCCCCAAACTTTCCCCGGTAAAAATGAATAAATTGCTCATTAGCAAAAGACTTATAAATACTTTATTGCTAACTAGAATAACGGGAGGGAGAAGATATATAATTTCATGTGCCGATTTTAGGTAATTTTTGTATGTTGTTCTGGACGGTAAATTCCGCGTTTGTTTTTTGTTGTTGTTGTTGTTGTTTTTTCTGTGTGTGTGTTTTATGCTCAACATTGCATAGAGGATTTGAATATGAAAAATAGTGAACACGAATGGGAAACTAGCTTTCAGGGGAAATTGTTATGCATTATGTAGCAGGTCGCAGCGTGACAGCACTTTGCAACCAGTAACCACTCTACAGGTTTCACAAGTCAAATATAGAGAAAATCTTTGAGACAGCAATCAGTCAGCATGAACGCTCTGATTTCATTTTATCTGTCGCCTTTGACGCCAGGAGCGACACAACAGACAACTCATCAATGCTATTGTTTTCCTTCTTTGTCATATTTGTGATGAGAGTCCTTCAAACTGAGATTATTTGTTAGCTAAATAAAAAATGATGGCGATTCCAAAATAGTTAGAACTGTAAGGCGCCATGTGGGAATCTGATGGGAACCGACCGACGGCGCGTAGTGTGACGTGCGCGTGACGAACATATTGCATACATCACAGCTTGAGCGCACGTGTCGCGTTTAGAGGGCCGGAAACTTGCTCTTTAAATGTTAAAAATGACAAATATGACTGACACATTGTAGTTTAGTAGGTCTAACACAGTGGCTCATTATATAACTGGCGTCTCTCTAGAATTTGCTTTCCATGATGTCAAATTTGCACACTGCTATCCAAAATTTCATTTCCCAGCAGCAAAAAAAAAAAAAAAAAAAAAAAAAAAATGGTATTTCATTAGTTACTTTATTTTTTATAATGATTGATAAAAAATTTTGAAAAACGTTTAAAGTTACAAATAAAATTTACAGGAATATTATATTGTCGATGTCCTCTCTACAAAATAAACATTTCGTTTAAATTGTACTGAAATGTGTTTTTGCCTGCATAATGAAAAAAAAAACATATTTAGTTGTTTTCCTTGTTTGTATTGCTGGTCATCTGTCTTCATCTGTATCAACTTGCAGGAGAAACAGAAACGCCGTTCTATAATATATGCTTAGTACCAATTTTAGCATAATGTGATTACATATGGACTTCATATTACTAGTAGTGTGTTCCATTTTCGTGTTCTGAATATACAAAGAAAAAAACAACTCGTTGTTAAGTTAAAGAAGCACTATAATAACAAATTCATGTTGCTGTCGTGAAACTTGTAATATCAAGTTATTTTAGTCGTCAGAAATATGAATATTTATTATATTTATTTGAATTTTGGTGTGCTAGTAGAGATCCTCATCCTTTCTCGCGCCGTCTTCCAGATCCCAACGGTCCAACCAATGAACTTCTTCCCAGTGGATAGAAGCTAACTAGATAAAGGCTACATTTTGAGAAAGATCTGTGGAGGTCATGCATCCAATATTGAATAATTGGGGTTACTTCATTTTCTGAATTAACAGAACTTTACAAAAATGGATACCAAAATGGACCCCAATCAATGATGGGTTGAGAGCGGAATCACAATGACATGCATCATTTCTACCTATGGCATAATGAGCTGTAACCCATTGATCCACATTTTTTCCAGTTTTGAGCTTCTTTTTTTTTTTTTTCTTCATAAATATGAAAAAGTTTTTATATTTCTTTTCTTAATTGTAAATCAGATTACAATTTTCATGAATACAAATTTTTAAAATGTACTCGAATATTCTGAAAGAAAATTTACAAAAAGCCGTATATTCGTGGTATTGAGCACAAACTCATATATATGGAATTCATATAAATTTAGTATAGTACAAATGTCTATATTTGTTAAAATGGCAAATGAGCATGGTTAAATTTTCAATGGAAATGATTTCAACAATTTTCGTGATTTCGATTAATTTTGTTGTTTCAAGCAATCAATCTATACTATAATGATAAGCAATTGAAACTTTATAAGTATCAATCTAAACGCGATTTCCATTACCACGGCTCAGGGTGGGTTTAAGGTATTGATAACAGCTACGAATCAATGATACGGGAAAGAGGACAGTACATTATAGACTGACACAAAGCAACCATTTAAACTAAATAGCTTTAGTTTTCCTCTTCTGCCGCATTAATCCTGGGACTCTTGGGGTGTGTCATGAAGAAAATTAAAAGTATTTTCCGCTATTAATCCATCACTTCTAAGGATCACAAATTGCGACATCTATTCATCCGCGTTGTCGGATCTTGAGACTTCTGAGAAGCAATCCCCTGGGATACATTAGTAAGCCTATTGTTACTTTCCTTCTCTCTTTTCTCACTTTTCTGGTAAGTTCGTGTCTGATGTACGTATCTGTCTAGAGCTCTTTCTCTTAGTATCTCTCTCTCTCCTTCCTCTCTCTGCCTCTCTCTCTCTCTCTCTCTCTCTCTCGTTCTGTCTGTCTGCTGACTATTTCTGTATAAACGCAGATCCAAAGGGCGCCCCTACCCATTATTACAACAAGAGGTTGCTCATTTCTCTCATTTATCTCTCTCACACCACTTTCACACCAATATCGGCATTAGAAACTCACCGAAATCACAATAAAGGACAAGGCAAATCGGAGTTAACTTAGGCTGAACACTCGCCATATTTAGAAACTCACTTTAATAGTCTTTGTTTCAGGCACAAGTACATATTTGTAACACCTCCCCCATAAAAGAGAAAAGTTATAACAAAAACTTTTCGAACAATATGGTTTTTAACACGGTAAAAGTATTTTATACAACAGAATACGATATGTTTCGACATTTCAATACAAAACCACTTCAAATTCCGAAGTTCTGAAAACAAATTATAACACTTTTCTTAGAATCGTTACACAATGTCAAATGGTTTTTATCTCATTATTACAACACAATATACATTTTTGTGTAGACAATCTCAAACTATTATGTTATCATACCAAATAGACATAGTTAACAATACCATCAAAACAAAATGCAATATAATGCATAACATTTTCTTTCTTAGCATATTACATACTCATTACATTTTAATTATCATGCACTTTACCATTTTTGTTGGACCAATCATGCTTTTTGGCCTCACAAAAGTATCATTTACAAAATAACAAATTTTTAACATTTTCCATCAAATGACATATTTGATATAATGAAAAATCAACCTGCAAAGGAAACATGATTAAACATTTATCAATCACAAAAATGTTCATATTCTTTGTCAGTGATATTTCTTTGTTGTGTTATTTATTTGTATCAATTTACAAAGAAAACCAATGATTTTTCTTTTGTTGTTTTTTGTTTTTGTGTGTGTGTGTGTACTTCTGTTTAGGTGTAGTATTTTGCTAGCGCATCTCCTGTAACACCTTTTTGCCAACTCTTTCAACTTGCTCACATTCACTCTCTAACAATTATTTCGATCGAACGGCCTCGCCATACTGTTTGTTAAGAGTGGAAATGTACTATTTACGCGCATGCGCAAACTTAAATTAAATCTTTATCCTAAGATTTACTATCGAAACGATTTAACGGTTTAAACTTGCCTTAAGACTAACATAAAACCAAATGGCCCTGCAAATTTGCAGTATTTTCGAAACAAACGAATACCTGGCTTTACCATTAGCCAACAACAACGGGAATGTACTGGAAGAAACTTTCCAAACTTATCAAAAACAATACACTTCAAAGTTGCTTCATTAACTCGTCTGGACAAGCTCCGAGACACGACACCGCTTGGACAGACTCCGAAAAACGATACCGCCTGGACCAACCCCTAAATGACATCGCCTGGGCCGACTCCGAAGGACGACATCACCTGGGAAAAACTCCGAGAGACGACTAATAAAACAACAATCAAAGTTTCTTACAATCAATACAAATACGCCTGGACCAACCCCCTAGATGACATCGCCTGGGCCGACTCCGAAGGACGACATCACCTGGGAAAAAACCTCCGAGAGACGATTTATACCAATTAACAACACAAAATCCTTACGATCAATACGAATACGCCTGGACCAACCCCTAGATGACATCGCCTGGGCCGACTCCGAAGGACGACATCACCTGGGGAAAACCTCCGAGAGACGATTTATACTACCAACACAAATCTGCTAAATTTCGTCGGGACAAACTCCTAGACGATATCGCCTGGTCCGACCGAGGGACGACATTGCCTGGATAAACTCCGAGGGGCGACATCGCCTGGGCTGGGACGACATCGCCTGGGCAACCCCTAAACGACATTGACTGGACCGACTCCGAGAGACGACATCGCTTGGGAAAACTCCGAACGACGATATTAGCAAAGCGCCTAATAGGCCGAGCCCAATCATGTTATGCATAGACCACATTTTTGATGCCGGGTCTGACTCCGAACGACAACGAAAAGCGCTACACAACCGGCCAGCATAGGCTACAATCACAACGGATACAAGTACAACACACAGTCTACATCTACCGCTGATTACATGCTACACGTATACGGTACGGTAGCCTAGGCTATTCAATACACTAGAACTATGAAAACAACAACACTAGAAAAGTTTCACTTTCAAAGCAAAATCAAAGCAACGAAAACACGGCTTGTTTTTGTCCGTTCACGGACTTTAGCCCCCATATTACAAACAAGAGGTTGCTCATTCTCTCATTTATCTCTCTCACACCACTTTCACACCAATATCGCATTAGAAACTCACCGAAATCACAATAAAGGACAAGGCAAATCGGAGTTAAACTTAGGCTGAACACTCGCCATATTTAGAACTCACTTTAATAGTCTTTGTTTCAGGCACAAGTACATATTCGTAACACCCATGGACAAGGCATATCTTTTTAATGTGTGTTTGATTTTAAAGTCCATTTTCACATGCAAAGTAGCTACTAGTACTAGTTTGAAATATGTATTGCAAGGTATAAACTCTATTGAAAACAAAGAAATTAGAAGAAAAACATATATGCCTATAATTCATTTTTTTTTATTTTATTGTTTTTTTGGTTACATTTTGTCACATAAAAAAAATGGGAAAAATAAAGGAACAAATGACTTAAAATTTGAGTGAAATGGTTTACCAATTTGTGGTTTCAAAAAATTTCTTAATTTTTAGAAAAAGTCACAACATTTTGTTTATAATGATTAAGAATATAGAAATAGCCTATAAAAATATGGTAAGGGGTACATCCCCTAACCACCACCCCGGTCTTGATAGGGTTAAAGGATTGTGGACATTACTGTACTTGGCTTATTCTCTCATATTACACATTACACATTGATAAATTAATGAAATAAAATTTAATTAATTGAATTAATTAATAGATTAATGTGTAAAAAAAAAGTTTACACATTGTGTAAACGGGATTAAAAATTATGCGAAAGATTATTGGGCAAGCGAACGTGAATCGAATAGCGTTCTCTATGGCTACTTCTTTACATTAAATTCATAATTATTACTGTAAGAGAGCTTAGTATAGGAAAGTGGTCTAATAATTATTTTCCTTTTCCGCATAATGCGGCGGTCACAACTCGTCGTAGGCTACGGGGCACGTGCCACCAACGTAGCCTGCGTCGTATGTACAATGCATGCACAGGTCGTTGGTCAATTTCTGCGATTCCTACGTTTCTGTAGTAATGCGGCGGTCACAACTCGTCGTAGGCTACGGGGCACGTGCCATCAACGTAGCCTGCGTTGTATGTGCAATGCACGCACAGGTCCTGGGTTAACTTCTGCGATTCCTGCGTTTCTGTAGTAAGGGTATTGGAAAAACTTCCTGCACGTCGTACATGCATTGCACCTGCGAGGTACCTCCGCTGCACGAATTTTCTACGAAATCCATCGTAGGGAGTTGCACGTCGAAGGTACGGCGAGTTGTGACCGCCGCATTAGGGTATTGGAAAAACTTCCTGCAGGTCGTACATGCAACGTGCCATCGAGGTACCTGCGCTGGACGATTTTTCTACGAAATTCATCGTAGGGAGTTGCACGTCGAAGGTACGGCGAGTTGTGACCGCCGCATAAGCTGTACGTACGATACGTTTCCTAGTCCTGCAATTCTCGCATAGTGAATTGAATTATCTTTTTGAAGATGGCGCCATACACCATTTCTGTCTCTCCTGATTGATTTTTGTTGGCAAACTGCGGATCGACTTCTTTTTAATCGGTGAGTGGTGGTGGGATTAATACAATCTTGACCCAATCGTGCATGCCATGGGCAAACTGTTGTTTTATCAAAAGAAAAAGAAAGAAAGAACAATAATACCAATAAAAGAAATATCAGTTAGTCATTTTAGAGTGGACATTGACTGTTGATATTGAATATAATTATGTTAAGTAGGCCTACATCATTAGATGATTGAGAACATTAATCATTAGATGATTTTCAGAGCGAAAGACGTACACTACGCACGCTCGGAGTATTTTTATTCGAAATTGATGACGCGTTTGGATAATTTGCTCGTCTGCCATCTACGATGAAGTTGGTTGTGGTACAGTGATAGTTTTCATAAATTGTGTGTTTTAAATCGCTCTTTATCTCTCTCTCTCTCCCTTTATACACTACCCTCTATCAGGTTCAGTTGTCTTCAAAGCTATACTTTACACAGTTACGGATCCCAGCGGGGCGCAAGATTTGTTAAAATTTTTAATAGAAGAAAACTGGCGCTTGCAACCCCACTTCAAAATTTCTGTCTATTGTCTCCCTTTCATCTATCTTGATTCACGCTTGCATGTGTTTATTTTTTGTTAATGGTTATCATCATTTCAAGAAGGAATTACTTAGAAATTAGAGGTCATTCTATATCTCTAGTGGCGTAGACAGGTCCTCGAATGTGGGGGGGATGATTCGTGTCCAGAGACTCATATTGCCAAAATTTGGAGGTAAACGAAACTGTGTTTTTATGTATCTATATGTTTCAACAACAACAAAGAAGGGGCAAAAAATGTAGCTGCGGGGGGGTTTGCGCCGAATTCCTCACTATATTATATTTCAGGCGAGCGCGAAGCGCGAGCGGAAATTTTGAGGTAAACCAGACGCCTGTGTTTTTTCTTGTATCTATACAACAACAGAAGGGGCAAAAAGAGCCGATATTGGGGGTTATAATCGAATTTCCTCAGCAAATATATACGATTCCAGGCGAGGCGCAAGCGCGAGCGAAAAAATTGAGGCAAACAAGAGGTTTTTTTTTTTTTTTTAATCTATAGGCCTACACATATAGAAGGGCCAAAAAAGGGCCGATTTAGGGGGTTGCGCGCCGAATTACCTCAGCAATAACAAGGCTTGCATAATAAAAATATGAAAATTAAACAAACATGCCGTACCAGAGAAGGGTTTATGTGCACATTTTCATTTCCTGTAAGCGAGCGCGAAGCGCGAGCTAAAAGAGCAATTTAGCCTGAGCCCGATTTTTTATCCACAAGAGGGTTTTCTGCAAAATAACACGAGAGCTGCATAGGCCTACACCTCTGCAAATATTATTTTGAAAATACAATTATAAGTAGGAATACAATTAAAATAAACATATAGGGGTAAATAGACTAATAGAATAAAACTCTAAGGGAGAAAAACAAAATAATTTCCCTGGAAATAATAAACATAAGTATAGGCTAGGCCTAAATAATAAATAAATATATAATAGATATAGAAATAATTAATCTAAATTTAATAATGATATAATAATAATAATAATAAAAATAATAATAATAATAATGATAATAATAATATGCGAGCGCAAAGCGCAAGCGAAAATTTTTAGAGCTCCGTGGAAGAAAAGAGAAGTGTGCAAAGCCCATTCAGCTTAAAAAAATCATATCACCCTGTGAAAAGTGGGGGGATGATTGTACATGCCATCACCCCCACCACCTTTTGAGTTGGGGGGGATGCATCCCCCATCCCCCCCGCTGCTCCTACGCCCCTGCATTCTAATAGCATTTTCCGCTCTGCACTTCCGCTCTCATCATTATGTAGTTTAAAAAAGAGATAATCATTTCAATCAGAAATTTTTTTAAAGTAAAAATAATGTACTTAAAATGCACTGCCTTCAGGTTTTGACAGGGCAATGTCTTTGCTTGCAAATGAGCTCATCGTAAGGGTCACCCTTTTTTCTTCGGGGAGTGGGGTTCCTCTATATATTTAAATAGTCAATCCTCAGCCCATTAAAAAAATATAATTTAACTAAAAAATTATATTTTTTTGCCTAAATCAAGACACACAAACTAACCATCTCAAAAAAGCTTTGAATGAATTCCGAATAAGTATGTATTGTGTAGTTTTCTTTGATTTTGGTTGGTCGTACTTCAATCACAACACCCACCCACCTCCACCCCATCCCTCCCCCCCCACCCCCTCGTCTAACGAAATTAGGATAGGGGGAGACATGACATGTGACATTCACAAGAGGAACCATACATTGTCTGCGATAATTGTTTCCGAACTTTATTTGGCTCAGCATGTAGCCTGTGCTAAGAGGGTTAGGTATTTGCTTGCAATAGGGTTTTTATGTTAAGTGTATGGTAAGGTATATTGCTGAATCGAGGGTTGAAGGTGGTCATTCGATTATAGTGTACATACTTTACACCAGAGCAATTGTTGCCGGAGCAAATGTCATGGAATAAAAGAAAAACTAATAAAAACTACTACCTGTGTCTTAAGATGGCGCTATGTAAGTAAATTTCATAGCGATAGACTGACGGTGAAGATGATAAAAAAGAAGACCGTTGCGATCTCAAATGATGTCGTCTCATCTGTATCAATAGTTCATTCCCTCGGGTATAAAGGGTTAAATGACACATCACGTTCGCCTTATCTACATAATTTACAAGTTTTGGCTGTCACATATATCATTTTAACTTTTTCATTTTTTTAAAATATTTATTTGGTGTAACTATTTTATTTGTTTATTTTAAATTAGCTATTTCACACAAAGTATGAAGAATGAACAAAGAAAACGGGACTATACTAGTCAGTTTCCCTCTTTGCTTGAAAAGTGAATACATTTTTACATGGGAATTGCATGAACAGTAATTATACAATATTATAAAGCACACGATATGAGCTCTGTAAACATAATGATTTCATAAAATTATTTTCAAAGATTAATAAAGAATGCAGCCCTAAATGATGAGACGCACCGTCATTTCCTGTAATCATCATACTCACTTATCCAGCTCTTTGCCAGCAAAAATCTTAAATAACGACATGATCAAAATGATTATTCAACCTCACAATTTAATAATGTCAGTAAATGATATTCGAACAACGATTATTAGACTCAGGAATGGTATAATCATAAACAAGACATTTTTTGAAAATTGTCCAGATGGTCTATGTGATATTATATTTTTAGAAATAATCAAACGGTTCACTTGTCGTAGGCGTTAAAACAAATCCGAATAAAATAAAAAAAATCAAACAAAATTTCGATGATTTGTCAAGAATTTGACAAATGCGCACTCTGAATTTAATTAAAAGCTCAAGATGCTCGTATTACATTTGTTGATTCAAAATTAAGCGAAGGCGATTGATCTTAAAGACTCAAGTTTGGCGGAGATAGATTGGATAGCCCTCGTAAAAGATTACCAAGTGTGAGGTGTGTATTACAAAGCCAAGATACCAATGAGTGTATCAAGAGACAAATCATACAGAAATTGCTGGCGTTTAACTGCGGTTGTTATGGAGGTGCCTGGAATCACTGTCCTGAAGTCGAAGAAAGTCGAATTACTTGTTTGCGAATGAGTTGGCAACGGAAATATTTTCATTAAATTGTGAAGATTGGGGTGCTTAATACTGGTAGTGCTTGACTTATACATGTTCAATAAATCATGACCTTAAATTCAGTGGATTATATAAATCTAAAAAAACAAAGCTGGTCAAAAGTGTGGAAAAAACAATCCCGCTTATCCCGTATTTTCCATCCACGGAATGCGTTAGTTTTCTGTACTTTTTGTTATGCAAAACCAATTTCCCTCTTAACACCCCAAAGTATAGACATAGAAAAGAAAGAATTTTGAAGAAGAAAAAACCTAAGCTATAGGGGGAGTGTGTGAACTAAAAACGCACTTCTTGGCTTTCTGAAGACACTTGGCAAGACAAATGCAGTTTTATTTCGTCAGATATATTTAAATCCCCAATAAAATATACGCATCTTTTCGATAACATGAAAAAGCAGTGTTGACTTCTTTTAAAATCAAACAGAAAAGAAGAAAAAAAAAACAGTTAAGTTTTTACACGTGGATTCGTTTGACCACCTGGATATGTGTTGAACTATCAGTGGAAGGTTTCACGTTGCACCAAGTATTCTTTTTTTTTTTTAAGTTATGAACAGTCTTGAAAAGGACTTACTGACTCTCAACGTTTCGGTGAGCATGTTCTCATCGTCTACCTAGAACCAACTCCTATATAGGTCCATTTCAGGACCACTCACAACCTAAAGAAAGATAACTTGGTTTACCATAAAACCATATATACACGGTTGTTGTATGTGAGGACGGGTTGTTTGTACGGACAAAGACGGCAATTTTAGGAGTTTTGTGATAATATTACATCAATCGATTGAAAGTAATATCAGACAATATAACATTAAGCTTTAGAAAATTGAGAGCAAAAGATGATGTTTTTATCTGCTTAAGTGTCCGGACAACGGACCCCCCATCCTACTGCTTATCTTTCTACCACCAGTGACACTTTCAAAGATATATTAATATAATTATGTAGATTTATTTTAATTTTTTTTTCATCTAATTTTGATCCCAATACTATTCTCAAATTGGCGCATTTATTATTATCATCGATTAATATATGATTTGGAAGTCAGTCACACACCCACCGAATACTTTGGTCCCTGGACTGCCACTCGTTGACTTTTCAATGAAACCTTTTTTTCTGATGGGGATAACCTTGTTTTACCAAATCGTCTTGGTTTTCCTTGATTCATTAGCCGACCATATTACAACAATAAAAATCAGATAATACATGATAGAGCGTCTCCATCTCTCGCACTAGGCGCAGTTGTAACGTTCATCCATAAAATCCACACTTTTATCGTTCATTTAGGGATATTGTTCAAAACAATCATCATTAAACTACAAAAAGAAGGGGACAGAAACGCAGTGGAACGAGATTGAACAACATCAAGTGGTTACTACGCAACGAAGATGAGCGCGATGTATAAAGTCAAGAGGCGAAGGCTGGCAACCGTAGAATGTTTCGAAATTAATTAAATCTCGGCTCTCTTCACCTTTATGTAGTATCAATGAGACATTATAGCGATATTACAGCCGGGTATAGAAGCTCGATCTTTCTGATTATTTTCATGATGGGGCTAAAGAAAATATATCTTTGTTTGATGTAAATAGCTCGGATCTCAAGCGCATCTCCACTGAATAGCTGTTGTCATGGTAACGCCCGTTTCTTGTACCAAAGGCCTAGCCCTGTTATGCTGTGAGCATCGCTCTGACTTTTGATAGTTTGTCGGTTGATTTTCGAGGCTTTTCAGACAATAACATAGCTATATAGAAAGAAAAATCAAATGATAAATGCGATGAAATTATCTACAGTGATTTGCTATTTTTTTCGTAGACTAGCGGGCAGAAGGTCTTGGCATATTTCTTCATTTATTTATTTTTCAAAGTGCGAGTGTCTTGCCAAATCGATATTTCCTTTCTTTTTATTGGTTCTTTTATGTAGGAAAACTGTGCATCTATATTCATAATACGTCAAGCTTCCGATATATTTTCAATTATACAAAGCTTTAACTCTACTCGATATAATTCGCGGGATGACCTTATTTATGATGTTAAACTTCAGATATACAAGATTTATAATTTGTTCATTTTTATAAACGAACATCTAAGAATGATAACTTCGGAAATGTTTTGTTTCAAAATTAGAAATGTTTACTTATTTTTATTATCATTTTTACTATTATTATACACTACTTTATTCTATGAAACGACAATATACGTAAAATCTTGGTTAATGTATCTGGAACAATCATGTTGGCAAATTGGATGCCTCTGCATTCATAGTAATATCCAATTGGCCAATGTGGAGTCATCATGATATTTTGTCTGCATTCTAGTCTTTAGTGTAAGTTAAATAACATAAATATAGATTAGTATACATTATCACATTGCCCTGTGTAAGCATATAAAAAAAAATTTAATTGAATTGAATTGAATTGGTTTATTTAGCAAAATTTCATCGCGGCCAAAGGCCGAATTACAAAAATTTTTACAAGATAAAAACATAAGATAACGTATACAATATAAAATACATGTGCATATATAAAAGGCGATATTGTAACAAAATTATATGATTACCGACAATTCATAGATATAGTGTTAACATAAACAAATAAACAAGAAAAGATAACAATATAGATTACATGTTAGGTTCAGGTTATGTAGGTTACATGTGTCTAGGTTCGGCTTATTTGGAAATTAAAGGATTAAACAAAATGTTTACGTTTATGCAAGTGTAAATTACAGATTATGAATATGGATTTAAACAGATATATAAAAATTAGGTTTGAGGTAATGTTTTAAAGTAATAATTAAGTAATTATTGTTTTCCTGTTCTAGTTTATGACGTATATAAACTTCATAGGTAAACATATAGAAATAAAGGATTAATCATGTGCAAACATTTGAAAGAGAATATGAGGTGTATGTAGTCAAACATAATTTAAGTTAATTTTTAATATAGTGATATCTGCATAATTATGCCAAATCGATACATTCGATAAAAATATGTAAATTGTGTGAAAATTTTAAAGGAGACTATAGTCATAGTTATTAAAATTGTCTTCATCCGGGTATTGCAATAGAAATGACAGATTAGGTTACAAAGCATTACAAAATAGGAGTAAATTATTTATGTATTTTTTGGTTACAGTTAACACAATTTTGTTTAAAGGGGAAGTTCACCCTGGAATTTTATTGGTTTTGAAAAATGCAGAAAAATAAAAGAAAAATAAGAGTGAAGTTTGAAGAAAATCGATCGAAAAATAACGAAGTTATGAATATTTTAATTTTGATTATGTGACGTCACGTGCGAGCTGCTCTCCAATGTGTTGTTGTATATGGATATTCCATAAAGTGTCATTTTTTTCCAGAAGAGTATTAATTATTTCACCTGTGCTGTTGATATACCATCAAAACTATGTTCATATACATGCCTCTATGAAATAGACCCATTCCTTTATCAAGAACCATGAAAAATACAAATTTATGGAATTCCATACACAACACATTGGAGAGCTGCTCGCATGTGACGTCACAGAATCAAAACTTTAAATATTCATAACTTCGCTATTTTTTGCTCGATTTTCTTCAAACTTTCACTCATATTTTTCTTTCATTTTTCTGCAATTTTTTAAACCAATAAAATTCCAGGGTGAACTTCCCTTTAATATTTCTTAAATTTTAAACTACTTTTTGAATAATAAATTAATTAAATTTTATACAGAGTGAGTAAAAAAAAAAATGTCCCGTCATTTTGAAGTTGTCTTGTGTTGTTTAAAGCATGAACATTTAATCATGGGTTTCATAATGTCTTGGTAAAGCCATCCTCCCAGCATAAAATTGTTGATACACTTGTCATTTGAATCTTTGCACGCTTTGCACGCATGACTGAGTAACAGACAATCTTCAGAAGAATGCAGAATCTCAATTGTGCCAAGTGGATGGATGAAGGTCTTCTATTTATGTCCCCGAGCAAAAGATTCGTCTGTTATTCAGTCATGCGTGCAAAGATCCAAATAAAAAGAGTACAAACGACTGCTAGGAGGATGATCTACCGAGACATATCATGAAACCCATGATTAAATGTTCATATTTCAAACAAGACAACTTCAAAATGATGGGACATTTTTCTGACTCACTCTGTATAATGGGTAAAACAATGGAATTCAGTCGTTTAGCCATAAATCCATAATATCTTTATATCAGTTGTATTATTATATTTCATTGGAAAAACATATATAGTGAGGCCAAAATTATTAGAACACCAAGCATATTTAAATGATTTTAGTTATTTTCATTCAATCGACTATTTAAATACCTGTAAAATGGTTGGAATGTTTCCGAAAGCCATCACTATAATTATGCTCGCCCCAAGTCGCCTGTTTGTGGTACGCCACCTCTTGAAAACTCTAAAATATATATATAAATTGCCCCTATCAGGATCAAAGTGTCATACCGTTAAAACTTTTAAGCCTCTCCCTACTGTACAAAAGTATTTATTTTGGAAAGGAAATTTCCTGAGGATATCAAAAATGGTCTTCATAATAAGGTAGGGTGAAGTAGAAACATCCTATGTGGGGATTTTAAATTATTTTTGAGGGGCCCCATTTTTTTTTATTCAGAGCCCCTATTTGAGTCCTAATAAACCTTAATTTTCACCATATTTGAATTGCTCATGAAATTCCTTTAAAATATACGTATTTTTTTTTTTTTTTTTTTTTTTGCATTTGTACTACATGTTTAACATGTTTAATACACTGTCTATGGGGAAACTGAAAGCGCATAGCGCAACGATTTTTAAAGCTGCGCATTACCTGATTGTCGAAACTATATATATATATATAAATTTGGTATCACAAGCTGCATAAGACTCTATGCTCTAAAGTCATGAGAGCTATCGGCACCAAAATGTTATCTTAAACTTACTTCGGCAAAAATACTAGGGCATTGAGAATCCCATTGACATTGTGTAGCTTCGGGTGTTCTAATAATTTTGGCCACCACTATATATATATATATTAAATTAGCATAATGAAAGGAGCAATTTCATTAACATTTGATCATGCTAAACAAAAAACAAAATATTAAAGAGTCGACTCTGAAAAGTAAAGATATTATAGAAACATTTTTTTTTTTAAATCGCGTTGGATTTTTCAAACGGTATGCATTTATTGACGTACAGTGTACATTATATACCTTGCCCGAAATGTTTGGCAAGTTTAGGATGTATTTATTATTTTCTTGCTCTGTACAGGTTGCTCCCATATACTAGTAGACAAGGCGGTCGCATGTCTTTGTGAGTCACGTTATGAGCATTTAACGCCACTGTTTATGTCCTCGTTTTTAAAGTAATAAACTAATTACTCACCTATATATGCGAATTTTTTTAAATGTTCCGTTCCTTTTTTTTTTTTTTGCGATGACGTTTTTTCATCTGTGTTTGGGAATTACTGTTTCGATGTTTTTAGTTCAGTAATTCCATGCTTTAAACCTCAGTCTAGTTTTGATAAAATCGGCGTTACTGATGTATTTTATTCACTTCATCATTATTCACTTGACATTATTTGTTTCAGGAAATATGATCCTTTTTACAAGTTTTTAAAACAAAAAACATAAAATGCTATGCCTTCGGGTTATTTATTCAACAAAAAGAGAGGGATTTGTTTATACAATGTTCGGCATATCAATAATATACATTTGAACACCATAGCGACAATACGTCAATATGTTTATTTATAACAATCAAAAAATTACTCTGAAGTGTTTTTGTTTTTTTAGTTTAAAATTAATATTACAAATACAAAAACAATATTGTATGTAATAACTAGATTATTGCATATGTTTCATTCATGTATGAGAAAAATTGTGTTTTTACAAGATTTAATAGCGATGTCAGAAAATTTGCGCAGAAAATTTATGACAACGAATTACTGAATTAGTGTCAACTAGTACGCGCTTCGCTTGAAGATTAGTATTGTAAGCCTGTAATTAAATAGAAAATCATTCTGAAAATAAATATATTTCAATTAGGTGTCATTTCATTTCATTTCATTTCATTTTATTATTTTATTTTTATTTTATTTCAACACGGTACATAAACATACATCAGCCAAAGGCTGTTCTTCTGTAGGTCCGTGCATGTATACATAAAAATGCACATTTACATGAAATCATGACAATATAGAATAAAACAATACACAATTTACAAATTAAACATTGAAATGAATATAAAGTAATTGTTTGAAATTAAGAGCAAAAAATATCACATTCAACTAATTAACATGTATGTATAAGCGAATTTATAAAGTGGAGATTGCTGTTGGGTTGAGTGGTAGTTTGCGAGCAGGTTGCGTCTTGAATTGATAAGTGATGGCTCCTATTTCTTCTAAGAAATAAATCGTCGAATTCAAAACGTCTTCCACATTTTGTCATCATTAGCAAGAAAAGAAAATCATGATATTCTTCGCCGATCTCTATAAAAGTTCAAAGGGATACCGCCAATTGCAAATCAATGCCCTAATTTGTTTTATCAACGGGTCATTATTTTCGCGTTACAATCTGATTCAGTAAATGACAGAAAGAAGCAGTGAACTAGGGGAGACCGGGATGGAAGTTACACGGGTCAGTTGTTACAGTTCTCAGTGTGCTAAGTTGGAACAAGAGAGTTCCTGCTAACTGGCATATATATACAGCCTACACATAGCTGTGATGAACTGCCGGTCGTGAGGTTTCTTCCGTTTTTATTACAAAGTAAATCAACAAAAACCATTTTTGACAGTTCCAAGTGAATTTTTGACAAAAATAAAAATTTGTAATAGTTCTTACAACTGAAGGCACATGATGATAGTCTGGTATTGTGAATATAGTACATGTATGTCACTAATATCCCCTGAGCCATGCCCTGTAATTCTGCCTAATGGCTTTGCTACACTTGATTTTATGTGTAAAATCACCCCCATGTCGATGTAACAACCTACCCCAATTACATTACACATGTAAAGTAATTTGTTTCAATTTTCAGGTGTTAATATTTTGATATTTCTATTATTACTTTAGTCTATTCTAGAGCTCTACTTGATCTGCTGTTAACGATACCAAGAAATTGGAAAGTTGAAACAAAAGTATGGTATAAGAGATTTACACATTGTAACAAATTACCCCGTATGTTTACATATAGTAACAATTTACCCGTATGGCATGTATGGTGTAACAACTTACCCCGTATACGGGGAAGTTTTACAACAAAAAAATGTCTTCATTAATTAAGCTGTAGTTAATTATAAATACATGTTTTCAGGTTGTATGTGCCTCAGGTTTTAGCCAACATAATTCTAGGCTAACTACAGACTGACCCAAAATGGAGTGTGTGAGTACTTTCATAAGAATTATCTGGCCCAAAATGTAAATTTTGTAACGTCCATCCCCGGTATCCCCTACATTTTTATTGGTATACTTTTGAACAGCTCTAGAGAGATGTTCCATGCTACATGTGATACTTTAAAAAAAAAAAAACTTAATTTATATTCTATTGCTGTATTCCCCCCCCAAAAAAAAAAAAAAAAAAAAAAAAAAAAACGGTTCCCAGTGACATAAACCTGGTTTTCTCTGATAAATTGTCACAGAGGTGAGAAATCCCAGAGTTTTATGTGTAATCGGTAGTTGAGTTTTGATGGTTGAATTTGAGGCGGCGGGTCATTAATAAGTCGTTAAAACCAGCTTTCGACCGATAAACGGCATTGAATGATATTTGTATAGTCTTCATTGGCTTATAAATCTAGAGTCGTAATATTTAGGATCTGTGCAATATTGCCCCTAATAGGCCTATTATGTCAGAATCTTCCAAGATAATTTCTTATAATACTCTTCCTTACCTCGTCCTTGTAGTTTATGCCTCTTTTTATCCGCTTGTATTGATTCAACAAATCGTGGACTAAAATTAATATTGTTTGTAATATATCTTATTTCCGAAATTAGCACGCTCCGATGAAACGATTAAAGATTGTATACATATTCGCAAATGATATAAAACATACCACTAATTTGAAGAGTTTGTTTCCAAAAGGGACTAAATCCACTTTTGTAACTTCAGAGTAAATGGCTTTTTCTTTGCCGGATTTTGTACAGGCTCTATGGAAAATTGAAATAAAAGTTGCAATTTCTGGAAGTTGCAATCAAAATTTAGGTAAGTTATTTTGCTCACAGATGGGTACGTACCTGAACAATGTCCTGATATCAATAACGCAATTTTCATCAAAAGTGGATTTAGTCCCTTTTGGAAACAAGCTCTTCATTTCTAGTAACCCGTTGAACTTCTTCTAGTATATATTCTATGTTAAGACATAATTATAAAATCGAAAGATAGATATTTTTATGTTCAATCATCGTTTATAGAAGACATTTATTTCATCACGTTTCAAATTGTCACCATTAAGTGTAGCTTTGACCCATTTAACAATCATCAAATAATAAATTTCAAGGATTATGTAAACCAAACATTTTATTTTTCTCGTAAAATTTCAACTGTAAACGTGTTGAAGAACACGTTTTCATTACATTTATCGTAATCAATTCCATCACAGTATTAAATCATTTTTAAAACCTTCCTCAGTCCACTTGCCTTCATTATTCCAATTTACAAACTACACTCTTACAAAACAAAAGATATCGTAATGCTCCTTGGAGGATCAAAGAAATCTCTCTCGATTCAATATGAACCATTACCTGAAAAAGGGAGTTACGAAACCGAACCGCAACAAACATTTACTTACCATTGATACATCCATACTACAATTTAGTTAATTACTATCACAATTCGTTTATATCTACAGTATTCTAACCGTACTGCAATGACAAATTATATGTGATACAAACCCCACGGGTGCGGGGGAGCGTTTTAGCCTAATTTCTCTGAAGTCCATCCTTAATCCTACCCCTCGGCACCCTGAATTGCTCTCTTTGTGAAAAATCCTCAGGTTTGTATGGATGTACAGAAAAAGAACCGCCTTCCTAATGGATGGAAATATTACAATAATCTAGATTTACGAGCCTGTGGCATGATTAGTCTTGTAATAATGTGAACCAGGTTTAGGTTTTGAAGCTGTTCCCTTTAAAATCATTAGTTTAAGAGCAAACTTTTTGACTAGCATTATATACATTAAAATAACATATGAGAGCTTTAAAATAATGGAGATGACATTAGAACGCTGGAAGGGGTAATTGCTGCTATTTTTGTTTATTTTCTTTGTGGGAGATGGAGTTTTTTTTTTTTTTTTTTTTTTTTTTTTTTTTTTCGTGTTTGAATATTATGTGTTACAAGGAAAATGATGACGAAGAAAGAGCCTTCTTTGTTTTTGTTTGTTTGTTTTTTGCTTTTTGTGTTTGTTTTGTTTTTCACTTTAAATTTCATTTTCATTCTTATTTCTATGTCTATTTCTATACATCTTTTTTTTTATAATATTTTGTTTTTGTTTTTGTCTTGTTTTTATAGAGAGCGGTTACTTTCATTCATTTTTGTCTTTCAGCAAGAACGCGGTGTCCGTTATTATACATGTTATACAAGGAATTTAAATAAAGACAGAAGGAAGTGTTCACAAACTTATTGCTTTGCTTATCTCTTTAAAAAAAATCATTCCAGTTACCAGTATACACTAGGGAGATCACACTTTCATATCAGTTTATAGCAGCGCCATAAAATATCAAAATAGAGTGCTTTAAGTGATTGCATCTCGGATTCGAAGGGTTACTCGCGTCACTTGCATCGGATCGGTCTCGGGATATTTGTAAATTTATTGACCATTGCTAATTATTATTGTAGGCTGTATTTGATAGGTGTGAATAAGACAGATTGGATGATTAGACGCCTTGGTGAATCTTGCCTCACTGTGTACACAATAACGAGAAAGGATGAGGACCAATCACGCCTCATGGATCGTGAAGACAAACCGTAACCAAACGGTTGCAAATCCTCTGTGTTTGCATGTAGGTTCGGCCTTCAATAAGATAAATACGATTATTAAACCCCAGATCAATGAAGCCCCTGTGCTTTTATTAGTGCCGTGTCAACACGTAATTAAAACGCCTAATTACTCGCGACCTATCAAGCTCAGATTAAGCGCTTGCTTCGTCTGATTGTAGTGCAGAAGGTAATAATATTTTAGGAAAGGTTGAAGGGGTAGCCAATCAGAGCGATCGTGTCTTGCTATGATTGAAAGAGTTGCGTGGAGTTTGTTTTGAGAGGAGAGCTGTGATAGGTCGAGAGCGGGTATTATTGGTAAGCGTATTATTATGGCGCCGTGGAATCGATGGTTTTGAGAGCGGGGAAGAGTATCGCCTACATGCCTACGAGCAGCCTTCAATGTCCGCCTGTCTTAGTGGCCTAGCATTACACGTGGTTCCGGGAAGAGTGTGTCTCGATCTCATGATGATGATTACAGCTACTTGAAGGTGGAGTCAATCGGTTTAAGAGGACCTCCAGTCATTGTCACTGATGCATTCCGAAGCGGTATTACCTCCATGATCACTTCACTACAATCACTCGCTCTCGCCGACCTAATTCTACTTCCGCTATACTCATTCATACAGACTGGCAGCGTTTCTCCTCTTCTTTTTGTTTCTACACCAAAGCATCTTCTGACTTTAATACTGGTGGTCATTTTTGCAAACGAAGCAATCGATTTTCAGTAACCTTGCTTTCCTCTATTTTATGCGCTTAGACGTGTGCATCGCAAATCTCAAATAGAATTGAAAAGCGAATTGTATTCTTAAATGAAAGAGCGGATTTTCACGATGGAATCTTCTAAAGCATTCACGATTGATGCGCTCCTGTCAAAGGAGTCTTCACCGGGTTGTAAGACAAAATCACCTAACAACTCCCCTCCACCCCTGGATAGGAGCAGTCCTCTTAGCCCTCTTCCAGTTCAACCACACCCATCCCGTTTATCTATGATGGACCGTGGACTAGGGGTCACACCCTTACCTCATCATTCAGTAAGTGGTGGTGGTGGAGGTAACCACCACGCCCTTCAAGCAAGAGGGATGCACAGTGGTGGTAGCTTGGTCCCTAAACCTGGACTCCTTGGTTTTCATCCACCTGTTTCCGGGATGGCGCCAAACGCCTCGGTGGTTCCTGCCATCTACTCACACCCCTTGTACGCCGGACTGTTCGGCGGACAGCATCACGCTCAAGCCGCTCACCATCTCAGCGCTTTTCGAGCTGCAGCGGCAGCGGCGGTCGGGGAGCATGGAGTACGGAGCGGCCACCCGCTATCTTCCTTCTCTGTCGACTGGTTTCGTAACGGCGTCATGCTGCCCAGATTCGGAGACTTCGCTGGAGGCTTTGGTAAGTGTATTTCCTGTAAAACAAAGCATTTTGTATTCATCTAAATTGTGAATTCATCCAAACAGATGAAAGGACATTTAAGGCAATTATGGCGAGCTAAATTAAGAAAGTTTGTAAAATATACCCATTCGTAATAGCTTAAAACGTTATTTGTCGAGAATTGATTGTAAAATTCCTCATCAAATCTTTCCAAAGACAGTTTTCAATATGAAACAAAGAATATGTGGCACTTGAATGATTATGAAACAGACCATGATGCTCAAACTGCTTAATCAGACAATTCCAAACCAGAATCACGTATCAATATTTATGTAACTTGTTCTTCTAATTAAATTAAAATAGAAAAATAATCAGGCATTGTTTTTTTACAGTCATTATGTTAATGTTTCTTTTTTTACCTTTAGAAGTGATTTTTTTTTTTACATTTGTTTTCATTGCATGTGTTCGTCTCTTGTGTTTTAATTAAAAGTTCATGGCCTAACTATATATTACATTTCCACCCCATTATAAGCTCGACATGTTATCAAAAAAAGGGGGAGAAAAAAAACGCGCTATAAGTGAAATCGTTTCTCTCATTTGAAGTTGTGCTGCCTGATTTCATTACAATGGGCTTCAAAATTGTGGTAATTAAATGCAATTGTTTTCAATGACAATGAAATCATTCACGAAAATATAGCAAAATTTTTGTTCTCATAATTCAATTAAAAAATAAATATGTAATATTTTTATGGAAGGTCAAACCGTTTAGAAAGTAAATCCATTAATATTTTGGGGTTATTGTAGACCTAAATAATTATATTCATATAAATGCAGGGCATTTTCCTCTTTCCTTAAGAACGAATTTTCCTTAAAATTACATAACCCGAACTATAATTTTGTTTTTCATTCATGCATTGCACAAAATGAGATCATACCATTGTGAGTACAATTTGATTTCAGTGTTACTTTTTACTTCTCATGAAAAAAAAAACACTCCTTTGAATTTCTTCATTTTATTTTTGTCGCATCTTGTTTTTATTTTAATGACAAATAATTCAAGATCGGTTCTCGAGTTCGTTCTATACCACGTGCATGTCCGATTTTGGGACACTCTAAGAAACACTGGGTAAAGAGATGACCAGTATGACACCCGATATTTAATTTACAAAATTAGGGTAATTTATAGGTCATTTGTACAATTTTATAACAATTCATTAAAACCAAAATATGCCAAATTGGGTTTATCATCTACTCATTGTCAAAATGTATTTAAAAAAATAATTAAAAAAAATATATTAAGTGCATGCTCTTGGAATTTGTAATTGTAACTTTGCTTAGTGTATTAGATTCAGCTTCTACTTTTATAATTATGTTGTCATGTTCATGGTGTTAATATGTATATATATATATATATGTATATATATATATATATATCAGTCATTC
The DNA here is from genome assembly GCA_940671915.1 of Paracentrotus lividus. NCBI lineage: Eukaryota > Metazoa > Echinodermata > Echinoidea > Camarodonta > Echinidae > Paracentrotus > Paracentrotus lividus. Next base: position 28,286,360 of record CALNVZ010002100.1, on the reverse strand, counting down.
CGTGTAACTAGACACCGTGAGCTGAAATTTTCAACTTCTTCTAATCCTAATAATTGGTTCATTTTTGGCTATTTTTTCTTCTAAGGTGTCAATCTTTATAATTTTTCAATGCAGTTCTGATAGGGGCGAAAATACTGCATGTTCGACGTCCCTACTCTTAGTCCCACACTACACTTTTTATGCGAGGTTTCATGTTTTTAAACTTTTTTGTCACGCGAGTCACGTTTTCATATAGTCACTGACTTGAAGTAAAAGTCAAGTTGAAGTGAAAGTTGGGATTCTTATTGCTTAATGTCTCAAAATCAGGTCCTGAAAATTTGGTATAAATGGGACCAGTACTTTTTTTAGAAAAATACAGTGAAGTACAGTAACGTCCAATATTAAAAATAGTGTCGTGTCACGCGAGTCACAACACAAAAGTCGAAATATTTCCAACAAAAATGGCTATACATCAAAGATTTTGCTTTCCAATATGTATGATCAATAGTTTAACTGAAATGTAAAAATAAAAAGGGCCTGTAGAATAACGTTTCCGAGTAATATATATTATATATATATATATATATATATAATATGGCGGATGGAATCACAATCCCCAAGCCTATATCTTCATTCATTGGACACCAATTTGAAGTTGTGCCGATTGTTTTTCTTGGCCATAAAGTGAGTGGTGTATACAATGATGTTTTGCTGGATACGCCATTCTCTTAACGAACATGTCAGTGTCTTTAAAAAGCCTTCTAAATTGTGAAGTAGCTTCCTTTTATACTACGACCATATTGTCTCGAAATGAAAATTTCAATTAAGTAACAGATTTTTCGAATTTGATCTCCTCAACATTCTCACTCCCACCCATCTCTCTGTTTCTCTCTCTCTCTATCTGTCTCTCTCTCTCTGTCTGGCTCTGTCTCTGTCTGCCTCCCCCCCCCTTTCTCTCTCTCTCTCCATGTTTGCTGTATTTGTTATTTTTAGACAATACTTTTTTTTTTCATTTTTCCAATACTGTTTATCTAAAAATGGTACAAATTAATTTAGTTTTCAATTGATAATTAAGAATTTAGTGACCCCTTTTTACCATGACAATAATCAAGAACATGACAATCGTTTATTACACTACAGGGCGCCGTATCAGGATTTGGCACCCTGGGGGGCCCGATGTGATTTTGATTTTGGCGCCCCCCCCCCCCAGTGGTGGATCCAAAAAGGTACATCCTATTTTTTTTCTCCGTTACACCGGGCGAGCCAAAAGGTACACTCAAATTTTTCACGTCACGCTGGCCGAGCGATAAGCGGGGGGGGTAGAATTTTTTCGGCCTTCAACCCCCCCCCCCCCCCAGAATCGTCATGAACAAGTCACGTATCTGTTTGCATCGATTTGATTACCTGAACTTAGATGTGTGTACTATATAAGATAAAATTGTATGCGTTTTCAAAGGAGCATGAAAGTCAATTATATTCACATTTATATTACATTTATATTGTACTTAAATAGATAAATTAAAATACATATCAATATCAATTTTATGTGACGTAATATAGATTCAACAGATAAGAAAATCCGGATAGAAATAGACACACATTAAAAATTGTATACTGTGTCAAAACCCATTTGGAGAAAACCTTTCCAGCAAGAAGACGGTAGGAGTTTCAGACACAAAAATGTAAACAAGAATAAATTAATGTTTTGAACTTTGAGCAGGAGTTAAAAGTAGATTGCTGGGCTATTACCACATACACAGGCGCGCATGGTATCTATAACAATGTCGATAAAACCTACCCAGGCTGTAATCGATTGGGAAAACCATTAGTTATGATGAAACGAAACATGGCGGGTTCCTCGTCTGCATCGATCATATCAATTAGCATACATAACTATGTCATTAAGGGATACCAGACGATTTGTACTTTCAACGAGGTCGGAGTACTTTATGGTCACCAAAAGAAGAGCGTTGACGTACTAGTATATCAAAATAAAAAGTTGTTACTTTAAATTTAAACTAACATCTGTGAATAATAAATTTTGTACCAACTATTCTGACTTGAAGTAACTCGATCATTCTATTTTCCTAGTATTATCTCCAAATTTTGCCCCAATGAAAATATCAATTACTGCGTTTATTTTGTTAACAAAAAAGGGGGTGCATAATTATTTCACTTTTACTTTTTTTTTCAACGTCGGACTAACTTCAACTCCCCCCCCCCCCCCCCCCCGCTGTTTCGCCACATGAAAAATTGCGTTATGTTTAAAATCAAGTAAAGGGGGAAAAATCCCGTTTAGCAATGTTCAGTGTGTGTTCTGTTATCTTTAATGCAATGGTATCCTTCGTTTTGGTCTGATAATACAAGTAATCCTTCTGTAATTAGCTCGATAAAACCTAACATATTATATCACAAGTTCTAAGCATTATCTGTAATTGCAAATAGTTATGTTCAAATTTAAAGCTTGGTGTATGCCAATTAGCAGTGTTAGCGTTAACCTTAGCCTCAATCAAAACGATATAGATCTCCAACTCCTCCATTTCCCTTCTATACCTTCTCCATCATTCGCCACCCTCATCACCACTGACTCCCTCTCCTCCCCCGACTGTCTCCCCATCCCCTACACGCCCCTCTTTACTCTACCCACATTTGTTTGTACTCACACCTCTCCATTTCAACCTCTCATAATAAAAGTTCTTATTTTAAAAAAAAGCATTTGTTATTTGACTTCGTAGTAACAATTTAAAAAAATCGTAACTGTTTATGCTCGAGATAAATGGTCATATTTTATCAAAATGCTATTTGCCGAGTATCTCTTTAATTTAATATTTAAATGTACTGTTGTTCTTGGAATAAAGCATTTTTACAAACTTACGATTCGAAATTTTATTTGAATAAATTAATCTACCGTATGATGTCTGTGATCGTCGGGTGACGAACTGATCATAAACCTCTTTTTTTTTTCATTTTTTTTTTTTTTCTTTTACATAAAGAAAACTCAAACATATAACAAATGTTAGTTTTTAATGTTTATTTTTGTACTATTTTATTCGAGATTATCCAAAGTATCAATTTTCATCCATAATGAATATAAATTGTGGCAGATATAATAATTTTTTTTAACCATTTTTTTTTAAAGAAGGGGAAATGGTGTTTAATGTTGAGCCCCACTTCCTTGCAACTTTTTTTTTAAATAGTGTTATAATTTTTCTTCTCAATCTTTTCTTTTTCCCTTCTTTTTCTTTTTATCTTTTATATTACCTAGGGAGAAACATACAAACCATAACACTCGATGGTAAACTGAAAATGTATCTGTAAATCCAAAAATGATTTGTCATTCAGGCTTGAGGGTAACTAGGGCATCCAAACTCGAGAAGGAGAACTTCAGACAAAACAAAACCAGCTATCAGCTACTAATCAGTAATGGCTGAAATAACACCAAAATATTGGAGGGGAATTTGTCCAGGTAAACATATCGGAAGGTTGATTAAACGGGTATTAAAGGTGATTAGTGGGGATTAAAAAAGATTAGTAAACCAAATCGACGGTGACAATGATATAATGATGACAACAATGCTCTGGAATCAAATGTAATCTTGTTTTGTGTATAGGCGATACTTTATACTAGACAGTCACACCGAAGACATCAGAACAGTAAAAATCAAACATTATAATTATTAACCCGAATGGTCAAAACGTGAAGATTTGGAGTGAGTTTGGTAATTATGACGGGGGTATTAATCGATTAAGTGATAAATGAACGTATTCGGGAGTCAATGTACACATGGGCAGAAAATTCAGCAATCCAGCAATAGAAGACTCTGAATTACATATCCATAATTTTAGTTGCAGTGAAATTGATATTTTCATAGCTCGTTAATATTTAAAAATAAGGTTATGTACATTAACACATATGCTTTTAGAGAACGACAGACATTTAATTCTAGCAATTTGCATTTTTTTTTTTAAATGACAGCTATTCCCTGCAAATGAATAATTTGCAAGAAATATTGAAAACATACACATAGATCTGTTGGACAATCAAAAATTTGCGTTCGCCTAAATACTGAGTGGTCTTCTGGGTTATGAGGGATTGACGTTCAAAGCCAAGGCCACAGGTTCGGTTTCAATATTTGCAATCTTCCATTATGACATCAGTAAAGAGGAACCTTCATCATGTTCATTCAAGCTTCGCAAATGTTATTCTCTGTTTAAATAATTAAATGCATTTGAGATCATAATGACGATTCGAAGCAATTCTAAGACCTCATAAATTAGTCATAAAAATACACCTTATATTAATTTTATTGCATTTATTCTGTACCACTCTCTTCCCCATTCAATTTACTACATCAGAAAGGTAGGCATATCTGATCATTATGTTATACCAAAAAAGCTGATGTCGTATTTTTTAGGTTTCTTTTCATGTAGAAATGGAAGATTTCTGGGGAACTCTACCCATTATGTTCACACTGGAGTGTTAACATGGTTAATTAAAAATAGTAGAATCATAAGACATTAGGGAGGGATGGGGTGACTCTACATGGGATGTTGATTTGCCCATAGGTAACATTGCCATCAAGGGGTGTACAAAAGTGAAGGGTCCCAGATTTAAAAGACAACATTCCCTTCACAAGAAACCATCTCATGGCAACAAATGTGTGAATGGCTTGTTGAACTGAGAGCATAGCACACTGACCGGTGATGTTTGCTTATCTCTACTGGGCACTTCACCCGTGTACACACGGCCAGAGAATGCATGCCGCCCCGTCCATCCAGCCAGACCGCCCCTCCTTCTTATTTAATTCTTTCATCTATTTCCCATCATTCCCGGCATCCAAACACACTGGCGGTCGCAATGCAAGTATAATTATGGGTCTGGTATGTGCTACTATTTGACAGTCACATCATCGGGAGGTGTTGTAAAACGGGGGGCCCCTTTGATGTCCCCGAAAGGTTTTGAGGGTAATTGATCGGACATGCAGGTGTGATGAAGGTGAATTAAACAAATACAATCAGAATCACAAAAGAACTACATTTCACTTAATGACTCTGCGACCCAAATCTGTGTCTATACCTCACTGGCTCAGACGCTGTCTCTCAATGATTGGATTGTTGTACCCCTGTCAAAATGGCTGCACTTACACCAGACATACATTGGACTGAACTCAAATGTACACTAACCCCAATAGGCAAGATTGCGTCAGCTCGGAGTCATCTTTGAGATTTGCCTAGGATATCATGTAGTTATTTTTTAAAGGGTTTAGGGACCATGAGGTATATTACAGCTGTATTATTATTTTTAAATATTGGAAACTAAATATTGCATTAGGAAATGTGACTTTCTCAATTAAATCTGAGTCATATCTGCGTATTATTAATGAGATTTAGTTATAAGTTAAGTTCAATTCTGATTATTCAACCTCGTGAACGAAAATTTGAAGCTTTCTTGATAAATTTTAGAGAAAGAATTCATTCAACAAATAAAAATGTCCGAACATTTTGGTGAGAATGTTACCGCATATAAGCCATCATTCCGCTACATAAAATTTATGCTTACCAACTATTAAGCTATTTAAGAGCCATACAACTTGAGATATGAAAGATTAATTAGGGTCATTTATAAATGCAGCTTGCGATGACAGTTTGCTTTTCAATAGCGAACGCAGAAAAAATAAAGAACAATTTGACAATAAATATCACAAAGTATGCATAATGGCAATTAAAATCATTAATTGTGGTACCCGGACTTACGACATTATTAGTCGGAAAAGAAGATTTTCAATTAATTTGAGCAACTGAGTGTTTTTCATTTTACGTCTTCCAGACATTAACCCGATTCAAATAAAAGCCAGAGAAAGAAATAGTTCAGTAAACAATCGTAATACCGATCATATATCAATCATTGGTTTGATATAAACTATTTAATTGTTTGCTCTGGCTTTTTTTATTAGGGCAAACTAACTTATCTCGTACCATCAATTCATCTCCAACGATATGAATTTTACAATCCGTTTTATTACTAAAGAGAGCTGTTATATATCGATTAGGAAGTTATACCACGTCGAGAAGATATTACAGGTATTTGAGAAACTATTTGTATGCTTTTTACGAGCTTTATTCACTCGTCTTATTATTAACTGCACATGCAGTAGACCGATGTTACAGTCAGCATTAAATTTCAAGCTGGCGCGGACGCTAGGGGAAGTTGGTGACATTAATGGTTGTAAATGAGTAGTATTTCAACAATTGCACTGGAGTTTTTATTACCAATATATCTCATGCTAATATAAAAAGAAACTGTTACTACAATGAATATAGCTCAATAGATAACAAGCTCTTTTTCGTATTGAAATGGTTAAGATTTCATCAGTGTAAGTGTGTTATGGGCCTGCGACGTTTCCATATTTTAATACGTGAATAGATATTATTAAGTAACTTAGGATAAAAATAGTAGCGAAAAATACAAACAACTAATAAAATTACAGTTAAGTAGAGTTAACGGGGTGCTCTTTTGAATGGGAGAAATATATATATATATTTTTTTAATAGTTTTTACCATCATCTATTGTGAAGGCAGCTAGCTAGGCAAAATGGAGTCAGCGAAAAGAAAATGGCTGTCCCATGCACGGAGCACCTCCTTCCTCCTCACACTCGGTGTGTTTTTCTAAGTACTTGTGCAATTATTGGATTGCTTGCCAACTCACTATCACCCAAATCGGATGGAAAACGGAGCGAGTGTGAATCCACTGCTTGCATTACGTCAATTAATGATATTTGAGGTGATGATTGAATAGAGAGAGCTTGGCTCAAGAAGATGATAAACCTAGAAAGAAAAAAGGGAGGGGGAAAGAATCGCATCGAATTAAGGAATGAATGAGAAGGCGGAGATAAACACCTTTTCTCAATTCAAGGCGACGAACAAAATTCCAATCACGGTAGATCGTAGATGGGCAGGACGATGAGAGATATGATGGGGGTGCTTGTAACCTGATATCGAAATTCAATTTATCCATATCATTACCATTTCATCGAGGCTGATCTCAATTCTATAATCATTTAATATAGCAGCTCGCTGTGAGTAAGATGAACGGTTTTATATCGATAAGATTTTGAAAGGAAATTATAGAGGTAGAAGCGACACAGTTGACTTTGGCCAAACCCCGTTTTGCATTCATTATCCATCCATGGTACGTGTCGATTTTACACTTAATTTTGCATACGATGCGACGGGATTAACCTATAAAAGCCTAAATATGAACTGTTTAAATGTCATATTTCCATTACAGTTTGAAAAGTAAAGTTTAGGCGATTGATTATTGTGTTGACTATCCATTACAAGGACCACTAATATTGTTCATATTTTATATTCGTTTCGTAATTTATTTTATATATCTTCCACCTTTCTTCCCATTACACTGCTGACGTATATTTCTCCACTTACTTTAGATTATTTTAAAGGTGTCAGTTACTCGTATGGATATGACTTTCAAAAGGGGTGTGTATATCATTATAGAAAATAAGTTCTTATAACTGTTTTAAAAACTTTCTTAACATATTTGATCGGTGATTTTTTTTTTTTTTTTTTTTTTTTTTTTTTTTCATTAAGACATTGGTAAATTATTAGCCTGAGAGTGCATATTTTTAAAAATAAGTGTAAATAAAAATCAGAACAAACATAACGGTTATAATTATGAAACAATCAACGATTATTTAATATGTATCAGCAGTATAACGTTTGAAAACGCAGAAATAGTTATAATGTTGTATCTTTTCATCGTTTCAAATTGATATCTAATAACAAAAATATTGCTAATACAGCTAATGAAATTTATATCTATTATAAATATTATGTATACTAATGAGCGTAACGTTATAAATTATGTCAACCTGAATCAGTCTGTACTAATTGTTATTCTGGACAGTGAAAGGCTTCTTTCATAACTAATGAATCATTATTAAATAAACCACCAATCGATCCAACTAAAGATAATCCGGATGTTGCTCCAAATAAATCGAATTAAATCTTAATTTGTACTCTACTTTCGTTCGAGTTCAATTTCAAAATTACGACTGGCAGCCATGATGGTTGAATTAAATTCTAATCTAAGCAAATAACATCCGAAGAAACTAGTTAAACAAAACGAAGGCGTATTAACCACCGTGTAATAACCCTCGTGGACTGGTAGGGGTTGCATGTTACCCCTCCCCTCATGATTCTATTAACCCCTCTCAACCCAAGCATGGCGAGTTAAAGTTTTAATTACGATGATTGCCTGTAAGCTGGGACAAAGGACGAGGAGTACAGTAATGATTTTTTTCTTTCTTCGTTGTCTGTTCCGAGTCTGAAAGGTGGCTCATGTCATCCTTTCTTTTACAATTCAATGAACATCTTAAAGAGACAACATCACGTTCTGTACCACAGAAATGATGTCTTGGTGATGTCAATGTCGAAAATGTTCTTGGTGATTACAGTGGTCTCCACGATGACCTAGCTGATGACCAATATGTGTCGCCCGATTGTTTCTTTGAAATAATGTATTCTAATCCGTATTCAGGACATCTCCCCCGGAGGACAACTCCCCGGGGACAATTCCCGGAGGACAGCTCCCCCCGAGGACATAGGGTTAGGGTTAGGGTAGGGTTAGGGTTAGGTTAGGGTTGTCCTCCGGGGAGTTGTCCTCCGGGGGAGCTGTCCTCCGGGAATTGTCCCCGGGGGAGTTGTCCTCCGGGGAGATGTCCTAGAACCATTAATAATCATCCTTCGTGTGTTTCTAATAAAGATGCCATAACTATGAATGTAAAAGACTGTTAATTTGATATTAAGCCAATCATAATAATTTGTTAGACCTAGTTCTTAGACAGGGAAGCATAGGAGACCCTACGCAGACATGCAATGGAATACATGGAGAGCGTGCAGAAGTGTGAAAAGGTTACCCCTTCAAATCCCCCCTGCCCTCCGCACGCGCCCGCCAGTTGGTACCCGCTACCAAGCCCCGAGCCAACGTGTGGCTGTACATGCCCTTTGTTAGCTGGGGCACTTGATATAATAGCATTAGGGGGCAACTACTATATTCATATGAATTGGTAGGGGTCCCCTGGGCATGGTACGGGATGATATAATAGGGGCAACCGTTCACCCGTCGGTCACCAGAGACTCCTCTACCATACTTTGAGTCTTTCGATTCTAGAGATTGGTAAAGCTTAATGCAATGTTATTCGTGTGATCACGCTGGTGGATAGGGCAAGACATCACTGGTATTATACATGTTATAAGGAAAGCAAAGCAATTGCGTGAAGCGCCACCAGACCCACCACGTGCAGGGAGCAATAACTGGTCTCCTTTAATCATACCTTAATTAAAAAAGATTGAAAATCATTTTAAAATAATGATTGTCAAACAAGAACGGGAACAGTATCTGACTGGGCTAAACACGCCGTTCAAACCACAGTCTGTCCGGGAAAGCATGAGACAAGGTTATACGAGTGATTTAATGCAATTAGGCATTCATGGGGTCTCGTTGCATTGCAATTGGATAAACACTGAATATGAAGATGGTCATGAAAGCAATAACGTTCAAATCAAATTATCCTCAATTAATTTCTCCTCATTAATTACCTAATTGCCCCATAGTCAATAGATGCTCATGATTATTTTGGTTTGGTCTTCACCCTAGCCGTGTGTCTGCTTGTATTACTTCCGTCAAGTGCGTACCAAAAATGTGGTTATCCTTTTCTTACTGATCAAATAGAAAGATCAAATACAGCACTATATCAAAGTATATGTTTAGATTATTTTGTCAGCCCCATACTCTTCAAGGTAATATTTACATTTGCTGAATCACGCATTTATTTAGATATTTTTCTCATTTTATACCAGTGCCATTATATACGAAAATAATTAGTCTAATTCATTTAATTGAGTTCGGCTAATAAAAAGTCCCATGAATATATAATGAAGAGCATGAATACTTTAAATTTGTATCCGGTCTAATTGTGCCTGTCATTAAAGACATCATGTTAGTTTTAAAAGTTTCAATAGCGTAAGTTATTAATCGTGAAGTTTGTTAATGGTTTATACTACAAATTATAACAAAAACGCGTTAACATTCTTTATAGTAAAAACTTTCCTAAATACCTAAATGGAACCAAATGTGAAACAAATTAATAAATCAAGGTTTATTTACACTTGTTTTTGTATATTGCTCACGCCTTCCCGCAAATTACGCAATTTGTCAACAAAAAAAACAAAAAAAAAGCAATGTCGACAATCTGCATTAGATGTGAACAGACTACACGGTCCGATCAATATAGTACATTCCATTCTATTAAATCGAAAATCATTAAAATTGAAAATCAGAATTATATAGAAAAGTGGATTTCAAAGGTTTATAAGCATCTCTAAGCATTTCTATATAAAAATAAATCGACTTTAGCCAACTCATCCCTTCCTTTTTCTCTATCCGTCTCTCTCATTCCCACCATGGATGATACCCCAGTAGTCGACAAGGCGAAGTGTGACTCCGCTCGTTGCCGTAATTACTTCCAATCGGGCGGGAAGGGAGATATATTGTTTCTGTGATAACTACCAATTAGCTGATTCAATCTGGAAGGTGGGTGATAAATTTCGAGGAAGGCCTGGGGGGCGTTTCATGAAAGGACTTGTCGGACGTTTTATCCGACAAACTGTTATAAGCTACTGAAATGCTTGCATCTGATTGGCTAAGAGCAAATTTGTCGGATAAAATGTCCGACAAGTCCTTTGATGAAATGCCCCCCTGGAATCTGCAGGATGAGGGGGGATTGTTTGCTCGAAGTGAGGTACCCCTTAAGATCCATCTGTTACAGGAGTCCAATGGGAGAGGAAGAGGGGTGGGTGGGAGTGCTCAGTTTAAGCTCTAAGGGGCAAGAAGGGACAAGCAAAGCGAGAATCATATCCAATTTGTAGTTTGAACGTCATCTTGGCGGATATTAGCACTTCTTCAATTACTCAATTAATTTTCTTTGTTTATTTGACAGAGATAAAAGCAGACTGAACTAACGATTTGTTTATTCTAGTTTATCTGATGGATCCAGTCTCCTTTTAGATGAACTATATTAATGTTTTCAGTTCTAACTGTGTTTCGGGGATTTGGATGCTTATGACTGTAATGTCTACATCTTTCCCAAAATACTGGTTAATTGATTTTGTGATGTGGTGACGGCATAATCGCCAAGAACAATGGAGACGGCGAAAGTGGTGTTTATGAATCAAAGCAGTTTAGAAAAACAACTTGCCTGCTAATTAGCTAATTAGTAAAATATGCCATTATAAAATTTCAATTTGCTCTTATAGTCCTTTGCTCCTTGATCTGACTTCGACTATAAAAAAGGATTCTTTATTAGACATCTTGAAACTTCGTGCTAGCATTCTATGCATCTCTGATGAATAACAGTAAAAGTAATTTTTTGTTATACTAAATAAAATATATTCAAATGATAAATAATATACTCTTCATCTGTACACCCGTCCCACTAGCAATATTTGAAGGAACCTTAATGATGGAATAGAGTTTCAATAGCCCACAGCAAATTCCCTTAAAATTTGTTGATCAGGGAAATAAAATTGTATATCCCTCGACTGATTAATTCATTTAGACAGATAGGGCTTGAACGTCATGGCGTTATTTTACTTGGTGAAACTAAGCCGTTCCTTAGTGCCGGATTACGGGGAATATTTCAAATAATGGCGGGGTTAAATGTGGTAAGTTTACAATTTATTAGATTACTAGTTTTTAGCTGGTGCACATTGCTTTGAAGAGAGCACTCTAAGAGGTTTCGAGTGGAATGTAATTTATAAGTATTGGTCCGTTTAATGCGCGGGGCCCCGACCAAACTCAATAAAATTACAGGGATCATATTTTCCCCGTCGTGCAATGTCGGATACCTTCGACAAACTTAAACGAGTTCCGTTCTCCCATAATTTGTGCCCTTCTGTCAAAGCCAAAAAAGAGCATCGGACTCATCTCTCACCCTCGATTAAGATAGATTATCATGAAACATGACACACAAGAAAAACCCATTTGCTTAATTTGATTCTCGAGCTTGGCAGGGAAAAGAGACTCGCATTGGCGTCGGGGCAGCCAGGGCGCCTAGCACGCGGGAGAGACTCGGGCTCCGACTTAAGGGTGATCGTAAGCGATACTTGTAAACTTAGTAAGGATTATTAGAGCCTTAATCAACTCATACACTCTCTCTAAATGGTTTGATTACTACATGCTTTGGCGGAAGGGTCTAACACACAGCAATCATAATGGTTGTTATCGCTCGCGGCAGGGGCGTAAAGGCCCTCCGAGAGAGAGGCGGGTGGTGAGAGTTAGAATACAGTCCTAATAACATTGTCAACCATTCCGATACTACTACGATTGAGAATAGTGATGACACGGGGAGACAGTTTTAATTTTACAAATTGAGACTGATCGGATTTCAGTCCTGATCCATGCACGCGAGAGATGTGCCTTGAGAGAGGGAATAACGGACTCTCTCCCGTCTCCACTCGCTCACCACATCACATCAACCAGAACAACGATAACCAATGGGGAGAGACAAGGGAGATGGGATAGAGAGGGGGTGATGATGAATAGATAGATAAATAAATACACATGTAGAAAATATGGAGAGATAGATAGAAGTATTAATTACAGAATCTAGCTTAATTATTATAAAAGAACGCAAAACAGTTATAATGAACGAGTAAATGAGCTTTGCACAATTAGAAATATAATCAAATAAAATGATATTTATTTTGTTCTATTGTAATACTAAAGGAAATATTGTAACCATCTTCCTTACTATACCATATATGTCGACAATTAATCAAATTTATTATTATGTGGTATTAACATTTATAAATATACTTCCATTAGTTCTCCATCTCACTTAATTCCTTCACTTAGCCATTTCTATTATTTTATTAAGTGCTTGTGCTTGACTGGCCCGAAAAAGAAATCTTTGCACGAACCTTTCCATATTCCGTCTTTAATCTCTCCTTTTCTTGCAAAACAAAATAATGAAATATGAAGGATTTTAACAAGTTACTTTTTCTCCTTAACCATGCATGTTAAATGACTATCGATTTTTGAGAGTATGACACAAGAACTCATGCACTGTATGAGCTGGTGAAATTCTCTAGTCTACCCCTCTCAAAAGAGGCGTGAACCGCAGCCGCAAAATTGGCAGCTAGAGCCAATATAATGCGGATATATTTCCAGCTTTAAGGATAAAGAAGAAAAATTGTATGATCTTGAGCCGGGGAAAGGAGGAAATGGCAGTGAAGAATAAGAGCTAAAGGAAACAAAAGAGGCGAGCATTGGCTGATCACAAAGCAGTTATGTCCTTGCATTATCGATTTGTTTGTCACATTACGTTCCTTTTCGACGACAAACGAACGACGAATGTAAATTTAATCGCCGAATTTCATTTCTCAATGAACGGTGCCCAGTGCGCGTCCAATTTTTCGTGAACATGGTCAGGTGAATAGCGCGCATACACGTATTCAATGAACTGAGAGGAAGAAAGAGCTCACTTTGAGCGAGCAGAACGCTCAATATCCTTTCCTTCTATTTCATGCAGTATTATGTCTTTGATTTTACATCATCCTCTCCTCGCATTATCGCCTTATAAGGCTGGTTAAATCAGCGAGGACATCAATTTGTATTTTATGGCTTTAAAAAGCCTTTTATTGTGGCATTTTCGATCGAAATTTAACTGAGCGCTTTCGTGGCCAAGGGCGACTATACGGGCAAAATCAATTGGTCTTTACTCCAAAATAAGTAGTGAGAAGAAGAAAACTTGATGTTAGAAAGCGCAATGTAGCGTGTGTGTGATATTTCAAGCTTTGAGAGCCAATATATACCTTGTTTATTCGTTTCTTTAGACATGTTATTCGTCTACATGTTACAAATAGCCAACAACCTTCAATTTATACATCAATGACCCTTCCTTCTTGCCTTTGCCGTAAGATGACGAAGGATGAAAAGAGCAGGGGGAAAAAATGTTAAGAAACAAATGTAAAATAAATCCCTTTTTCCGTATGGATTGCCTTAGAGATCATTTTAGGAATATAACTATCGATGTTGTTATTATTAATATAGAAAACATTGTAAAACAGCACACCTATAATAAAAACAAAAAGAATGAACTGAAAACAAAGACAAACATATAGTCGAGAAAACGAGTCAGTGAATTTCACAGGTTGGAGTATTCGGGGTTGTTTCACACCAACCGAAATGCTCAATGGAGCATGCGCAGATGGATTTTTCAATTGCATGTTCATACAGTGCAAAGATGTCAAGCGATTTGCTCCATCAATATGTTTAATAAGTCAGGTCTCCAACTACGTTATAGATTTTAATTGCTATTTGGTCGTGCATGTCAGTTTCACAGTGCAACTGAGAAACCCATAAGTTGTGTAGAAACAGGTTTTCAAAAGCAATCAAAGGCTCTGTGTACTCGATTTTCTGGAAAATGAGCAAACTCACGTTTGTTGTGTACCCCCACGTAGTAAGTTCGACGCAGAAGATAGCATGACTATCTACCCCCGTACCGTTTCCCGCAAATAATTTTCCCGGGCAAGCTAGAAGCCCACTGGCAGAATAATCAGCTTCCCATCGGCACACAACCCGCGCGCGATTTGAGACCAACCGTTTCCTCTTCTTTCTTCTCAAATCGTTTATTAAAAATCTGGCTGAACAAAAGAAAATCATCTGATGATCACCGCCATTAATTTCTTCTCTCCATCGGCACGACTTCGGAAGAAAGACGGTCCTTTCTTCTTTCTCTCCTTTTCTTTCTCTCTTTCCCTTCCCTCCTTCCCCTCTTAATGAGTCGTCATCCTTCTCTCCTTCAAAATAATAAACCTACTCTCTAGTGTGTTCCTCTTGCGATTTTCTATCAGTGATAATGTCATTTTGTTTCGTCCTAATACACTATCAAGTATCATCAGTAACTTATCAAGTATATACCTTCTTGTCTAAAATGAATATTATAAGATCTACTTGTATCAACTGAATTAAATCATATCACTCAACATAAATACAACCAATTTCAGGATATTGGAGAGGAAGTTAACGATCTAATTATTATCTTATCTGTTAACTTACTTGAGTACCACTCAATTGTACATAATCCAATGTTCTTTACTTCGTTAATTCCTGAAAATTCTCTTAGCCCCTATTTCGTACTTTCTATTATCAGCTCCCCCAGATCCTGCAATGCCCCGTCTCTTGCTCTCTTTCTATCAATCAATCATTCGGGATAACGTCCAAGACGTCACAATTACTGGTAATAATGTGGTCCCGCGCAGGGAATCTTCTATTCTCCCATTCCCCGCTCTCCATGAACTTGTATAGATGGGACTAACAATTGAGACAGAACATCAAACAGAGGTGAAATTTTAGACGATGTGCTACGTGCCTGTCCTGTTTAACCACCCGATGCGTCCACCGTCTTTTAATTCAACAACGCGATTTGTAAATACGAATGACTTCTTCCATCTTTATCCCCTCTCCCCTAGTCTGTATCAGGTTGAAGATGCTACCTAAAAAGTAGGATGATTCTATACCTACTAAGTGTTTTTATTATTTATTTTCACTATTATTATTGAAAAGAGCTCTATAAATACATCTAAGATTAACTAAATTATTAATAAATCACAGTAGTGAGAAAAAAAAAACCATATTAAAAAGGCGCTACCATTCTACTCAAAGCGAACGCTCCCATTTACTTTTTCTGTTTTTGGACAGTTTTTCACTTTATTTTCTTTATTGTGGCAGCAACTACCCTTTCAAAGAAATGATCAATTTGATTGAGTACGCTCACAGTCTGAATTTTTCAGAAATAGGATAACTTATTGCAAAGGGAAAAAAAAGTCCTGTCACTTTAATCAATTCGAAAGCCTTGTCAGAACATATTTCTGTACAATATGGCCAATTTTGAGCCCGAACAGCTCATGCGCTTCAAAGTCTTGCTCCTCAATGACGCATTAATTATATTACACTTTAATGATCACACGGTTTTTAAAAGGTTGAATTCTCAGCTTTCCATTGATGGTATATTTATTTCAATTGGTTAAAAAAAGTCCTGTCACTTTGAACTATTATAAGAGATTTTTTTCTCGATTGGTCAATGTTTACGCAAATCACATGCATATCGCATAGAAAATAATGTGAACGGCGTCTTGGCGAGATCTCTTGGTTGGAGCATCAATCTATGTAAAATACAGGTTCTGATTACAACTTCAGCACAATCATGATATAGGCTTTCCAAAATGTCTTTTTCCTCCATCTGGTCTGAAGCATCTACTAATTAAAACCATGAGAAAAGTTCATAAATTCTTTCCCCTCAACGCAGTATTTGCCCATCACCGGACGGGCGATACCATTCGAATGCAGGAAGTCTTCTTACGCGAGTTTTTGTTATTGCAGCCAGCTGTATAAGATTTCTGCGCTTCTCAGCCGTATTTCAACGTCACTTGTTTGCGTCTGGCCTCTTAGATAATGGACGCGCCTTGTTTAATTACGATTTAATGCCACACATTGGTATACGTTAACTTTACATTTTACATAGAGTAGAATTGATATGATGAAAATACGTAAACGTAAAATTAAAATTTAAGTAATATATAAACGTAAAATAAAAATATTTGCATATGAAGGTGTGGGGTGGATGAATTTTATTACGAGGAAATTCAATAATATTTGTAACATGACGTGTGTCAAAATATTTCGATTATTGATAACTAAAGATCATGTACAACGGCTGGTTAATGGTGAGATCTTAATTTCATTATCTTCTTGTTTTAAACTGAGGATTATACATGGATTTCAGGTTTTGTGTGGTCGATGGCTTTGGGTACGTTTCTATCTCTCTGGAATTAATATTTTTGGTTAATCATAGGTTTTCGGCATTCAATATTGTGTCATGATCGCACCTCTATAGTTACACAAGGTGCCTTCATGACCTTCCAATTAGTGCATTAATATTTCATATCCATCGGTGAAATATATATTACGTCAGGAAATTCATAATCGTTCATAAAGATCCTGTATAAGACAGGATTTATGGATAGAAAAGGTCGACGATCAAAGTGTTATCCGTAAAGGTGGGTGGGAAGAAAAGCCTTCGACATCATCCGATCTGCTACAAACATGTTAGATGGTAGGTTAACAAGATTACGCACACATTTTCCCCATTGCCCCATCCCACTGCAGGCACGGATGAGGGAAACTTTGCCTGAGTGGTATCCATTCCTCCAACGGCCCATCAAATAGAATTACGTTAATGAAAATGGCTTGGGCTTCCTAATTACTAACACGTCTGATGACAGCTAAAAGGACGTTAACTCTGTAGTAGAGTGTATAAGGTAACGCCCTTCTGTCTCTCATGAGATTGACTGTCCTCTCATCTTAACGCGCGTCTAGTAGAAAGTCCAACAAGTCGAACGTGTCTACCGACCTTCGCTCCCAATATACCCGGGTTGCTATGGCGGTCGCAGACAAGTTGTGAGGACAGGTGAGAGAGTGAACCAGGGGATGTGGCGGGAAGACGCGCCGGCTGCAAGGGCCCGTCCGCGGACGGCGGGAAGGCCGCGTCTGAAAAGGGAAAGATAGAAAGGAGGCGCGAAAGACGGAAAGCCAGGAAACGCGGCAAAGAGAGGGCG
>CALNVZ010002100.1:28211707-28255379 GCA_940671915.1 Paracentrotus lividus | reverse complement strand
AGAATATACATGGTTGTAACGCTATTATTACCCCTCTCCATTTCCAAATACTGAGCACCTGGCCAGAAGGCAATGTGTCCCGTTTTAAAATCTTTGGTATATAAACTCAACCGGGGATCGAATCCATGGTCTCCCGTTCACGAGGCAGATGCTTTACTGATTGTGCCAAGATATCCGGTTTAAATTCTTTCTTCATCCACTCTGTTTAGTATCTGCTCCCCATCCAACTAATTTCTTCCATTCTTCTCTATAGCCTCCCTATTAGATCATATCAATGATTCGTTCCTCTAGCTGTGCTTGTTACACCTCCTAATCTTAAATCCAGATAAAGAAATCTGCAAATCAACCATTTGCTTTGTTTTTTTATTATTTTTTTTTATTTATCTATTTAAAAAAAGCAGTTTAGCCTTTTCGCTGTCAGTGAATATTATTATTGTTTCTTTGGCATCACCTGTGCCGCAGACGGCGAAACGCAGAATGCATACAATTTGACGCCCAATAAGTCGTATCCTCCAGATATAACATGGATACAAAGGGTCTGTAAACGTGCAGCGACACACTAACCATGGGTTCCCTATACACAATAGTGCAGTTGATTCTTAAACGTGCAAAGGTAGTGACCTCCTAGCACACAAAGGACCTCCATATTAACGATTTCAATTAGGGGATGGAATGTTGTTTTCTCTCTTAATTCCGCGTCTATGAAGGAGTACGAGAGAGCAGCGGTAAAGCACATAAAACGCCACACCAAGGCTCTCACCAACATCAGGCCCAAGGGTGGACTTGAAAACAATAACTTTTAAAAGTCATCATTAAAATGTTAGCATTATATTGTACTTCTTTCCACAATATCAGAATGAAAATAGGTTAAGCTACGCTGCTACATGTCAGCCCTTTTGAAACTTTCAAAATGTAGCCTATCAATGTAGCGCACCCTACGTACAAGACCATACAAAATCTTAAAGTCAAAAGTATTTTCTATGGCGGCCATTTTCGAGTTTCCAAAGCTAAGACGTGATTACAAAGAAATGCGAACCTCATTCTTTGGATTCGCACCGCCAAATTTGACAAAAGTCAGATATAAACAATCAAATTTAAAAATATGATTACAAACTATACATGTATTATTAGCCACAAATTCCATTTTCTACTAGGCCATTCTTGAAATTCAAAGCAATGGCGGCCTAAGACGTGGTTCGGAATATTGGTACCAACGTTTTTTGCAAAATTAGGTCAAGAGAAAACTCTTTGGCTTGAATATCCAACAAGATAAGGTAATAAAATGTTTTCTATGGCGGCCCATTTTGAAATTCAAAATGGCGCGACGCCTAAGACGATGGTCGCGAATATATTGGTACCAAAAAGTGTTTTGGATTCAGCACCACCCAAATTCAACAAAATTAACGGTCAAAAAACCAAATTGGCTTTGAATATCTCACAAGATATAGGTAATACATTTCTATGGGGCACTATTTTGAAATTCAAAAATGCGACCTAGACATGCGCGGAAAATTGTTACCAAAGTTTTTTGGATTCAGCACCCCACCAAATTTGACAAAATAAGCGCTGCAGGAAACCCAATATAGCTTAAAATATCTCACAAGATATAGGTCAAATACACTATTCTTCTATGGCGGCCATTCTTGAATTCAAAAAATGGCGCGGCCTAAGACGGTGCAAATTGCGAAAAAACAGTACCAAAGTTTTTCTTAGGATTAGCAAGCCCCAAATTAACAAAAGTATAGCTCCATATAAAATCGCACTTTGGCACGGAAAATCTCACCATAGAATTACATAGTGCTCTACTAATAGCTGCGCAGGCAGAAAGTCATCGGGCCAGCTTCGGCGTGGTCGACAGTTTCCTTTACACCTCGCTCATGTTTCTCGCTGAATATGACATGACACCTCCTCCTATTTTCCTCCATCGCTTTCCCTCATAATATACTCGCGCTGCGATTCATCGGATTTTGGAGCACGGCCCGGTGATTAGACGGCTATCAAAAAGTGTCGAAACCATACGAGCGAAATCGGCTCAAATCTAATTTGGTCATTACGACTTCTTGGCTCGGGGCAATTGAATAAACCTAAACATCTTCCATCATTTTCTTTTCGCCCGTCTTTTGGAAGGGGATGATGATACCAGCAGAGAATGGGATTGTATAGGCGAAGTGGATAGGAGTGCTGATCCAATTTTCTGGGCGTTTAATCTGCTTAGTATCCCATGACCTGAGCATTTATGCGCCATCTTACCCTCTTAGCAAGGGCAAAATGGCTTAGATGCGGACTTGGTAATGCTCAACCAACCCCATGAATATAACGATCACGTTTTAATGACACTCCTCTAAATTATAGGATTACGGAGCATCTCAGAAAGGAAGGCATTATGCACCAGCCATTTTCATTTAATGCAGACATGAATTGGTGAATAAAATCTGCTGAATTTATCGCTTTAATTTTAAAGGATATTCAAGAATAAGTTGTTGTCTATACATGGATCATTGATTGAATAAAAATATATCGATTCGCACTGCAGAAGTATATGAACCATTTTCATAGGTCTATATACATGTTTTCAAAATTAATTGAATGTGATTCAATAATCTGTACAATTTCTCTGTTGAAATGGTATTTATATCGTAGAATTATTTTTGATATATTTATTCAAATACTAAATTAAACTATATTCGATATAAATAAGTTAATTTACTTAATCTGCATCATCATTAAAACAGGGGGTATAAAACCATCAAAACTTTGGTACATCGCTATTAAATGATATAGTACACTGGTATTTTACAGGAAGCATTCAGAGGCAAGTAGTTCTTTAATATCCAATATAAGAGAGATAAAATTCTGTTCTGCTTAACATCGCAACGCTCAACCAAACAAATAACAAAACCCACATGAAGTTTAACTTAACATGGCAACGATGGACGAGAGTTGAGTTTTTTTCCCTCCTCTCTCCCTCCCTCTCCAGAGCAAAACTCGGGCACACTTTAATATTCAATGGGACATAAAATTGATTGGCGATAGATATCATGTATCTGGGGCTGGGTAAACGGAGCTGCGTATGTCAACTAACGATCGTGGTATGTTCCCCAGTGATTGATTGTCAGCTCCACGAGTCAGCGACTTAATTAAACTCATCTTCATTTCTAACTTGTTCAGATCGCATCGTTAAGGTCAAATCGCCCGACGCTTGCTTAGCTTGGTTTTGTTCTCTTTTCATTAATGACTTGGTATAGTTTATCTGTGGCGAGGAGCTCATCTTGGAAGGTTTGGTCCGTGCTGGGGACGAGCGAAGCATTCTAAGCCATCAGGGATTCCTCATCACCAGACGGGAACATGAGGCAAGGAGCACGTCCCAACGTTATGCGTCCATGTTTGTTGAGCAAACTGAATAAACTCGAGCTGCAGAGAGACAGAGATGCGGGTTGGTTTTATTAATATCTTCTTGGACAGTGTTGGTGTTATTCCTGCTCCATCGCGTTTTATTGAATCAAGATTTCGATGGAGGAGAAAGAAGGAGAGTAAAAAGTGGTAATAGACAGTTTATTTGATGGGCAATCAACGGCTCGTTTCCATCAATTTCCTGGCCATTGGTACAAGAAAAACTAGCAAGATGGCGGCCGAGTTAGCGAGCGTGCGCCCACATAATATCCCAGTGATTGCTATTGCGTCGGTAGGAAAAGGTCCACCGTTCCTAAACTCTCGCATCGTTATATTTCTACCAACGTCCGTTTCTTTGAGCTGTCGATCACGTTGACGACCAGGCTATCATCATGACGGAATTCACAGGTCCACTTAAAGGTACTGGTGAAGAGAGCATGGTTGACAGCGGATGTAAGAGAGTAAACTTTGAGGAGAGCTAGAGACTTGAATCTACGATGACAAGCACTTTAACAATCCTTTCCATTTTTGTTTTTGCTCTTGATCATGTTGATAGAGACACGTTTAATTTAATTGGGATAATTATTAGGGTCACAAATTGAAATTATGATGGCATCAAGGGCGTTGATCCATCTTCAGAATGGCGGAAGAGGAGTAAACGCATCAGTCTCGATATTTCTCTTTTGGGTAAAATAAAAAAAATCATTGAGGTTTGCACCCTATTTTGCCCTCTTTTGCCTTTTCCAAACTCATGACCATTACCCTCGTTGAATTTGGTAAATTAATTCTCAGTGCAGTGATCGTCGAAAATATACTTTAAATTTCATTGTTCCAATTGTTTGACACTACATGTGTTATTGCTGTTGACAAGTAGACCGATTAAACACAATAGATCAGTTTACTAAGTTATGCAAGAAAAATTGAACATGGTACGTGAAAGGTACTTCAAATAGGTACATTGGGTAATACTGATTAAATACTCTTGTCGCATAGCGATTATCTTAGTCTTACTTCTGCTTTCACCTAAGAAGCCCATTTATCCAAGCAAAATTTTCATGAGACATGAACAATATTTCACGGCTATTAAACCTGACGAGGTCGAGTCACTTACTAATGGAACATTAACTAGACGATAAGTTCATTTTAATAAACTCTAAACTACCGATTATCATTACGGAGCTCGCAATGCCAGTCACAGATATGAAGGATTGTCACACGTTACGAAGGGCCGAGAAAAAGATTCGTTCACCTTGACAAACATGACGCAAAAAAAAAATCATCCGTAATAACTACATTTTGCTTTGGTATACATCGATGACACATGCCAATTATTCATGCTTCAATAATATAGCAGTATTTACCTCCTTATGAATATCAATCGATGTTTTTTTTTTTAATTAAAAAGAGAAAAAGATATAAGCTATATCCAGATGCCAAAAGGTTGTAAATTTCTTTTACTCGAATGTCTGCGAAATCGATTGTCGACCTAGCCCAAATATCCCCAAGATTGGAAACTTGGGTATTTTGAATATTCGACAAATTAAAAAAAAAAATAATAATAACAATTTATTCCAACATCTCTTCCCCATTAGAAAAAATGAATACAGCCACGTAACACTCCATCACAAAAACACAAATCTAGGGAAGATCATTGCCTATAAAACTTTTAATTCATAGCAAAGCATAGCAATGCGAATTGTATTATCTTGATCGGTGTCACAAGGGGGGTAAAGACACGCAGGAACGACGATTTTTAGTACATAACAATAATACAAAAAATATTAAGTTATCAGAGAGGTCCTGGAAATGTCCATTTGACAAAATATGAAGAGGTTCGAAATTAGCTCATTTCTGATTGGGTCGCATTTCATGGGTCGAATGTGGGGGAGGGCGGAGATGGGGGGCATGCATCCCCCCAATAATTTCGGTGGGGGGATGCCAGTCTATCTTAAGATGTTGTAAAACAATCAGTACCCCCATACTCCCCCCAATAATTTTGATATCGAGAATAATACCACAAACGTCACGTATTATATGCATCTAAATCTACCAACCATTGCAAAATTTATACCGCGTGTTAAATCATTTATACCCAAATCACCCCTTGTATGAGATCGGTATGTCTATATTAATTCCTTCAGTCCTAATATCGCATTATTCTGACATCAAAAATACCTCCAAAATTTTATCTCACGTCTTTCGTTAATCTGTCCTCGTTATTCTAATTGAGTCGATGGTGTGACCTAATACTTCATGTCTATCATCGTAGTACAGAGATATTGCCGTGCATAAGATTTATAATGGATAAGCGCTACGCATGATTTCGACTATCATGAATTGGAAAAAGAAATTCAATACGTATGATAAGTCAGTGTGGTCGCCGATCTCCAGTGGTCATGGGGGACTCACGGCCTGCCTCAAGATAAAATCAAAATTGTAAGGCAAAGACTATTCTTACCCCTCGACAAAATCCACGATTGGTTTGATATAAATATAAAATAATGTAAATTGAAAGAGTCTTTTGTACACCTTAGCTTGGCTCATTCATCGACAAGGTAAACCTTTTGGATCACCTCGGACTAATTGATTATAATTAATACACCTCCAACTTATTCACCGGATAAATGCAACTTTGCTCTCATAAATATCAATATAACGCTTGAAAATTTGCCTGAAAAATCCTACAGCTCGCCGCTCTCGCGCTCCCGCACATAAATATAATATACACAAAATAATAAAAACGATAGTGCAAACTTGCACTTGCTTGTCATCTTTATAGACAATGTATTAACGTCACAGAGGTACTGTAAAACACCAACTCAATGCCCCCGTTCCGAATGCTGCCCATGTTGCGACAGAGTATTTTTTCTATCAGGTCATTATGATTGAATTCGAAAAATTTCAAGCTCGCGCTGCGCGCTCGCACATAATTATAATTTATTATGCCCCTAAACTGGAATTCGGTCCCATTAATTATATAATGCTTTCTTTTGGCTATTGCATCATGATGTTCCGCTTCTAATCACGATAGTTAATGCCCATGTTTCAGTTTAGTATATTTATTGAGATATCAATTTTTTAATAGCTCTGTGATATTCGATGTACTTAAGTACTTTATGTGCTTTCTCATAAAATTGATTCATTGTGTGTAATTCTATTGGAACATCTACTCATGATGGCCCCTGCTCTTATAAAGCAGAATAAAGCCCCTCCTTCCCCGTTCGCTTTCGCTATTTCTTAAACGATATTACAGTGGTGCAAAAATATTAGAAACCTAATACTAACCTATGATACAAGTTCTAATGGGAATTTATCAATGCCCTACCTTTCATTTGCCGAATCATTATATGAAAAATATGCTATTGTGCTGCCATGTGAGCTTTCATGACGTTTTAATCTAGGTCTTACGTATATAGTTTGAATACCAAATTTATATTAGTTTTTCGACAACTGGTAATCGCGCAAGCATTAAAATAGTTGGCGGCTTATGATGACGCTTTTTGATATTCCCCCATAGACTGTTTTTTTTAATTAGAACATCGTAATAGTCTCCCAAATGCAAAAAAAAATAGAAATGCCAAATACATATTGCCATGCCGAAATAAATAGTATTTGGGTGCAAGTATGAAACTAGCAGGCTCATTTAATCTTCTAACTATACCTCAATACATTCTAGAGTTCAGCAAAATTTAGGGTCAAAGGAAGAAGGTTGGATTCCCCCCACGCGCATCGTTGCGTGGTTATAGATTGACCAAAATAACCAAGCCCATTGGAGGCTTAAACTATTTTTTTAATATTAAACGAAGACACTCCCTTGTAAATGTTATTTTCTTAAAGAAAGTTTCCGATGAGCAATCTAAAATATGTTGAAATATTAAAGGGCCATTGGACCACAATGTGACTTAAATAGGGCACACTGTAATTATAAAAATTGGGGCCCTTCAAAAATAAATTTAAAAAATCTCCCCAAAGATGTCCTATACTTCACCCTGCTGTTGTTATGAAAACCCCAATTTTGTACATCTGCACGCGAAATTCCTTACAGAAACCTAAAGTAATGTTGATGTTCGTCACTGCGATAATAGGAGGGAGACTATCTCGATTTTTTTAATATCCATTTTATTTGCATATTATTGATCCCTGATTCCAATTGCCTTGAAATTTGCATATATAAACCTGCGACTTGTAAAGAAAGTAAATAGAAGTGGAGATGATATTAGCCTGCTTGTAACGCGTCACGAAAATTTGCTCTTGAAATCAAAATGAAAGAGAAAAACGTCTGCGAAGTTTGACTTCCGTTTGACTACGCGCAATAGAAAAAATACAGAAACCATGTTGTCACCGTAAGTGTACTCACCGAAATGCCCAGCAACCACTCGTTACAAGGGTTTCTGGAGAACGATGACCACATGAGGAGGCTTGCGATTCAATATGACTAAGAGAACAATAACTCGTGCCGTCACGCATTAGATCGAGTGCAAAACTGTGTGATGTTTCGTCTAAATAACATTCTAACTGTCTCAACAAAAAAAAGAAGCTGAATTGTTTGTTAAGCATGTATTTATATCTTCGTCAAAGTAAATTGAAAAACGTCCATGCTCTTTCTAAGTTGGTGTAAAGGTAAAAAGTCCTGCGTCTTTTAAGAAAAGTGTTACCAAGTCTGGCGCATAAAATAAGTTTAGAAACAAACTATTTAAAACTCTTTTGGGTTTTATTCCGATTTTGCGTGCGTTCTTTGAAATGGTCAATCGCGTATACTCTGTATCTGATAATAAATAGCGAGTCTCTTGATCTGAACATCTGTTGTAAATGTGTTGAAACATAAATTAGGTGTGAGAATTATCTTGTACAAGGCTTATGCATTCTTCCTTGAATTTATATGATCGTAAGATAAGCCTCCAAAAACTTTAATAAATATTGCGCTGCACGAATGTAATTTGAGCAATTTCTCTGATCACGTTTATAAAGTCGTGATGGCTAGAGTTAGCTTAAGGAACAATGAAAAGTAAAAACTAAATTGATTTGCTCTGATCTTCTGTCCTTATTGAATCAAACTTTGTTACCAGCAAATAAAAAGACTATTAATAATTTTAGAAAGTTAAGTTATTTTTAAGAGTAAAATTCGTTATTTTGTTTCGTTCTGTTTTAGTAAAATCGGTATCTTTTTCTATAAAACACGTTACTTATGTAAATACATAAATCTGTATATAGACTTTAATCCTATAATACTTGTATCAGAATATTATCAACGTCACCATTTTTTGTATAGTTCTATTTTCTCTGATGGAATCAAGATTTGTTTTATATGGGGAGGTTTTAATTTTCCATCAGGAACAGACAGATATTCGCGGCCTCTAAAATAAAATCTGAACTAACATTTGCATTTGTGACATGGATAGCTAAGTTCAAACAAATAAGTATGCTTTTCCCTCCACTAACTCCCCCCCTCCCCCCCTCTTCCCCACCGCGATATTGTTAGATTTTAGACATTCGTTGTGCTGTGCTCCGATTTATATCCGCCGGAAGAAACAGCTTTCATTTCATAGCGAGGTTTGTGGCATCGCACGTCAAAAGTTTTCTGAGTGCAGACGTAAAGAGAGCTTTTAGTTCGCTATTTTCGCTGCAAATCAAAAACGAAACAAATAACCAGTTGATATCATACACATCACATGGGGGACAACCGATTTGAGACGTCCAAAAACCAGAAGCCGATGGCTGTTGACTAAGGGCGGAGACTTAAACTGAGAGAGTGGAAATGAGCGTGGACGTTCGCTTGTATGTCCGGAAAAAAAAAAATTATGTCCGAAAAAACACTCGCCGAAAAACTGCTTTTTTTACCACTTTCCCGTTATCATTTTCACTCATTTTTTAACAGAGCAAAGATGAAGCATCGGTAACCAGCCGAAAATCAAAGAAAAAAAATTTCCTCAAAATTTTGAGATTTTTTATTAGTTTGTCGATTTTACTCGGATCTTGATCTGCGACTTCTCTCTCATTTCGAAAGACGTATCACAATATACTACTTTTGTAGGAAGAGGCTTAAAATGTTTAACATTATGACACTTTGATCCTGAAAGGGGCAAGATTTTCAAATTTTGCAATTGGTGGGTGTACATTAAAAAAGGGCGACTTGGGGCGAGTTCCCAACGCATGGCTTATGTTAATTTAGTTTTTATAGCATATTGGATGATATTCGAAGACATTCCAACATTTCATAGGTATTTTAAAATAGGCTCAACCGAATGAAAATTATTAAAAATCATTTAAATATGCTTGTGTGTTCTAATAATTTGGGCCACCACCTGTATGTCCTCTTTTAATTGCACTATTATGTGAGAAATTTATTAGCTCGCGCCTTCGCGTTCCGCCTTCGCATAATGAATTTGAAAATATATACTAGTTAGATACTGACATGAATGCATGTGTGTATATCTGTAGCCATGTCTCCCCTTCAACGAACCAGTTTAAAGCCCCTTCCTCGTACTCAGGTAGCATATGTACAAGCTCCGCAACTATGCTTCAGAATGCTCAACTTTTTGCACGTATTATGAGGAAAATTTTGAATGCTGTCGCGCTATCGCGCCTCGCATTACGTAACAGTACATTTTTCATTTTTATATGCAACTGTAATGTTATACAATGCATTTACCCCCCCCCAATCAATGGACACTTGCGGATCATTAATCATTCGTATTGTCAACATGAGGACAATAAGTGGAATATAGGATCGCCATCATTTCCCCCACTCCCGCCACCTTCTCCCCCCCCATTCGTTAAAACAAATTGACACCGTTGGTCCATTTGGATCATAGGCCATTTTCGGTCAATTGGAGTTGTAGGCTATGATTATGTTGATATAACTAGCTTCCCGGAATTGCGTGAGCCCCAATTACTCAAAATGAAGTCATCATTTTGAAAAATTTCCAGACTATATGCACAAGATGTGTAAGTAAAAGAGAATATAGAAATCATTAAATTGACCTGTGCCCTGTAACATAAAGACTTACGACATGTCCGGTGGATAAAAAGTGACGATCGATTTCATCTCGGCGCCCTCATCATGGACAGGGTACCCCCAAGTTGATGATCTTAATCCTAACCCTAGCCCTAACCATAATCTTAGTCACATCCTAATCCTAATCCATGACTGTACCTGCACTCCAAATGAGGCTACCGAGATATTAATCAATCGTAACTTTTTATGTTACAGGGCACTGAATAGCGAAATAAATTATTTATGAAGGATGTGTTCCTTCCGTGCAAGGAGTGAAATAGTCCAAATATACAACCAAGAAAAAAGATGCCGCAGTAACTATCATGGTCGTATCCCAATTACGATCTCAGTCAAGTATTTGTTCTTCGAGTCTGTTTACAGAGGTAATTTATTCTCCATTTGAGAGTAATTTCCATTCAATTTCACGAGGGAATTAAAGGACAAACTGAATGGTACGGATTAATATCAGTTTGTTTTACTGAACCATGAGAAACCAAAAAATAACAGATTTTCAACATAAAATTTTCCTGTTTCCAAGATTTATGCCGTGGGAATATGCTTAGCAATATTCGTGGGTCTCCGCGACACTGATTTTATAGTCCTTTATGCTACACATCTATATCTATTAACTCCTATAACTTCATAATTTATTTCCTATCTGATGCTAGAAAATTTAAAATAACACCACTTCTGATATATCTATAATGTCCCGTTATTTCACGACACGAAATATACTTTTGCACATTTTCTTGAAAAGTGAAAGAGATGTTCAATGTGTTCCAAATTAATGTGGCATGCAAAGAGGTAATGAAATAAGTCACATCAATGTTCCCTTATTTAAATGTGCACTAATCTTATATAGGTTTTCTCGTTCAATTTCATTGTTTTGTCAATCAATTGCATATTAGAGGCATTCATATTCGGAAAAAACGCTCATGCATCGAAATGTTGCCAGTCAAAATCGTATTCAATCATCAAAATTAACGATTGTTCTGATCGATTTCGTATTTGCCCATTCTACTTCACATCATATGCATATTCATTCGGCAATAGCTATTCAAATTCGTCTCAATCCTGTCGACGTTTCATTCCGTATACTCAAATTCACACTAATTTGAATGCACAAATAATGAAATTAAATGCCTATATCCGAATTTGAACTTTGCAACCATTACCTTGTGTGCCTAAAAACGAATTTGAGAGCATGAACAAGTAATTGTTTGACAAAATTCAGTCTGTCGCATCAAACACACCAATTTGAATACACATTAAATGAAAACGGATGATAAATGTATGAAATTGGCCGGGAAAACCTATACTAACGACTATTACTTTGAATAACCATCCTCATTATGACTTCTTTTAAGATGGAAGTGAAGTTCCTTTTGATTTTTGATGCACACTATTCAACTACATACTAACAATCAACACGTGAGAGAGGCCTCCTCGCAAAAATATTTTATAAAATTGAAATTGCTTTTGTTTTCGATCTATACTAATTTCATAATAAACGATAATTACTTTAAGTAAGCCTCCTCATCAATTATCGCTCTTTCATGCTTCTCCTTGGGAGTTAACGATGATTGGCGACGTAGATTATATGGTAAAGGAGTGATCGCTTCTACTGAAGAGGGTTCGTTAGGTTTTAACTGATGTCAAGGAGATGAGCGGAGGATAATGGCACATTTATCACCTACAGGAGTCAAGTGCTTGTCGCTCCACGGCCCTACAAGGCGTATGGAGTCATCATAATTTTTTGGTAGAGGGACGGTAACTAGAAATTATGATAATTACTATTTCGGTATTTAAATGCCTTATTTATTACGACAGGTTTCGGTAAAATACTTTCAGGCCTAGGCTAGAATATATCTAAGAATTATATTTTGAAATGCACTAGTGTGAAGAGCTAAGTTAAACTGCAATAGAATGAGAAATATACAAGTAAATGTACAATATTGCAATACTGGATGGTAAGGTCCATTACTAGACCTATCTAAACCCCTCCAAAAAAGTTCCGCAAATAGACTTTGGGCCATGATAACTTTTTATATACGTTTTAGTTATTCCTGATATCCATACCATTGGATAGATAATTCATTCCCCTTTCTATTAATATCCTATTTGTAATGATTGTGTCATGCTTCAATGCACAGATGATCAGAATATGGGGAAAAGTAAAAAGTCAAATGTTGTAAAATGCACTTTTATTAATCACATTGAAGTTCCGCAACGCCAAATTAGACCCTGATAACTTTTGGGGTGTTTTTGTAATTTTTATGAATTTCATACCATTGTCAAGATCATTTATTCCTCTTTTTATTGATACCTAATTTGCCATGGTGATGTCATGCCTGGGTCCACAGAACCCCTGAATACCAACTGAATGCAAGGCAAAGTAAAAGATAATGTCCAGTTTAAATGTTCTGTAACACTACTTTGAACATGGAAACATTTTAATATGAGTTTTAATCATTATCAATTTTTATAGCATTAAAAAGTTCATTTATTCTTATTTTTATTGATACCCTATTTGCAATGGTAACATCATACTTGAATGCACATAATTCGTGAACATAATGCAAAGTAAAAAGTGAAAAGTTGCGAAATGCATTGTTATTGCTCAAATTTAGTAACACGCAATAGACAATAACAGTTGCAATAGGCATTCAATTTGCAACATTTGACTTTGAACTTGTCTTATTATTCAGATGTTCTGTGCATACATGAACAACACTATTTTTGCAATTAAGGTATCACTGAAAAGAAGAATAAATTAATTTGGCAATGGTATAAAATTCAATAAAAATAATAAAACATCTCAAAAGTTATAAGGGCCTAAATTTGAGTTTAGAAGTCAATTTGATCAATAAAACTGCATTTTGCAAGATTTGACATTTTACTTTTCTCCTTATGTTGACATTCTGTGCATTAAAGCACGACGTAATTATTACGAATAGGATATCAATAAAAAGGGGAATAAATTACCTTTCCAATAGTCTAATTATCAGGAATAACTAAAGCATACCTGAAAAGTTATCATGGCCCAAAGTCCATTTGCGGAACTTTTTGTTAAGAGTTTAGAAAGAAATCAGGTAATATCTGATCTTTTAATCAGTATGGTTAAATATTTAATCAGGTTTTACCATGACCCACTGCAATAGAATACGATGAAATGGGGAGCGCATTTCCATATGTATTCAATTATATTTTAAAGCGGACATGTATGTTCCATTATATAAGGTGCACTTACCCTTAGGGCCTCCAAGACCATGAGAGGATTATAATTCCCCGACTTTCTCAAATATATAGGCAGGTTTTCTTAGTCATTATAATTTTCCTTGGGAAATATTAGAGGTATTCAAACAACCTGTTATTAATGAATGAACAATATTTGAAATCCAGTTTGCATACATTAGTTGGTGCTATGTCAGAAAAAAAAATTCTCGTCCGACATAGTGACTTAAAGTATGAAAACTCGATTCCAAACAGTGTATAGTAGTTTGCCTAGTTACTACTGTCCCCGGGAAAGAAAGATCTACAAATTATAATAACTAAGAAATTGAAAACCTGCCTAATGACATAATGCCCTATGCATTCTCATCCTTCTTTCCAAGTTCCATTATTGTACTTGACGTTAATGTTTCCAACTATCATCATGTAAGCTTCCATTCATTTCATTTTTCCTCCTTCATTTTATCTCTTTATTATTATTCCATCTTCAAATTTCTTTTCATTCATTTTCTCTATCTATATACTTTGCAACTTCCGTCCTTGTATTTAATCTTATCCATCCAGTTGTTTTTCGTCAACCTTCATTACATTTGTTTCTCTTCCCTCTTTCCGACCGTTGGACTGTCCATTTAAAAGCTATTTTCATTTCCCACCTTCCCTTAATTTTTCTTTGACATCCTTGTACATGTCTTTTCTATTCTCTCTCTCTCTCTCTCTCTATCTCTCTCTCTCTCTCAATTTCCTTTCTATTCCTCCATCCTTTAACTTTTCTTCCATTCCTTTACTTAATTTTCTCATGCAAGTTTTATCAATTTAATTACTTTGCCTACTTCTACAACTTCCCCTCCATTTTTGTACTATCCCTTCTTCTTTCCAATTTATTTGCTTTTGTTCTTCATTTTGATTTCTTTAATGCTCTACCCTCTTTCAAACTTCTTTCCATCCAACTTGTACCCATTCATTAACTTTGCTTCATTCAACAAACATTTTCCTTTCTTGTATTTAGTCTTCTTTCTTCTTTCCACTCATTTTCTTGCTTTTTTTTTCTTTCCATTAGTCCATTTATTTCTTTACTTTCCTTCCTTCCTTCAAAGTTCCTTCCATTTCTGCACGCTCTTCCTCCCGACTTTCATCCATTAATTTACTTTGCTTCACTGTACACACATTTTACATCTTTTATAATTTACTTTCTTCCTTCTTTAACTTCCACCCATTCATTTGCTTTTCTTTCTTTCTTCAATTTCTTTTCTGCCTTTCATTAGTTCATATTCTAGCCTTTTTGTTATTTTCTTTTGCTTCAATAAAAATGTCACACATACATGTCTTCACTTCTTTCCCTCATCCAACTGCATTTGAAATCCCGTCTCTGATTTCATATGTCTTTTTTATTCATCTGAAATTTTCTTTCTTGCAATGTGCCACTTTGATATTTTAAAATGATCTGGATCCAGCCCTTAAATGAAACATCAGTAAAATCATTTATTACAAAACAGAGGTAGTGAAATATTTTTGAAAGTGAGAAGGGGCTACACATGCTAAAAAGCATTACCTGATGCTCAATTTCGTATTTAGATAACTTGTACCTTCAAAGTATTAAATTTTTAACACAAGATGGCGCTAACCCGCTTTTCAACAATAATTTTGAGATTTGAAGTATCATTTCCTGCAGCACAGTCACAATTTAGTAGTTTATTCCTTATTTGGATATTTTGCAATATTTCCCTACTTTTTTCTCTCCCAGTTTCTTTGCTCATTTTTCCCTCTTCCCTGATTCAAACTCTTACATTTTAAAAATAGAGTTGTTTTTGGGGTATCATTGCATGACAGAAAAAAAAAAGTTTATTTTCCAGCAATTCATAGAAATGCAGCTTTGCAGATATATTTCCCCTTTACAGGTCACAAAAGTCATTTACATACTTGGCTATCAAGGTGTGAGGGACATAATATCCCAACAATATCTTTTATGCAATTACCAAGCTAACTTGCTTTGTCTTTTTTATATTAAACTGACAAAATTTCCTTGCACCGCTGTTTGGATTATTCTGTTTTCACTCCAACACATTTCCATGTATTTGT
Source organism: Paracentrotus lividus (assembly GCA_940671915.1). Classification (NCBI taxonomy): domain Eukaryota; kingdom Metazoa; phylum Echinodermata; class Echinoidea; order Camarodonta; family Echinidae; genus Paracentrotus; species Paracentrotus lividus. The sequence goes on along the minus strand of CALNVZ010002100.1, from coordinate 28,239,688 downwards.
AATGATACATACACAATCAAATGTTGTTTGCAATGTTGTTCCTTTGATTAAGCAAAAAACTGAGTAGTTTTGAGAACAGTTATAAAGTTTGTAAATATTTTATGGGCACATCGTGGTTGGCCCCAAGACAATCCGTATTTAATTTCATCTGCAGTGTAGAAAATTTGGTCCAAAGTTCCGCTCGCATCCCTTTGAATTTATGTGTGCTTTTAAGGGATTTGTAATTGTGTGTTGCAGAGCTGTGGTATGAAGGATACAGCTTGATGCACTGAACCAGGTGTTTGGTAATTGCAAGATCCAGTCTAGCAATAATTCACTAGGAACCCATCAAGCACAAATTTGAACTCCTTTCTCGTCACCAGAACTCACCTTAACCCTCAAGGTCTCCTGCAGCTTCATGGCACACATTTTTGGTCAAAGCCGATATATGTCGTGTGCCATTACAAACAGGCTGACTCCATGATACTGATGCTTGTATGCTTAAATATCCTGTCCAAGAATGAACCTCCACTCCATATCTGACAGTACAAATTAATCCATCTGGCTATTCAGCATCACTTGTATTCAAAGAAGACATCGTGTCTTGCATCCATGTGTGCTTTAGTGACGTGATCCTTAACTTTGTCCAACGAGCACCAAAGGTCATACAGTAAGTAGATTGCAGAGTTTACTTTCGACCTACATTGTAATATGAATCTCCTGGTTATTGCAGCAACTCACGTCCAGAGAGATCGTTGTTCTTTTGGAAGCTCTTTGTTCAAGTTCTGAATTTCTCTCAAACCCTGTATGAATGAGAGATGTAGAGAAAGGTGGAAAGGTATACGGACAGGTCGGTCAAACAGAAGTCAAAGGGAAAGGTAACACAGGATAAGGGGTGTGAATGAGGAGAGACAGACATATAGACAGGAGACAGGATGAGAAAGAGGAGTCAAAGCCTGGATAAATATTTTCAATCAAAACAAATAAGTATGTACATCGAGTTACTACCTTCTTCCTCTCAATGTATAATACTAATAGACTAGTAGTATGACAAGTGTCAATACCATAACATGTTTTTGTGACTACCTCTCATTATTCATAGGTAATTATACAGCCCCAAAAACAAACTCTTAAGATTTCATAAGTGCATAACATATAATGCATGAGTGGAAGATTAGAACTTTATTACATTTACAGATAAATAACTTTTTACAGTTCGTTTTCCTGATATTAAAGAGACAAATACATCATTATTTTTTTTTTAATGAAAAATTAAAAAATCTTACCTCATACACAAGCTTAATATGGGCTTTAATCTTGGCACAGTCTTGAGTAAGTTTCTCACTGTCCCTGAAAACATAACACAAAGAGAAATATATCCATCTGAAATTGAAATAACAAATGTACAATTTCTTTGTATTCCTGTCTCACCAAAATGCATAATTTATCAAATTCGAGAAGGGGTGTGGGGGATATAAATCCATTGATGACTGAGCCCGAATATGTTCAGGCTGGAGTCTATGGGAAATGTTTTATAGCCAAATAAGCTGGTCTCAAACAGATTAAAGGAAAGGTATAATAATAATAATAATAATATCATTTTATTTACCCAGGGTAGCCACTTCAGTTCTGACAACTGTTCTCCCAGCATGATGTTATTATTACCCCCAAGCTCCTTGTTAAAAGGCAACTTTTAGGTACCATTTTTGTAAGTCTTTGGTATGACTCGGCTGGGTTTCGAACCCACGACCTCCCGTTCATGAAAGCAAGAAAGGCTAACTTTTTACGGGCGCTCTAACCGATTGAGCAATCATGTCCCGTGAACAATCCACTCCTTTAAAACAAGGTGCTTGGGACCAAGCCATAAAGCTCATTACAAAACCTTGTTATACTGAATACATGGGCACATGCTAACAAATGTTTGACATTGGAACTGGAAGAATCACCTCGTTGTAACAAAAACTTTCTGTATCGGTGCTTCTTATAACTGGAATAAACTGCAGCAGCTGTTTAGAGTTGAGAGATACTTTTATTCTTCTGGAAACAGCAAATACTTACTGTGTGAGGTGCTTTGTTTTCTTGTCAATAAACTTGAGTGCTTCCTTCAATGTGAACTCCACAAAGAAACCAAACCCGACTTGAACGAAGATCCTGGATGGATCTGAACTGCAATGACAAAGATAAAATTAAATACAATAAAAATCTGCAGAGACTGGAAAGTTATATCTTATCAGCGGAGCTGACTTAAAAAAGAAACTAACCCAAACAAGTGACTACATTTCCAGAATTGAAAAGTTACCGGTCGATCTGAAGTCTGGAATACAGGTGTGATTGATATGTTAAAAAGTGGAGAGTAGACCTTAAATGGCCATGCGTTTAAAGTTGGGCCCATGTTGTGTGACACACTCAAAATTTGTGCTAATCGCGCGCATTTCACTGAAAGTGGCTCTAACTTTTTCAAAATCTATATTTACCCCATAAAAGTATACATTTTCTTCAAGCTGAATGTCTGAGGAGTTCAGAAATGCACTTAAAATCAATTTATTAATTATTCATTGACAATGATTGAGTAAATATAAACAAAATCACTTTTGAGGAGTAGTTGTGAAAACAAAACCTTTTTGTAGGACAATCTCAAGAAGCATGGCCAATTACTGTAATCAAGATAATTAAAATTCCTGGACTAATATAATAAACCATCAAAATCAAGCTAAATTGATTATTTCAGCAGGGTGTATTCATTTCAATCCAAAAACACTCTTCTGTGAACTTGATTTAACTCATTACAGCACATTTGCCAAATTTACTGCGCGGCTCCTCCTGCGCGGCTCCTCCTCCACCCCAGATATTTGTTTATTACCAGTTAATTAACAGAAAATGATGAATTTTTTTTCATGTTTTGATACAAGTATTTTGTTGTCCTACATCAGAGCTTTAATTTAAGACCAAAACCAGCAATAAGGGTTGTATAGTTGTTGAGTAAATCTATAAACAACATCATATTTTAGGAGCAGATGTCACAACTCCACCTTTTTAAGGGCCCAACTCAAAACGCATGGCCAAATGCAACTTAATCAGTGAAACAAAAAGGGAAATCTTTTTTTTTTCTTCTTCTTCTCCAAACAATGAAAAAGAAAAGACTGATGATTTAGCAGTCATCTAACCACAAATGTTACTCTTTACAACAAAATATATTTCAAAATCACAAGGATTATGACTTCTTCTGAGAAAGCTTTCAAAATTGGGTGTCATAATTAAGACTACAGCAACAGAGAAAGGAGGACTGAGAGACCAGATACTTACACTTTAGCTTGAGCATAAAAGTTACAGCCAAGATCGATTTGAGTCTTGAGTTCATCATGTTCATATCCACTCTCCTGGTTTAACAAAAATGGAGAAACATTGAATTATGATTCTTGTTGTCGGAGTTCTAAACATAAGTACTAAACATAAGTACTGAACATGATATGTTTAGTACTCCTAGTTTAATGTCTGAATTAATTTGAACAATATTGAAATATGCATTATTGTTCCAAATGTAATAAAATTCAGACATTAAATTAGGAGGAACATTACAATAAAATTACATTTACAACAAAGTGCTTTATGTCACCAATGTTTTACTTCATCAATTTAAGACTTGTACTAAAAACTGGTTCAAAAGTAAAAAACAATTGTGAGAAATATTGCGAGTGAATTTCTGCTCTATTAAATACTGAGCTGGTGTTTGACAGCTTTGTTTTCTTTGACATGTGTTTCCAAAAGGGACTGTAAAACTCATAAGAACCCTATAATACTAGAAGCAGCAATTACAAAGAAGAACATTTAACTATATACCCAGTTATTTGGTGTCCAGACAGTCCATTTTTGTCAGCAATTTGAAAAGGTTTACAAGCAATGTCTTTGTAAATTTTTTAGCACAAACGGGTAGAAAATGTTGTGGACAACAAATATTGATTATGATAACAGTCCACCGGCACAATTTGCGATAATGAGCCAAAAGTGCGAATTTGATACAACTCTCTCAGTCCTCTATCTACACTCTGCGGAGCTGTGCGGACCTGTGCAGGCTAAAACAGAGATTTTGCAACTCTTGTAGATTTTGATTTTGTGAACGGAATTTCCTGATTCTTACATATTTAGAAAGAAGAAATTCTAAACCTACCTATCATGCACATTTTATCATATCTGAATATAGCAAAAGTATTGGTGAAAGATATGGAACAAAAACATATGTTCAGCTCGGTATAAGTGACAAGAAAAGTAGTCATTTTTGCATGATTCCAAAAGAAAATTACATATTTGGAAAGAATGAAATTTTAGCTTCAAAACGTAGTAACTTTTAATATCCTTTACTTTTTATACCAGTCAGGAGCTAGCAAAATATGAAGCAAGTCCAAAATACAGAAAATGCGGCTTTCTGATTGGCTGCTTGAATGAAGGATTGATGCGAGCGGGGATTTTGAAACACGTGGGAGCCGTTACCTGACCGCGCAGTGACCTTTGGTGCGTGGTGAGATTCGCATCAGCCAATCAAATCACACTCAAAATCAGACCAGCCAATCAGATCGCAGTAATTGAAGCAATTTTGTATTTACTGCACATTTAGCTAGCTCCTGACAGGTATAAAACTTGAAATACTATGTTTGGTGTATTTTTGCTGAGTTGCTGAAGATTATGAACCTATTTTCTCGTCGAATCATTTAAAATAAAGCGTATTTGTTGCTAGTTATTCAAAAATTCCAAACAGATTTTAACGCAAAATATATCCCACAATTTCTACTATTTTGAAAGACATATTTTCTTTCTTATTAAGGAATATATATTTTGATAGTATGATTTATTAATGCCGAAAATTTCATGTCATATCTATGCAGAATTATAACCGCACAAAGACAGGGGTACAAGCTGCTAATTACGCATTCAAGCACACAAACTCATGAATACTACTTGTATAAATACGAGCGATTTCAAAAGCGGGTGGACTGATAAGCACTATTCAACGTATATTTTTGGCTTAGCCCAAAGACAAAAAAAAAACAAGGCTTTACTATGAAATGTCCCAACACCTTAACCCTCATCCTACCTATTCTTTAAAAAGGGAGCATACCTGAATCTTCTCTATAGTTGTTCTGAGCTGAAGGTACTCTGCAATCTGAGCAAAGATCTCATCTCTAGAAGCCAAAACCTTCCTGTCAAAGAAAAAATTTGAAATTAAATATGATATCAAATCAAATATACCAAGTCAAACATGGAATACATAGAGACCTCCTGGTAATATCTACATCTCAGGAAGTTTCATATTCATTATAAGGCCAAAGGTTTGCTGAATATTTTTGAAAAGACAGGACTATAAGTTATTGTTCTTTTAAAGAATTAGAATCTAATTATTTGATTGATAAACAATTATATCTAGAAGAAATCTGAGGCCGACACTGAAGACAAGTTACAGTCTGTAACTAAGTTGACTTGCGATTGCATGTTACCATTCATTTTTTTTGCGAAGAGATGTGTAACATTAGATCTGGGGCCTACAAATCTGGAAATCTCACTACCCACACCCCCCCCCCCCCCCCCCCCCTCTCACTAAACTATCCTGGATCTTTTTCTATTTTAATTTTTATTATCATCAATTGGGGCAATCTAAGTCATATCTAAGTTAAACTATTCATTCTTCAAAACTTCACAAATCAAGGTTGAACTCGAACATGTTAATATGTTGTTGGAGTTCAAATTCAAAATCATCAATCATCATTGAAGACACCATTTTCCAGTCACATTTCTTCACCAAAATTAAACAAGTTAGAACATTAAAACCGAGATTGTCAACATAGCTTACTCTAAATCTTTCCTCAGCACTTCATTCACGAATCTTTCATATTCAAGCACTTTCTCTGGTATATCTTCAGACATTTTGATGAGCAAGAGTCAGAATTAAATTGACCGGTTCTCAACCACTGTACTCAACTCCTAAATGGAGTGGCTAGAAAGTGCTAAGAAAAACTATTTTAATATTATTCTTTTTATAATCAAAAATACTTATCAACTCTTTAAAATGTTTTTAAATATATTTGTTTCAAAACAATGTTTATGCAGATAAATTTTATGACTAGAATATATTTAAATCCAATTCCTTCTGCAAAATAATATTGAATTTTCATGAATTTCCCAGCCATGGCTGAATTACTGCTGGACCCAAATATCAGGATTTGGGTCGTTTTACCCATAGTTTTTATTACCTTTTTCGTCGGTATTATTAGGCATTATGTAAGTTTACTTCTTGCCAGTCAGAAAAAGATAGATTTGCAGAAAGTTGGTGATAGGTAAGTGTCTTAATACCTTATTATATTTTTCCAATTTTCTTCAGTACAGTCCCATGTACTTTATATTGTGTTGTGTTGACTTGACGGTAACCTCTATTGTCTATTGAATTTGAATTGAAGCCTAAAAAATGAAGGACGTGCGATTTATGTCTGTGCACCTAAAATTTGACCTTAATTTCAATACCAAGTAAAATATTGTTTTATATACATAATTTTTATTCCATGCTTTATATTCTTATGATCAATTAAAACAAATAATCTCAAGAAATTGAAAAGTCAGCACGCACCGCTGAAATCTTGGCTCACTCGCCGCACCGGTAGCACATCGCGCTCTGCCGACAGATCGGGGCCGCAGCTGCATGAATGCCCGGTCGAAACTAGGGCAGAGAAGAAAATCTCGCCAGTCCCATGATTGCAGTGTTGTAACTCTCAGGATTTGAATTTCGTTACTTTTAGGGCAAGGCCATTTTTTCTCCAAAAATTTGTCCACTTCAAAGGGCATCCACGGCCAATTTTTTTTCATAAAAAGGGCTTCGAAGGCCACTTTTTCCCCCTAAAATTTATTTAACCATTTTTAATTTATTTGATTTCCAGGCAACAAAAATTTATGCCCTGAACTCAGCACTGTAGAGTCACTTCCGGGTTTCTTTTTTCAGTAGTTACGATCGGGGCTCGAACGTGGCAAAAAACTGCATCATCAAACCTCAAATTTTCAGAGTTTAAACGCAATTTTCTCGATCGTTTGTTCTTAACTTTTTGTTAAGCGCGCAGGGGCTTCAAGATTTTATTTTGCACACAGTTCAAGGTCAATTAAGTTTTGGACTTAATGGTTAGAATTTTTGGTACTAGACTAAATTGCGTTTGTATCTCTTGCAAGAAGGGATAGGGTTGATGGCACACAATGAAATGTAGTGACCTACATGTAACTATTGGGGCTGTGAATCGAGGAGGTATTTGCTCTGATTGGCTAATTGCTCATCACTCAGTTCACGTTTATTCAACACATGTGTGCATTGAACTCTGAAGGAAAAAATAGCTTGGTCTGGGGGCGGGGCTTAGCGTGAATACTCGGGTTGGAAAGCGTCATACACTCATCACCCAAGCTGTCAATCATTACCAAAATGGAGACCAATAAAGCAAGCAAAACTGCAAGACTCGACTTAACAAAATATATGTTGATCCCCTTGTTAGTTCAAACACTTGTCAGTAATAAGATAAAGTGATATCAAAATGAACTTCAACGGATCGAATGGTGCAAACCCGACATACGGAAGTTTTAACAGGTAGCGAAAATGAGGACTTACCAATGAATAAAGTGACGAGTCTCAATATTGTCATGCGTATCACTTCACAGCCTTCGCCCCTATTCAAATAGACTTCGTTCATAGGCACAATAGTAGTGTATGGTATGCCAACAAGGTCGTTCGAGCGAGCTTCCGTTTTATGGAGTTGGGAATTTTGGTGCGGCGACCCCTTCTGACTGGGGTTAGTGTAGGGTAGGATGGTGTGTAGGGGATACAAACCTGCAAAGCTGCATTAGTGCCAAATTTTTTGAGTAGCAAATAAAACTTGCTGAAAATCATTGTTCATTAATTATTCTCATGTAGGCCTACATAAATGTAGGCCTACATGTATCAAGATAGATTGTTGAGGTTAAGATTGGAAATTGATGTTAGTTGGGTGTTTTGTTCTATCAAAATCGCGCCTGTGGGTGCGCAGACATGGGCACTGCGCAGACTTGCACTTTTCATATATGGAAGTGGATGTGTATTCTATTAATTCATATTTCCAACACCTTTCCATCACCTGAAAGATAAAGCAATTACTGAGATTAGAAGCTGGGTCGGATTTGCACCAGTTTGTAGGTGATTGTGAATGTTAATAACACCCGACCATATCCCATGTAATTTTTTTTTAATAGTCTTAATCAATGTTTACTTCTTATTTGTTTTGTCTTTTTCAGTCAAGCTCTTATGAGAAGTAGATTGCTGAGAGAAAATGGAAGATTTTTGCCAAGAAAAGTGAGTATATGTTATTTTTTCTAAACTCTATTACTCTACTGCTTTCAAGAAATTAACAAAAGTATGATGTGTAATGATTTCATTTGTTCAAAACCTGCTCCAAATAAAAATCAATATGTGATAAACATAATAATAATCCAGGAATGTTTTGTATAAGTTTATTAGTGTTATACATGTATTATTATTTTAATTCTTTATGTTTTAATTTCCTTGTCTTTATTCCTAGTCCTTCATTATGCGGAAACACTTCTTCAATGATGAAGAGACAGGATTTTTCAAGACACAGAAGAGAGAGGGTCCTGCTACAAATCCAATGACTGGTATGTTCTCAAACCCAATAAATGGTATAATTGATAATAATTGATAAGTAACAGAGAGCCTGAGAAAAGGGAAGAAAGTTTGGGGGAGAAAGAGGGTCATACACAGAAAGTTATGTATCTACCAGGGTATGCCCTATGTAAGTTGTTGCTGAAATGGAAAACCTTTTCAAAAGTAAATGGGTATTGTGCTGTTAGTTGGTTGAAGAATATTAGTTTCAAATATATACTCGATGTTAGTATGCATAATAATCCACTGGATTACCTTTTCATTATATTCAAAGTGTGTATACAGTGAAATTGTTCAGACATGCTATAACAAGTACACAGTGAAAACAAATGTTATTGATAATTGATAATTTTTCAGCTCCTTTAGCCCTTACATACATATTGCATTGGTGCTCATACAATTTGTTTATTATTCTTTGTTTGCTTTTTATTTGTTAGATCCATCTATGATGACAGACATGCTAAAAGGAAACCTCACAAATATTTTACCAATGATCGTCATTGGGGGATGGATCAACTGGACTTTCTCTGGTTTTGTCATCAGTAAGTAATTCTAGTTTTATATTTTGTAATTACTTTATTATTATAACATTTATTATTTTCCAAATCCAGACTCCAACTAAAGTCAACCGTGACCAAGTTAAAGGTCTTTTAAGTCATCTTCACTTTATATTCTATTGTTTTAAGGCTTCATGAGTCACATTCTTCAAAGTCAAAAACATTTCTTCAGTCCCAACAGATTCAACTGAAATAAGGTTGACTGTTGCAAAAGGTAAAGTGTATCAGTAAATGATTGCTATGTAATCGACTAGCATGAACAATGTAGTTCCTCTGTACAAGGTATAATTCACACATGTACCCAAAAGATTACTGCATGCTGGCTGTATTTACATTTTCATTCATCGCCACCTTTCAACCATAGTATCATTTCTTAATTGTTTATAATGCAAATAATTATTTCCACCATCCAGCGAAGGTGCCATTTCCTCTCACCCTGCGCTTCAAGCCTATGTTGCAGCGAGGGGTTGAGCTGGCATCCCTAGATGCCTCCTGGGTATCATCCGCAAGCTGGTACTTCTTGAATGTCTTTGGCCTTAGGAGTGTCTATTCTCTCATTCTGGGAGAGAACAATGGCAAGTATTAACTCTTTGTTCGGTAGATCTAGTGGAGGTACTACAAATAAAAAATTACTTCCCGGTTAAACAGACATACTGAGCCTCTTTAAATTGCATTCATCTGTGTAAACAGCAAGAGTAATCAGGAAACTGGAATCAAACACTATAAGGCAGAGCTGTTTTTCAGAACTTTTGTAATGATATTCAAATCTTACATGGTTCTTTGGCAATTGTGATAACCTGTTTTTTTTTACAAATATGTTTCTCCTATATGAATTGTCCCATGCTTGTTCTAGACTTGGTTCAGCCCATTTGCAAATTTATCACGGGGGATATGTTCTATGCTTGAATAATCAAAATGAAATTTGTCTTTTTTGGGGGTAAATTTTGTGATTGAATCTGGTATGTTGCCTTCCAATGTTATTATAATAAACTGCATTACTGTGCTTTAACCTATTTGACTGATACAATTGGATGTCTAATAATCTGTCATATTTGGTGATGAATCTTTCAGCGGCTGACCAGGCTCGCTTGATGCAACAGCAGATGAACCAGGGTATGGCCATGGCTCCAGACCCAACAAAGGCCTTCAAGGTATTAAAAGTTTTCTTTAAAATTGAGACAAGCATATGACTAGCATATGACTACTGGCAGGATCAACCAGGTAGCTGCTCCGGTCGGAGAAGTCCTCCCCCCGGAGGTCCGGGGAGAAAAGCTTTCTTTGTATTTATAGATTGTGGCTTTGACACTGCAAGAAGTTTGAAATTGTGAAAATATTCGACAAGGATTAAATTACATAACTTCGAGCTTATTCAATTGATAATACAGTTCGCTCCTGTTATAATGTGTTGCTTGGGACCAAGCCAATTACTATGTAATAGTGAAATCTCACTATACTGCACATACAGACATAGGGACACATTGCACACGTTTGAAATCAGGAATGGGAGAACTGCCTTGTTCTGTAAATCCTATATCTCTGCTCATTATAACGGAAGTAGACTACTTATATACATGTAGCAAGCATCATAATGTTGATCAATGTATCTCTTAAAGCCTTTTTCTGTAATGTTTTGTTTTTTCAAGGTACATATGGCATTTTAAAGCAGCATATTATTCATGCAAATCTTTTGAAATATCAAAAATGATAGGTAAAACATAATCTTCATATCGATGGTAAGATAGTATGTCTGTTGAAAGTCCTGTCACTATTGCCTTTCCTTATATTTTACATTTGTTTTGTGCCACACAGGGAGAATGGGAAGCTCTAGAAATAGCTGAACACCGTTGGGCGATGCAGAACGTAGAAGAGGAGTTGATAGGGAGAACACCCATGCCGGAGGATATCTACGTCAAAGATAAATACATATAGTTGACTTAACTATAACATTGTTGGTTTCATGAATCTTTGTAAGTGCAATGCCATGGCATAAATACATACCTCAGTTCATGAAACCAGCAACAGATTGATGTTAAAGTAGTGGTAAATATATGTTCATTTTGCTGGTCTCTTTCTTTTGTTTATGGTACACCACAAGGAACAATACAGAAATTGTTTTGTTTACTTACTTTGCTTTTGTACACATTGCGTAAATTTATAATACTTGTAAGCTTTTTTTTTTTTTTCATTTCAATACACATACCAACAAAGGTGCTTATTTTTGCCCCCAATGTTCGTAAAAAAAATGTTTTGATGAAGCAGTATAGAATAGACAGTTGTAGAAAGTCAACCTCAATTTAGTCAAACTCACGTGTGTCAAAGGTCTTTACAAGTCATCTCTTTATATTTTATTGTGTTTAGATCTTCAATTTCTTCGGTCCCAACATTTAATAAGCAAAGTTGACTGGCTGTAAGTTACCAAAGTATTATAGCTGATGTGATAGATATCACAATACATGTATATGATGGCCAGTATAAACAAAAATGGGAACCGTAAAACTTTTTACTCTGATATCTCAATGACATCATACAATACATGGTATTTTTTATCTGTTTATATGTTGGCAGGTAAGTTAATTGTGAGAATCTGATGAATTTGATTAGCGTATATCCCATACCAGCTTTGATCATCATGTTATGTTAGTACCCCCCTACCCTCGCATAGAGTGATAATGGCCTAATAAATGTGAAATATTTGATCTGGACAATATACAAATTTTTCTCACCTTATTTGAATGTGTTTATTATTCCATATTGTGATACAGTGAAGTGGTTATATTAGAAAATATTGTTTAATGTACCAAGGATATTCAATTGATATGGAATTTGATTTAATTACAAGTTTAATATATGTACACCTTAGTCAGTAATTGTAACTTTTTATTTATATCATGAAGATTTCTATGATTAAATAAATTTACTAAACGAGTAACCCATTTGATTTTGATGTTTTTCACGCTTGTTTTGAATTTATTTTTAAATTTATGTCCCATGTAAGCTCCTGCAGCTCTAGCAAATGTCTGTGGGAAAATTTGAAGTCTTTGAAATTAATTTTTGCTTTATCCTCAATACAGTTAAAATGACCTTGCTATACATTCCACTCCCATGATAACAAGGTACTCATGACCAAGCAAATTACCTTGCAACAAAATCACACTTTATTGAACACATAGGTAATTAGATACATGCCCATTTTGTTGTTGAGTCTGTGCTTGTTATAACAGGAGTAGACTGTATCATAATGTATTTATGAATACAGTGTGTCCCAGAAAAAAGTAGACCCAACTTTGAGAGCCTCGTATTAAAATTTTGTAGCTTGTGTGACCTTGATATTTATTTCAGTACAAAGAGAAACTTTTATACATATGCTGTGACTGACGATTGAGCACTTGGTCTTTTAAAAAGAAGCGTCAAATTTCAAATGTATCAAGTTTGGGCAAAAGCAACCTTTGCATTTCAATAGACCAAGACAATAAACCAAGAAATCCTTTGTCTTTGAATGAACTCAGGAAGGCTGACCTCAAACAATGAATGAATGATCAGAAAGCCAGGTTGCTTCTGAAAAAACTTGGAACAATGTGTTTTTGACCAAAGTTTTAAAAAACTTAAGTGCTCAGTCATGCATGACAATACAGGTATAATTTTGGTATCACCGGATAGAACATGAGTTACTCTTTGCGATGATATGAAAATCAATGACAAATAAGTAACACAATTTTAATATGAGGCTCTCAAATTTGGGTTTACTTTTATTTGGGACGCACTGTATAGATTTTTGTCAAAATATATGCATTTTATCTTGTGATTTCCGCACTTTGAGAACATGATTAATGTGGAGACTGCGCTTAAGAAATACTCTATATTATTGTCTAAATGATACACTTTTCTTTCAAAATAATACTTTTTTTTTTAATGCAGACATTCCAAACAGGAGTATCACATTTTATCTTTACAAAATAAATGCTAGAATATAAAATTCACAGTATTAACTTCTTGAAATTAAGCGTTTATTAACACTGGAACCAGACATATATGAATTCATATTAGAAAAATATGCATCATTTTAAAATGAGATATAAAAGATAAAACTGTTTATCAAAAGTATAAATGGAAAAGTACAATGTTAAGGATACATCTAAGTACTCTTGTACAAGTACTGTTTAGGAATGCATTTTTTTTTAATATCAGGGTGGTTGCTTGCAATCACTCCAGATCAATATAAACACTTTACAACAAAAAATAAATAATAGTTCTTCTATCAAAAAGGCAATGTTGAGTTCTAGTAAGGGCAGGGGGAAAAAAATCTTAAAATGTAAAAAAATTTGCAATGTTAAATTCCACAATAAGTGATTATCGATGTCAAATGATGAAGGTAGGCAATCTATTTGAGCCAAGAGATGGATGAAGAAAGTTAGGCATTGAGTTAGTTGGCCTGGCCTTCTAAATAACACACAGTCTTGTAAGTGTAAAATCTGGTTGTCCTTAATTTTCAGTGTACCTTTTAGGAATTTGTTTTATTTGCTTGTAATCATCAGTCTGTTGCTAGACAATGAACCATTTTATCAAAATGTAATTCCATTATTACTAGAACTCAAATGACAACCTTAAAGCCTGTTCCCATATGAAGAGTTACCTCCTGTATGTTAGAGAGTTTGTGTAGTGAACCTAAAATAGTGCCATAGATATTATGAGATGTGCAATACATGCATTTAAACAATAGGTGTGAAACTATTGCATCACTATGCAAACTTCTAACTGATGAATGGTATTTTTTGAGGAGGTTCAAACTTGTATTGGAAAAGGGTTAACCTTAAAAATTATTATCCACATACACACATACAGAACATAATTAATAGGCAAGACATTTAAATTGCAACTGAAAAAAAGAGCACCGTTATCAAACTCTTATTGATAGAACATAATATACCACTTAATTATTGTATTGCACTATAAAATAAAACTGTCCTTGACAAAATCTTACAATAAACAATAGCATGAAAATATATTATATAAATAGTGCATACTCTACCATGCAACATACTAGATTATGTGCACGACAAATACTAAATTATCCCGAGGGCACATTTATTTCACCGAGGCCGTAGGCCGAGGTGAAACAGATGTGCCCGAGGGATAATTTAGTATTTGGAGTTCACATAGTCAGTAATGTTGCATTAATAGATGCATGCACTATTTATTATAGTAAATAGACCCCTAGATCTTTGACCTTGCCTAATCTGGTTTTATCTTTGCAAATGTTTGCCAAACTTTTGGTGCTAATTAAGCTATTGTGACGTATAATGTCGTTCCGCGTATCTATTGTTGTACGCACCATTTTTACTGTTATTACGCGCTTGCGCAACAAGGCAATCGATTTCACCATTCATTTTAACACAGGTAAAAACCGTTCAACATAACAAAAAACCGTTCAACATAACAAAAAAGCGTTCAACATACCAGAATGTTGAACGACACGTGACACCCTTTCAACCAATCACAGCTCGTAAAATACGACCACTATTTACTATAAAAAGATATGTTCCTTTTTTGACTGTAAAAGTCATTACAAAAAAGTAAGTAGATTGGTATTTTTCATAAATGTACTGTATAAGCGAATATTTTTGCATCCAGATATTTTCGCAATTTTGGACTGGTTGGGGAAATTCACGAGAGCAAAATTTCGCGATTTTGGAGATGGTTTCATTACTATAAATAGCCTTGTACTGAAGTTTTCGAAATTCACAAAAATAACCACTTATACAGTACATGATGCTGCAGAAAAGCATATTTTTTTTTTTTTAATTTTTCGCTTTGAAGCTTTAGTGTAAATTGCATTATAAATTTGATCATCATTATTAATAATTCATTCAAATATATTCTCCCACTCTATACTTAATACAGTTGTATATATTGCCACATTGCTATGAATGAAATCTATCAGGTATACAATGTAGTTGCTATGTCAGGCAAGAATAGCACATTTTGTGCATCAGTTTGCATATACTAGTAAACTGTTTTCTTTCGGCAAAATAGATACGTTACTTACATGTATCCACTTAATTGTTCATTCTGACATTATGCACAACATGTAACTAATTGCACAGAAATGGAATTCAAAGTACCAATATTAGGCATGTACATGAATAGGATTTTTTTTTCTTTCCATGTGCATTACAGCAAATTAATATTAGCAAATGAATATAAATTAAATCACTATAAATGTGTATCAACACACGGAACAAAATGAATTAGAGCGTTTTTAGAGAAGCTAACTATATGAGAGCTCACACAAGTTATAATCATGGTGGATATTTTTCTATATTTTTCATAGAATGATTTCTAGAGTAAAATAACACAATACAAACCATTTCAGAAAGAAATCACAAACAATTTATATAACACATTTCAAATTAAGGGCACTTTTAAGAAGGCAAATGATGTTCTTTGGCAAAGGAATGATGGTCCCACTCTAACCCCTGTGGTTAGAGAGGGACCCTTAAAGCACCAAATCCAGGGTTCTATGCTAAGTTGATGTACCAGATAACTTATTCAAACTTAAATACAAGCTTCATAAGCCTCTTACCTATATTCAAATATTTTGTCCTTTCTTAGTACTCTTGGTGTAGAAAACATTAACCAATGTTCAATTTATCATGATGTTCCATTATCACAGTAAAACTGACATCTCTATCAGTGAACAGTAAGTTATAGATTCAAAGTCGAATGCAAGTTTACACAACTAAACACTCCACTATTAAAGCCTTTCAGTTCTAGACTTGAAGATGATTTGTTTTCAGCATCTAGTCTCCAGATGAGTCTCCACTTTCTCTCCAGTTTCTGCAGACATTAGTTGATCAAACTGCACAAATAAAACAATAGAATTACAATGAACCAAAAATTATTACATGCAGTTCCGATTGAATGCTATTATGACAGGACCCAAATATATACAACAAAATATAAACAAGTACATGCAGATAATCCTTTGGCACTTTACTTGATAGATCTATCATAATCAGCATACTTTAGCACAATTTTACACTTAATTCTAAAATTCGAACAGATTTAATTTGTGTTTCAAGATCAACATGACTCATGAAAAGAGAATCAATCCAACATTATTAGACACTTGATTGAAGAGGTGGATAATTATGCTTTTGATTTTATTTGTAAATTTATAGTATTTTAGAATTACAGGTAATGCTACTAAAAATAAATCTTCAAAATACATCTTTCCATATGTTTTGATTTGAACGTACCTCACTGTATTGTATATCTCCTTGATCCACACTGGACACGGGTGAGACTGGAGGGGTTTGGGGAGGAGTTAGAGGCATACTTGGTCTCCTTGCATCTGTTCCCTAGTGAAGGGTAGAGAGAGAAAGAAAGAGAGAGATAGAGCTAAAAAAAGAGGATTGTTATCAAGAGATAATTCTTCCAAGGGTGTTTCACAAAGAGTTGAGTAGACTTAAAGTCGCTCTTTCCCTTTCACACCTTTCTCTTCTTCCCTTTTTTTTTAAATTTTCTTTTAATTCCTTTATACCTTAACCAACTGAGGTCTGAGCTCAAATATAGGTCTATGGGAAATGCATGTTATAGCCAAATCAGCTCGTCTCCAACAGGTTAATCCCCTTTTCCAACCCTATTTCTGTTCTAGCTACCATGTTTAGTAGTCCTCCCATTAAAAATGAAGATGCTAGTACTAGATGTTCCTATGTTATAGTGCAGTCAGACCGGCCAGACCGACCTCAAACCAACTACAATTAAACTGCACTATAACATAGGAACATCTAGTACTAGCATCTTCAAATAATCACACACCTGCACAATTGCTGCAGTAGATGAGGTGGTCCCTTGCTGACTTTGATTCTGAAGAGTGAGCTCTCGTATCTTCCTCCCTCTAAACCAGTACAGGACAACTACTATGATGAATGCAAACAGACCCAATGGGACAGCTACAGCAGCAAAGATACGACTGGCAGAGTTCCAGCCTGATGTCATCACATCTGACTTGTTCTGTAAAAAACACAAGCATGAATGTCCTCAACGTATTTTACTCCTTGCTCTTAAAATTTACTCCCTTCATTGCTTTGTGAAATTTACAAGTCTCAAAACATACCTGAATATATTTCTACTGAAATAAGCTTGCATCTTTGAAAGTTTTTTTTTTTTCAACAGAAGCATGCATAAAAGCTTTGAACCATCATCAGTGATGAACATATGTGCACACTCTCTATTGTTATTGAGGGGATGATGAATAGATCATCCCGCAATGACTACATAAAAAGACTCTTGCATATCTAAACCACTGACTACTGTCAAATTACAGAAGGATATAGGGGACTGTCTGTTCAAAACAGTCTCCATAACAGTGATCTTTATAAAAGGTTTTACAATGAAGTATCTGTATTGATTTGAAAGAAAACAGAAATCTACAAAAGAGGGACAAAATGAGGTTATACATGCAATACATGCTTGTAAACGTGATGGGATTAAGGGAGCTAAAATACCTACCTCTTGATCATCGTCGTCGTCATCATCCTCATCATAATCAGGCACAATCCATATTGGAAGAGGAGACTCTATCATGTGAATCACACCATTAGTTGCTTCCATGCCAAACCTTACTACAGGAACATCTTGAATAGTGACAATGGCCTGTATTTAAGAAGAAATGTATAATTGGGTATTGGTTAGATGCACAGGAGTGTGCAACATAATCTTTATTACATCTTGTCTTCAGACATATTTCATACAGTCCATCCAAGTTTGAGCAATCATACCAAGTCTGTAAAAAAAAAAAAAAAAACTTTCCAGGTCGTACAGTTACACATACAGTCCACTCCTATTATTAACCCTAACTTACCTTGGCTATTTCGCGAGCTCAAAGTCCTGGGGGGGGCCATAATGGCCCCCCCCCTAAGATCTCGGCCGCGGATCGCACGATAGCGACAAAAATTTGCATGAAGGTAGAGAATGACATAATCTAAGCGGTTGTATAGGTTAATTACACTAAATTCGTATATTTTATTTTATATGAATTAATTATGCTAATTTATTCATGAAATCATACTTTTGCTCTAATTCACTAAATAAAGCTCGAAGAAAGCTAATTTTTTGTGAAAATATTCTTTATATCATTCCTAAGAATTGTACAAGAAAAAAATTCCTGTACAAAAATCGATTTCTTATGTATTTTATTGTTTTTTTCTATTTCTTATGTATTTCTTTGTTTTTTGACGTTTTTATTTTTATTGTTTTTTCGACACAATTCGTCCGTGACATTATTTCGGCCATAAAAAGCATCAAATTAAATGACTCTTGTCAATAAAATTTAAAATAATCACTCATTTATGAATTCTAGCTGAAAACACATTTTGTATTGACTTTGTACATGAAATCACGTTTTTGAGCCATTTTTGGTCTGACGAAAATTTTTCAAATCATGGAACGTCGTAACAGTACGCCCGATTTCCGCGAAAATAGTTTTAAAAGATGCGCAAGACTTGGAAGTAAAAAGTCAGCAAGCGGCGTGATCAAAAAATTTCGCGTTGCTTTGTCGAGGGGGGGCCATAATGCCCCCTCCCCCCAGCTAAGTTAGGGTTAAGAGGTGCTTGGGACCTAGCCCAATTCCTTGCTATACATAACACATGGGCAAAGTGAGACATGTGCAATTGTTTGAAATTGGGACGGGGGAAAATTGCTTTGTTAAACAAAATCTTTTTGTACTCATTATAATGGGAGTAGAGTGAACCAACATGCAACCAATCAACATCTCGTACTATAAATTTCCCCAGAAACTTTCATACATATATTTCATTTTTTTATGTTTGTATATATTGTGAGACTGTCAAAACAATTTCATGACATTAAAACGATCATCCCATCTTTCCAATCATACAAACCTGATGGTGGTGATCGTGCTTGACATCGACACTGAGGCCATGTCCAGACCATGTCTCCAAATCCTCATCATCCTCCCCTTCATCTAGGAGATCTTCTCTGCTCCATCTATCATGCACCACATGGAGCAGGACTTGGGATGGATAGAATGTCTGAAGAAGAAGGGATATTTACATCAATTTCACGCCAATTTTCATTCAGTTATTGCCATAAGCCATCACTTTGAGAAATGGTCTTTAATAAATTATGGTAAATTGTTAAGTCATTTCATGATTTTAATACACAAGCCAAATCTTGGTGAAATAATTGAAACTACATGTATTTGAAAAACCACAAGCAATTAGAAAACACAACACAGATATCACACATGATAAATCAATGTCCAGACTTCCTACAGAATAGCTTGCTTCTTTGCTTAATCAACAGGGACTATGTACCGGTACTCTTTCCTGCATCCCGCAAATTATTTGGCACATACCATTCATCTAAATGCTTGATGGATATTTTATTGATTCTGTTAGAACTTATTTATATATTGTTAACTTTTTTTTTCTGAAAAAGTCAAGATAACTGCAACAGTAATTGAACTACATTGCTTCTGAAGAAGGTAGGCCTATACAGCCTGTGTCAAATAAAATGGTACAGGTGGAAAATATTTTTTATAGTACGAAGTTTAATCACAGCCTGCTATTGTTTGGCATTTTCATAAAGCAGGAAAAACCAGACTTTCACCTGCATTTTTTTCATCACATTTCATTTGGTGTTGTAATTTTTGAAATATAACTAGTTTTCTACAATCAAGAAAAATTCATTGTCGCACGGCGTCCCATGCCTTTGTGTATAGGTTTCGCATAATGGCCATGAAGTGCTCAATTTCGATTTGTTCCTCGTCGCACAAAATTGAGCATAACTTTTGTTTTACAAAAGGAAATTATACAGAACAAAGCGCATCAGCACGGAAAATCTTTTGGCTTTATTTTGGTACCACATACACACATTATCTGAAAATATTTCACACCTACACATGTAACTAATTTTTTTCCGATCGTACCATTTTTTTTTTACACAGACTGTATACAACAAGACTTGCTCTTCACGGAGTGGGGAGATGGGTGAATAAATCAATTCATTGTCAGCAAATATGTAAAAATAGGGGGGAAATGAAGGAATTATTAGGGCTAACTTGAAACCTTACCAATCCAGATAGCTCTGGGTCCAGTGGAATGAAGATAGTTAGTGGATCGTCATCTCTTAGTAAGTCTTTTACTAATCGCCTTCCATCTCTAGACTGGTTTGCCAATCGTGTTACCATCTAAGGAAATTGGAATAAAATAAGTACCATAGCTATACATGTTAGGCCTACTATCTATTTAATTTTTACGTTGATGCAGAATACAATCATGAAAAATGAATTCATAAGTTTGTAGCATGGTTTAAACAAAAGAAGTGCAAATAATATTCTAGTTATCTTAAAACCAGAAATTTGTGCACATTTCTCAAAGATTGCGATTTGAGGGATAAAAAAACATTAATGCACATTTCTATATTTGAGAGTGCTGCTATCCATTTGATAATGTTAGTTGCATGAATTTTGTGCATGTCTTATATTCGTACTGATTCCTCCCGATTTTTACAGTATATCAAACTAACCTTGAAGAAATGGTAGAATTCAGGTTGGCTTGCTAAAGTATCATAAAGGTTGCCATTACACAGGATACCATCACCAACATAGCCAGAGAAACAGGTGCACTCAATAGGACCTGCAAACAAAATAATCACATCAGTATTACAGCAATGCATGAAAATGTCCTCAAACATATTATAACTAAATCATTAGTTACAATGGAATTCACTTTGTTTTGATTATTGCTTAGTTTGATGTCTCATTCCAAACAGTGATGAACTTCCTCAATCATTAACAACTTCCCTGAAACAAGAAATTTCCACATCTTTTTCTCGTATCCTTTAAAATGGTAAGTGTAAAATGGTAAATAGCTGATGTGCCTGAAATGGAACTGAATGTATTTGCTGATGGTGCAATATGGATAAAAATAATATATTTCAAAATTGACCGTAACCCAGGACAAAAGAGCTACAGTTACCAGCAGTTGACAGGATAGCCTACAAGAGATAGAAAGCTCCTTCTGCCCTCAGGTATCCCAACCAAATATGAAAAGTCACAGGACTGAGTGAGTAAGTTATTACTACACAGTCTAATGACTACACAGGAAATATATTTCGAGAATAATTTGTATTAATAACATCATCTACATGACTAAAAGTCACACTTAAAATTCCTAGTTGCATGCAAAATATCATGCATCCCCTCATTTGTTAGATCATGCTATTGAGAAGTTAAATGAGATTATGTGTTAATTATAGGATGCGCTTGAAATTTAAGTGCCACTTTATATCATGGGTAACTCTTTGTGAAAGAGACCCCAGGAGTGCCCAGCATACCTCCATCTTGTCCCTCTTGACAGTGAGCATTGGGTGAGCATCCACCATTGTTTGTCAAACAGGAGGTCACAGGTGGGTGGCACTCTAATCCATCACCCCAGTAAGGAAGTCTACATACGCAGCTTCGAGAATTCTGAAAATTTATAATCAATTTTAAAGTTTGTTTTTTGTGTTTCTTTGCGGTTACAAGAAATTATAAAATGCCTTTAAAAAATCTGATGTTTTAGTTGTTCTTATGAATGATATTATGACAAATCGAGGTTTGGATGTTACAGGGAGGTACCAGGTCAGATGAGTTGGTACCCTTTCGTGGGGTATCAATCAATATTAGCAAGTCCCTCAGACAGGCCTGAAAACAATATATCCCCTGGATTTTTACAGAAAATCATTTAATTTCTCTATTAGCAATGCAGTAACATGAAACAGTCAAATAATAAGCTAAAGTATCGTTGAGTACATTAAGTAATCAATTTTTCATCAAATGACAAACAAAATGCCTGAAAAAGCCACCACGGAACATTCATTTGAAATTCAAGTAGTTTTGATACATAACATGAATATAAGACTAGAAGTTGCAGGATGAAAACTATTTAGAAAAGTTCCCTATAATAATGAAATCAACTAAGCTTTAGTCTGTAATATCTTTCCCACAAACTCACTGGCCCTCTGAATCTGCATGTTGCATTCTGATGACATCCTCCGTTATCCTCCTCACACAAGTTGACTGGTAAGCAGACTACACCGTCACCATGGTAACCATCATGACATGTGCAATCAACACTTATGGCTGATGCATTGTGGGTACAGGTGGCGTGGACACTACAACCACCATTTTCTGAGAAACATTGGTTGATGGCTGCACATTAAGAAACGAAAAACAGTTAACACTTGCATTATCCGGCACATATTAGTTATGTACAATATCAAAATTTTACAAGATGGTGTGCGGTTCTATTTCCATTGTATAAAAGGCACAGATGATGTAACACCAATAGATAGAACATTGGAATATCTTTTATCACAAAGAACGACACTTGACCTTGCATAATTAAATTTGACAGGGCAATCGCACTATAGGATACAGTGGGATCTGCTTATGATATCACCCTAAACAATAGCAAATAAATCAAATTGATTTTAATGAAGCATGCAAGTTTGCTATTGCTATAACCGAAGGATAAAAGAGATCTTCAGAAAAGAGATGTTATTTTATGGGGTCCATAATAGTTTTACCTACATGTTGGCTAAAGATCTATCATGGATAGGATTTCAAACATATAAAGAACTATTTTGCCCAAACAGATATACAATTACAGAATATTTCAGTGATTTTGATCTCAGCAAATTAAAGCTGCTAGTCCCACAGATTAGAATACGACCATACAAATATTTTCCTGTTACAACTTACTATCGCACGTATAACCATCTCCATGGTACTGCGGCGAACACTGACACCTATTGCCATGACGACACACAGCATTCTGATGGCACGGAGGGTCACATGATGGGATGATGGTTAGGATGTGATCACAGTACGGACCTTGCCTGTCAGCAGAACAGAAGCACTCGCCAGACTGGCCGTAGCAGATAGAGGAATTAGAGCATCTACACCCTGCAAATATAAGACAGATGCACTAGTTTAAGAAACTGGCTTTTGACTGTTAAGTGGTCTAGAATATGTATGCTTTATAAACTTTACATCTAATGATAATAATAATAATATTGTGTCATTTACCCAGGGTAGAACATTTAGTTCTGACAACTGATTTCTAAACAAATTCTAAACAATAAAAAAAAAAAGGAAAATAAATGCAAAGGTAAATCAAAAGAGATGTAAGAGTTATGAGGAGATACAGAGAGAAAGACTAAAGCCCCAATCACACCTTTGCGTTTGCAGCTGCGTTTTAGCTCGTTAGCCGAAAGCAGCCTTAATGCAGCCAAAAGTAGCAAAATTTTCGGTAGTGCTCACACTGTTGCCTATGAGCTCGATGCAGCATGTACATGTATGTGGTTTGCTTGCCTTTTACCTTGCTCTAGCTCGCTTTTCCTTGTAACAGTATGATTCAATACGAAGTTTGCTCACAACGTTACATGTATACTTTGTTAGGCACTCGTTGTTGCTTGCTAGCTGCTCGCTCTAGCTCATCTTACCTCGATTCACTGCACATTTACTTGCTAAAATGCAGGTCAACTCTTGTTGACCTTTGTTGAGTTTGACAAAATTTCAAACATCCGCAACTGAACACAAGGTCTCTGCATTCGCCTGCCTATTTACCTCGTTCTAGCTCTTCGTGTTGCCTTTGATTGCGTTTGTCTGCGATCTGGCAATCCGCAGCCGAACGCAAGCCTCTAACGAAAAAATGTGAGCCTGGCTTAACAGACAAACAGAGGAGAAATATGTAATCCAAATATTCAATAAAAAGGTAAATAATTTATAGAAATACAAAATGTAGACTTAAATCCACTTACTTGAGACAGGAAAATTTCTTGAGGGTAAAAAAAACATATAAAGAAATGGAAAAAGAAAATGTGAACTTACTTTTACAAGAGGGTCCATAAAACCCTGGTAGACACCTCTCACAAGCTGTGCCTGTAAATCCTTCATGACAGGAGCATATACCATCATGATTGTACCCTTCATTGCATATGCCATGATTGTTACAAGGGAAGGCAGATCCACCTGGACATTCTACACAACAACAAAGGTCGGAAAGATAAATTATGCATAAAATGCTAAGAAACTATAGTGTACTAACGTCCTTTGGCAAGGCAATAATCTATATTACCATTGCAGGCAATCTTTAAAGCTTAGTACCGGAAAACTGTTTATAAAGCTCATAAATTTCAGTCAAATTTTTCTCTCTTTTGAGTTTCCAAACGCAGGGTAATACCACAAAGTGAAATATGCTACTCTTCTCCAGGGGCGGATCCAGGCGGGGGCGCAGGGAATGCTCGCCCCCCCTATAATTTGAAAACCACTCATTGACCGTACATGTTAAGATCCGAAAAATTTCAACGGCGCCCCACCCCCCATCCTGAAATCCTGTATCCACCACTGCTTCTCTCATTAGTCTTCATATGCATTAAGTTTAGATAAACATACTTGTATCAGAAACATAACACCAGTGGGTTGTAACATTAAGAGTTTTGATCGATCACAAATCGATAGTATAGCCAATCGGGATCCTTGTTGCATAGACTTCTTGCATAAAAGTCTCAAAGTGAACCATTTACAATGCTTGTGTCAAAAATGCAATTGATCATAAATCTTTATGTTGTAGCTAGGCACAGAGGTAATCAAAAACCTCTTTATATCACATCTTCTTCTTTATCATCACTAAAATTCTCACATTAAATTGACTTACCTTGACAGTTGTTACCATAGTATCCTTGGCAACAG
Organism: Paracentrotus lividus; assembly: GCA_940671915.1. Classification (NCBI taxonomy): domain Eukaryota; kingdom Metazoa; phylum Echinodermata; class Echinoidea; order Camarodonta; family Echinidae; genus Paracentrotus; species Paracentrotus lividus. The sequence continues at coordinate 28,214,721 of CALNVZ010002100.1, read as the reverse complement.
GCCTTGGTGACTTCATTGAATTGACATTCTGCTTGACAGCCTATGATACTTTCATACCAACCCCCATGATAGCGACAACCTGGCTGCTCAGCTCCCCTAAATTAAAAAATGATACATTATTTCTACAGCAGTTATTACAAAGGTTAATACCAGAAATGCGCTTTGTAAAATGATTATTTCTATTAAAACTCTTCTTGTGTCCCAGACAGTAAATAACAACTGTCTACTCTGTTCAAACTACTTTAAACTCATACCGGTATACAATATGCATTGGCACGTAACTCCACCGAGAGTTGCTATTAATCTGCATTGCTCACAATGGTACTGAACGGTTGCAAACTTGGTTGAGAAAGAGGATTTACAAGTTTGAGTCAAAAGACATAAATTCATTCAAATCGATCAAAATTTCTAAATATGTGACTACCTTCCATCATCTGTTGTACAGTATTTACCCCCCCCCCCCCCCCGGGCAATTTAGGACAGAAAAATGCAAATTTCATTTTGTAGAATAACATAATGTTGAATGTATAAAATTAACATAGGGACATTTCAATTCGACTAAAAAAGAATATAAAGGAATCTTTTATACATACATGTAACACTAATTAATTCCACTCACCACCTGCTCTGAAATAGGGGGGCACATATGAGATCCACATTTTTTACAACGACTCTAAAAGAAATCACATAATTGAGAAACATTATATAAATAGTGAATACACATCATTCTGCCTTCACCCTAATGTCATCATGTCAAATGAATATTGACTACCACTACCTTATCCCTTTTTTAAGATTAAAATTAAAGTAATTTTTTCCTTTTCCTACTGTTCACTAATTTCAGGCCAGTTCAAATTATAATTATTCTAATATCATTATTATCACTTTATTTGAATCGCTGTCTGAAATTAAGTCAAACTCATGAATAATCATAAATATAAACAAAACATCCCAAAGATAATTAAATTGCTTGAAAATACAGGACAACCATTACTAAGAACTTGGATTTCATTTGCAAATAACAATATGTAGAATCAGGCCTGCATCTCCTACACAGGCAAGTTTTCTTAATGAATATCATTACGCAGTTTGGGGATTCAAACCTCAGTCCAGCATTACAGTCTTTTAATAAGGCATCAATCTATATTAGACGCTCTTCATCCAGGTGTATACAGGTAACTGATAAAATTGAGCGCTTGTTACTTAAGTTGCTCTGCGATAACAAAGATACTAACATGGAGCGCATTGAGCATCATTAACCAAGTACCTGGTAAAGTGCCTCATAAAAAACAGCATCATCATACATCATTATTTTTTTATATAAGTGCTATTAAGGGTACTCAATATAATAAGAAAATAATAATCGTAGATCCAAATGATTGGAAGACTATCACTTCTCAGGCAAGCTGGATAAGCTATCTGCTCTGAAGCGAAGTAGAGGAGAGATAGTGTGTACATCCAGCTTGCCGTGGACGTGATAGTTTGCCTCGTCATTTGGATCAAGAGGTGATTATTTGCTTTATATTCCACATCTGACACATTTTAAGAGCTCAGGGAAAGCCAATATTTTGATTAGAAATAAAAGATTTCCTAGAGATCCTTAAATAGGAAAATGCACTCAAGTCATCGATGCCTGCGCTTGTAAAATAAACGCATACAATTAAAGAGCGCGCAATTTATTTAGCGCGAAGGCCTAGCTCAAATGGGCTGAAGTGATCGTTACGCAACAAAGAAATTGAAAAAAGAATTGTTACATCACAGAGGAATTTATCTGTCGCTGTATGTGATGGAAAAAACGATGAGTGAACGCACTTTTTTTCGCGCATCCTAAAAATAATTGATGACGCGTTATGGCTCTACATGCTCTATGGGGCGCTGAAGTGATCAGCGAAACTCAAAAGTACCATCACTACGAGTGATGATTGATGATAGGAAAACTAAAATTAATCATGTGATTGCCTTTTGACCAATCCTGTTGCAAAATTCTATAGTATAAGGAATATATAACATGATAATCACCATTCTGGTACGATTTTCAATGACGTCACATCTGCCATCCATCTTGGGTAAAGACAGAATCTCCGACACAGGGTAGATAACACCACCCGCAAACTCCAGTCCAACACCAATCACCCTGCTCCTCTCATTCACAAACAGCTGCCCCTGGGAAAACAATATAATGAATTATTATCCATACAGAGGGTTTTGAGAGGCCAAATACAAGTGTTATTTTGTTGATGCACTTCATAAACTTGACCTACTTTACAAAGTTCGTTGAACTCGCCCAATATCGTGGCCTCACTGCCCAATATCGAAAAATATTGAACAATGATGATATACATCAGAGAAACAAAAGGTCAATTTTTTAATTTAGCAGCGATTTTGAAATGCGAAATCTTTCTTTCCATGTTTAAGGTAATTATTTTCTCTTTATTCATACCAGCAGCATAATAATATTTTGTTATCTTTATATTCTAAGTTTTGAAATCTTAGAACTTAGGGTCTGAAATTACCTGATTACTTTACCAGCCCATGAATCTATCTGTTTTCTTGGCACTTGATTAAAACTAATAGAATCCTTTAATAGGGATCCAATAACATTGAACAAAGTTCAAACTTGTAATTTATTGATTTGGCTAATTTGCTAACATGATTCTAAACATCTCAAGTTAACCGTACCTGTTTCATGATGCTTATCCTTAGGTCAGAACCTTGCAGACTTGGTACAGTATACTGTTCAGTCACAGGCCACAGATCAGCAAAATAACGCTTCAAAGGGAGCAAACGTTATCAAATTTATTTTGAAGGGGAATACATTACAAATACTATATTACATTACTACATGTATTTGTGACAAGATTTTTCAATGAATATTAGTACATCATCCACCTATACATATTTCAAAATCATCTACTTTTTATTGCTTATTATTCCCTAAACTGCATACACCAAATATAACATGCTTTCTTTTAAATTGATGTTTATGCACATGCCCCATAAGCAAACTCAAATAG
>CALNVZ010002100.1:28198321-28211215 GCA_940671915.1 Paracentrotus lividus | reverse complement strand
ATGCAGTGACTTGTTCGACAAAGTCTACTCCTTTGCTGAAAGTCTATAAAGATACATTTTTAGAACAGCAATGAGGTAGTGTGCATGGCTGCTGCCTTTACCATAACCTATTGAATTCTTAATAAAATAAAATGGTACCTCTTCTGGAAGGACATGATGGGCGATGAATCCATGCAGCAGGAGCCTGTTGTCAGGGTCAACCAACTCCTCTAACTGTCCAGGTGGCAGCCTCCGGAATGCATCATCAGATGGAGCAAAGATAGTACTGTCCCTGTCAAATCGTCCACCATGTCTCATCCGGGGAGGATGATGCCCATCAGGTCTACTTGCAGGTGGCAGGTCAAGCGATCGTTTTTGGTAATGACCGTGGGTATCAGAGTCTCTATTGTGTGGATGCCTTTCTCCATCTATATGTATACCATCTCTGGAGGAACCACTTCTTGTCCTAGTGGGGTGGAGGTCACCAAGTCTCAACCTGCTACCTCTGTGCGGTCTCTCATGCCATGGTGGACTGCTCCTACCATCTGCTCCACCGCCACCATATCCTCCACTGCTACCACCGCGATGCATTCCTCCTGGTCTTGGCTGACCACTGAAGGTTTCATTAATACCACTTTGACCATCTCTAGGTATGCCAACTGGTCCTTCTCTATATCCTCCACGACCTCGCCCGTTTTCCCTACCACCACCACTACTACCAGGCCACACAGCTACCCCTTTGGCATCGGGTAAATGGGGCGGTGGTCGACGGGGAGGTCCAAGAGGTGGATGAACTTCAATGAAGAATTTTTGAGACATTGGTGTAAGCCTGAGTAGCTGAAGAAAGGTAGTGAGACTGTGACTAGATCCCAAGGCTTTCATGTCCCTATTATATTTGGTATGGGGGTTGGGAATATCAGAACCAGTCTCCAAGTCCTGTTAGAAAAAGCAGGAAAAAGTTCATTTCAAAACAGCATTACTTAATAAATAATGTTGTTGTTGTTTTTATATTTTACGGTGCTTTCATTCATTATATGAATATTTACGCCTAAATGTAGTAATCCCTTTTATGGCAGGTCTACCGAAATCTAGACTGAAATGTGTAGCCATGCACTACATGAGAACAAAGTTATAAGCTGTGCCATTTTTGATAGATTCATCGATAAACAACTACATTACATTTTGAAACCCATTAGATTAAATAAACCAAAATTGTATAGCTCAAGACCTTAACACCTGATAGCCTTGATGTATATAGGGGAGAGCAGGGTTATATGAAACATTTTTCACAAAAATGGCCCTAAAACAAAAGCGGATTTATTTCAAGAAACAATAAACAATCAGCTTCAATGTATATATGTATGCTACAACTGTACCCCAGAAAATTCTCAAACTTAGTGATGGTTCCGGAAAAAATCCATATTCAACAAGACCATGTCAAGTGTTCCAACTAACCCTACACACGGGGTTAGTTGGAACAGGTTGGGGTAAGTTGAAACATTGTGCATGATATCTTTAGAACTATATTTTAAACTACTACAACATTAATGCATGGGTTCAGCTAACTTGCTTTATTGATTCCAATTGATTCCAATTAAAATATTAAAGATTGGTGTTCAAACATTTTTTTTCACTTCATGTTTTATTACACATTGATAGCATCCACACAATACAGATATTCTGAAGTCCTGTGGCATTCTGCAATATATTTTGTTTAAACCAAATAAAATTGTCCAGTTGGCACTAATATACATGTATAAGAAAATATTTTCGGAACACATTCATTGAATTATGATTGATTTTTATTTTTTATTCAGCTGACACCTATATTTACTTAGTACAATATGTTTTAACTAACCCTGTTCAAAATGTTCTAACCCAGAGGCCCATTTGACATTTGTAAGCTTACAGCACAAAAGAGGGACAACATCATGCCATATATTTTAACCTTGTTTGTAGCTTTGTCTAACTGTTTGTTATATAATAAACTAGATGAATCTTTGACCCGCGCACGGTCGGAAGGCGTGCCTCCGTATTGCACATGTCGGAAAAAAAGGCATGCGCATGTTGAGTATTTTACATCAATTTATACCATGACATCTTTGAGATATTGACCCCAAATCTATTAAAGTTGTATCATCAGAATTATTTCCAACTCAGGAAGGATGGCTTCTGATGTAATAAAAGATAAACATGTTTTAAGTTGATCTGTCAAATGGTCCTTCAAAAATTGCAACAACGAGTCATTTACATAAATAACAGTGACCTTGATGTCCTGACCTCAAAAATCTAATCAGTTCATTCTTCCTCCCACATGACCAAGTTTGAAGTTGATCCATAAAACGGTTATCAGAAGTTACAGCAAGAACGTGCCATTTTCATGTATACAATGACGTCTGTGACCTTGGACCTTTGACTTTATGAACCTCAAAATATAATAAATCATTGTCCCTACCATATTGCACACATGACCAGTTTGATGTACATCCATCAAACTGTTTTCTTAAGTTATCGCAAGAACAAGCCATTTTCACGTATAACAAGTGACCTCTGTGACCTTTGACCTTTGACCTCATGACCCTAAATCTAATCAGGTTCATATGCCCTCCCCATAGGACACATTCCACGAAATTTGAAGTTGACCGCACAACAAGCGTTTTAAGTTATGGCGAGAACGAGCCATTTTCATGCACATAATGACCTCTGTGACCTTTGACCTTGACCTCATGACCCTAAAATCTAACAGATCATTGTCCCTACCATATGTAATATGATCCAAGTTTGAAGTTGATCCTCAAACGGTATCTATTTATCGCAGACGAACGAGACCATTTCACGATACATCATGACTGTGACCATTATTGACCTCGATAGACCAAAACTCAAAAATCTATAAGGTATTTAATTGACGCCTCATATGTATGACGATAAAACCCAAGTATTCAAAGTGTTAAGTCGCACTCAAACGGCAATTCATTAAGCTTATATCACGGAGAAAAAACTATTATTTAATGTATACAATGACCATCTGTGAAACCATTGATCCTTTTTGACCCGCGAAAAAATCTAATCAGAATTCAATTGCCCCTCCCATATGCACACATTACTCAAGTTTGAAGTTGACCCGTCACACAGTTCGTAAGTTATTGCGAGAACGAACCATTTTCATGTATACAATGACATCTGTGACCTTTGAACTCATGACCCTAAAATCTAATCAGTTCATTGCCCCTGCCATAGGCACACATTACCCAAGTTTGAAGTTGACCCGTCAAACGGTTTTTAAGTTATGGCGAGAACGAGCCATTTTCATGCATACAATGACCTCTGTGACCTTTGACCTTTGACCTCATGACCCTAAAATCTAATCAGATCATTGTCCCTACCATATGCATACATGATCCAAGTTTGAAAGTGATCCGTCAAACGGTTCTTAAGTTATCGCGAGAACGAAAACGGGACGTACGGACGGACAGACAACCCGAAAACATAATGCCTCCGGCACCACCTTCGGTGGCGGAGGCATAAAAACTGGCCAACTTAATTTATGATCTTCTCTAAGATAATAAAACATTTGTAAAAGTGACAAAATTTACTCAGAAGGTGAAAAAACAAACATATTGCTTTCTAATTTCATGAGGCTTGAAGAATGTGTGCTGTCTAAAATGTAGTGGGTGGCAGTTGCTAATAGCAACAACCTGAGGGTAGATTTGCATAAATATATTTATAGTCATTAAATTTTTCAACTAACCCTGTGTTCCAGCTAACCCCACTCTCCCCTAAGTTGTATTGGAATGTATTAATTGAGGAGCTTCGTCAAATAAGGTACTGCTACTAACTACCCTTTTCTGTGAAAAGTGAACATCCTGCATTAACATGTTGACTATAATTAAGTTTCCTCCTTTCCAAAGATTTAATACATAAACCATCTGATTCCAAAATACACTAGTTGACAAAAATCCTTACCACCGAAATCAATCTTAAATACACCGTATTGAAATTCAAGCATAAAAAAATTAGCTTGAGTACCAATATCTGCATAATAGTTACCTGTTCAATTGGCCATTCATAGATCTTTGGTGGAATGAGCATGGTGTCTATGATATGTATGATGCCATTAGAAGCATTGAGGTCTGCAGAGAGGAATGTAGCATTGGCTCCTAGTATAACGTTGCCACCCTGTAAAGGAGGCAACAAAACGAAACTAAAATGCAGCATTTCATCAAAAAAGGAGTGATTCTCGTATATATTTTCTAAGAGAGTCAGTGCTGGCTCCTAACAGTACAATATAACATGATACAATTTAGTTGACTGAGAATTTTTTTTTTAAATCTGAATTCCATTTAAAATGTACAACCAGACTCCTCATGATTGTTTTATTCGTATATAAAGCATTCTCGACATGATTTTATGTAGCAGTAAAAAATTATGAACTTTCCTGTAAATATTGGAGAGAATTCTGAGTATAGTCTATGCTGTAGTACCAAGTCAGAGAAATTACACTGATGTTTTTTTGTTTTTTTTTACAAAGTCATGTTCACCCAGCTCTCTACTCGTTTTATTCATTTGGTCTCTATTTGATTTTATATCCCTGCCCTGGGGGGTGATTCACGAAGTCATTCCTAAAGTTGAGAATGACTTTACAAATGACTGGAAGATGTTCTTGGGTGCTATACTAATCACATTCTCTATAATTTAGCACAAGAACTGATCACAAGTCATTCATAAAGTCAACTGTAACTTACAAATGACTTGGTGAAACCCAGCCCTGGGATGTCACTTATTTCTTTACTAGCTACTTGCATGTACTGACCTGATCAATAGTTACATCCAGGTCCCGGCCATTCATGGTTCCTAGCATTGTATGATTGCGAAGATCCGCCATGGTCATGTGACTTCCTGCAATCACATGATACAAGACGTACTGTGTCAGGAGGTATGTGTAACGCTCATCACGCCACTCCTGTAAAAGGCCCTGCAATACAAAAAAAAACATGATGTGCATTATTATTGATTATAAATGTTGACACGGCCAACAATTCTTGAAGTAATAAAGAGGTAATTTTTAATTCTGTTAATGAGAGATACGTCACAAGTGATTAATTCTTATTGTTAACATTTCATCATTTACAGTCATCCTTTGTGAATAACTTATTTCAACCTTGGAATTAACATTATACCCTACCCTAAACCTAATCCTAAAACTAACATAAAACCCTATTGCAACTGTAACCCTATACCATATCTGAGATTAAATAAAAACCAGGGGGGCGTTTCATGAAAGGACTTGTCGGACATTCTATACGACAAACTGTTATAAGCTACTTAAATGCTTGCATCTGATTGACTGAGAGAAAATTTGTCGGATAAAATGTTCGACAAATCCTTTGATGAAATGCCCCCCAGAGCAATTGTCACAGGAGGAAATGTCGTGTCACCATAAGAAAATACCTGTTGTTGTAAAAAGGCTGTTATAGCTCCACTTGATGGCACAAACACTGTGAATTGTGCATCCCCTCTCATGAGAAATGATCGAGAATCCAGCTGGAAATATAAGCATTCAAAATTACAAATAATTATAACATTATTTAGTAACAGTTATAGTACTCTCTGACTAATCTGAAAATAAAACCACAAAGACAACATCCATGTAGCACAGCATGACAATAAAAATGTATTAATTACATGTTTTGTGGAAAAATAAAAATGTACGTATTCCAACTTTCAACTCTTCAACTCTTGTTCCAAGACAATTCAACTGATTTAGAAATCATAAATGAATATATATATGCAGTTTACTGCCTCATCAACTGTACAAATGGCAAGGATAAAATTTGATTGCCTATATTTTTAAAATACACATAATACTCACATTTGCTAAAAATTCAACAAAGAGGCTGACCTCAGGTATGCTCCTAAGCTCCTATTATATAGAGAAAATAAAAAGTCATATTATCAAATGAAAAGTGTAGCCTGAATATTACCATGCAATGATTTTAAAATTGAAGCAATACTGAATCATATTTTGTGGCATTGAGGGTATAATTCAAAAGTAACTACTAATAGTTCGACATGTCAAATAAGATGACATATTTCCTTAACCCCATAATGACTGAGCCTGGGCTGAGGTCTATGAGAAATGTGAGTTAAAGCTACATCACCTCATCTCCAACAGGTTTTTAAAAAAATCAGAAAAAGAACTGCTATTAATGATGGCACAATTTATATTCAATTGGTTCATAAACTGCATTAACAAAACATCATATCATATTTGGGAAGACTTAATTTACGGAACAAATTAATCAACCCCCCCCCCCCAAAAAAAAAAGCAACAACAAAAAATCCTAAGATGGTATGTGAATTGTACCTCCAGTATACTTCCAAGACATATGATTCCATCTCCCTCATAGCCATAGTTACAGCTGCATCTTCTCTCTCCCTGACCTACTGGGATGCAAGCAGCTCGGAAGTGGCATCCACCGTTGTCATGGTAACAGGGGTCAATGGCCACACATTCAACTCCATCCCCGTGGTAACCATCTAAACACTGGCACTGAAACTGGGTGGAGATGTTAAACACAGAAACAAACAGTTATAGAATGAAAATATAAGGAACACAGTTTTCTTATGGATTTATTTTTGGGGGAGGCTATTTAAATAAAGAATAGCCTTGGACACAAAATATAAGGTGTGTCACATAAATTCTTAAGTTTCTTGTTTTTCTATATTTTACATAAGCAATAACCTAAAATGTGATAGAAATGGAAAACATATTCCAATAAACAAAGATTTAATTGTCAAAAATAACAATTTTTCCTGAAACATCTTCAGAACTGTTTAATTCCAACAGAATGCTGATGTAACATCAAAATAAGAAGATGAGGGGAAAAATACATAGGATGATAATAACTATTCCGATAACTAAAAGTATACAATTATACTTTTATTTCAAAAACAGCAACATATTAAGACATCAAAGAATATTAACAGTTATATCATATCCACTGCAATACTTGAAATAGATTGCTATGTTCACCTTAAAAAAAGAACTGCTTGAATTGTTGTTGTTCCTCATTGCTTATTGCTAAATGATGTATCCAATTTAACTTTTTGTTGGTTTTTCATACAACGACCTATAACAAATAAGGAGAACCTTTAATCTATATTCCTGTTCTTTACACAATCCAAAGGCATCAGTTGTCGTAGTGTTACTGTTTCATATCCAATGTAAACAAAATGTTGTAGTCATATTCTATTTTACTGGAAATGAAATAATTTGAATAACTGCTAGATAGGCTATACAAACAAGTTGTCACCATTGTTGACGTTTTCTGTATGCATAGAGCACTGTGATGACATCCGCCGTTCATTCCATCATCACACGTTCCCTCTCTCAGAGAGGAGGACAGGAAGCCAGGAATACCATGAGCAACTCCATTGGGAAGGATGAGAATGTCTGAAGCTTCAATGGGGATCATATCGACTGATGCCTATGAATAAGAGTTTAAAAATGATTGAATTGACTAAATATCACAACAATAATAAGATATATTGACTGCAATGAGAGGAATAGTGGTTTTACAGGCTCAAGGGGACCTCCCAACCTGCTATGAGGCGTAAGCCGAGGGGTCATAGCAGGTTGGAAGGTCCCCGAGAGCCTATAAAACCACTACGACTCGAATATTAAAAGCAGTCAATATATATTTTATATGCGGAAAAACAATGAGATCTAAACTAATCTAGATGGTCTAACTTAGATCTAACATTATGTAGCACGCCAAGCTGCACGCCGCGCCCCCGCCGCGCCCCCGCCGCGCCGGGGACAGGGCCCTGCAACAACATGCCACACAACAGTCAGTTGTTGCTCTCCGCAAATATCGGTATTCCATTTACAGTTAACTGCAGATTTGCTGTTCTTCCTGTCCAAATTAGAAAAAGATTAGCCTCTGACGTCTTGCTTTAAATAATAGTTTTAACAAACACGGCTATATCGTGCTAAACTAAACACTCGTCTGAAAATCAGGGATATATTCTATCAATGTTTGCGATGGAAAAATTGTCTGTGCTAGCTGCGCACCCGTACCGTTGGATCAATGAGTATAAAGCTGAAAGTTATCCACTAAATCAGGCTGCAAATTCGGAGCTCCTTTTTGCACGTAAAACAAATGGGGATCGTGCTAACCATGCAAGCTGTCTAAAGTTATCGACTAAATCGCGATGCAAATTCATAGCAACTCTTTGCATGTAAACAAACGGGGATCGTGCTAGCCGTTGAAAAATGACTATTAAAAACGACTATTGAACGATGACTATTAACCGATCAGCCTCCCTGGCCAGGCCTGGCTAAAACTATGACCAGACTTTTGACCAATGAGATGAAAGCATTAGCTAACATTCTTAGAATGAGGTATATAATGTAGTTTGTAGAGTGCCCAAGGCATGTAATAGGCAAGCAATTAAACGATAATTAAAATTTAAAATTACAATTAATGAAACAAAAGTAAGAATCCAACCTATATGTGGAATATGCCATCATATAACACTGTTGTATTTGGGCCACTACAATGTAAAACCGAAATGATGGTTGACTGTAAAAATGCCTCCTTGTATATATGATGTATTCGTGCTGATATCAATCATAAAAATTATCACTAATTTTATTATTTACAATAAAGAATTATATATTTGCCTACTTTGCTATTCGTCCTCGAATCGCCCAACCAACCGATACTTTAACGCGGAAACTTTTGGCCTCTATTGTCTCCTATCTTCCCTCCCCTGTGAGAAGGGCGCCTCTCATGATGAGGGCACGTCAGCCAAAACATTCCAACAAACTTCCTCTGTCTCATACCACCCTAAACTTAAGTAGTGATGGAACGGGGGAGCGGAGGGAGGGATTGTAGGCAAATATATTAATTCTTTTATTGTAAATAATAATTAGTGATAATTTTTAGATTTACTTCAAAGAATGATATATTTGCTACTTGCTATACGACCAGCACCGATTTGTACTGGGGAGGTACAACACCTACAGTTTAGTATAAGGGATGACGCCGTAGCAATGATTAGGACAAAGAGAAAAGTTTCCTTCCATCGCAGAAACGTTCACTCATTATTTGATAAACATACACTTTCCACGGGAAATTCCCTTAAAAACATGTCCCCGAAAAGGCGGTACCCTCACATCGAGGTCCTAGGATAACTAGGTACTTGGTCCTCGGTCGCATCTATCTGCGAGATAGTAACTCCAGTACTGGTCCGAAGATTCCATTGATATAACCAATTTGGATCTTTTCAGGAATCAAAGATGTTTCAACGGCTCACATTCTGTCAGTGCGCAACAGATGGAAATTGACTAAAGGCGCAGGAAATTTTTACAGCGGAAAATCGGTCTATTTCGTTCAAAGTAGCAAGAAGGATGATATAATTACACCTAATGGCTCGTTGATAGAGAGGAGACATACTTAGCGATTTTCCACCCCGGACATAACAAATCAGGGAGAACCTTGGAAATCTATCCAGGTAAAGAGACGGTGGTGTGAAGAGGTACTAGGACTGAGCCCAGTTCGACCACTATATTTAGAGACCGGTTGAGTAGGGCACTTAAGAGATGAAAATAAGGAAGTGAATGAGCAGAAGACACGCTGGAACAGACTACACGGATGAATTATGAATAGCTGGATAGCTGAAAAGCTGGGATAGCTGAAAAGCTATCCATTCCTGGGTAGCAGAACATACCACCCCGTCGAGTGAAAGAGACTGAAAAAACGGTAATGAACGGGAGAAAAGTTTTCTCGGACCCACGAAATTACTTCGAGAGAGGTTTACTAGGAACACCCTACTCCTTAAGTCGAGAGGGACAGCAATCGTGCACATCGACGCTCGAATTGCTTCTGATAAGCGGCTTGATATAAAGGAAGACTTTCAGGGTCGAGTGGCCTAACGCTGCTGTTGCTAAGCAAACTCACACCACGGAATGCGTTGGTTTTCCGTAATCAGAGGGAGAACTATGACAACAGTCGCGTGGGTGCGGCTGTGGTAGAGAGGAGTGATTGATATCGTCGGACCGGCAATCTAACTCCATTGGATGAGCCCAGATATATTCGGCCGAGGGTCTATGGATAAATGTTGTACAATCGCTCGAACTCCAACAGGTAAATACTTCCTGATGAACGGAGAATACTACGGAAACGACAGATTTTCGGTCATATCCGTGAAATGTGAAAGGACCCTGGGTAACCAAAATTCTCCTTTATATAAATCCTAACCTCAGAACAGAAGATCTTTACTGACTTGAGGAAGCCAAACTGAGGAAAGTCAAACTGAGTCGGCCTTGCGACTCAGTCGTGTGAAATCTATGAAAACAGCGACCCACTTGAAGTGAGTCACTTATAGTGTGGGAAAGGAAAGGTTCAACAATTATTTTCCAAAATCGTATGTGAGAGACGACTGGACGATGTTCTCAGTTGTGCATCAGACTAGATTGAAAGGCTACTCTGGCTCCTACATGAGAGTAACTCTATGCGAATAAATAAGACATCACTCCGATTCTGTTTCATTCTAACTGTCCGCTTCTGTAGGGTCCTTGAAGTGAGGAAGACTTCTCACGCTTCAGCTCTCCAAACGTCGTTGAGAAAGAAAGGTCTGGAATTCCAATCACCGATCAAGGGCCTCGATAATGGACTCTCCTCCTAACTGGAGCATGATGCGGTCAATATAATTGAAGAAGCGGAGGCGCTCACCATGTCTTCTGGAAGTGAACTCCTTAAACCGCTCCAAAAAGGTAAATGAGTAATTTCCGTAGAAAGGAATTCAGACGGAGGCGGACTGAATTCAGGCGAATCTCAAGAGTCGAACTTGAGAGGTCACGTAAAAGTCGGCCAAATTGGAATCTGGCAACAATTTCGATAGTCAATCATGACATCTTATGTAATAAATGCAAATTAAAAACCCTCCCTCAACGCGATCCAAACTCTCTAATAGATGGGAAGTTCTAACTTCTCCAAACTGGGTCTCGTCAGATGATCGGTTCGGGTGAGTCCCTAATACATGGTAACAACTCTTAACTCAATCAAACATGATGGCATTATAATTAAAGGTCTGGCTGCTGTCAACTGAATACGGTTCGAGTCCCGCTTTGGGAAGAAGTAAATTAGACACAATTTAGGTAATTGTGACTTTCTCGCATTTCTTCCTGAGATGCCGCAGGACACGTTAATGGTTTGGGTGTTGATGACTCTTGAAACATCCTGGATCAGGTTTCTCAGTCTAAAATAGACGCGAATTGATTGCCGAAACGATAAAAATCGTTTGAGATCGGAAAACAAATAGTCGTTCCATCGGACCTAAATTTTTCCAAAACGTGAGGGAGGTCACCTCAGGCGCTTATCTCCCATACTAAAAAGGATGAGAGTTCGAAGCGGATCTGAGCTACTCCTATCCTGACTTCTACCCCACTGACCAGTATGATTTCCTCGACCCGACTGTTGGATGAAGAGTGTTATGTCTGACTTCGCTTGTCAGACGGTTATCCAGTTCGTAGAAAAGTTGACGTGAGGATTGTAATTACACGTCAAAAAGTAATAACAGACTTGGAGGTTGAATATCAAGCTTTTCTAAACTACCCTAAAGTACTTTGGCCGAATTCTCGGCCTCTGAAAAATTCCGACCCCACCGGGATTTTGGGTCCACCGGAAAGCCAGTCCAGTGAAACTGGGGATAAGACCACCATGACCCCAAGATGTCTCAGAATCTCTTTCTTGTAGACACTGTCCCTCTGGTGGGACAAAAGGGCGGAGCGAAAGATCGACCGTGATAAAGATTTTTCAAGGTAAAAATTTTTCCTTGTCTGAACTCGAACTCCAGTTCTGATCTAAACCTCCCTTCATTTAACTACGGGAGCGATCAGCCCAGTTACAAGAGAAACTTCTCTGATCATGAGATTCAATTAGTGACCCGTATTTCGTCTGTTATCTCCAACATTATTGACGATAATGTCTGAAAGGAGGGGTCCTAGTTCTCCTGAGTGAAGAATAAATCTCGCCTTAAACCTTTCCTTCATTCTTCCTAGTGAGTTTAGGTAGAAAACTTAAGGCTCTGTATCTCATAAAATCTAATTTCGGAATCGCTGAAATCCTGAGATACTTCCGGTTTGAATCCTACATACAGATCGTATATAGGCTAAAAGCTCGTATTTTTCTCGGACAAACTCCGTTGAGTCCGGACTGAGTAGTAAACTTCTTCTTCTGAAGAACAAAACGGACCTCTATCAGATAGACGGGCCTAAAACGTCGCAGTTACGATAATCAACATCATCGAAGCGTGAACTGAATATCCTTGCAAGGGTGGAGCGATGATCTGGTATCAAACACCCCCCCTTTTTTCTTTAAGATAGAGAAATCTAAAGTTTTCTCAATGCGGATTCGTGAGAACCGAACTCCGAGGAGGAAGAGGTTAACTCCCTCAATCTAGTGCGTAGTCTTCTTAGTCTCCGATGGAAATCCCTACCACGGAGTGGTCGGAGTGACGCGACTCTGAAGGAAGAACTGCTGCGACGTCTGCTCCGAACATTATCGTCCGGTAATCCGACAATGTAGGAATTAACCCATTCCGAGCGACTCCGGTACCAATCCTGAGTCCCCTTCGGTGGGTCTCGAAATTCGCTTCCGAACTCGCAAGGAGAGGCTTTATTTTCGCCTAATGCCAATCTATCTCTCGGACTGAACCCTAGTTTGAGAACGTTTCCGTAAATTTATGGTCTTATTTAAGAATCTAGACGGAAGGGTAATCGAGCTTGAAGAACATTTTTCTAACATATGTTCCGTGTAATATTCGACAATATGGTAGATTGACCCTTGACTCATTCTTCGGTCGAGTCAGTCAGTGGACTGGTCAGGAATGGAGATTCTCTCCCCC
>CALNVZ010002100.1:28155626-28195580 GCA_940671915.1 Paracentrotus lividus | reverse complement strand
ATCAAAGCAGTTGGATTCTGACATTTAATATCTATATAATTAGTCACAAAATAACTCTACTTAGATGCATTAGTGAAATGAAATTTAAAATGAATGCCTCTTATAAAAAAGCCCAGACTTTGAACCACAAATAAAGTCATATAAATATTACAATTGAAAAACAAATTATACAGAAACTTTTCTAAATTCAAGTTCAAAATGGTTAATTAAATGTATTAAAATATATATTGAATTTGTTGCACCTAGAAGCTATGTTAAGATTTATCCAGGGTGCACTAGTAAATTGACACAGGAAATCATAACACAAAGGTTTGTATTAAATCAATAACAAAATGTTATGAAGATTAACAATCAAGATCATTGTTAGAAGCACTCTTATAGTTTAAAAGAATTAGAATTGTTCTTTCAAATTTGAAACTGATGGCAAACCTTTGTGTTGCAGGGCCCTGAATACATGTATAATATTGATATTGATATCTTACCTTTACAGACTGATTGAAGGTTGACATGGCTACATTATCTGGTAGAAAAACTGTAAATGGGGCAGAATTCTTTGGCAAAAGCCTTGATGCCTGAGTGAAATGAAAATCAAATTTACAATTTTGAGGGGCTGGTAGTACAATTAAGTAATCCAGTTCAGTCACTATTCATAACTCTGACAATTGCAATAGAAAGAGCTCTTGCATGTCTCTGTCCATGAAAATGTTTAAAGCCTATTCATATAACAGACGTTACATCACACAATACATGTAGCATCATGCTAATGAGCCTGATTACAGCTTCTTACTTAATATCACTATGGTGTATAAATTCAGTGCTTGTAAATTTTCTGTCTAGCAATTCCCCGTATTCATGTACCACAAGACCTTTTCATATCATGTCACAAATTAGAAGAAAACTAGATGAATCTTCGGGACGCCGCACACGGTCGGAAGGCATGCTCCGTTATTGCCACATCGGAAAAAAAAGGCATGCGCGATGTTGGTATTTTACATCCATTTATACCATGACATCTTTGAGATATTGACCCCAAATCTATTAAGTTGTACATCAGAATTATTTCCAACTCATGGAAGGATGGCTTACTGATGTAATATAAAAAGGAAATAAACATGTTTAAGTGATCTGTCAAAGGTCCTTCAGAAATTGCACAAACGAGTCATTTACAATAAATAACGAGTGACCTTTGATGTCCTGACCTCAAAAATCTAATCAGTTCATCTTTCCTCCCACTGAGACCAAGTTTGAAGTTGATCCATAAACGGGTTCAGAAGTTGCAGCAAGAACGTGCCATTTCATGTATACAATGACGCTGTGACCCTTGACCTTTGACTTTATGACTTCAAATATTAATAAATTCATTGTCCCTACCATATGCACACATGACCCAAGTTTGATGTTCATCCATCAAACTGTTCTTAATTATCGCAAGAACAAGCCATTTTCACGTAACAATGTCCTCTGTTGGCCTTTGAACTTTGACCTCCATGGACTCTAAATCTAACAGTTTATTGTCCGTCCCATATGCACATATGACCAAGTTTGAAATTGATCCGTCAAACGGTTTTAAGTTTATTGCAAGAACAAGCCATTTTCATGTACACAATGACCTCTGTGACCTTTGACCTCATGACCCAAAATCTGATAATTCATTGTCCCTCCATATGTAAATATGATCCAAGTTTGAAGTTGATCCCTCACAACGGTTCTTAAGTTATCGCAAGAAACGAGAGCCATTTTTCACGTACACAACGACTGTGACCTTTGACCTCAGACCCCAAAATCTAATAAGTTTATTGACCCTCATATATGCACATATGACCCAAGTTTCAAGTTTATCCCTCAAACGGTTTCTTAAGTTATCACAGAGAACAAACTATTTTTATGTATACAATGACCTCTGTGACCTTTGACCTTTGACCCAAAATCTAATCAGTTCATGCCCTCCCATATGCACACATTACTCAGTTTGAAGTTGACCCGTCACACAGTTCTTAAGTTATTGCGAGAACGAACCATTTTCATGTATACAATGACATCTGTGACCTTTGACCTTTGACCTCATGACCCTAAAATCTAATCAGTTCATTGCCCTCCCATAGTACACATTACCCAAGTTTGAAGTTGACCCGCCAAACGGTTTTTTAAGTTATGGCGAGAACGAGCCATTTTCATGCATACAATGACCTCTGTGACCTTTGACCTTTGACCTCATGAGCCTAAAATCTAAACAGATCATTGTCCCTACCATATGCATACATGATCCAAGTTTGAAAGTGATCCGTCAAACGGTTCTTAAGTTATTGTGAGAACGAAAACGGGCACGGACGTACGGACGGACGGACGGACGACGGACGGGACAACCCGAAAACATAATGCCTCCGGCACTCACCTTCGGTGGCGGAGGCCATAAAAACTGCTTGTTCATGATACAAATTTGACATGGAAAGCGTTAAAGTGCTTATAATGCTATGTATACATCAAATAGCAAGATTCACCAACCCGTAACAATTGACAGGCCTGGGAGTAATCTTGAACATCACCTGACGATGGTGTAAGAACATCTATCTTTCTTTGAACCTCCGGTAGTCTGTAATGCATCCAATATTCGCTGGGATAACTCTAAAGATACATGAATTCAAGAATTAAAAGTGTTAACAGATTACTTCATAGTTTCTTAATGCCATTTGAATGTGTAGGTTATGTCTAACAACAACGCGACAGTATCTTTAGTCAAAGATTAGAGTAAAAAACAACTAAAACAACTGATGATTAATTTAAATTGATAAGTACATTGTATTACAAGCAGCTACACACTACTATGTAATATGGTTAATTATGGGTGCCTCGGCAAGCTGATGATTACAAATGAAATTAAGAACCTAACTAATACTCAAATTGTACCAAACATTTTTAATATAAAGTTTCTGCAATAACAAATAAATTATAACTTCAAATAACCAATGGCATTTTTCATGAATTTTTTTCAAAAATTATTTAATCATAATCCTAATGCGAAAAAACACTTATGGGGGTATTTCTTGATCTAAAAGGTACAAATACAGGCAAATTGGGATGCAATGACTTTAGTGAATGGCCAAGAAGAAATCAGAAATAATTCCTATAAATTAATTAATCAGGGCCCTGTTACACAAAACTTATCATTAGTGGTACTTTTTCCAACAGTGGTATCTTCTACGGAAAGTTTGAATATGATTGGCTGTTAAGCAATGTAGCCAAGTGTACAATTGTTTTTTTTCGCGGTGGGTTTATTTTTGCGAAATTTGCGAGTCCATCTTTGATCAGAGTTATCATCAATGGTAAATTTTATCCAACAGTGGCCCAGTACTTACAATGGAATGAAATATCAATCCATTTGTTGCATTCTGAACTTGTGCAAAGTGTCCATCTATGAAGGATAGGTCTCCATTTAGTCCCTTTAGGATAAAGATAGAAAACAAATATGCTAATTTCAACTGCAAATCAAATGGTAAAATACCATTTCATCTAAGCCCACTTTGAATAATGCCCATTTGGTCTTATCCCACATGGTCCAATTCCATTTCCTCTACAAATAATCGGTATAATTTCCACTTCACTATTTTAACATTTTGTCCAATTCCCATTTCCTCTAATATCCACTTGGTCTAACACCACTTAGTCAATTCCTCTGACAAACGGGTAACAGACCAGTTATTCATTTGGGCATTATACAAAAAAGCAATTAGACAAAATGGCAATTTGACCAAGTGGTCATTAAACCAAGTGATAATTAGACCAGGTATGTATCAGGCCTAAAAACAAGAATTCTTTTAGCCCTTTGATTGTGTGCCCGGCAGCCACTGAGTAGCGCCAGATCAACGATCCTCTATCCCTTTCTTGTTTAACGCTACACAGGGTATAGCAGCAACTACCATCTTTTAACGTCTGTTGGTATTACATGGCCAGGGTTCGAACCCACGACCTCGCGATTATGAGGCGGACGCTTTATCCACTGAGCAAACACATCAGAGCCGACACAAAGGGAAATTAGACCAAAGTATAAGTAGAACAAAAAGATTTAGCCCATGTGGTATTAGACAATTAGAGAATTGGACCAACTGTTGTTAGACCAAGCAGATATAAACCAATCAAACGTACAACAAAATATGAAGAGTTATGAAATATAATTTATCAAAGCACACAATCAATGAACTTGTATTTAGCATGTACAGTCATTTTGATTATACCCTTACTTCTTTTGCTACTTTTTAGAATGTTTCTTCTTTGATTACTATTAGATTTGACTGAAATAACTTTGGTAGGAGCACCTAAATGGTGTAGTTGGAGCGGACGGGTGCAATTAACTCACTGATAAGAGCCCAAATGATTTGAATATTCAACCGTCACAGAGGCACTCACGAACCGATGCTTGGCATTTTTCACCAAAATTCTCCCTCGCGTATCTCCAGTATCTGATGACGGAATTCGCCCAAACTTTCAGTGAATATCCCAAACAAGCACATTGATACACTTGTGAAAAATCTTTGAAAACGATGGTATATTTATCATTTATTGAACATTTCATGTTTCGTCTGCTCCGAAAAGTGGCTTCGTATTATTTCCAGACAAAATCGGTGCACCCAATACATATTCATGACACTCAATATGCATATTCATGAGACTTTGATACAGCTTCTCACGAAGTTTTCGCTGGGCCCGAAGACCTACTTTTCGAATACAATGAAAAATATATGGGGTATTTTTTGGAAAATAAAAATTGTAGAAGCAGCAAATCGCCGAAGAAACATGACGTCATTTTCCAAATTGACATTTACGCATGCGCATTCGCATCAAAACACTCCTGACTCATGATGCTGCTGCGAAAATCTTCGCGAGTATGATCGAGGAAATCTTCGAAGAATCTCAACAAAAAAAAGGTACGGTAGTGGCGTAAAGACTTGATTTTCTGAGTATATCTTATAGTTTTATCCCCCCAATATAAAGACATAGATTTAGACATTTTAACTCCAAAGTCTTGATAATTTGAAAATATTTCCCCGCTGTCGAGCTGTCGTCGTCGGCTGCTGTTGTGCTGTGGATCGGCTCTGCTACAGTGCAGTGCAGTGCAGTGCAGTACACTGGATGCACTTGTCGAACGCAAACTTGCTTCGTTCGTGATCGTGCGTCTGCTTATTAAAATCGTCTTGGAAGTTATTAAAAACTGTTTGTATTAATGATTATATTAAAAATAGAACATTTTATATCTGTCTGCAGCTGTCCAGATCATCAGTTGATTTTCTGGGTTCTTTTCAATCCACGATTAAGATATTTGCAAAAAAATACGGTCTCATATTTATGACAAATTGACAATGACACTCCAGCTTGCTGACGACACAGTGATTTGATTTGTTTCGATTTTGGAGAACCATTTTTTTTTTTATAGAAGGGAAAAGGGTCAACTCTTAGCTAGTGATTGTTTTCAAATATATGTAAATGTGGCTCAAGTTTTAATTTCTATTAGGGGCCTATACATCGACCATTCAAACATAATATTATTTTCATATTAGGCTTATTTTATTCTTATTTTTGTCTGATTTCATAGTATTTGTTGCTGATAATGATTAACTGAAATTCATCAATCTTTTTATTTCAGTTCCTCTGGGCCAGTGCGGGAAAATTTTCTCTCCCCCTACCCTAGTCTGCCCAACTTCAGCGTGAAAAAACCTACCTGCCTGTTACGTGCCAACGGCGACTCCGCCTACCTTTGTCTGCCCAATGATGTCAGACCGATTAATTGGTGAACTTATCCGGTGGGTTACAATGTTACTTCGCCTAGATCTACCCTAATTCTGCCAATGATGTTGAACTTGAAGTGATCAATGAATTTGCAGTACCAACGTGACTCAGCTCCGCCTACCTTCGTCTGCCCACCTGAGTTTGACCAATGATGTCATACGCAATACGTGCCAACGTGCCTCTTCACCCCCCCCCCAAAAAAAAAAATAATAATAATAAAATAAATAAATAAAATGATTGAGGCATAGGGCCTACATAGAGAGCAAATAATTTGGTCTAATGGAAAATCAATTTACGAACTCCTTTTTTTTTATTCTCGATTTTCCATACAAAAGAATGATGTCATCACCTTTACTGTCAAGACTAGTATTATGTAGACTACATGTGAAGCTTTTTTTTTTTTTTTTTTTTTGAGGGTGGGGGGCAAGGTGAGTTTTCGTCTTTATTCAAGCGAGAATGGAAGCATGTAGTTAAGTAGGCCTACAGGGAGTTAACTAATAGAGTAGCCTATAGAGAAGCACTCAGATTGCCGGTTGAATTCAAATGTGACACATGCATGTAACAATAGAACCTTGCTTGAATTATTCAGAATTTCTTTTAATATTTATGCGTTTGAATTTATTTTGTTTATCAAGAAATTTCTTGCATAGTATTATAATGTGCCGAGTACCTGTGATATGTTAATGAATCTTTTATTTTGGGTTTTCATATAATAAATAATAACATTTTATGGCAATCACCTGCTTCTACAACCCTAAAAGAATGGTGGCTTTAAAATCAAATTGTTTCATTATAACAAAATTTTGTGTTGAGGAACAGAGAATAAAAGATCTACAGAATGAAAAGCATGCCTTTAAATCTTTTTTACAGTCCAGTATTAATGTTAACATTATCTTGAGCAGTGTAAGTGCAGAAAGTTTGGTGTTATATTCATTTGATTATACCAGCACGACGCTTTCCTTATGAAAAGTGAAAGGAATATGACATTTTTTTATTATTAATTTGTTTTTGTGCTGCTCAATTCTATTATGACTTGATTGTTGTAGGTCCTATCGATAAGATAATGATAAGAGATATGGTGACGTGTATAATTGGATTATGATGATTTGATGGTGTGAGAGGATTTTTTTTTTTTTTTGTGCCTACCGGTAATTGTTTAAAGCAGACAGAAGGCAAGATCCATGTTCTGAAAATGTTGCTCATTTTTCACCCCCCCCCCCAAAAAAAAAACTACACCAACAACCACGATGTACACCACAAGTCCCAACATAGATGTAGTGATAATGATGATGATGATGATGGTGATGGTGATTATGATGATGGTGAACTGATGAAAGTAATGTTGATGGTGATGATGACAGTGATGATGGTGAACTGCTGAAGGTAATGATGGTGATGATGGTGAACTGATAAAGGTGATGATGGTGACGATGATGAGGATGATGAACTGATGAAGATAATGGTGACGATGATGATGGTAATCTGATGAAGGTAATAATGGTGATGATGATGATGATGGAATCTGATGAAGGTAATGATGACGATGACGGTGATAATGACAGTGGTGATGATGGTTATTCATAGAAATATAGATTTTTTTTTTTAAATAAAAAAAAGTCTAGTAGTGTTAATGGCAGGTTTGCATGCATCTGCTGGTACGGACCTCCCCCCCCCCCCCCCCAAAAAAAAATAAATGGTAATCAGAATATATAATAATGAAAGAAGAAATAAATTAACCACCTAAATTATTGATAAGAATAAATATTATTTAAAATTATAATTAATAATAATGACAAAAATAATAAGTAATACCCTAAGAGATGGAAGACTAATAAGTATATTTTATTATGCCTACTGAATCTTTTTCATATTAATATATTATAATTATTATCAAAAGGTTTCAATTAATTTTTTCACGATCAAAATAAATTGTTTTTGTCATAATCGGGAGTTAATTGCACCCGGCGCTCCAACTGACTACATTCATTTATCTTGCCGTTTTGTTTTGTTTTGGACGTCAGTGAAGACACCTTCACTGTTGTTTTGGTGTTTTTTCCCGTCAAACACGAGAGAGAACGTTACAGACGAAACTGGAATAACACATATTCACTCACAATAAAACGACGGTTAGAAACTAGTATTTCGTATAATTAAGATTTATTTTCATACATATACACTTTTTTGCAAATTTTAAAAAGATTTTTGATGTATAGGTGGAGCGGCAAACATTGCGATGCAACAGAGTCACGTCGACCGCCACTGCATGCATGCAGCGAGCGGGTGGGCACGCGGGTATACAGTTGGAGCGGCCGGGTGTAGGTGGCGGTGAAACCGAATTTCGAGACTTGACTCGTTATTCCAGCAGTCCTAGAAATGAGTTGTATTGGATTATTTCCAGACATATCCGGAGGTCTGGGTTTTAGAAAATGATATTTCACAGGAAGTTTCCTTAATATATGCTTACTAACATACTTAAATATCTTTGTTGTTTACAGATTAGAAATGTGAAATTTTAACGATTTTTTCGAGCTTGAAAAATTATTTTCGAGTCAAAGACTTAGGTCATTTTTGACATCTTTACCATCACTATTTCGGAAAAAGATTATGATTTTCCGTGAGAGTGACCTTTTGAGATTTCAAAAATGTAAAGATCGTTCAGATTCATAAATAAATGACAAAGTTAGAGCAGTTTTGCGAGACGGCACCTTTCTATGGCGTCTTATGGGTGACAAGATGTTTATTCTAGGGAAACTCAAGGTCGCCACAAAACAGAATCGGGAGTTAATTGCACCCGGCCGCTCCAACTGCTTAGAAGAGCATGGATTTGGTTGACTCCAAATGCAAATAGTAATCTTACTTACATGTATGATCACTTCCTCCCCAAGTTGTAGGCTAGGTAATGTCTGATTTTGATACCGCTGTGTCTGATCCATAATGAACATATGAGACCTGTATCATCATGGTGAAGAACAAAGGAAATTGTGATATTATAATTTGTATTTGACTGTGCAATAATTAAATTTCAAATGATTTTAGTTAAAAAATTAAAAAAATATTTTTTTTCTATATAACATTGTAAGATGAAATAATGAGTCATAAGATATTAAAGGGGAAGTTCAACCTGGAATTTTATTGGTCTTAAAAAATGAAGAAAAATAATTAAAAAATATAAGTGAAAGTTTGAAGAAAATTGACCCAAATATAGCGAAGTTATAAATATGTAAAGTTTTGATTCTGTGACATCACGTGCGAGCAGCTCTCTTATTGGTTGTGCAAGTAAATTCTATAAATTTGTCTTTTTGTCATGGTTCTTGATAAAGGAATGGGTCAATTTGATATAGTCATGTATATGAATATATGTTTGATGGTATATCGACCGCACAGGTGACATAATTAATTTCTTCAGAAAAAAAATGACATTTTATGGAATTTACACTACATAACACATAGGAGATCTGCTCGTATGTGACGTCACAGAATCAAAACTTTGAATAATTATAACTTCATCATTTTTTGGTCGATTTTCTCCAAACCTTCATTCATATTTTTATTTTATTTTTCTGCATTTTTAAAACCAATTTAAACCCAGGGTGAACTTCACTTTAATAAAGAGTAATATAGTTGATAAAACTGAAACAAAAACACAAAGCAAACAAAGCAAACAAAGCAAATAAAAATGTTTTAAAAAGGATTTACTGTAGATAGTTTCTTATGAAATGATCTACCATTTATAGTACTCAATCATTGTCATTGTTTTTCTGAAAAGAAAAACTTTTTTTTTCCCCTTTATGTACTACATCTCTAGCTCATTTAATTCCATTGGATAAACTGTAACAATGACTATGTCTAAATGGACCAGAATCAACTAGAATTTGTGATACTTTTCATTCCTTTCATTATATGTTTGTAGTTTAATGTTCATGCCATTTGTATACTGCGATATCTTTATTATTGAATTATACATATCAAGGTTAAGTTTACAA
Source organism: Paracentrotus lividus (assembly GCA_940671915.1). NCBI lineage: Eukaryota > Metazoa > Echinodermata > Echinoidea > Camarodonta > Echinidae > Paracentrotus > Paracentrotus lividus. The sequence continues at coordinate 28,185,819 of CALNVZ010002100.1, read as the reverse complement.
GAAATGTTCTTGGGAGTAAGATAACTACAATATTTTAGTTTTGGCCAGTCTCAGATCGAAAAAAAGAATAGCAAAAATTATCACCTGACAAAGTATGCAGCAATACGTTGTATACCCAGAGCACCCTGGGTAGTTGAATTGATGAGCTGTATCATGTGAGGTGGTGGAACAATGATTCCTAGGGAATGGTTAATATGACTGATGTACCCATCCAATGAAACAGCCTGAAAACAAAATAATATTCTCAAAGTAATAAAACATCAAAATTACATACTGTTAGTACTGGCAAATATTATTCTTATATCTTTCAAGATGAATGTTTTACTAGGATTTACAATGCACCCATTGGAAAAGACTTCAACCTCATTTGAAATGTATTTCTAAAAATTACTATCATTATAACTGATATTGTCAGTATCCACTAGATAATATTTTCCTACTTGATTTTACATACATGTAATTATATGCTTCAAAGTTCAATGAGTCATAATGTGGCATGTAACATAAAAAAAAATATATTTAAATCTCATCCCCTCTAAAGAAAAATATGTTCAAGAAACGGGACAAACCTGAATCAATTTCCAAAACGGCTCTGCTTCAGAAAGGGAAGACAGCTCCTGTATAAATGGAAATGGATATTATCCTCTATAAAATGGAATATAATTTCCATGTGTTGATTTACAGTGGTGGCCAAAATTATTAGAACACCTGAATCTACACAAAGTCTATGGGATTATCAATGCCCTAGCTCAATTGCCGAAATCAGATTAAAGATATATTTTGTGTGCCATGAGCTTTCATGACCTTTTAGCATAGGGTCTTACGTATATGTAGACACCAAATTTATAGTTTCGACCATCTGGTAATGCGCAGCATTAAAAACAGTTGCGCTATGCGCTTTTGGTTTCCCCATAGACTTGTAGTCCAAATGCAAAAAAGTAGAATGCCAATTACATATGCCGATTGCTCAAAAAGTATTTGAGGTAGAAGTATGAAACTTAGCAGGCTTATTCATTCTAATATACCTCAAATACATGCTAAGTTTCAGAAAATTTGGTCGAATGGGGAGGGTGGATTCGCCCCCACCCTTGGTGATGAGATGACCAAAATAACCATGCCCATTGAAGGTTAAGACTATTTTTTCATTTAATAAATACACTCCTAGTAAATGTATATTTTTTAAAAGGAAATTTCATGAGCAATTCAAATATGTTGAAATATTAAGGGTCTTTGGAACGGGGGACTTAAATAGGGGCACTTAATTAAAAATTTGGGGCCCTTACAAAATAATTTAAAAATCCCCACATAAGATGTAACTACTTCACCCTGTGTTATCATGAATGCCATTTTTGATATCCTCAGGAAATTTTCTTTCAGAATATACAGTCTGTGTCAAATAAAATGGTACAAGTGGAAAACATTTTTTTATAGTATGAAGATTAATCACAACCTGGTATTGTTTGATATTTTTGTAAAGCAGGAAAATCAGACTTTCTTCAGCAAGTTTTTCATCAAATTTGGTGTTGTAGTTTTTGAGATATGACTAGTTTTCTACAATCAAGAAAAATCCATTTTTCGCACGCCGTCCCATGCCTTTGTGTATAGGTTTCGCATAATGGCCATGAAGTGCTCAATTTCTAATTGTTCCTCGTCGCACAAAATTTAGCATAACTTTTGTTTTACGAAAGCAAATTATACAGAACAAAGCGCATCAGCAGGGAAAATTCTTTGGCTTTATTTTGGTACCACATACACACATTATTTGAAAATATTTCACACCTAAATATTTTATTTTCGACTGTACCATTTTTTTTTTTACACAGACTGTATATACTTTTGTAGGGAGAGGCTTAAAATGTTTAATGTTATGACACTTTGATCCTGAAAGGGGCAAGATTTTTTAAATTTTTTAATCGGTGGTGTAACATAAAGAAGGGCGACCTTGGGGCGAGTTTAGAACGTACATGTATGGCTTTGTTATTTAGTTTTTAAAGCATAATGATGATATCAGGAGACATTCCAACCATTTTATGAGTATTTAAATGGTCAACTGAATGAAAATTACTAAAATCATTTAAATATGCTTGGTGTTCTAATAATTTTGGCCACAACTGTATATCACATGATATCATTAACAACATCACACCGGCTAAAGCCTGTTTCTTTCAAGCTCTTGATTTTTTTTAAAATCTAATTGAAGGAAAAGTACTAAAAAAAAACTCCAGCCAATAAATTTTTAGGATACATAATTTTTTTAATATAGACTAAACCATAACTACAATGGACTCGCACAGTTCTTGATTCAGAAACTGGATGATCTAGTTTTACAAACATCACAAGGAAGTAATTTTACAAGAGTTACTGTCCTTGCAGGCTACACAATATACACTCAAATATTTCTCCATTAAATATAAATTCAAATATTGATTCTCATTCTGGTCACTTCAAATATAATTTCATCACTCTGATCAGTAGAGATAAAATAGGATAAATCTTATTTGCACACATCTCACCACTGCTAAGTTTGAATAACAATCTCTCTCATCAAGCTTCCATCCAGGTGGGCATACACATTCATATGTACCAGGTCCAGTGGTTTCACACTCAGCCTAGAAGTACACAAAATAAAGTGCATGGTACATACTAACAGACATTTGGAAAAGGAATACCTTTGTAATGCAAGGTTCCCACCTCTGATGTGCCCACTCTAACAGGCCCGATCAAGCTATTTGGGGGCATGAGAGGGGAGGGGGGGGGGCATTTTAGCTCTAGCTTGGCATGATATTTCAAGGTCTACCTACCTTGATGGGCATCAATCTACATTACTCTCTTTACATACACAAGTATTTCATTTTAAACCTGTCCAAAACCATTTCAGTAGGGAGCATTGTGGATCATCCTGAGATTAACCCAGACTACCGAACTAGACCAACATGACCCAAAATGGACTTAATGGAGCCTGATGAATTTGACACATTGGCGGTGGGAACTAGCATTAGAAGAATTTATGATTAGACATCACTTAGGTAATGTACCTCTGCTGTTTATATTGCACATGATGTAATATTACTTTTTGGGATGAATGTAGTAAAATAGTTTTACATACCAAAATCACATAAGCTTTTCAACTGATAAGTAACAGAACTTTCACTTAATAACAAAATATGGCAGCTATATCAAATATTTATTAAAAGTATTCACAATAAATTTCTCCTTTTTTCAAATAGACACATACAACAATGTAGATGATGATTATATCATGGTATCATGTGAATAATATGGCTATTCTTATCAAATTTTACAGTGATATCAAATTAGCACAGTTCATGTAACAACAGACCAATAAGATTCTCTTTTTTTTTCCTTATAGATCAACTATTTTTCATTGTACATGTATGTATATATAACAACAAAATGTTGTTACGTCAGGCTTACCTCAGGATCACAGTCATGTGGTCTCAAGCATGCATTGATAGGTTCACATGTATATCCATTGCCCTCAAACCCAAACCTGCAAATGCATTCAATCTTTAAAAAGGAAAATATAAAGAAGATAATTGCAATTACAAAATATGCTGAAACCAATTGTGGCAATTCTTTTATTTACTCAATATGTTGGATATTAAGTTTAATAAACATGAAATTTGTTTATTTTAAAGAGTTATTAGATGAAATCAAGATTTGAAATCGTTCGGCCATCAAGACGTGGAAATTATTTGGCCCTCACATCAACTACATTTTTTTTTTTTTTTTAGCTATCAGTCCCTCATAAAATTGTATTCATGTTAATCCTGTATATAAAATCATAGGGTATTCTGACCAACTCTGAATACATAAATCAGATAGGATTTCATATTGATACATTAAAATATACATAATGGCTACAAGAGGCACTACATAAAACTTTGCGTAAGTAATTCCATGTTTCTCTAAAATAAACTGCTCATCTTTTAACCTTCCATGCACTTAAGCAAGTATACTGCTCAAATCAACTTGACCATATGCATGTGTTCTGGAAAAATAAAATGTTTATTCAAGATCCATTCATGTGTAAAGCCAAACACACAGATAATTAACAACTGGCAAATGTTAGTACCAAATCCAGGGCAAATTGTGGAGACATTAGCCATCCTCATGACCATCCACCATTGTCTCCAAGGCAACGGCCTCTAGGTGTACAGTCTCCTCCTCCTCCTCCTGCTCCCACCTCCATACCCTTCCTTACATCTGCATCGATGCATGCCAGGTCGGTATAGATACACTCAGCCTGTAATAAGGGATGGAGTGATTGATATGATATTTTTCCTCGATGGTGATCACACATTCACTCAGGGTTATGCATCATTAGTACATTCACTCCAGTTATAACGAGCACAGATATACAATATTTTTTTAACAAGGTTGAGTAATTTCAAGTAGGTTGTTCATGTGTCAATGTGCCTTTTATGGTATGTTGATTATTCAGAGATAATTGGTAATGGTTTGGTCCCAAGCATCTTATTATAACTGGAGTTGACTGTATATCAAGGTTGTGATGGGTATCAGATTATGGCCCTGTACATAAATATTACTATCAATTGCAATTGATAGTAGCCAATCAGAATCCTGTTGCAAGGACTTCTTGAATAAAAATCTCCATGAACCAATCAGAATGTTGTTTTCTATTTAAATTGACGTAAGTCTTTATGTTACAGGGCAAATGGTTAGTTTAAGATTTGGGTTACATACTACGGTAGTGTTTCATCCGGGTCAAAGTTTTTAATTCATACAGTGTAATAAAGTGATTGCAGAGCAAATCTCACTAGAGTATCTTTCTTTTCTCTAGATTCATTCGTTTATTGATGAGAATATTCCTGGTATACATTTCACACAGCTGAGATGAATTGACCCTGCTTTCCAACAGGAAGTAAATTATTGTGTCAACTCACTATAGCAGGATCACATCGACCCTGGTCAGGCTGCTCGCAGGGGTTGATGGGAAGGCAGTCCAGTCCTGTCCCTGTATAGTGTGTATTGCACACACATCTGAATAGAAAAGTGAAGGGGTAGGGAGTAAGAAGAGGAAACCCATTAAGAAACAGACAGTTGACATGTATATAGTGTACATGTAAAAATGGAATTGTACTATTTCAAATAATGTACTTGTTTTGAATTTGAAAAAAGTGAAAACTCATATTTGTCCCAGAAACATAACATGAATATAATTGAAACATGGGCAGACTTTGAAAAAAACCACAAATATGGCCTTAAGACCGTTTTATCTAGAAAGACCTCAAAAAAATTATTCTTAAAATCTGGGCACAAAAACAACATTTTACCTTGGCACACCTTCCTCAATGACGCACGTGGAATAGGCGTGGCACTGGTCCTCTGGGGCCCACAGGCATGGTTTGGAGGTGACAATCCTCGCCATGTAACCAGGTAAACAGGTGTCTGGTTGGCAATGGCCTTTACCCAAGGTGCATTGTTGCACACACCATGAATGCATGAACAGCTATTACAAGGACATTGCACAGAATAGTGTGTGTGAGAGTGGAAGAGAGAGATAGAGAATGAAACAGACAAATTACAGACACATAAGGAGCTCATTTCCAAAGGGCATTAATTTCACTATGGATGAAAATTAAAGTATACATTGTATAATATCACGTACGTATTAGTTTCTGAATAAAAGTAGTTACCTAAATTTTGATAGCTGTCAAAATAAAAACAAAATTAACTTTCAATGTCACTCCTCACCCCACCCCCCCCCCCCTGGGTCCCTTGTTAGCATACTATGTGATCGACATTAGTCATTCAATTTAATCATCCCTTATTATGATACAATGAGGGAGCATTTTATAATAAATAGTCCTTGATGTAGAATGTACTATTGTTATCATTATTATTCATTTCACCTTAAAATCAAGACGGGCTGTGCAGGTGTCATAAAAAAAGAGTTGATAAAAGCAATATTGTGTGCTGTTTCCTTCGAGCATGTGTGCCCTCACATTAAATTAAAAAACAGTTTGTTACGTACATTGATTGCAATGTGGTCCATACATTGTGTTGTCTTTACAGAGATGGCATTCTTCACCATCAAAAGCTGCTTCACAAATGCATATTCCAGATCCGTTGATGCCATCATCAGGCTGTATAAGGGAAGCAAAATACAAGCAAAGTAGATACAAAAAATTGAACTACACCACCTCTCAAACTATTTGTAATTCATAATATTGTATCTCCTCATTCGATCAAGGGAAATAATTGCACATAGTACATGCATATTAATTCTATTTTAAATCTGCCAGAGTAAAAAAAAATAGACAATTCTCTCAAAAATCACTCTGATGCAATTATGAGGATAGCCTGAATAAGGCTTATCAATAACACTCTACAGTAAAACAGTTGGTTAGTGCACAATTATACTGACAGAATTTCCTAATATTTACCTTTACTACTTTTCTATTCCTTAAGTAGTAAGGTTAAAGAGAAAATGATTCAGAAGGTTGATATCTTAGTGTAATGTTATTATGTTGAGTAGTACATTAAATTGCCTCTAAGGATCCACTTCCAAATACTATTTCGCTATTATTTTATTATTAATTTTTCGCGCTGAGCGGCCTCAAAGAATGTTCACAGGTTCTTGAATTCGCGATGCATTTTAGTAAGCACGCAATTGAATGCACCCAATACATGCATAAAAAAAAGCATGCTTATATATTCGCGTGTTTTTCAATTCGCACCTGCCGATCTTCGCGCTAAATCCGCGAAAAATTAATGTACCGCAAATATTTCCACGATTACAGTACTTGAAATATTGTGGTGAAAAAATTCAAACACTCACTTGTCCGTTGCCACTGCACCAACTGCTACATCGAATGCATAAGGGGGAATAAAAGCCTAAACAACATTCTTGCGCCTGTATAATGAAAAAGAGCAATAAACAAACAAGAATGGTGGTGATTAACATGATTGTGCAACAATGAAGATGTTACTGAATCTCTTTTATTCTCTAACATGGTTACAAGAAGATGCAAGAAGCTTTATGTACATAACGTGGTGGATCGAGCCAGATTAGACAAAATACTTTGGAGGGGCACTAGGGATCAAGAGTTGGTCGAGCGGTAATGCTCATTGTCAACTCTCTAAATCAGCCTACAAACTGACATGGAGCGGACCCTGGTTCGAAACCCAGTCACGTCTCTTGGACGGTGACGTTAAAGGTCGGTCCCAGACGTAAATAATCACATCCGATTGGTACACATCTGTCAAAACCCAATACTCCTACTCATCCCATGTACAAAAACAATAATTTGTCTAATCAGGATAGATCCACCACTGTGTACTGTGTACACATTGAGCATCTTACAATGCATCTTTTTTTAAAGATTTTTTTGTTTTATTTTACTAACTCATACACCTCCATGTAATGCAGTTAGCTTTAGTTTTATCTAGCTGACTTTGATTAAGTATTCAAGTATTTTTAGCCTATGTACGAGCAGCATGATGTTAAGACTATGGAATTAAGTAAAAAGAGCATTTTGACCTTCCATCTTGCTTTTAACATAATACATCCTAAGCAGTACCAACACAGCCTAAAAATAAACCTGAAAATAGTCAGAGATTGAAATTTCCTAAAATGTACAATATCAAGGATGGGATTTATCTCAGGTTATCTACCATACATACAATGTACATAGAGAATAATCCACAAATGATTTACCTGGCCTTCAGTTTGGTTCAAGAAGCATGTCTCGGGCATCGTGAAGAATGAAATTGGTAACAACATAGCATCAATAATGTGAATAACTCCATTGGTTGCTGCTATGTCAGGGGTAGTGATGTTAGCAATCCCTGCCACTTTTATACGACCCTAGATAGAAATCACAAGTATATGTTTCAAAGTTCCTATTGCATGAGATACATATTTAGTGCAATTTTAAACGTTGATATTGGAAAGTGGCAGAAAATACATTTGCACAGAATCAAATGAAACTATAATACCATGAAATAAAGGTGTCCAAGAATTTAACTAAGTGCTCTAACACACTTACATTATGGCCATAGCTTGCAAGAAAATGCAACAACGATGTTTTGTTTAATCCTCTAACCAATATGGAAATCTGTGTGGGGTCAAAAAATGCTATTAAATTATTTTTTTCATTTCATACCTGGTGCTAAGGGGTTTTATTCATCATGGCAATATGTATTTCAAAGTGCAATCAGAAAGATTGAAAGAAAAAGCTTCACACAACAGAGGGAAATCATTAAACAAAGACATTCTGATAAAACATTTATCTTCCACTTAGCAGTTTATCTATTTTATTTTTTTTTTTTTTTTTTCTTTTGGGGGGGGGGGGAGGTGAAGGGTTGTTTGTACTAACCAACAATATTCCTTCTGTAAATCAAGTTTTTCTACTTACGTTTTCAGATACCCTTATTTCAACAAATGGCTTGTTCAGGTTTTCTTCAGCTTTCAGTAAGTCATGAGAAGACAGCTGAAAAAGGAAATATGATATAATTAAGATGATACGTATATCAGCGGTGTTAACATTAACCAGGACATTTCAGTACTCTGTTGGATGAATACATTGTGAAGTCATTCAGTATTTCTAAAGTTGACCTTTTGACACTATTTTCATGAAAATCTTGCATAGCAGTGTGACATTATATAGATAGATCATGCTCTACCATGATTATGTGCACGACAATTAGTAAATTATCCCAAGGGCACATTTATTTCACCGAGGCCGTAGGCTGAGGTGAAACAGATGTGCATGAGGGATAATTTAGTATTTGGAGTTCACATAGTCAGTAATATTGCATTAATAGAGCTATTTATTATAGTAAATAGACCCCTAGATCTTTGACCTTGCCCAATCTGGTTTTATCTTTGCCAATGTTTGCCAAACTTTTGGTGCTAATTAAGCTATTGTGACGTATATTGTTGCTCCACGTATCTATTGTTGTGCGCACCATTTTACTGTTATTACGCGCTAGCGCAGCAAGGCAATCGATTTCACCATTCATGTTAACACAAGATTTAAACCGTGCAACATAACAAAAAACCGTTCAACATAACAAAAAACCGTGCAACATACCAGAATGCTGCACGACACATGACACCCTTTCAACCAATCACAGCTAGTAAAATACGACCACTATTTACTATTATATAATACCCCTTCCCCCCCCCCCCCCCCCCGCGTCATTTTTTTTCCCACTTGAGTTCCGGTTCAGATCAGAGTGAATTACTCAATTTTCTGCTTTCAGGGACTGTGACACAGACTATAAATTTTGGACTTGTATTTTTTTTTCAAATTTTTCCCTCAATTAAATTAAAAAAAACAAATTCTGGCAAAGGTACATTTCTGGAGTCGAATCTCCAATCCTACCATTCAGAGCAGAATGTCATTATTCATTACGCCACAACCGATGAGCTGCCAGAATTGCTGACACCGTAACACTAACCCTAACCCTAACCCTATTCCTATTGTGTTAACGTGAATGGAATACACGCAACGCGTAGTCTGACTAAATAGACCCTGATTAAATAAACCCTATACACTGATATCACCATACTGGGGTCCAGAACTCTCGTGGGAAAAATAATTTCGCCCCCCCCCCCCCTTTGGTTACAGCAAGGTTTGTTCTCAACTTTCTTTTTATGTTTAGTATGTTTAGTATATTTTGTTGTTATTGTGTTATTTTTCTATTTGTTTTAATTTTTTTTAGGGGGAAGGGGTGCTCATTCAAAAAGTGAATCATGATACCACATCAACAAGACTAAATTTGTAATAAAAACAATAGATCATTATACCTGAATAGGAGCCATGTGGTGATCAAAGATAGCTGTAACAAACTGGAGCAAAAAGAAAAAATGGGAAAGAATACAATACTTTTTCTTAGTGGTATAAAATTATCAAGCTTTTAAAACAATTTTCAAAACATTGATGCATTAAAAATCAAAAAGAGAACATACACAGATTCACATGAAATTATGATCTGCTCACATGACAATGAGTTTATTTAATCTACTAAAACTATTAAGTTTCCCAACAGTCTTCCATCATTTCTTTTCTCAACTTCTCACTATTTTTAATATTACATTTTGGTAATGTTACATTTTTCATATCAAATGATCTCTCTGCACCAGCATTAAAACTGACTCTGATCGAACAAAGATTTGAAAAGTGTCATTCTGTTGGTGATGTTAAACGTCAGTCAAAAAAAACAAATCATATCTGATTGATACATAACGTTCAAAACACAATCAACATTCTGGTTTTCCAGTTTCCAACACGTATATCACTAAGGATTTCTTTATTCACTTGTTTGTTCCCCTCCTCATTTCTCTCACTTTTTAAATGTATGATGTTGCCAAAAATATATAGACACACAACTTTCTGTATCCCCTGGTCTTCTTATGGTTCTTCATTTAGATTGTGCACTTTATTTCTGTTTTCTTAGTCCTCACATTTCCCTCCTCTCTCTCTCTCTCTACTTTTCTCCTCTCTTTTTACCTCTCTCTCTCTCTCTCTCTCTCTGTTACATACCTTTTCCCATAGACCTGCTGAGTACAATAAATAACTCAATTGAATTCCCAATTGCTGCAACTTCAAAAAGGCATCATCCGTGATGGCAAAGAGAGTCCAAGAAACTTCATCAGAATCAAGGGCTGACCGTAGTTCCTCTACACTCTAATCATGAAATGGATACCACAGAAGAAATTACTTATTTTAATTATTCATGTTGCATCTTCCCTAGATATTGATATCAATTGAAATTCTGGAAATAATATACTGTGATGTTAAAATTGGTTACAGTGCTTGTAATCTGTTTGAATCAATGGTAATTATATATCATACACATCCTTGAACTCCATCAATGGATAAAGAGGATGAGCATAGTACTTTCAAAAATAAAATTAAGGGAGCTTTAAAAAAAAAGGGGCAACCAAATTTAATGGTGTAAAGCGTAGAAATACTAAAAGTGACCAACAAACCTTTTATCCCTATGGGATTGGGTTAGCAAGGGGGCATATATTTTGTAGGCAGAAAATTTAAATTCAACTGCATGATTTAGTTTAGAAAGATTGAAAAATAGTGGAATTACAGACAACAGGCTAAATGCTTCCATTGTTAAAAAGAAACTGTTTTAGGTGCCACAATATTTCTTATTGAAACTCATTTCTCACCTTAATCATTCCTGTGAATGTCCCAAGATTATTGTAGCTAGACAGTACATCCAGCATGGACCCCTAAACATAGATATAAGACAAAATTGAAGTGCTCCACAACTGACTGTGAATAGTAACATAAATACATGCCTTTAATATTTACACAAACTATCAACCTCAATCTCAACAAAGAACATAAACAACAACAGCAGCAGGAATTACTTGCAATCTCCATTAATCCTTTAGCACCTACAGAAGGGGTGAAAATTTGTGTCAGCTTATTTATTCACGGAAAGTGTGTTTAGCTCTATATATGTATCAGTGTTTCAATGGAGAATTCTTGTATTTCTCTGCTTTTTTTGTGCAGAATCCAACAGCACAAACTGCGTAGGTAAGCACACAACAAGTACGGACATTTTTCACCACATATTCTGGATACTCCATGACCATAAAGTGCAAAAGATGGAGTGCAGTTTGGGGGCAGTTTGGGGGCAGTTTAGTGAGCAAGCAGACACTAATAGGTTGAACCCAAAATAAAGAAAGAGAAGAGACTCTAACAAATTACCCCAAATCTTCAAAATGAATTGAATCCAACTGAAAGCAAGTAGCTGACCTGAACCCTTTGATTGACATCGGCAGTGGGAAGAAGAAGACGATCAATGACATGGATGACTCCATTAGACGCAGGTAGATCACTATATAGCACCCTTGCCATCTCTGCACTGCCCTCTATAGCGACAGTTAGGTTGGTTGAATCCTGTCTTGTTACAAACGACAAACAAAATTCAAGAGATGGTTATACCACAAAAGTACCAGAGCAAATGCAAGAATGAACAGGATAATGCAACGTACAGTACAGACAATCAAAGTAACCAAAGTAAACAATGCACTGCACAAAAATATCAACACAGCAGCAATTCAGCATCTGTTAATGGTTTTGCGCTTTCCAATGTTTACCTTGGTTACTTTAACCTCTATTTCCATTTCGTTTATCAGTTCATTCTTGCATGGTCTGTGATTAGTGCAAGGTGTCAAGCTTAAGTCATGACATTATGTGTGCAAAATTTATGATACTTAAATTAAACTAGATGAATCCTCGACCGCGCACGGTCGAAATATATGCCTCCGCCATTGCCAGATCAGAAATATATGACACATTCATCTATTCACTTTCATTTATACACAGACACCTTTGACCTTGACCTTTGACCTTGTAACCACAAAATCTAATCAGATAATTGTCACCCTAGTATGCACACATGTACCAAGTATGAAGATGATCTGTCAAACGGTTGTTGAGTTATCATAAGAACAAGCTTTTTAAAACCTATTTGACCTCTGACCATTGACCTTGTGAACCCAAAATCTTCTTTGATCATTGCCACCCCAGTATGCACACTTGTACTAAATAATAAAATGATTAGTAAAACGGTTCTTGAGTTATTGTTAGAATTAGCTATTTTCATCTATTTATTGACCTCTGTGGCCTTTGACCTTTGACCTTGTGACCCCAAAATCTAATCAGATCATTGTCACCTCAGTATGCACACATGTACCAAGAATGAGGATGATCCGTCAAATGGTTCTTGAGTTATCATGAGAACAAGCTATTTTCATCTATTTATTGACCTCTGTGACCTTTGACCTTGTGACCCCAAAATCTGATCAGATCATTGTCATTTCTGTATGCACTAATGTACCAAGTATAAAGATGATAAGTGAAACAATTCCTGAGTTATTGCGAGAACGAGCTATTTTCACCTATTTATTGATCTCTGTGACCTTTGACCTTTGACCTTGTGACCCCAAAATCTAATCAGATTATTGTCACCTCAGTATGCACACATGTACCAAGAATGAAGATCATCTGTCAAACGGTTCTTAAGTTATCGTGAGAACGAAAGTGGGACGTACGGACGGACGGACAACCCGAAAACATAATGCCTCCGGCGAGACTTTGTCGCGGAGGCATAACAAGCCATTTTCATGCATACAATGGCCTCTGTGACCTTTGACCTCATGATCCCCACATTTAATCAGTTCATTGCTCCTCCCATATGCACATATTACCCAAGTTTGAAGATGATCCGTTACACAGTTCTTAAGTTATCACGAGAACAAACTATTTTTATGTATACAATGACCTCTGTGACCTTTGACCTTTGACCCCAAAATCTAATCAGTTCATTGCCCCTCCCATATGCACACATTACTCAAGTTTGAAGTTGACCCGTCACACAGTTCTTAAGTTATTGCGAGAACGAACCATTTTCATGTATACAATGACATCTGTGACCTTTGACCTTTGACCTCATGACCCTAAAATCTAATCAGTTCATTGCCCCTCCCATAGGTACACATTACCCAAGTTTGAAGTTGACCCGTCAAACGGTTTTTAAGTTATGGCGAGAACGAGCCATTTTCATGCATACAATGACCTCTGTGATCTTTGACCTTTGACCTAATGACCCCAAAGTCTAATCAGATCATTGTCCCTACCATATGCATACATGATCCAAGTTTGAAAGTGATCCGTCAAACGGTTCTTAAGCTTTCGCGAGAACGAAAACGGGACGGACGTACGGACGGACGGACGGACAACCTGAAAACATAATGCCTCCGGCACCACCTTCGGTGGCGGAGGCATAAAAATCAGACGATTTAACCAAGGAAGTTTTTAAAAAGTACTTAAATACACAAGGCATCCCATGTTTTTGAAAAGCTTGATTACATCATCAATGTTTAACTTCAGTCTGTAAAAACTTTCTTGGCATTTACAGAATCACATTGTTACTTTTATTCTGCATCAACTTAAAAGTATATTTCTGACATTGTTGATGCATATTGTTCATCGTAGAGGCGGTAAAGACAAATGGATAAGTTGGCAGAATGACGATCACAAGGTATGCGGTTTGAATCTTGTTCTTTCCACTAACATCCTTTGGCAAGACATTAATCTACAAATTTGCTATACTCAAACCAAGTGAAGTGAATAGTTACCAGCAGGAAACGATTCAGGATCTAGTCTAGCTAAGCTTTCGCTTAGAGACACAAAGGTGGATATATTTGTATTAAATGCAATATAAGTGTTATCTATTATTATAATCAATTGTTTACTTCCAAAACTATCAATCAAAAGTGAAACTAAACTAGGATGCACCATCATTGTACAGGTACTTTATCTTACATTGAGAGTCTTCTAATTGAGAATTAGTATACTTCAGAGGGGACTGTGAGTACCATAATTGAGTACAGCTTTCATTTAGATATTTCACAATTGTATTTTGCACAAAAAAAATGGCAGTTCCCATTGCACCACTAAGAATACACAAAAAAAAATTCTACCTGACCAACAGTGATTTCCTGACCAGCCAGGCTATAGACACCTCTGATTCTCTCAAGTATTGGACTGTCCACATAGCCAGGTATAATGTGCAGTTTGGCCACTGTTTCCAGGAAATCATCGGATCTGCCATCACTTCCTGATAAAATGCCAGCTTCAAGTTGTGCTGCAAACTATGTGTATCATAATAAAGATTGAGTTAAAATAAACCATGGGGCCATTCCACGTTACGTAAGTTACACTTCAGAGAAAAATACTGACTTAAAAGGTCTGCCCTCCTTTTAATACACTGCATTGGAAGTTTAAATCCTATCATGGTAGATCCTTGCCATAGACTCTCAAATTTTAGAAACAAAAGTCAAATCACTGGGCCTGAATAGAAAAAATAATGAGCATTTTAGGAGCGTTACGTAAGTTACGTCAGAGAAAATGGAATCCCCAACCTTTTTTGGGAAACTTGAAAACTCTGTGAAGTGCTAAGCTTTCATGACTAAACTTTATCAGAAATCAAGAGGGTAGACATGCAGCTAACATTTTCAGTTGAAATTAGGACAATCCAATCACCCATATTTTTTATATGAGCCCATCATCGCCGTTACGTAAGTTACAGCTGAGCGTTACGTAAGTTACGCTGTCTGAAAAATCAATGAAAAAAATATATACTATCCAATTGTTTGACTTAATTTATGATTGATTTTGTAGAATGACATCATAGGAAACCAAAACTGAAAATTTTGCTTTATCTTCTTTAGTTTTAAAAATATTTGCATCATAAGCAATCAAATTCAAGTGTAGTCCCACATGTACATAATTTTGTGGGAATTTTGTAAATTTCAATAATTTTTTAGCTTCATTTTGGCTATAAAATTTGAATGATAATGCACTTGAATTGATATACTTTTGTCTTTCTGTAAAGTTTCAGAAAGCTTAACACAATTTTTCACTGAGTACACTGGTGTAACTTACTTAATTTGATGTGTAACTTACGTAACGTTACGTAAGTTACACACTTTTGCAGTGGTACTATCCTATGAAGACGTTACTTAAATGTTATGATTTTTCACTATGATATTTAGTATACTACACTAGCTTTAGAAATGTACCATAATTAAATTCTATTCAAGTAATTTTTGAGTAATAAAACTTTTTGTTGTTTTTGCGTTACGTAAGTTACATCTTAAGATGAGGTTTTTTGTTAACAATTTTTTCGAAAAGTTGCATTTGTCATGGTAAAATATGATATGGATTTGATTAAAATAACTAAATGTTGATGAATAAAAGTTAAAAGAATCAATATTGTAGTAAAATTAATCATATTGTGGTGTTATCAAATTTTTCTTTAAATTCAAATTATTTCCCCTCCTTAACAGACTTGATACTCTGAAACACATATTTTTGGTAGCGGTAATAATTATGGGAAATCAGTTTTGGAATATGATTTTGTGGGTATTTATCTAACAAAAAAGCTACATTTGGGCATTCATATGGCAATTTTATTTTTTGGTGCTCAGGACCACTTGCCGTGGAATGGCCCCATGAGGCTTCCGGTAGTTCATTGAAACATGTTGATTAAATATCATGCAAAAATTGAATTAATACTAAATAATTTTGATCTTTATAATACATTACTCTATTATCTTGTTTGTATTTCGGTAAAAAAACTTTTCTTCAAATTTTTTTAAATACATTTTTCTAGTTGTTTTCTTTTTTTAAAGAATATAATTGCTCTTGGAGGCCCCAAGTCATTGTGAGAAGGAATCAAGGATTCTCTAGTCAAAGTGGTTAAAATTTACAAATCTTACTTAAGATTTTCCTGCTAGCAATAAAAAACAACAAAAAAATGTCAAATTTGGCAAAGTGAAAGTCCAAACATTATTCTAATGACTGTCAAATGCAACCTCTAAAAGATTCCTTGAATGCATATAAAGACACCAATCTTTTACTTTGCCTGCCACTACCTACATATTACTGTGGCAGGCATATTTTAATATATGGTCGCAAAACTTTGAGTACTGCCCAGAAAGGTATGTTACCCCCCCCCCCCCCCCCAAAAAAAAAAAATGTATCATACCTCTGAGTTTACAAACTGAGGAGCTTCATCTATGGGCAAGAAGACTGTATAGAAGACATCCCTGTCTCTGAGCCATCTGTGCATTAATGATGCCTCTAACAGCATCAGGGTCTGAGTCAGCCTCCCATTCAGGTCCCCTCCTTCTCCATTCAGGTAATCCAGTCTCTGGATGCAATTAGAGGGGGGGATGTCAATTTAGGTCCTATTCACAAAGGTGTATTAAGTTAAGCCATGGCTTAAACCTGCAGTTTAACTATGGTTAGCCAAATGTGACAAATCGTTGTAATATTCCTTATACGCTTACTGGATTCTGGACTTGTGCTTTAATGGTAAGGAGAAATTTCATACCTATCATTCCGAGGCAATTTTTGATAGTTTCAGTACCAAAAATTCTGATAAATAAAAACATCTACTGTTTGTGATTGTGTCACATTTTGCTACCCATAGTTAAACCACAAATTTAAGCTTTGGCTTAACTTGGTACACATTTGTTAATATGGGAACTAGTACTATTACTCACGGTCAAAAAAGGTGCTTTGGTTAAATTCAACCCTTTTAATGTATATCACAGCAAGTCAATGTAGATCCAATTTTTTTATTATCACTTTCTTTTAGTAGTTTAGAGTATAATTTAACTTTTCTATATTTTTCTATAGTAATCAAAGAGGCTTAAAGCTGCGAATATCCTTGAATCATATGTAGGTGCTAATCATGCGCGGATCCTGCATAAGCTCTGACAATGCATTTGGTCAGCCCAATTGTCTAGGGACAATATCAGCTATATTATGCTTGTGCATGGCCCAATACAATTCATTCTATAAGCTCATGCTGAATCCATTACTGGTAATTTCTGTTAGTGTGACCATCTTGAATTGAATTGAATTGAATCTATTCATTAACAACAACAACAACAACAACAGCTTCATACAATGGTGAATACAGGTACAGAATTCATTGGCATGGATACAATAATGATAATACAAAGTGTTGCAGATATGAATTAGGTAGATATAAAAGAATACAGTTGTTAATAGGAACCAGAAGGTAGCACATGTGCTAGTTGAGCCTGGCCCCCAGTATAAGTATTATTTGGGCAAAAAACATACAAACAAAACTGTTATGTTCAAATTAATCTAAAACTACTTCTCTAAATTTTACAGACTAGAATGAATCATTATAGAATGATGCATTATAATAATAATAACAAAAACAAGTCAAAACGTGATTACATAAGCTTAATTTAGCAGTAAATAATAATTGACAATCTTGTAGGCATTCACAATAGAAAATCTCATGTGTGATACTTTTCATGACTAGGAAACTTTATAAAGAGCATACGATTAGCCTCTCTCACCTCCATGATATTTCCATAGCACACCAGGCCATTTCCAACATAACCTGGACCACACTGGCACACCACCTCCCCTGGGCTAATAGTAGCACATTCTGCACCAGTTGCACATGATATCTGGGTAGAATTGGTGAGGCACTCATCACTAAAACACCCTTCCTGGAACTCAGTGTATCCTGGCTTGCATTCACAGTGATACTATAATACACACAAAGAAAAACACCGGATTACGCATGACCTTTTGGGTAGTGATTTCTATGATTAAATTTCACATTTTTGTTTATATATAGCTCAAAATTGGCAGTTGTTCAGTTGCAAACACTGTTGCTCATCTGCAATATAACCAATATAGTATTCCTTAACTGTGTTGAAATTGACATTTTAATCCATCATATTGAAGACAAATAAACAGAAAGTTGGATTTTATACAATTTGTCAAATGACTGAGAAAGACACTTTTTCCTTTTCATGGATAAAAATCCAGTATAATCAAATTACCTGGTTAGGCCCGTCATATATACAGAGAGTAGTTTCGTTGGGGCAGCAATGAGAGTTGTCCAGGCAGGGGTTGATGGGATAGCATTCTACACCATCACCATGGTAACCATAAAGACACTGACAGGTACCAGAGGCAGATCCATGTGATACCAACTCGCAGGAAGCATCAACATGGCAGTCAATATTATATCTGCATGCTTGTTTTTCTACATGCAGAGATAAATAAACTCAAAAATATCTTTTTATACCATATCATTTCAATGACAAAACAGACACACTTAAATATTTCAACAGCTTCTATATGCTGAACAAACAAAAAAACAATAGAAGCCTCCCCCTCCCCCACAAAAAAAGAAAAGAAAGACAATTAGAGAAAGAGTTGAGGAGAAGAAGAAGAAGGAGCTTTCTATATAGTCAGTTTTAAAATTTACTGCAAAAGTTCGACTTGTAAGGAATCAAAATAAAAAAAATAATTATAATCATAAATTGAGTTTTAGAAGTGATATTGAATTTTTAAAAATGACACAATGACCCTGGACAAGTCATTGGCTATACCTATGAAGAAGTATAACATTCTCACCGGGACAAGAATCTCCACTACAGACCTCACAAGCGGTACCAGAATATCCATCTTCGCAGGAGCACATTCCTGTTCCATTCCGTCCATCATCACATCGTCCACGGGATGAGCAGGGGTAGGATGAAATGAAGGGGCATTCTAGGAAATCAAATTATCAATTCACAAGATAAATCCCAGCCAATCATGTTGAATTATATCAGAAACAATTATTATATTATGTTATGTACAAATTAAACTGAGGAGGAGGCCAACAGTTAGGCCCTAAAATCTAGCCGATATATAAAATACCTAACTGTGTAGCCTACAATGTACTGTAGAAAAATATATTATGAAATAAGGTAATGATAATAAAATGGAAACATAGACCTACAGTTTTATATCATATTTTTTTCATGACTCGGTCCAACTACAACTAGAATCCACTTCCATCTTCAAAATACATAAAGTCGCTCTAACACTATAATCAAACACAAAATTAGCATTCCAGAAGCTTTAGTTTGTCAATTAGAACAAAAATAACGATTTCATGCAATGCATAAATTAGCATATTAATCTATATAAAATAAATTATTATTATTTCGGGAAAATTAACAGGGCATTCTTGTAGTTTACATCACACACTACTATTGTGCAAATTTTTCGGGGCGCTCGCACGATCAACAGCCAAGATCTTATTGGGGGCATCATGGCCCCCCTCCCCCATCGCCCCACCCCCAGTCTTGACAGCTACCAAATCACCCCAGTGACTGATAAGGGTTGAGTTAATAAAAGTTTTACCAGAGCGGATATAGTAATTGCTCAAAATGTACATTTACTGCATATAGATACATGTATAATATTTTCATTTTTCTGTACAGTTTACTATATGTCACACACGTGACCCACTAAAATGTCACACACGTGACCCGACATCACGATATAAAATAATAGATTAAAACAAGATGAATCCTCGACCGCCTGCGGTCGAAATATATGCCTCCGCCATTGCCAGATTAGAAAAATATCGCACTTTCATCTATTCATTTTGCTTTTATATAGCATGACTTTTTGACCTTGACCTTTGACCTTGTGACCCTAAACCTAATCATACCATATTCCTCTGGTGATAGATACTACCCTTAAATTTGAAGTTTACATCTTAATTGGTTCCCGAGATATCGCGATGACAAACTCAATACATGGATTTTTCACATCTTGACCTCTGTGACCCTCGACCTTTGACCTATAAAATCCATAATCTAATCAGATCATCTTCCTATGGTGGTAAATACTACAACTTAGTTTGAAGCTCATATCTCAAATGGTCTTGAGATATCGCGATAACGAACTCAATACATAGAATTTCACTATTTTTGACCTCCGTGACCTTGACCTTTGACCTACATACACCAAAATCTAATCAGACCATCTCCCTATGGGGGTACATACTATCCCCAAGTTTGAAGTTGATATCTCAAGTGGTTCTTGAGATATCGCGATAACGAGCAAGTGGGACGGACGGACGTACGGACGGACGGACAACCCGAAAACATGATGCCTCCGGCACCACCTTTGGTGGTGGAGGCATAAAAAGAAATTTCAGAGATGACTCCTATCCAGTGGTATATTTTGGTTAACAGGTCCATAATGCATATCTCACAGCAATAAGAACATTTCATCATTTTAAAACTCACAGGAATTTTTAAAATTAAATTGAACTTTCAAAATCATGCCGTTTTGTGAAGTCACACACGTGACCCACTTCTTTTGACCTCTGACCTTGAACATGCATATTGTAAACATCAAAAAATATTTCCAAATGATAGCCAACAAAATATGTTAGCATAATATAAACATTAAATCAGTAGTTATAGCCAATTAAAGTCAAGATTTTGCATTATTGCGGTTTACACGTGACA
The DNA here is from genome assembly GCA_940671915.1 of Paracentrotus lividus. NCBI lineage: Eukaryota > Metazoa > Echinodermata > Echinoidea > Camarodonta > Echinidae > Paracentrotus > Paracentrotus lividus. Next base: position 28,164,917 of record CALNVZ010002100.1, on the reverse strand, counting down.
CAGCGCTACCAAGTTTGCGCGAGAATCACGCATTTTGGGTCCGTCTCACGATCTCATGCAGAACACCCCATTTCTCACGCAAAATGAGAAAAAGTAGCATTATTATCGATTTTTTTTTTACCATTTTGGAGTCTCAAAACCGTAAAAAGGCTAAATATCGGCATTTTTGTTGCGCATCAATCCCTGCGAGTATGAGTGCGATGTTTTCATGCAGGCGTTCGTTATATGCAAGATAGCTTACTATGTGAAACATGTGTAGCGTGCGCGCCTCCTTTGTGTACAAAATATTACTGCGCGCGCGCACAAGTGGTAACGCGCGCCACTTGCGCACTGCTTTAAAACACGATGTGAATGATCTCACACAAATTTTTCTTTTGAACTTGCATCTCTGGTGACATGCCAGTTTCCTGATCAAAATATTGAGATTTATATTTATGAAGCCACTTAATTTAGCGTGCCGACGGCCGACTGCCGGGCCAGCCAGGCTCATCCTGGATGTATATTATGCCTGACAATAAAAGTTTATTATCATGCGCGTATTATGGGGGGGGCTTTACGGGCACAGGCCCCCCGGGGGGGCGCGCAGGGGGGCGCCGAAAAGAGGAAGAAAAAGGGAGAAAGGGAAAGAAGAAAAAAAAAGAAAGAAGAAAAAAAGGAGAAAAAAAAAGAAAGGGAAAAAAAGGGGGAAAAGAGGAAGGAAGAAAAAAAGAGAGAGAGAGAGAGAGAGAGGGGAAGGGAAAAGGGGGGGGAGGGGGCGCCCTTAAAAAAATAGGGGGCGCAAATCGACAGTAAACTAAGGGACACCAAAAATGACCTTAAACTTAGGGGCCCAAATCGACCTTAAATTTAGGGGCGCCAAATCGACATTAAACATGGGGGCGCCAAATTGAGCTTAAACGTAGGGGCGCCAAATTGACCCGAAATTTTAGGTGGGGGCGCCAAATTGACCTGAAGCTGAGGGGGCGCTAATTGATATTAAACTTAGGGCGCCGAATGGACCTTGAACTAAGTAGGGGGCCAAATTGACCTTAAATTTAGGGGGCTCCGACTCGACCTTAAACTAGGGGCGCTAAATTGAGCTCAACATAGGGGTGCCAAATTGACGCTGCAACATAGGTGGGGCACCGAATTCCACCTTAGATTTAGGAGGGGGCGCCAAATCGACCTTAAACTTAGCGGCACTAATTTAGGGGCGCCAAATCAAACTTAAATTTAGAGGGGAGCAAAAATGAGCTTAACGTGGGGGCGCCAAATTGACCTAAAGCTGGGGGGGGGGTGCCAAATTGACCTGAAACATAGATTGGGCGCCAAATCGACCTTAAACCCAGGGGCGCCAAATCGACTTAAATGTAGAAGGGCGCCAAATCGACCTTAATTAGGGGGCTAATAAATTTTAGGGCACTAAATAGACTGTAAATTTAGGGGCGCCAAATCGAACTTAAACTTAAGGGAACAAATCGGCCTTAAACCCAGGGGCGCCAAATTGACGCTTAAACTTAGGGCGGGTATAATCGACCCTTTAATTTAGGGGGCGCAAATCGACCTTAAATTTAGGGGCGCCAAATCGACCTTAAATTTAGGAGGGGGCTAGAAATCGACCTTAAACTTGGGGGCGCTAAATCGACCTTAAAATTAGGGGCGCCAAATCGAACTTAAACTTACAGGGGTGCCAAATCGACCTTTAACATGGGGGCGCCAAATTTAGCTCAAATGTAGGGGCGCCAAAGTGATCTGAAACTTATAAGCGCCGAATTGACCTGAAGTTAAGAGGCGCGAAATTGATCTTAGACTTAGGGACGTCAGATTGAGCTCAAATGTAGGGGCTCCAAATTTAACTTTAACTTAGGGGCTCCAACTTTATCCTTAACTTAGGGAGGGTGCCGAATTAACCAGAAACTAAGGGGGAAAAAAAAAAACAGAAGGGGTCTTTAAAATATTCTCTATGAAGAAAGAGCAAAGTTTGAAACTTCCATGTAGCAAAATTTTTGCTCGCGCTTCGCGCTCGCATATTTTTTTGGGGGGGTTATTGAGTTATTACATTGTGTTCTTGAGGAATGCATAAACAGTTCTGTTTTCTATTCATCCGAATACTTCAAAATTTCCGTTCGCTCCTCGCTCTCGCCTTTGTTTTTCCTCTTGCCAGAATTTACATTTTATGATTTATGGGATTCTAACCATCAAAACATTTGAATTTATTTGATTTTACGTTACATTTGTTTTTGCATTTCAAATTAACCTGAAACTTAAGGAGCGCTGAATTGACCTGAAGTTAAGAGGGTGCTAAATTGATCTTAAAATTAGGGGCGCCAAATTAATATTAAACCTAGGGGCGCCAAAATGAACTGAAACTTAGAGGGGTCCAACTATATCCTAGACTAGTGGAAGTGTGCCGAATTTGCCTGAAACTACGGGGCAACAATCTTTTCTTTTATAATATGGTAGATAGAGCAAAATTTTAAAATTCCATGCCTCCTGGTCTGTATTTACATTGCAAAATTTTCGCTCGCGCTTCGCGCTCGCATTATTTTTTCCAATAAAAAAAGATTGAGCTCAAATGTAGGGGCGCCAAATTTATCTTTAACTTATGGTGCCCTCACACTAGAGCGTGTTGAGGTAACGTGTGTCTAGCGTTCCCGATTTTCACTCGAAATTTGACTATACGCTCAAGAACGCTCCATTTTCCCTGCCCAAAATGGAATCTTTAATGAGCTCTAAACGACTGAGAAGCGAATAAATAGCGTCAGGGTAACGATGATTGCGCTTGCTTAGCGTCCACCTAACGATTGCTTAGCGTTATCAACGACTGAACAGCGATGCCCAACTTATGTCTAGCGTGTTTAGACGTGTTAAAGAACGTTAGGAAACGCCAAACATGTGCGTATTGAGTAACGACTGCCCGACGTTCGTGGAATGTTAATTGCATTTTCGCGCACGTTCATGAGTGCGGACTGTCGTTCGAAAAACGCTTGGCAAACGTAGGAAAGCGTTTGCTTTTCGTTGGTATACGCAAAGAAACGCAGAGGAACGCTGAGGTCAATTTTTTATTTTGAACATGTTCAAAATTTTTTGCGTGTATCAGCGTTCTTATAAAGACGCTTTGAAAGTGCTGGGCATTCGCTACTTGATCGTTTAGCGTTTTGGGTGAACGTTCCTTCATAGTTCGAAGTGCGTCCAACCAACGCAGAACTTTTATTTATATGTTTTTTGACTCAATTTCCTCATGTTACCAAATGGGGGCGTATGTTTTTACCTCAATATCCTTATGTCACCAGATGGGGGCGCTTTGTGTTATCGAATAAAATTATTAAAGCTTACTTATTCTGTTTTGTGCTCAGTAGTTTTCCCTCCCTGTTTAAGTCCTATTTTTACATGTAAAGTAACTATTCGGTATAATGAAATATAAACATTTTCGACTTGAAATATACATGTAATTGTTTTCTGTGAATACCAAGGTATAAACGTATCTAAACACTTTTAAATGTTAACAAAAATTTGGTATTTCTATATTTTATTTATCATTTTGGAGCAATTTATTACCTTAAAAATATGAAGTTCAAAAGAACACTAGCAAAATTTGCACTGTTGTTCATTGAGCTTGGATACTATTATTATTTATTATTATTATTGTTGTTTATTTATTTATTATTATTTTTATTATTATTACTAGTGTTTATTTATTTATTTATTTTTTTTTTTTTTGCTCTAGCCAAATCATTTTGCTCCAGCTTAAATTTCTTGAATTTGTTTGTCCCCTCTCAACTCTCCGCAGTGGCAGATCCAGACGGGGCGCAGGAGACCCGAACCCCTTCTATGATTTAAAAAAAAAATGATTGACTGTATAGCCTATGTTAAAATTGGAAAAATTATTTCTTAGACGAAAAAAAAAAATTAAAGAAATAATAACAATTGATTGTTAAAGGTTTTTTCTCTCTCTGATTTTACCTTAACGGTAGAATATTTTTATTATTTATATTCTTTACCAGTCACACTGTTTAATTCAACCCCTCACTTAGACAAGAAACCATTGTTTTTAAACCTAGATTTAAGACCAGTAGCAACCCTACACCTCAAAAGTGATTCATGGGATAGCACCGAGGGGGCTTTGGTAAGCCAAAAAAAGTTGGCAGAATGGTTATTGTGGTGGATGAAGTACTTTTTTTTAATTATTCAATACCCGGTCATGGTTTAGGAAAAATCCAATATAAAAAAATTAATAATAATAAAAATAAACATCAAAATTATTTATGTGGCTGGATCAAGAAAAAAAGATCCAACCTTTTTGACCAACAGTGTAGTTAAAAATGTAATGTTTTCTATCTCAAGAAAACAATACCATCTTATAACACTCTAATATTGTATTAAGTGTAGAGGTAGTGTAATAGAGTATGAACCCTTCGTCTTGATTAGGGTTGAGAAATTAAAAAAAGTATATTTTATCTAATATGAAACAAGCCCGTCCATTTATTTGGTTCATCTTGATTTAAAAAAGCGCAAGCTGATTTTTTCACCCATCAATTTATTTGAAATAAATTAAGTGCTCAAAAAAACAAAAAAAACAAAAAAAAAGATCATAATTATGAGGGGGTATAACACCTCAGGATCATACAGGGAAAAACAGAACAAAAAGGAAAACAAACTGTTAAATGCAGTTATCAGAATGCATTGACTGTTCAACACTTTTAACCTGCCGATACAATGAATACTATCAATGAATAAACAATTTTGTGCCCATAAATTAGAGATAAACAAAGCTTCCCCACAACCTCCCATCCCCCCCCCCAAAAAAAAGGGGGAAAATGTATTGCACAATGTTATGTTTCCAAACGACTTTGTGTCTATTATAAAACTTTTTTGAGTTTCAGATCTCAATTTCTCAATAATGTTCTTTTTAGTTTCTTTTTCCTATTTTCATCTTCCACCCATAGGAAAATAGAAAGTCTGCCGCAGATCTGCGGCAGATCTGCGGCAGATCTGCGGCAGACTAAAAGTCTGCGGTAAAGAGTATGCAGAAGTATGCGGCAGAAAGAATCTTTGCTGCAGACTTACCGCATACCAGTCTGCGGCAGGAACAGTCTGCAGCAGGTCTGCGGCAGAAAATTGGAAAGTTATACAGTCTGCAGCAGGTCTGCGGTGGAAAATTGGAAAGTTATAGAGTCTGCGGCAGGTCTGCGGTGGAAAAGGGGAAAATTATATAGTCTGCAGCAGGTCTGCCACAAACTTTCATATCAACCCATAGGAAAATGAAAAGTATGCAGCAATACTAATTTGCATGTGAAAATCTGCGGCAAGTCTGCCACAAGTCTGCGGGAAGTCTACCACAAGAGTCTGCGGCAGGCACAAAACTTTCCTATGGGCAGTCTCTCTCCCATTATATTATATTCATTCGTTATCTCTTTCTCCTCTCTTCCCCTTTCTCTCTCTCTCTCTCTCTCTCTCTCTCTCTCTCTCTCTCTCGTCTGTCTGTTTCTTGTTGCTGTTTTTTTTCATTCTCTTTTTACCTCTCTTTCCTTTTTGTCTACCCAGTTCTCCCTATCTGTGTTTCCCTTCCGTTTCCCTTATTCTTTCCCGTGGTCCAAGGCTTTTGGTTAACCTATTCCTAGATACATCATAATATATTTTTTTTCTTGACCAAAATATGAAGGTTTGTTTCTTAAATTACATAAATACCACTTGACGAAAATCTTTCTAAACATATTTCATGGCATGATAGAGTATTACTTATAATAGTTACATTTATGTATCAGTTTATACATGTATCCTACTCGGTGTTTATAAGGGCTTTTAATGTTAACTAACTATTACCAGGCTTAGTGAGGCGACTCTGAAAGGCCCTCGCAGCATTCAAGTATTATTGATAATATAACATCATATAATATAGCTAATTCCCAAATGAAATAAAGATTAAGAGACCACAGTTATATTGAATTACATGTCGATTGATTATCCCATAATCTCTTCTCCGACATAATAGGAAGATTTTATATCATTATTATTTTTTTACAATTTTAATCGAGGAGGAAAAAAAATCGATGCATTCAAAGATATTGATTAAAAAATGAAAAGAATAGTAATTAACCATAATTAAAAAAAAAAAACTTCCCGAGATAGATTAGACGCGTTTGGACGACCAGAGAACGACGAGGGAACGAATAGAGAACGACAAGGGAACGAACATCCAACGCGCATAACGTTCACACTGCTAATGCCCAGCGCATACAGAACCTATTGATAAGTGCATTGTTACGCGCTAGAAAACGCTCAAAACTGTGAACGTGTAATAAATTATGAATTTATCTCAGCGTTCATTTGCGTTCAGACGATTAATTGCGTATGGTTAACGAGTAGCAACGTTTTCGAACGTACACACCAAATTCCAAGAACGCTGGTCAAACGTTAGCTCAACACGCCGTAGTGTGAGGGCACCTTTATAGGGGCTCCAACTATATCCTACTAGACTTGTGGAAGTGTGTCGAATTTGCCTGAAACTACGGGGGCAACAAATTGCAATTCTTTAAAATATGGTAGATAGAGAAAAAAAAAATTAAACTCCATGCCTCCTGGTCTGTATTTACATTGAAAAATTTTCGCGCTCGCATTATTTTTTCCAATGTGTTATTACATTGCATTCCAGAGGGACGCATAAAGTTTCATGTTTTCTAATCATTCGAATGATTCAGAATTTCCGCTCGCGCTTCGCGCTCACTGTTGTTTTTCCTCTTGAGAGAATTTACATTATGGGATCATACCATCAATACATTTATACATTTTTTTAATTACACATTTCATTTTTTGCATTTCACATTGACCTGAAACTAAGGGGCACCAAAATGATTTTAAACAAAGGGACATCAAATTGACCTATACATGTATGGCGCCAAATTGAGCATACTTAGGGGTGCCAAATTTATCTTAAACTTAGGGAAGGAGGCAGAATTATATACAAATTCATCTTTCTTTCACATGTAAACTTACTGGGGAACACTCGTTGCTGGGCAACAAATTGGTCTTTAAATCTGTAAATCTATGGAGGCCAAATTGGTCCTCAATTTCTGGTCTCTATACATAGAGCAAAATTTTCGCTCGGGCTTCGCGCTCGCATCACTTTCCAAGAGTTATTACATTGTTGTTACTGAGGAACGCATAAAATGTCCCTCTTTCAGATCATTCCGTACATCAAATTTCCGCTCGCGCTTCGCGCTCGCCTACTTTTCTTTCTTGTGACCAGATTATGAGGATTATGACCAGCAAAACGTCAATTTACATTTGGTTCGCTTACACATTACTTTGATGGTCAAATTTCGAATAATTTGTTGTATGGCTTGCTTTCAAAATCGTTTGGATGGCAAATTATAATTTCCGTTCATATGATATTCTGATGAGGAGCTATACAAAATTTAAAGCCTAAGTTTCAATGCTTTCTGGTGGTAAAGAAGAGAAAAAATCCGATCGCGCTTCGCGCTCGTATTTAAAATTATTAGTATATATATATAGGCCTATATATCTATATATATACTTTTTTTTAGAAAAAAAAAAAAACTTTGAATAAATTCTTCTTAAAATCCTTCAACATGGATTTAATCCATTGGCCTATGTTTGCTCGGGGGGGGCCATTTTGGAAAATTACACAGGGGCGCCAAATTCACGTCGGGCCCCCGGGGTGCAAAATCCTGGATACGCGCCGATTAATGATCACTTCATTACATAAAAACAGAAAACGTGATCAACATTTACCTGAACAGAGAGGTCCCCAAAAGCCGTGACAAGCATTCCCTGCGCAAGGTTGTCTGATGATTCGGTATTGACGCACTCAAAGTTGCATCCTTCAAAACTGAAAGACAGCCGCAGCGCCATGTCCTTGCATGATTTTCAGTTTCAAAAATACATCCTCGAACTGCTTCACTGACGGGCGACTTTGAGGGGGCATCCTTTTCTTAAAGTCTTCACTTACAGCACAAATATATGCATGATGAATTAAATAGATCAAATTTAACATTGTCCGTGTATTTTGAGCAAACTTTCCAACTTGCCACCTTTGATACCGACCCACTTGTTGTGCACGTGTGTCGCGGTGAAGCGCGGCGTGGTCGGCATCCACTTTCCGCTGGCCAAGAGAAAGTGTGTGTCCTGATGAAAACAAAGCTTGCTCAACGACAGGAAAGAAAAACACTACGACAATAAAATAGCTGATAAATAAATTAATTGCACTCCTCCAATCCATTGTAGCCAGTAATAGCTAATCTCTACCAGTAACAGAAAATTCATATTTAGAAGACGTGTTTCGGGAGTAGCACGTCTTAGTTCAATGATCACAGCTGATAAAAACAACGACGTTGAAATTTCGCGTGCATGCATGCATTGTATGTAATGAAAAGGGGGGCGGGCTGGAGTGTTGCAGCTAAAACATGCTAGCCAAAGAATCTAGATCATGCCGATGCACAATTAATATTTAAGTTAGAAATAAGCAAAAATTTGTTTTAAAGGAGTTAGCATTTCCTGTATTCAAGGAGACAAGAAAATTGATAAGGAAAATATTAAGAATCTGAATTTATTATGGCGGGCAAATCCATGACGCTAGTGAGAAAGTGAAAGTTGGAACAAGAGGGTATTGGAGGACAATGTGTGCTTGGAAATAAATTATGGCTTTAAAAATATGTCATCATCTCCGATTTCAAAATGTAATATCATGATTCAGTTACCATTAGAAGATATATATAACTTTATTAACATAAATTGGGACAAATAAAGAACGTAAATATCATAAACGGGAGGTTTCAAAGTACATTAAAATATTACCAGAAAGGAAATCATTGGCAAAACACTAACTTCCGTGAGGGCCCATTTGTACCAGCCACGAAAGTGAACGACAGGAAATGTAGAGAGCAGTAGTTTACATCCAACAACTTTTTGCATTTGCCATAAATGCGACTAAAGTCAAAACTACAATATCAAATTGATTTGTGTTAGAGGTTCAATAGTGGACTTCGATCTTCAGCTGATCGAAACATATCGGACTTAATTATTTAATAAGAGGGAACTTGAACACAATGATGGAAGAAACCAGCTGTCAGAGAAGAATACAATTTAATATTACAGCTCTAAAATCATTTTTTTTTTTTTAAAATTCATTATATTACTACGGAAGATTATAACGATTGAGTGCGTGGCGAATCCAGGATGTTTCAATTAGAGGGGGGGGGGGGTATGGTACCAAAATTGGAATTTCAGATTTTGGTACACCCAAAAAAAAAAATTTCTGTCACATTCGGGCCGTGCAGAAAATCAAATATGGTA
>CALNVZ010002100.1:28142369-28155541 GCA_940671915.1 Paracentrotus lividus | reverse complement strand
TCAATATTTCTTTTATTCGAAATGAAAATGATATAGGTGTTTACACAATAAACTATGGCTCATCGAATTGTTCACATCCGAACATTGACATCTTTGAAAAACACATTCAGATACAATGTAATTACTAAATTAGAAATAGAGATTTTACATCACAGTACCGATTGTATCTACAAAATGCTATTTGAATAAATGAAAATACCACATGACGCAAACATAATATTTAATTATAAACTCAAATGTTTCACCTGGGGGGTGATTCACTAACGGCTAAAATCAATCCCAACAGGGATAAAATCAATTTTAGGATCAATAGCCATGTTACAGTTCCATAGGTCCACAGTTGGGATTGATTTTAAATGTTAGTGAATCACCCCCTGATTTAACCATCAACAAATCATTTGGAGTAAATGATCAAAATCTTCTTCTTTTTTTTTAATAAAATGATAGGAGTTTCTTTCACATAATATGATTTTTGTTCCAAGTAGCATCTTAATGACATTGCAGCTCCATTTGAGAAAAAAATTCTATCCAATATATTAAGATAAAATTTCAACAACTAAACCAAATTGGTATTAACAGAGTTCTGCCAGGTACATGACAAACTACAACCATTGTACACAGACTGCCACAAAACCCATCATTAAAATAAATGAATACCTTTCACATCTCTTAAGCTTCAGATAATTGTGGCAAAACAAATCTGTTGTACTTTCAAAACCCACTTTTGCCTAATCATCTGTTTGTTTGCTTATACATACAAACAAGCCAATCTAAATGTAAATTTGAATGTGAATACTGATCCATACTGAAGAAACCAAAAAAAATACCGGTAATAAAATAAATGATATAACTGGCACTTTTAGATACTTTTTATCATCAAATTAATCAAGCCTCATAAGTTCATGAAAAATGAGAAGGTGAGGGGCAGGTCAAGTACCCTAAAAGCTTTATATTTTACAGGGTATACATCATATTTATTTTCACCCTGAAATTAGTAAAAACTAAAAGTGTTTTAATATCTGTGTTGATTTCTTAGAGACATAACATTTAAATGAGCAAACTTAAACACATTGTATATTATACACTTCTGCTCATGATATATTAATTGAAATCTTTAGACATTACAAACAGGACATACACTGATATTTTAACCAGTCAATACCATCTACATAATATTATGTACATGTACATTATTTGATATTTCATCAATAATGTTGATAAACAGAATGAACTACACGAGAAGTGTAATATTATGGAAATTCATTTAAATAATTTCAGTTTACCAAAACAACCAATTAGACCCCCCCCCAAAAAAAAAAATAAAAAATAAAAAAAATTAAAAAAATTAAAAAAAATAAAAAAATAAAAAGATTATTGTCCTGGGGTAAATACCAGTTGTTTTTGTGATGTTTGTTGAAAAAGCGGAAACAAATCCTGCATGACCTACCCTGTTTTTCAGTGACCCGTTACACCAAGTCAACAATTAAAAAAAAAAAAAAAAAAAAAAAATTGAGGAGTTGGGCCTTATGTAGCACAAAAGTGGAATATATTCTTTGCTTCGAAGGATAAGAAAACTTATCTCACATGAAAAATTGTTATCAACCTGATAAAATTAGAAGTTATCATTTAGCAAACTGATGGTGTCTCACCATGAGTGGTATAAGCAGGGATGACAGCACTATTGTCCTAGGTAAGCTTCCATGGGTACATGTATCTGTTTCCCAACCTCTTGCTCTTGCATTATATATACAGCAAGTCTCATTTTAGTGTCTTTAAAGCAATTTGTTCCATATAGTGTCTCAGTACGTTGGCATCTTATGGATTGCTATTGTTACATCCTGGTGTGACTTGATCAAAACATTCCTGAAACAAATAGAAATCAATACGTTGGTATTAACTGGTGATTGGTATTAAAAGATCATAAACACAGTTTAGTGTTCCTCTTGTCTTTTAAAAAACTCTTTATTCTCATGAAAAAATTTACTGCATCTAAATATTCACAGCTAAGAAACCAAGAAAGATCAATTCTAAACTATGAAACTATATACGATTTATAAAAATGTATATGGTATATAGATATAGAATTCAATCTTTTTATAATATATTCAGCTTGCTATGCAATTCAAAAACATTTTAACACTCCAATTACATTTTCATCATATTGTAAACATTTCTCAATTCAAATATTTTAATGAAGGAAAAAAAAATATTTTGCTAAAGAATTTTAAACTGTGAAAACAACAAATTATGGCTAATAAGTTCCCCCTTTTTATCACTTGGCACAGAATTGATGAAGCTTACCCTTTATCAGACTCGAGACATATGACAGGTGCACTGCTGCTCTCTGGTACAAGAAGAGAGGCTTGCTGGGAGAGGGAAGCAATGATGCCTGCAGATTCTACTGATGCAGTCCCTTTAGCTGCTCAAAATCGATACAATAGAAGAGAATGGTAATGGATTATTACTGAAGACAACCATACTTTAATGACTTTTTAAGAAAAAAATGATATCAATAAATACATAAAATTTATACATAGAATCATTATAAAGACATACTTGGGGCAGTTCATATCACAAAAAGATTACAAAAAAGGAAAAGGAATTATATGAATCTTCAGAATAAAAAATGAATGACAATTATGACAATGATGATGATGATGAGTGCCCATTTCCAAAAAACACCAGTAATCTCAGGAGACTTTAAGTTGCCAACAAGGTCATAGTAGAATTGGAGTTCTTCAGCTCACATGGAATTTAATTCCAGCAAGGGGGTGGAAAGGTATGAGTAAAAGCTTGTTCCCTAAAGTAAACATAACAATGGCCCTTCGAATTTCCTGCCCCTCCTCCCCTGCTATGTTGCTTTTATATTACTTTGCGTATTCTGGTCCTTCTGCCAATTGATGCTATCTGCATTCCTATTTATCTGAATCTCATGTAAATGAATTTATTCAATCATACTCACCACTGTAGCATAATCCTTGTTTATCAGCACAAAGAACACCCATGACACCAGGCGACTCAAGTCTATAGAAATAATATAAAAATTATCAATTCTTCCCATTTTGTTTATTTTTTAATTATTTTAAGATGAAGTATTCTTGTTTTTGATATATTGCTTCTTTATCAGTAGAGGCACCGGTCCAAAAACAAAGATTGTCTCAGATTAATGGACTTGTCCTATGAAGACACTGTACAGTAAAAAATAGCCTCCCAATTGATGCCAACTCCACTCACTGAGGCTCTACTATGCCATGTTCCCCATAGCTTAATCCCTTTTATGTCCTTGGGAAGACGGACAAGTCATAAAAGTAGACGGTGAACTGGGGGTAATTGATGATAAGGAGTCTAATTTTAGCGCTCTTAAGTTCCGTAACTGCCATCCAAATCCTGTAGGACCCAAAAGAAAACATGCGTCTTCATAAATGAAGACAAACCTTGTTACTGATGAAGGCAAAAATTTGGCAAACGTCTTTGTTTATGCAGACGGTCAGTGTTTATGCAGACAATCAGCTGTTCTTGACCGGCACCTCTACTGTTTATAGGGTAGGCTTACCTAATTTTCATGGACCCGTTTGCCTAATACATTGTTTTTTGGGGGGGGTTTTTTATCAGGCACAATATTTTTCTCCCCAATTCATGGTACATACATGTATTCTTTTTCTATCTCTGATTCTTCTGAATTTCTATTGCTTACTTGTTTTCAAATTACCAATTTTCATTTCGACCATTGGGGTTCTTCTTCTTATTGTCTGCTAGCTAGCTCTTTTCCTCTTCTTCATCATTTACACGAAATGCCCAAGGCTTACCAGTCCCCAGTAGTCTGGCGTCTATATATTTTTTTCCATTTTGAGAAAGAGATGCACAGTTTGCAAGATATAAATTTTGCAATCATACAAAATCAAAATATACAATATTATTGGATCTTACACTGCTAGGAGTGTGTAAATGATGAATTGAGGTATAGGGAAATGAAAACAAAACAACTACTTAATTATAGTACACTAATGCTTATATATATATATATAGCGAGTATTAAAGTAGGTCAACATATTACTGCGGCAGCCCGTACACGAAGTGTACAGGTTGCGAGTTATTGGCATGAAAACATGAGGTGCCTTCACTTTTCAAGGCTAGAATGTCAAAATTATGGAATAATAGATTGACAAAACTACTTTATTTATTAGTTTATGTACTTACAATACTACCCGGATGACTATCCTCGTTTTTCATGATGATCATAAAGCAAAAAAAAAAAATGGCGTCAGAATTGCTGTTTCAATGTAATGAAACAAGTCACATTCACGCTGTTTAGTATGCAACACGCATCCGCGACATCGGCAGCAGCTGTACGTTCTACACGCTAGTATTTTGACGAAGATCGGACGAGACTTTGAAATGGACTGGAAAATACAAGATTTCTTCAAGTGCATACAATTTTTAGGAATATCTTATTTGCGTCTAGTCTGTGTAGGTAAGTGGCATTGCATAAATTATATTTTTGCTATATTTTACCCATTCTTAGTGGTACTTTTAACCATTGCAAATTGAACTTGAAAATTTTTGATGGGTTTCTTTCAGGACGCTGCCACATCCCGGGGCTAGTCAACATATAGCCCCAGGACGCTTGCAGTGTCCTGAAAGAAACCCTTCAAAATTTTTAAAGTGCGATTTGCAATGGTTAAAAATACCACTAAGAATCGGTAGAATATAGCAAAAATATAATTTATGTAATGTCACTTACCTAAACAGACTAGATGCAAATCAGATATTCCTAAAAAATTGTGTGCACTTGAAAAAATCTTGTATTTTCCAGTCCATTTCAGAGTCTCCTTCTATCTCTGTCAAAATAATAGCGTGTAGGGTCTAGAGTATATAGCTGCTGCCGATGTCGCGCATGCATGTTGCAAACTAATCACCACGAATGTGACTCATTTAACTAGATCTACACTGTAACACTAACAGCAATTCTGATGGCTTGATGCCATTTTTTTTGCTTTATGATCATCATAAAAAAATGGGGATAGACATCCGTCTGGTATTGTAAGTACATAAACTAATATATAAAATAGGTTTGTCCATCTTTTATTCATTAATTTTGACATTCTTGTATGGAAAAGGGAAGGCACCTCATGTTTTGATGCTAATAACTCGCAGTAAGTCAACATAGAAACTCCAATACTATACACACAGTACGCTACATGAAAAGTAATATGTGGGACAATGTTAAAACTAAATTTAAGAGTGAGCTATATCAATCCCCAACAAAGACGTGATTTGAAAGTAAATTTAAACTTATCGTATACATTTTCAACCATAAATTTCAAGAAATACTTACGTTTCATCTAACAGCTTATCCAAATTTTGTTCCATACTTCTTACTGTGATTTTTATAAATAAAATAAAAACGCTATCTTTTGTGTTATCTCTTTAGACTTTACCGTTTCACAGGTCATGTGATCATGTGACTGACTTTTTGCTGAATCGAAATCCTAGCTAGTCACGTGATCTAGAGTTGAGCGCAGAGCCAGAGCTAGAGGACCCGAGATTTCGACATTTTTTTTTGGGGGGGGGGGGGCAGACGAAAAAGTTTTGGGAAGGTTTTCCTGATTTTCCAAAGAAAACGAACAGCTATTTGTTCGAACCATTACTTTGTGTGGATTATTCTTAGCTCATAGATAATAGCATCACCGTAGAAGCATAATTAAAATGTAAATTTTCTTTCAAGATCTATTCTAGGAGTATTCTTAACCATACCTACCTCCTACGAGACCAAAGTGTTTCATTTTTTTTTTCTCAATTAGATAAATAGAAAACTACTAAACGAGATATTTAAAAAAAAAAATAATAATAAAAAAAGATAAATAAATAAATGAAACTAAAATAAAAATGCTGATTTCCACATTTTATTTTTAAAATAACACAATACATGATATAGAAAGAAAAGGGCCTATATGCCTATAATATTGTATTTGTAAAGTACATGTATTCTCATGCAGCTCTGAGATTACCCGTATCCCATTAAGCCTTCAAATAATATTCATAATCATCATTTTCCTCTCTCTTTTTTCCATGAGAGAAAGAGACGGAGACACACACACACACATATAACAAATGCAAACATGCATGGTAAGATGTTCAATTATACATTATATATTTTTATAATTACACGTACATGTATTAACTTAGCCTCGTTTCAATTTTAAGAATCCGACTCTGAATTTGAAGACAATGCCGATTTCCACGTTTTGTTTCAAAATCAATGAATATTTTTTTTTTAACAATTAAGAAAATAAACACTATTTCACCCTCATGATACATTTAGTGCCCAACGCACAATACTGCTATACTTTGACAAAGGGAAGCAAGTGACATATCGATATTATACTGTGAAGAATGTTACGTGTTCAACGAATATAAATCAATTTAATATATGATTGTGATATACATTTTTTTTCTTTCTTTTTTTGAAGAATGTGGCCTCCTAAATATTTTTGCGATGACTACACATAATATCGTATACTACATGTATAATAACTTAAGAGCAGGGGAAAAAACCTATAAGATATTTAATTTCACCTTTTTCTTGTAAATTAAATCACAAAATAAATAATACATTTGAAATATAAAGTTAAGAAACAGAAACAAAAACAGATTGAGATCAACAGCATTCAGCCCAACACCCGTCTTTCCATACTTGAGCATCGGTATAAGGGATCGCAATCGTTTACTTGAGGAAGTGGGGGAAGGGGTATATACGAAAGGGTTCAAATGGCAGAACGCCAACAACAACAAAAATAAATAAATGTTTTTTTTTTAATTAATTATACAGCCCTAAAAATAATATAAATGGGGAACATTGATGTAACAAGCTTAGCTTTTAACTTCGGCTCCCCACAATTCTTTCTTATACCATCCAGGCAACGAATTCACAGGGGGCCGGGCGGGCCTGCCCCCCCCCCCAAAAAAAGGGGAAAGGGAAAGGGAAATGGACGACCCCCCCCCCCCCGTCGCCCGCTTATCGCACGGCCAGCGGAACGTGAACATTTTTATGTACCTTTCCCTCGCCCGAATGTGAAATTTCTTTTGGATTTACCAAAAATCTCAAATTCCAATTTGCCCCCCCCCCCGTCTCATGAATCTCTGGATCTGCCTCTGTATGATGTCGATCGTCTTGTAACTTGGTCAACATATTATAAATGACATATAATCTTGTTAATATTATTTGATCGGAAAAACTAAACTGAAACTGACTTGATGTCTCCTCCCGCAAAAATAAAATAATCAAACAAAATGAAGTGACCAGAAGTGCGAGATCATTAGCCCCGGCCCCGCCACAACCATCACCGCCACCACCGCCACCCCATAACCAAATTTTATGATAACTTGTAGCCTATAACTTCAATCCATACCCTTGTTTAAATCATAAATTTTAATGCCGATTTTCATTATTAGTTATTGAAGTAAAAAAAATCAGGTCTGACGCGACCCGGACCCTGCATGGATATCAAAAAGTGAACAACAAATAAACAAACCAAACACAAATACTGT
Source organism: Paracentrotus lividus (assembly GCA_940671915.1). Classification (NCBI taxonomy): domain Eukaryota; kingdom Metazoa; phylum Echinodermata; class Echinoidea; order Camarodonta; family Echinidae; genus Paracentrotus; species Paracentrotus lividus. Next base: position 28,147,993 of record CALNVZ010002100.1, on the reverse strand, counting down.
ATGTGGGATCGAGGTAAAGGAGAAAAGCTCAAACTTGACTACCAGGTCGGCACTCATTGATTTCAACGGTCTAGAATGATAACAGCCCCCACCCGCCTTTCCCATCTCATGTTCATTTATATCTATCTTTTCTTTTTCTTTTTATCTCATCAGCATAATCAGGCCATGGAGGAATGATCAGGCATTTATCAGAGAGTACTCTACTTGAAAGAGATCTGTTCTACCCCCCCCCCCCCATCGTTTGATCTACTTGGCCGAATCTCTTTCTCGACGAATTGTCCAACCAGAGAGAGACCAACAGGCAGACCGTGAACGAAACCTGCGTTTATGCTAGGGATGGGACCCAGTCACATTGAAGCAGATCTACTTGGCCAGATCTCTGACTTTCTCGACGGCCTGGGCAACCTTGAAGATGGTGATCTCGTCATGATGTCTTCCAACCAGAGAGAGACCAACAGGTAGACCGTGAACGAAACCGGCGTTGATGCTAAGGACGGGATGACCAGTCGCATTGAAGCCGATGGTATTACGGGTATTATCGAAGCAGTTAAGGAAGTATTCTGTAAAATATTAAGGACCAGTTTATTCAATTAATTCCTGAGTTTATCATTTTGTCCAACAAAGGTCACTATTCCTTAGGGATTAAATCGATTGTACAAGCTACCATCGGGATTGAAAAAAACAAATCCTATATTGTCAAATATACTATACCCTTTTTTAAGGTATGATTAATTTGATAAGATACATCCTCTTGGGCAATAGAGTTTACACTAAGTTAATTCTTATCACAGAAAACTTTGCTCCATTATACATCAACATCTTTGCTATTATATGCATTGTATATGCGGCATATTATATAGTCTTACAATATTGATGCACCAAAGTATTGGCGTCAGTTATACCGAGTGAGTCAGAAAAAACTTTACACCTAGAAATATGTCAATAAAAAGAAAACCAATTTATAAACCCCAAATTCTTATACATATTCTGAAAGAGTAACTCCTCCCGCATCTTTTAGTACCAATTTTATGTGCTATGTCCTTGCGCTTGGATGAACACGGTGCATTTTTTGCGAACATATAAATTTCGAATTGTGCAAAAGTCGGAGTAAAATCAAAACAACAAAAGCTATCAAAAAAGCAACTCCATCCTAATTAATAAAGCATAACTTTTTAACGAAAATGTCTTGCGCCAAATTACTTGGCAGGGGCGTTGTTACACATATCGACTACATTTTTATGTGAAAATAAGATAGAGTCTTACAAGAGTGAGCAGACATCAAAGACAAAATAATCACTTTTCAAAAGTATAAAGAGGCCTTTTTAGGTCTGTCAGTGACAGTTTACTTTTTGATGTGTACTCATTCATGGATTACTTGATGAATCAATCTAATTTTTAGACAGTCGATAACTGTACCAACACCCTCGCCAAGTTATTTGGCTCAAAAAAAAAATGGTTAAAAAGTTATACATTTATTCATGATGAGATGCTTTTGTCAGCTTTTGTGTTTTAATTCATCCCCACCTTGCTTATTCGAAATTGCAATGTTCGCAAACAATCGTCGTGTTCATCCAAGCGTAAGACATACCAACAAAAATGGTACCAGAAGATGCGGAGGAGTTACTCTTTCAGAAATGTAAAAATAATTTGGGTTTATAAATGGCTTTCTTTTATTGCATTTTCTAGGTAAAGTATTTTTTTTACTCACTCGGTATACTTCATCATATTATCTCTTAATTTTTAGTAGGTGATTATATACCTTGCATTGTGGCGTCTTTCGTCGAGGATTTATGGCGCTGTGAATGGAATAGTGGGTAAAGCCAACCATCCACATCCTTCAAAGCATCATCATAGCTGGCGTAGTGTGAAGACCAGATCCTACCTCGACTGTATACCTGACTATCTGTAATTCTTCTTGATGTACTCGCCTTGGAGCAATAACCATCTGTAAAAGGAGACAAACTTTTTGAGGTAAGACTCGAGAACATATTTAGGACTGGACAATGGACTGAAAAGATCATTCAAAATATGCATATGATTTCTTCATGTATCATCAACTTCTGGGTAAACGCCGAACAGGGTGTAGCCGTTCCTGGTGGTCATTAAGCGACTTAAGATATGAATAAAGATTGACTAATGTCCCAAGTTTTTGCTATTCAGTTTTTCTGCCTTAGCCCGAATGTTTCAAACTAATGCTCCTGTCCCCACCCCCCCCCCCCCCCCCCCTCTTTGCAAAAAGAAATGTTGCCCCCTTCCGGGTAAACCTAATCCGGCCACTGCTGCCGAATCAGATCCCATATACGCCACTGGTAGGAATCGAGGGTGCGATGTGTTCATTGCTTTGTCAAGAACCTTCATAATTTTAGAAGAGGAGAGGGGTAAAAGGGCATAATTATTTAGCTTGGAGATTTGATAAAGAGGCACAATTATATTCAATTTTAACATTTGGGATGTCTTGAAGGGTAAAATTCGTTTTCTATAGCTCATGGCTTACCTTTACTGTATCTGGTAGATCATCTGGTCTTGAGGAAATCATTTTACCCAGTGCTATGGCAAAGCTTGTCGGGTAGTAACCTGTGTGTCCAGTACCGTTTCCTATATATGAGGAGATATATTATTATTTTGTGAACTAGATTTACAGTCCAACGACGAAAACAACAGAAAATACCAGAGATAATATTCTTCGTTTGTAGCTGTATATAGTTGTGACATCATGCAATGAATTAAAAGTGATTATACAAATAAAATAACGACGATAAATTTCAATAAAAAAAAAGATAGCCCGAATATTGGGATTTTGAAAGACATATGGAGTAACAAGGGGCACTTTTTAGTATTAAAAGTGCCCCTTTTTAAAACATAAATTGACCATGGAATATTTTAAAACTCTGAAAGGCTTCTTTTTAGTTTAAAAATGGCATTTTATAAACTAAGAAAAGGGGCACTTTTTGGACATGAAAAGGGGCACTTTTAGGGTGGATGAAAAAATGGGGGCACTATGCCCCCTGCCCCCGATTCCTCCACCTCTGACAAGAGGCGTAGGCCCACTATTTGTTGGTAAGCACACCTATATACTTTTAAATCATGGATCCACCACTGAGTATAATTATGATGAAATGTATTTTAAGGCCACCGCACACCATACGACTTATGACTTGCGACTGACCGACTTTGGATGTGAAATAACTAAGCGCGTAGACTTTGCAATGCGCGTAGTTATTTCGGATCCAAAGTCGGTCAGTCGCAAGTCGTAAGTCGTATGGTGTGCGGTGGCCTTTAATGATAAACGTACCTCCAAGCCTAAACATGTCCTCATGATTGCCTTCGCTTGTACACAACCAAATTGCAGGTCCTGAAGCAAAATAAATACCAGCTAATGTGTTAGAGAAGAAAGTCCGCCTGGTAACGTTCTTGATAACCATATAGTAACTCATATATCCCCCATTAATTATTGTGATAACGAGTGTCTGATAGCATGCCATACGTGCCAATTGGCACAACAAACACTGGGAATTTCACTTTACATAAAATGTAAAGGACCACTTCCTCTTTCAGATTGGCTACATAATTATGAATTACTTTGTCAACAAGAAATAGTATAGTATATAAACTCACGTTATTGGCACAAAAGTATAATTTGTGTGCAAATAAAGATTTTGGTCATGACTTTTTGTAATTAAAACATTTTGTTAGTCTGATCTTTCTGACTGAATTATACGTGAAACTGTTTTTGAACTACCTTTTAAGTGCATAGGTATGGATGTCTCCTGGATAATACCTCCGACATCTGCCAGTTTGCCTATGACGGTCTTTAGGAGATCGTTCACCTCGTGATCAGCATTCGAAGCTGTGAATCCCTCATGGAGAATACCAATTCTGAGTCCGTCTATGGTTGCATTCTCTAACTGAAAAAAAAACATTGATGCAGAGCATTCATTAATGCGGGACATAAGAATTTGTGAGTAAAAAGGAACAGTGCTTATCTAAACTGATACAATACGAAATTGCCCATAAAAATGAAAAATAGTCCTTGATTTAATTCTCAATTCTATAAATTTACTGCTAAATAAAATTTTTAAAAATTGGTTTTGAAAAGAATGCTTTTATCATGTTTATAGCTGGTCAAAATAAAGAACTAGAACGTAACGTTCATTCGATTTCCCCCATCATTAATTCCTCTCCTTATATAATTTCATTTTTATTAATCGAGATGTGCCCTAAAGAAAATATCAAATCATGAAAAAATGAAAAATACGTAAATCACATCTAATACTTTTGTTTGTTGTTTGTATGTGCTATATCATACCTCTTTAGTATATTCTGGAACAGTGATGTTTGATTGTTGCCTAGCATCCATCCCTCCATCGTATCCAGCAATAACCTACGTAGCAAAAACGAAGTAATTAGAAATGATACAGTCTGAAAAAAAAAACTAATTACACTTGACATGTTGACCATTTCGGGTGCAGCTCGCTGTTCCGAAGGTTCATTTGTCCGAAAATTAAATAGGGTTCATTTGTTCGAAAATGAAAAAGGATTCTTTCGTCCGAAGTCAAATAGGGTTCATTCGTTCGAAGTTGTTGCACGCCTTTTTTTTTTTTTTTTTTTTTTTGACGAAACCCTATTTCATTTTCTGACGAATGAACCATATTTCATTTTCAGACAAATGAACCTTTTTTCCAGTTTCGGAACGCCGAACGCTATTTCATTTTCGGACGAATGAATCCTTTTTCATTTTGGACGAATGAACCTTCGGACGAATTTATCAAAATGTTCCTACGAACGAACGAACCTTATTTCGTTTTCGGACAACCGAACATCCAGTTGAAGGCCTAAATTTACTGTATTCGGACAGCCGAACCTTCGGAACAACGAGCTGTTGATTTCACCAAACGTTCATACACTTATTCCATCCCACATTTTAAACTTTAATCCATTTGTTAAAGGATTCTGTATCCTGTACATGAAGATGATCATGCTGGATCCACCCGGCCCCCTCCCCTCCAAAGAAAAAAAAATGACTATGAATGATTTAAGAATAAATCTTATAACCTCGAGTAGAAGAGCACAGTCTTTGACGGTCCGTGCCATCGGTCCAAGGTGATCAATGGCATTATCCATGCCCATGGCCCCAGTGTAAGGTACCAGACCAAAGGTTGGTTTGATTCCTACGATACCCGTCCACGATGATGGCAGCCTGATTGAACCACCCTGGTCGCTCCCGATGGCCATATCGGCATCGCCTACGCTCACCTGCAATAAAAGCAATGATAATAATCAATATTATATCACCAACAATTAAATATGGGTATCGATGTGTCACAGAGTATAATGCATCTAAAAGGATTGGTATAAGTTAACATATGCCCGCGGCACCCGCTGCTTTTGTTGAGCTTCCCTTTTTTATGAACACCATTCTTTTGAGCCCCCTTTTCTTCCTATTTTTTTCACCTGCTTAACTTCAGAACATTAGTAATTTATATTTTACAATAACAATGTAAGTAAATTCGCCTATTTTATGCTTGTGAATTACTGATGGAATTCTAGTAAATTCGCCTACTATATTTTTGTGAATTACTAATGGAATTCTAGTTGTCGAGTCGTAAAACTTGAAGAAAAAAAAA
>CALNVZ010002100.1:28075731-28133615 GCA_940671915.1 Paracentrotus lividus | reverse complement strand
ATTCCAAACTAATTTTCTTTAAAAAAATCATATTTAGAGGGTGTGTTTGTGTTGACTTTGATTGAAATGATGTCTATTTTCATTGAATGCAATGACTGCTCATTGACCAAGTGTGTTTGATTGAGTCTCTCAAGTAAAATTTTTAATCTTCGTTTTTATCTTATTTGAAATGATTACCAATAAAGTTTAGCAATAATTGTCATCTATGAGTAAACAAATAATTTTGATATGACCATGGGATCCGAAGGGTCAAGGGGGACTATCCCCTAGCTATTTTCTCTTTCTCTCTCTCTCTCCTCTCTCTCTCTCTCCTTTCTCTTCTTCTCTCTCTCTCTCTTTTCTCTTCCTGTCTCTCTCTCTCCCCTCTCTCTCTCTCCGGCTCTCTCTCTCTCTCTCTCTCTCTCCTTTCTATGTCTTTCTTATTCTCTTAACATTTATACCATACTTTCTTCTCCCTGTTTTTTTTCTTCTTATATATGATAATTCTTGTTCACTCTTATACCTATATTACATTTGACACTTTCTGTGTTTTTTCATTGTTAATAGACATTCAATGGGCTTGAATTTCCCTGCTGTAAATCAGATTTCTGATTTATTCCTTAATCGTTGCAAAAGGGTTGTGATGCAAATTTCAACCCTCTCCCCTTCATTCATTGGAATTTTTGTTAAATTGAGCTGAAAGTGAAATCAGCCAATAGTAAAGTAGGCATCTTTTATTCCAAAGAGCTAAGTGCCCCAGCCCATTTATATACGGCTTTTCGTGCGTATTTTTCTGGATAATGCCCAGATCTCTAAATTAATTTCCACAAAAGAGGGCGTCAATTCATTATAGGACTTCGGCCCTAGATCATTTTGTGCCATACAGCTCTCGCAATCGTCCAGTCCGTGCTCTCCCAAAACAGTAGGGTTAAACCATTCTGCTCTCGCTCAGCTCAGTGCGAAAAGAGATTTCTACACCACAAGGACCTTTTACTGGAACTGGGGATGCTTGGATAAGAAATTGTGTTTATCAGCAGGAAGACGGTGGAGTATAGAGAGTGCAAGTTGGACGAATTGAACTCATAAACACGACTGTTACAGCTGAAATTATTTCAATATTCGATCTTTATTTGGAATTCAGTTCGATTTTGTTCAGGGTGATTTTGCCTGCACTTTAATTGGATCTGCCAGTTGGTCTTTCAGCAGCGGAGGTCCCGCGGTCACCTCTGTATCACTGATGAAGCTGTCGCCGTAATTCTGGGTAGGTATAACTTTTTCGTTTAATTTAGTTTCCAAAAGAGGCATATTTAATGTTTCAGGTTCGGTTGGAGAGCTAAATTTAGAACTTACCCAATATACTCAAAATACGTGTAGGCCTAACGCATATGGTTCACGAACCCACGAATTTAGATACCCAAATTCGCTTAGATAATCATTGTCTCATTTTTTTAGAAATCATATATTTATTTTGTGCATACTATATGTCCAATCAAATTATCTCTGTATTTTTTGTGCTGTATGGATTCGTGTGCATGGAAATATATTTACACAAGATGTTGCAAAGTTACCAGTTTTCTATTCGTATATAACAAGTATTCATAGAAGATGGAGTTTTGTCCTCTTTATGAAAATTTCAAACTTAGTCAAAATTGCATTTCTTCATAGGAATTTATAAAGCCTTTGTTGCCACCCATTGTTGCCAAGACTACTTCCGAGATAAAAGTTTGACGATAATGTAATCCGAGGTCAATTTTTTTTTCAAAGCATGATTAAGTGTAAGTGTTAAGTTAATAGAGGCTTATACTTTTGTGTTTATGTATGGCATGTTTTGTAAACACAATCCAGTTAGCACAACTTCGAAGATTTAAATCAATACGGATGAGGATTACTGTAAAGGATCAGATAATCACATTGAATACGATAAAGCTCTGTCGCCAGACTTATCACACTGGAGTTCATTACTGAGTTTTTTTTCAACAACTTTAGTCTGGAACAGAGGACAGTAACTAAAGGAAAAGCCATATCATATATTTTTAAATTACGTGCTATGCGATTAGAATTATTTTAGCCACACAGGAGTTATTTAAGCTGAAACACTGTAGCTCTACTTTCTGTAAAAGCACTCTGCATCATGTTGTATTGGGTATAGCTTTGATTTGTAATACATAATAGAAAGATGATTTGTTCAAAAGATTAGAAATGTCATTTTTAAACAACCCTAAATGTTCCGTAATTGCATATTAATAACCGAATATGTAGGCTATTAAAAAGGTGTCTAGTTGTGTAAAAACTAATGCTAAACAAATATAATCAAATAATTGAATAGAAGGTGCTCACTGCCAGTCTAACTATGCAATTGCCAGGTTTTCCCTATTCTTTGTGTTGTTTTCCTGAATCACGGCTGAAGGGGACAGGTCATTTAAATGTTGATATCGCTGCAATGGTGTGAATATGAGCCATGAATCTCTCTCTCTCTCTCTCTCTCTCTCTCTCTCTCTCTCTCTCTAAAAATAAATAAATGAATAGATAAAAGTCTTCTTCATTTCGTTTTGCCTTGTGCCCTGGGCCCGGACCCGTTTGTTCAGGGAACATCTAAAAAATAAAAGGGAGAAATAGTTTCAGTGTTTTCAAATTTCATAGACTTAATTCTGTCTCCAAAATTTAGCTTTAATAAAGCGAGAGTTTCGAAAGTTTATTTCTGTCCCAGACTATACAAAAGCGTCTGATTCAATTCGTTTTAGCGGAAAGGAGGGTAAGAGTCAAAATGGATATTATATTCAAGAAGAATGAGGGAGTCAGAAGATATAGTTCGTGTTTATTTTGCGAAAACTCCGATGAAAGGTTCAATTTAATTTCTGTCGTGAAGATGAAATCATAATACCCCCTAGGCAGACCTCAAATGGCGTTCTGCAAGGATGGAATATGTTCCGGATTACAGCGAAAATTGAATTTAGGTGGGATGATGAGGTTTGGTGAAATCGGGTGAATTTCTGGAAGCTATTACAATCTGTATTATCGTCTGTTTACTTCTGTACGCTCTTTGCACTATCCTAAATAGAAGAAAAAATAACAGTGAACACTGAGGAAGTTTCTTTTATAATAAGTATAATTTTAAACTTTAGATTTTAGTTCTTAGACACATCAATAAACGACAGAAAGTAACTTCACTAACATACGCCCAAGAATGGTTGATTCCTCTTCACAAAAAGTTGTGGTTCATAAACATTTTTATATATACCAATTTAGAATATTCGCATTATTTTTCTTTCATATGCCATATTCATTTTTATCTATTATTGCATATCAAGAGGGGGCATTTAGGGTAGAATAATCAAATATTATGTCATAAATATTAATACTCCTTTATAGATTTTGTTTTATATCATCTGTACCGTACATCTGAATTATTAGAACTGATTTTATTTGTTTTTGCACACATTTTTACAAGAATAAAGTTGCATTAATATACACTGTCGGGCTAAAGATGATTTTTGTCGGGGTAATATCAAAAGTTCCAGACTAGTAGATAAATAAGAGAGAGAGGGGGGGGGAGATTTCCAATCCTTAAGAAGTCGCATACAAACGACGCACAGTGGGCCAGAATGAACTGAAAGTGCGACAAAATTAATTCCTCACCGAAGACGAATAAATAAATTCTTAAGAGAAGTCTATCTATAGTTTTCAGACCCGTGGAATTCGATGAGAACAATTTCAAATCCTTATGACGTCATTAAAATGCTCTTTTCTGATTGGACAAGACAAATATCAATAGTAACACATAGGCATATTCATTTTACTTTGATTAATGGGACTTATAGGGGGTTTTGACACATGAGAAACACGATAAGACTATTTTTAAATGTCTATGACGTCTTTAAAATACAGATTTCTGATTGGTTAGAGTGGATTTCTTTGTAAAACTTAAACAACTGATGTTACTTTTATAAGTGAGGTGTATATATGGGGTTTATAGACCACGGAAACGTTGTTAAAGAGTATTTTCAAAATTATCTGACGCCCTTAACATTCTGTTTTCTGACTGGACAAGGAAAAAATGCTTATAAAGAGATTTATATATTATTTGGAACTATATTGGGGTTTTAGGACTTAGGAAACACAAGGGGAGTCTTTTTTTTTCCGTAAAAATGCGATTAGGCTGATGAGACAGTAGGCCTATTCATCAAATAAATAGAAAAACATTTTGATTTTGGCTGTTTGTTCTTGATTATGATGGGAAAGTTATTGTAAGTTCCATATCGCGAGTCCTTCTCTAATTGAACTTATTGTATTGTAATGTATTTTATTTTCCAAACCGCAGCAATAAAAATACAGTTATCATATCTTCTTCTTCTTCTTCTCGAGTCCTTTCACCTATTCTTCTGTTTGATTCGTAATTATATCTGATTACATTTTAAAGGTCATAGTATGCATTGTATATTATATTGGTTCTTAGGGGAATCCTAGTTAGACTCTTTCATATTATCATATCATAGTTATCATATAAACATAATTAACAATCTAAAAGAAGCAAATGGCTCGATCAGAGGCGGCGGAACGATTTTGAAAGTGGGGGGTCACGATGAAAAAGGGGCACTTTTTCTGAAAAGGGGGCACTTAAGACCAGAGGCTTGAAGAGAAAAGTATTCAGACAAGCAGGGGTGCGCAGAAAATTTGCCTTTAAATTTCTGCTTTTAAACATTTTAATGGCTTTGTATTTTATTAATGATAAACAAAAGGAATGCGAGCGCGGAGCGAGCCGAAAATTTTGAGATAATTGTTCATTATAGACCCTATTTAGTATCCGAGAGCGCGAAGCGCGAGCTGAAAAATTGATTTAATTGTGCATTATATAACCTATTCAGTATCTGCGAGCGCGAAGCGCTAGCCGAAAAATTTGACCTCCAAATTGGAGCAATTGTGCATCATATACCTTATTAAATATCCGTGATCGCGAAGCTCGAGTTGGAAATTATGACCTTAAAAATTGAGTTTATTGTGCATTAAAAACCCTATTAAGTATCCGCGAGCGCGAAGCGCGAGCCGAAAATTTGGGTTTTAAAAGACATATGGAGTAACATAGGGCACTTTTTTGTATTAAAAGTGCCCCTTTTTAGTAATAAAAGTGCCCTTTTTTACTATGAAATTGCCTTTTATTAGCTAAGAAAAGGGGCACTTTTAGGTCATGAAAAGGGGCACTTTTAGGCAGGATGAAAAAGTGGGGGGTCACAGTGCCCCCCCCCCCCCCCCCCCCTGGTTCCGCCGCCTCTGGGGCTCGATACCCATTCAGCTTTTTCAACATTAAAAAATACAGTTATCATATAAAACAAATAATTAACAATTTCAAAGAAGCACGAATGGCTTGATGACCCATTTCGCTTTGTCAAAATAACAATACTTCCATGGGGTCCAGAAAATACAAAAAATTCGACAGACAAATAACAATCGATACAAACTAAATAAAATATGAAAGAAGGTTATAATAAAGACAAAGTTAAAATGTGTTAAAATGTCTTACATGTTCTCCTGACCGCCAGTGTAGCCAAAACATGGTATGTGAATTTAAGTCGTAATTTACGAATGATCGTTATGAAATATATTACATACAATTATTGTTTGGAAACAAACGATAATAAACCTGACATAGCTGAGCCTCCCAAATAAATACCTAATACTATTTCAAAACAAGATTAAGATCATTTCAGATGGTCATGAAATTGATAGCCGGGGGGGGGAACAGGTCTAAAGACTACATGTCATCCCCAACCATAAAACACACATGATTTATTTCATGAAAATCATTCCATTCAGGTGTTTTGGTTTTTTCGGCTTTTCAATTGAAAATATTCACGCCACTTTACGTGTTGAGACTTAAAGGGAATAGTAAAGACTTATTATCATATACGAAACGAAATCAGTGGGGTGTGTAGAACAAACTTGCTTTTTATTTCGTGAAAAACGGACAACCTGGAAGTGGGAGTTAGAGGACGTTATCTACCCCTCCTTGAAATCTTAAAAAATCAAGTAAAATTTGGAGGCGGTTCTTGAGACGTCATAAGTGTGGGAAAGTGCACAGCTTGAATGGCTGCACTATGTATAGCAAGTCTTATACGGTGTATTGTAATGCATTACTTTTTTATCCCTTTCCTTATTTCCTTGTTTCTCTATTTCCTGATGTAATCCAATCCGTTGTATCTCATTTCTGCTTTCCTTATGTTATTTATTTTCTTTCTCTCTTTCTTTATGTTAATCATTGTTTTTCTCAATTTCCTTATGTTATCTATTGTTTTTTCTATCTTTCCTTATGTTATTCATTGTTTTTCTCACTTTTCTTATGTTACTCATTTTTTTTTATACTTTCCATATGTTATTCATTGTTTTTCTCACTTTCCTTACGTTATTCATTGTTTTTCTCACTTTCTTTATGTTATTCATTGTTTTCACTTTCCTTATGTTATTCATTGTTTTTCTCAATTTCTTTATGTTATCTATTGTTTTTATATCTTTCCTTATTTTATTTATTGTTTTTCTCAATTTCTTTATGTTATCTATTGTTTTTATATCTTTCATTATGTTATTCACTGTCTTTCTCACTTTCCTTATGTAACTCACTGTTTTTTCTACTTTCCTTATGTTATTCATTGTTTTTCTCTCTTTCCTTATGTTATTCATTGTTTTTCCTTATGTCATTTATTGTTTCTCTATTTCCTAACCATGATTATTTGTTGTTTCTATTTTCTTATTCATTGATTTCTCTTTATTCCTAATTGTATTTATTGTTCTGTCTCGATTGTTTTATCTTTCTGTAATGCATTATAGATAGTAATAGATATGCTTCATGCATTACTTCCGGGTTTGCTCCTCACACTTGTGACGTCATCAAATTGCCCTTAAAAATATCCACGGATCTTCCAATTGAACCCGATTGTATATACAATGTTCAAAGCAGCATTTCTCGTGAACGCAATATGCTAAAGGGATCAACTAAACGGTGTTCTGTTTCTCATGTACTAAACTTGATAATGCAATTGAATTCAACAAGATTAACCTCTTCTTTAATATTCCACTTTAATTGTGTGTGCACAATAAGTGCGCATTATCGCTTTGTGCAGATTTTGACGATAAATTAGGCTAACATGCGGATCGAAAATTGGTTATATCTCCGAAGGTTGCAGGAGGTTGCAGCTAAATTTGGTATTGATGTAAAGCTTAAACTATAACAAAGACCGCTATGGTACTTTGAACGCGGAAATCGGCGGTAATCGTGAAATGTATGCATATGAAGGGAAAAAATGTAATTTTCCCCCACTATTTAGTGGTTTCGTCCAAAATTACTTCCGAATGGATTAAACATTTGTCTTTAAATTCTATGGGCACTTAAAATGATCATTCTTAATCAAGTAGATTTAATCTAAAATACATTGGACCACCAATTTAGCAAAAAATCCCAAATAACGAAAATTTGTCATTTACACGTGGTGTACCACAAACAAGTCATTTTCTGGTCATTTCAAAGAAAAATAACCAACTAAAAATCAATTTCATGATGAAATATTTTATGGAGATGTTCTAGAGGTTGCTATCTTTGCTGAGAATACTATAAAAAAAAAATTGGTTAGGTGACCAGAAACCACTTTTGGCGCACTTTTGCTAACGCCTGGCCCACTGTGCGACGTGTTGTCTCTCGGAAACCATGACCCTATTATAAAAAGAATATAAAAAACTAACATTTCAAAAGTTCCAGACTAAATAAAGAATTGAAACAAAATAATAATAAACAGAGAGAGAGAGAGAGAGAGGGAGATTTTCAATTCAGACGCCGTATTGTCTCTCAGAAACCATGACCCCATTGTAAAGAGACGGCACGAGCCTTCACATACATCAAACTGACTTTAACGTATATCCAATAATATTCCATAATACACATTAATCTCATTCAGATCAGATCAGAAAGGCATGCAACCTGGACTCCTACAATTATCAAGACGGATAAATATGATTTTGTCGGCGTAAAATAACAAAAGATTTATGAAAAATAATTGTTATTATTCATCAAGAGTGTCATATTCACTCAAACAGAATCAGGGAAGCATCATCTGGACCTCTTCACATCATTCAAGACAGGATAAATAGATTTGTGCGGGGTAAAATATCGAAATTATGAAAAAAAATACGAAAGTTTATGAAAAATAATTGTTTTTATTAATTCAAGTGTCATTCACACTCTAAACAGAATAAGGAAGCATGCACCTGGACCTCTTTACATCATTCAAGACAGGATAAATAATTTTGTCGGGTAAAATATCGAAAGTTTATGAAAAAAATTGTTTTATTAATTCAATGTCATTTTCACTCTAAACAGATCAGGAAAGCAGCACCTGGACCTCTATACATCATTCAAGACAGGATAAATATGATTGGCGGGTAAAATATCGAAAGTTAGAAAAAAATTGTTTTTATTAATTCAAGTGTCATTTTCACTCTAAACAGGATCAGGAAGCCATGCACCTGGACCTCTTTACATCATTCAAGACAGGATAATATGATTTTGTCGGGGTAAAATATCGAAAAGTTTATGAAAAATAATTGTTTTTATTAATTCAAGTGTCATTTTCACTCTAAACAGGATCAGGAAGCCATGCATCTGGGCCTCTTTACATCATTCAAGACAGGATAAATATATTTTGTCGGGTAAAATATCAAAAGTCTATGAAAAATAATTGTTCTTATTCATTCAAGTGTCATTTTCTCTCTAAACAGGATCAGGGAGGCATGCATCTGGGCCTCTCTACATTATTCAAAACGGGATGCCCAATCCTTCTCTTTCACCTCACTGTTGATGGGTAATGGCAACCCATCCATGACCTGATCGATGTCGATCAAACCCGCTTCATTCTACCAGCAAACACCAACTCATTGAAGATCTCATGGCGGGCCTCCCAAGCCGGTAATAATTTTCTCATGAAAAACAAAGTGAACATGGATTTAATCTGAACCGTATACTGATATACAACACCCCCCCCCAAAAAAAAAAAAACAACAACAACAACAAACAAACAAACAAACAACAAAAAAAAACAGCAAGAACAACAACAAAAAACAAAACAAAACAGAAAACAAAAAGAAAAAAAGAGATATGAATAAATGAAATTCAGTGACAGTTGTAACTACACATAACATTTTGTTCCCCTTCTATACTGCAAAGCTATTGCTTTTCTCATGTTTCAGCGACTTTTTCGAAATATGAGTTTATAATCCAGTCGACATTTAATACCCACCCTTGAAACCCCTCACTCAAGGGTCCTAAAACGTTTTGTTTGGTGTATTCCTCGGAGCCTTGGTCGGTGTTTGAAAAGTATAATTTCGCACATGCAATACACCTCTTGAAATCTGAAAACCTCTCAGTTAAATCATTTAGAGGGCATACACAATACTACATTTCATTTTGGCTTTTTCAAAGACATTTTTTTTTGTAGGATTAGAAACTAATATAAATCGATGTTGGGACCCACTGATGTAACCCCACCCCAATTTTTCTTGCCAACCGAACTGGTCGATCACTCACGACTATAACTATATAATAGTATTATCACGAGAGTTGATGCTGTATGCATTATATGCATTCCCCTTTTTTTTTTATACTTTTTTAATATTTACCCTTACCAATAAAAAAAAGTATCCATTTCCCCGTGCCAAATGTAGGAAAATTCTTGTTAGGTGACCTGAATTTATGAATTCTCATTCGCGTATTCTTGAACCTCGATACCAGGTGGGCCCCTAATAATATTTTCAAGGTATATTTTTAAAAAAATATTAAAAAGAGATAGAATGAAGTGATAGTACATAACTTAACCTTTTTTTTGTACTTGTACACCTGACCATGACACTGTATATTGTAGGGGGGGATGGATACATTGTATCTTTATGAAAGTTACTCGAGGTTGAAATATGTAGATCGGACCCAAAGATTAGTCCTGCACTTATTATGGTGAAAAATGAAAACCAGATGTGATTTCGGCGATATGTTTTTGCGATTAAGGTCTTCACGCACCAGGTTGTAACAGATAAGAGCGGTTGAACGTTTGTGAGAAAGGGGAGAAAGAGAGAGAGAGAGAGAGAAGAAAAAAAAAAGACAAAAGACACCCACAAAAAAGATAGACAGATACAGATAGTATAGACGGATCAATGCGAAGTGAAATAATTTATTGTACATGTTTAAATCGGAAAATTTGGGCGGCTCACCACCCCCCCCCCCCATCGGGACTGGCACCCCATCTATTTTCAAATCAGAGAGCCCAAGAGAAAGAGAGAGAGAGAGATGGTGAAGGGGATAGATGGAATACATAACGGGAGAGGGGCAGAGTGAGAAAGGGGAAGAGGGATGTTTTAAAAATGGTTAGACAAGAAATATAACAAAACTTAAAATAAAGGGAAATAAATTTAAAGAGGAGATCAAGTAAAAGACAATGCTCCAAATGCTCCAAATCTTGTTGTCCGAAACAAAGATGACCGGATAATTGTTTTGCCCCTTTTCTCGTAGGCCCAGCGGCCGCTGAGCAGCGCCAGAAGGACATTGCTCTATCCCCCTATTGTTGAACGCCAAACAGGGAAGCAGCAACTACCATTTTTTAACGTCTTTTGCTATGACGCGGCCGGGGCTCGAACCCACAACCTCCAGATTATGAGGTGGACGCTCTATCCACTGAGCCAACACATCGAGATATAAACAGAGGGAAAGATACAAAGGGAGAGAGGGAGGGGAAGAAAAGCATATAATTTCGCCGTGAGATAAATTTCAAAATGCAGATATGATAACGACAGACATTCACCTTGCAAAATAGAAATACATAATATTGATTGCACATCAAAATGCACCATGCAGTCGGCTGTATAAACAATCAATTTTTCATCAATGATGACATATGCATTTTTTTTTCATGGAATCATCTCTCACCTGAAATATTTCAAACAATGCGTGATATTGCATAAAATAATTGTGCACCTTTTCAACTTTCGTAATCTGTGAAGATGATAAACAATAGCGATTCGGACTGTGGTTATGCCATTACTGTTGTTTGCCGCAGAGAGCTGGGGGAAGAAAGAGAAACAAACAATAATGGACAAAATTGCTGCCTATTTTATTCTTTGTTGTTACCGGATGAAAAGAGCCACAAATTGGAGTCGAAATGGCTATGAAGCTGCGCAAAATGCTTTGTCGGAATTTTGTCAACCGTATCTTCGTTTCATAATGGGTGCTGCAATGAAAAGAAAGAAATGTTTGAAATAAAAATCATGGAGTGGTAATTTGCGTAACCACGGGAGGTTTCTTGTTTGTCGACTAAAGTAACCACACCACCTAATCGTAATGTTAATATGAACACAATTAATCATAGAATGCATGAAATTACGCGATAATAATGTTTAATCAAATTATGCTATATAAATAATGTGTAATCAAATCAATATGTTATAAAACCGCTCTGATTTTAAAATAGAATCTCAGAATATTAAACGCCTAGTACCAAAAATAGGTAAAGTATTGTGAAGATGGGCAGATTCTTTGAAAAGTGAACCCTTTTTGGAAAAAATAAAGTTTGTCCTTTTGTTTTTAAGCTGCACATTCAATAGAGCATTGTCTGAAGTTTCCATGAAAATGCATTTTTTAATCTTAATTTTACAAATTTTTCCATGCTCATTTGGCATAAATTAAACATGCAAAAAATTTGAATAGAAAAATGGTACGTAAAATATCATTTGTTTGACCCTGTCTTGATTGTATATGCTGGTCTCCTTACTTTGATTATTGTCATTATACCCTTTTTTTAACTTCATTCCTTTAAATTTAAATGAAAAATATGGTGTTGAATTGATTGTTTTAAGATAATTAACTAAAGAAATTGATTGCCATCAAATGTCACACACGTACCCAAAAACACGAAAAGTTAACGCCCCGAAAACCATGGATCATTATTATTACAATTTTTCTCCAAAGCTAGATATAATGTGCCTTGCATCTCACCAAATTTGAGCCATGATAAGCTTTTAATTTAGTTATTAATTAACTTTGAAATTGGTCAGCAAACACGTGACCCACGGGTCACGTGTGTGACCAACTGGTCAGCCTTTAAAAAAAGGGACCAGGCTATTAGGCCATTCTTTGAAAAAGTGAACCTTTTGGGACAAATAAATTTTTTGCTTTTGATTTTAAGCTGCATATTCAAATAGAGCAATGTCTGAAGTTTCGTGAACTGATGTTTTTTTCGTGATTTTTGCAATTGTTCATGCTCATTTGCATAATTAACATAAATGATAATTAAATGGAAAAAACGGTAAACAAAATATCATTTTTTTAACCCTGACTGGAATGGATATGCTGACTTCTAACTTGGATTAACTGTCATTATATTATTATTTACCTCTATTCTTTTAATCTAACCCCCCAAAAATAATGTTGTTAAATTGATTAGATAATCAACCCTGGAAATTAATTTGCCCTCAAAATGCCACACACAAGTAACCAGAAAACACAAAAAGTTTATGCCCCGTCTTAACCATGGCTGCGTATTATTATAATTATTCTTCAAAGCTAGATTTAATGTATCTTGCATCTCACTAAATATGAATCCATGACAAGTTTTGATTTTATTATTAATTAGCAAACAAATTAGCAAACAAATTGGTCACACACGTGACCCGCTGGGTGGGGGCGGTCATAAATTCGATATTTTCACTTTCATTTGCTGAAATTAATTTATTTTAGCATTATTATGCTCCAAAATGGTTCTGCAATAATTTTTGCAAAAAAAAAACAACAACAACAACAACCAACAAAAACCAACAAAAAAAGAACAAACAAACAAACAAAATAAAAGGTCGAAAAAACAAGGAAATACATTAAGAAAATTCATAACAATGAAATACACATGGAATTTAGTTCGATATCAAATTTTTTTCCAGTACAATGGTTAGGAATCCTATAAAGATTATGTCAAACACAATATTAGCATTCCAGAAGCTGTAGTTTGTTCAATTAGAACAAAAATTATGATTTTCATGCAATGCGTAAATTAGCATAATAATTCATATAAAATAAATTATTATTATTATGGGAAAATTAAAAGTGCTTCTTGTAGTTACATCACCACACTACCATCGTGCAAATTTTTCGACGCCCTCGCGCGATCAACAGCCAAGATCTTATAGGGGCATCATGCCCCCCTCCCTACCCGCCCCTCCCGCCAGTCTGACAGCTACCAAAAAACACCCCATTGACTGACTAGGGTTGAGTCATAAATTTTTACCACAGCGGATATAGTAATTGCTCAAATGTACTTTATTGCATAATCACATTAATTTATCATTTTTCTGTACAATTTGCCATAGTCACACACGTGACCCACTAAAATGTCACACACGTGACCCGACATCACGATATGAAATTAATAGATAAAAAGAAAATTTCAGAGATGACTCCTATCCAGTGGTATATTTTGGTAACAGGTCCATAATGCATATCTCACATCAAAAGAACATTTCATCATTTTAAAACTCACAGGAATTTCAAATGAAATTGAACTTCAAAATCATGCCGTTCTGTGAAGTCACACACGTGACCCACTTCTTTTGACCTCTGACCTTGAACATGCATATTGTAAATATCAAAAAATATTACAAATGATAGCCAACAAAATTATATAGCATGATATAAACATTAAATCAGTATATTTTTTTAAATTGTTAGAGTTATAGCCAATTAAAGTCAAGATTTGCATAATTTTCGGTCACACACGTGACCAAGAATGGTCCAGATACGGTATTTACATGTGTTGTTTCCTTAATTATCATGTTGAACATACTACGAGGGTTCAATTGTGTCTTTTCCTTGACTGGGGCTTGGAACGTTTTTCAAAGTGGAGGGGTGGCCACAAGTGGGGGGGGGCTGAACAGGCTAAAAATCACAAATGTATGGTCATTTTTGCGTTTTTGTACACGTTTGCTGGCAAAAGTGGGGGCTGCAACCCCCAGCCCCCCGGCTCCGCGGCCCCTGCTTGACACTATTTTCCGCGCCACCACCCCTGCCCCTCCTAAAAAAGTTAAAATTATGATGATGCTTATGTACTACATAGATTTGTAATACTTGTATTATTCGTGGGTAGAACGAAATTACTGAGCTTTGCATTATCGCGTGTTAAAATCAGCGCAAACCTTCGTTCTGATTGAAAAGGGTTTTGTTATTGGTGTTGCTTTTACTAGAAAACCAATGAAAAATATGACACCGTTTTATTGCATTCATACATTTTGATGAATAGAATTGTGACATTCTATCACATCGAATCTATCAAAAGATTTTTCATGATAGAAAAGAGAATTCCTGTCAACAACTAGAGCATACATGCAAATGACCTCGTTTTAATGAATAATGATTAATTTCATTCTAAAAAAAAAGTAAATGAAAAAAAGTTCAAGCGTAGTTACAGAACAGATAATCCCTTAAATGAAACAGTTGGATAGGGACAGAGAGAGAGAGAGAGAGAGAGAGGAGATACATCAGAAGGACTGATATATTATAGTAAAAGAGGAAGGAGGTGGCAAAGAGAAAGAGAGAAAATAAATGTGATAAAAAAGACCAACTAATTTTTAAAAGCAAAAGAGGAAAATTGTCAGAGGAACATCGAGAAAAAAAACGCCCCTTCTACCCATTGTACATGTATATACTTATTGTATGTAACCCATTCCTATTTTTTGCCGCAACGTCTCTGCTGGAAAGAACTCTCACCCACAATTTGTTCACAGTGCGTTCACAATTCATAGTCGACTGTGTGATTCGAGGCTCGAATCTAACAGTGTGAAAACGATTTCACACTGTGATATGATTCTCCATAGAATGTAGATATATATGATGTTCGGTTCACACTGTGATATATATTGAACAATTTAACAGTGTGAAGATGATTTTGCACTGTATTCACACTATGGGACACCATGTTCTTTTTAGCAAGCATCACACAACTATAATGATAATATACTGATTGCGAGGACAAGTTTCTCTGAAAGTCTCATTTTTATCATTATTAAAAAAGGATATGCAGAGTCAGTGTAATTTGCGACTTCTATGATAAAGATTTTAGAGCATCAGCAAGCGAATGAATGTTTGTTTCACCGAAGCCGGGTGAAGGCAGAAATAAACCTGCACGATGGATAATATCAGTATGAATTATCATAAAGAGAGATGCCTAAGTAATCATAAGCTACGTTAAAACCAGCCTATAGTTTGTGCTGCCCGTGTTCTGTGTTGTAACGTGAATCTATACAACTTTTTTTTTCCAAAGAAGTATAAAGGAACATTTAGTAGAAGTTGGGAAGCCCTCCCTAGTGCAGAATCCATGATGGTCGTAACGAGTATTTAGATTGCGAAGCATGTAAAGAAATTAATATGGCTTCGCTGTAATTAATATACGACATGTTTAATGTATAGGTGGCACTGTGATAAGATGCAAGATATAAAGGGAGAGAGAGAGAGAGGAGGAGGTAACGAAAATTGGGCACCTAGAGATGGGGGAGGGGGAAAGAAGGAACGAAAAATGACAAATGGAAGATTATAGAGTTGACGGAGAATCAAAGATTTGTTTTTATAATTGATAGAAAAAAGAGACTTTTCAGGTGCAAAGGAGAGTGTAAGGACGGTAGTAGCGTTACAATGCAGTTTTGATATGTTCCATTTTTAATCATTCTCACTAAAGTTGTGTTGCTGTAAATACTTTGTAGCAGTTCGATACCCACTCCCTTCCCCCTAAAGGAATAAAATGATAGATGAATGAATAAATAGAAAATGCATAAAACAATCCAATTCAATTAAGAAACCAAAAAAAAACAAAAAACAAAAAAACAATCAGAGACCTAAAAGGAAGGTTGGGTCTTATTAATAACATTCATATCATATTTTTAGCCATCAGCTCCTCCATCCGGAGTTCTGTAAAAAAGCAAACTTAACCGTGTGGCAAAAACAAGCGATTTTACGGTAAGGTGAATTTTCCTGACACGGAGACAAAACTTTCTCCCCTCAAACAGCTACTCTGTTTGCTGTAAAACTTGAAAGTGAAGTGTAAAGTAGCATACGTGATGAGGCTCTTAATGAAGGCCTTATATTTTACATGGTGTGTGTCCAAAGGATCGGGAGGTGTTACCCGTAAACAGTAAAAGTTTAAGTAAATCTAGGTTGTTACGAAAAGTTCGTGAAAGAAAGAAAGAAATAGTACAATCATGTAACGTGGCGTCACGACAATAGTTACTGCATGACTTGTATTCATGCGTTCGCTGAAATTAGGCAAAAAAGTATGAAGTACAAAAAAAAACACGACATGCCTATAAATTGTTGCCTATACCGAACAAATATTGTGATACAAATTTTTGGAAGCTATATCATATATTCAACTATATTATTTTTTATACATCTATGTGGAAATAAACAAATCCAGATTTAATCGTTAAAATATGTCCACAACCGGTAAAATCCAGATTTAATCTTTAAAGTATGTTCATAACCGGTAAATTGATGTTTTATAAGCACACCTCAAATGTATTGTATTCTATCCATCCGTTTGCGTACATGTAGATAATTAAAAAAAATTCAAGCTGTCTTTATCCCACGTTAATATGATAATTATACTAATAAAACATAGAATAGTATATACCTAAACCCTGCATAACCTATGTTTTTTTTCTTCATATTTTTTTCTTCAGTTTCACTATACTTTCATGGAGCTTCAATCCAGTGATCCATCTATCATGGGACCACCGCTACTTAGTATCACCTTAGAGGATAGCATGCCAAATAATGATACAGGTTTGTATTAACAGCTTTTGCGTTTAATGATACGCAATATAGGACTAAAGATTCAAGATTCAAGATTACTTTATTGATTTCTTCATAGTTTCAAAAGTTAACAGAATAAATAATCAAATTAACAACACAATGTAACATAAATATTTTTTCAAAAGTAACAGAGAAAAACAATTATAAAGAAAATTCAGGAACCAGCAAGAAGCAAAGCCTTGAAGGCGCTGGTCCCCTTTATATAAAAAAATAAATAAATAAAAAAATAAAATGATAGGCCCAAAATATACATTCATCGTGATTAAGATATTGTCAATCGTATATAAACTTGCACTCTAAAAAACAAAGGGTGAAATAGGTGAGAAAGCTTTTGAACGCACCCGGGCTCAATAAGGTTTCATAGAGGGGCAAAGTGGCGAGAGAAGACAAGCGTTGAGGCGCCAAATACTAGTGGTGCCAAAAGAGGGGACGAGGGCATTGAGATAGTGTAACATGGGTTGCATCAACTCTATAAAGTAAAAGTATTGTGGTATCCACTTGGTGAAAGAGCGATAATTTTTTCTCACTGAAATTTTGAATTTCCACAAAGTCTAATTCATTCGAGAAAAAAAAAAATCAAATTAATCTACTCTCTGTTTTTACTTAGTATATATATGATCGATCTCCATTACGAATAAAAACTTAGTTTATATTATCCTCTATAATAATGCCATTGAAATAAATGGTTTCTCAATAAGCCATGTATTCCTTAATTAATATAATTGATAAAAGGGTCATTAATTATAATGAAATGATTTAAAATTGGAGCCGTGAATTAAAATATCGTTATTTAGCGAAGTTGAGTTTCGCTATGTTTTCTTCTTGAAAATATGGTGCCTGAAAGAGCCGTTTGTTGAAATGTGGCAAGAACCAATTACTTGGAGGTGGGTGTACTCTGGTGACGGCCTGGTGCCCTCAGAGACGGCGTGCTTGGCAAGTTCTCCGGGAGGAGAAGTCTGACAGCGGTCTGGACCTCACGGCTGCTGATGGTGGACTTCTTGTTGTATTGGCTAAGACGGAAGCCTCACCGGCGATGCGCTCGAGACATCGTTGACGAAGTGTTCATGATGGACATGGCTTTGCTGGAGATACCAGTGTCGGGGTGACCTGCTTCCAGAACCTTGTAGATGTAGATTCCGTAGCTTTCCTTGCGCTTACGGCGACGGGTTCTGGAGGCACACTTGGGCGTCCCTTGGCCTTACCGGCCTTCTTGCTCCCTTTCCACTGGTTTGCTTGGCAGGCATGATGATTAATTGATTGTATCAAGTAGATCAACTGAAGAGCCCTCAGAGTCTCCCTCTATTATAAAGATTCTGGGGTCCGTCCCGCTTCGTTGCATATAGAACTTCGCGCGATCCCCAAGTCATGTATGCAAATGAAGGATCGCAACGACCTAAAAAATCGGTCGATAATTCCCAGCGACCCACAACTTCGTGGGTGACGAGGCTTTATTAGATTGATATTTTGCTATTGTCATCACGGCTTTTATCACGAGAAGACAGATAGACCCACTGAAAGCCATTCAATTTCTAAACATGATCTGTATAAATTAAAAAGAGTATAGGGCTACACGTCTCAATTATACCAAGTCCAAAAACTAAACTTCAAAAAACTTGAGTTAATTAAACTTCAAAACTCTCATAAGATCGTAGATGCAATTACCATTCATATATAAATTATAGGACTATAACCAATGAACTTTCAACAATTTGGCGTAAATATTCATATTTGAATGACAGCTAGCGAGTAAAAACTGACAACAACAATACAACAACATTTTACAATAATACTACATTTTAAAGTAATTATGAAATGTCATATTTTCTAAGCAAAATAATGTACAGGGGCCGTGGAACTATTTTGAAAGTGAGGGGCTCTGAGCGACATGGAGGGGGGGGGGGGGGCTGAACAGGCTAAAAATCACAATATAGGTCGTTTTGCAATTTTTGTACACGGTTGCTGAAAAAAAGTGGGGAGCCGAAGCCCCCCCCCCCCCGCCCCCGGCTCGGCGGCCCCTGATATAATTATGTAAAATTGTTTGTCTCAGATTATTACTGAAAGGAACAAACATGAACATTATGACGTACAGAGAATGATGGTGACGACGCCAATTTGTATTATGATAAACCATAATCACGATAATCCGTTGGCTTTGTTAAAATGGCGGTTATTTCTGAAGTACAAGTTTCCAGCGATGGTTTCGTACGTGGGAATCATCTCTTTTAAAAAGCGCGCTATATGCAAATGATCTTCTCCTGGATCTTCTTCTCTGGTCCTGATCGATATCATCAACCGCCCAAATACAAAGTATGGTTTCGGCTGGCCGGGTGATTATTGATTGATCAAAACTATTCAGCGGACCCACCTTGATCACCTGAGGAGGGTATAAATAGCGGAGCGCGAGAATTCAAAAGCTTAAGTTTGTTCTAGTTCTCAACGACGACAACAACCAAATCATCTCATCATGTCTGGACGTGGTAAGGGCGCTAAATCTAAGAGCAAGGCCAAGAGCCGCTCAACCCGTGCAGGGCTTCAGTTCCCTGTTGGTCGTGTTCACCGATTCCTCCGCAAGGGCAACTACGCCAACCGTGTTGGAGCTGGTGCCCCAGTGTACCTCGCAGCCGTGCTCGAGTACCTGACCGCTGAGATCCTCGAGCTCGCTGGCAACGCCGCCCGCGACAACAAGAAGAGCAGGATCATCCCCCGTCATCTTCAGCTGGCTGTCCGCAACGACGAGGAGCTCAACAAGCTTCTTGGAGGTGTCACCATCGCTCAGGGTGGTGTCCTCCCCAACATCCAAGCTGTCCTCCTCCCCAAGAAGAAGTAAATTCTTCTTTGAGACACAACTCAAACGGCTCTTTTCAGAGCCACCAATACTTCAAGAAAGAACTTATAGATTCAACTCTTATTAACACAGTTTAACTTAAACTTTAGATTTTAGTTTTAAATGTAATAGACTATGAATAAAAAACTATATCAATTTGTATTCCTGACAAATCTTATGATAGTGTTTTATTTTTTTATTTTTTTCTTCATTTTTTGCGTTATATTGATCACTTTCGACACCTCCCGGCTAGCTAATTTGGCCTATAGTCATTAAACATAATATACCACAAAAATAGATTAAAAGGGAAATTAAAAATATGATTGCTTTGTTTAATGTGCCAATTATTCAGTATGGAGTCCCATTTTCTTTGCTCATTTTTTCATATTACACGTTTAGTTTTACTCTTTGTTCTAATGATTATTTTACTTTTAACTGGACGAGTATTTCATCCTCGTATAAACGTTTTGCGGGCAAAATAATTATGTGTGACGAAAGAAAAAAAGTATTTTTTACAGCACTTTGACCCCAATCAACATGCACCTTTCTTTAGTAATTGCTTCTGATAGAGTTCAAGAGAAATTGATTTTAAATCATTAAGAAAACTTACATCCTAGTTTTCTTCACCGCAAAGATTTAACAATGGTGCGTGATGAAATGGTGAAAGGGGATACCTAAACAGTTTGACCTCAATAATATCCTCATTTCTTTCAGTAAATTACTTCCGATACCTTTCAGGAATGAAAAGCAATTTCTTTCAGAGATTATATTACTTTTTCATATAATTATACCTACCTCTTAATCCATGAAAGAGAATGCGAGGTCAGGTCTTGGGTTGTAAGACGATGGAGTTGTTTATTATATGAAAGCAAAACAATTGCAGCAAATCTGAAACCGTAATTTTGGGTTACATGACTCATGCGGCGGTCACAACTCGTCGTAGGCTACGGTGCACGTGCCATCAACGTAGCCTGCGTTGCATGTACAATGCACGCACAGGTCCTGGATCAACTTCTGCGATTCCTGCGTTTCTGTAGTAAGGGTATTGTAAAAACTTTCCTGCACGCGTACATGCATTGTTACCTCCGCTGCGCGAATTTTCTAACGAATTCCATGCATAGGGAGTTGCAAGTCGAGGTAGGCGAGTTGTGACCGCCGCGTTAGCACGGGATGCAGCGTATATGGACTTGAAGGGATACACAGATCTAGATAGCTAATGGGTTTTATTGTTCGTCTTATATTTTCTTAATCCCGCTATCTATACCCCACCGGTCTTTACGTGCAACAAATTGATGTCAGAATAAAAAGTATTGACAGATTTGAAGACAAATGAGTGGAGAGATTCAGATTTAGACACGGTATATAATTGAAGTAAGGAGGAGAGAGAGACTAAGAAGAGACAGCATGGAGTATAATAATTTTGATAAATTTACTCCGTTTCGGAGAGATTTGAACAGAATATTTTAGAATTGCTAAGTTTAAGCGTTTTAACAAACAGCAATTTTAAATTACGGGGAATTCTATGTGCATCTCACCCGTAATGCAGCGAAAGGAGAAAATACAAACAATTGGTGTTTGTTACATAAATGGCTGGCGTCCCTTTTTCCACCAACATTCCATTGTAAACAAGAAAGAAAAAAAAACGAAGTATTTTTTAGATTTTTTAAACAACAATAACAACACTATACTTATAGGCGCAAGATTTGGGCATCAATATTTATGGTCAAGTGTAGCATAATTGTAAAGCATGTTGATTATGATTATCTTGATTCTGAGATATTCATTCCTGTATTTTTCATATTTTTACAGAATTCCGCATGGACTTCCCTTGCAACTGGTGACAAAACTGGTATAGCCTCGGTAACGTCATTCTGGAGAATTACGACATTTTCAAGAGTGGCAAAGACTCCCCGCATCTCCCATACACTCTAAGCTTTGATAAAGCAATGTGTTGGAAGGTAATGAAGAAACTTTTCAGTGTCAAGATCTAGGGGGCCCCAACAGACGTGCGACTGCCGTATGCTTAATGTGAAAATTCGCTGCGCCCGCTATATTTTTTTGCAGAAAATTTTTGGGGGCGTGCCCCCATCCTAATTTTTGTATCCTGATCGCCCTCTGCTCTTTTTATGCCACAGTCTTACATCGTGGCTAGATTAATTGTAATAAAAAAGAAAGAAGAGATTTGCGATCATAGTAATAATTTATTTCCTCTTTAATACTGATACTATTCGAAAGGATACCTGGGTGTATAAATTTTTCCTCTTTAATACTGATACTATTCGGAAAGGAACTGGGTGTGTCCTGTGAGTAATTCGGCATTGAAAAGATTTAAGAAACATGCAAGAGCTATGATATACTTCGCGGGAACTACCTTTCAAAGTATGGTTAGACGAAGAGATAATAATGAATGACAGGAGGTAATACAAATGATTTTTAAAGCGGCTTTATTAAGAAAAAGAGATAATCATATTATAGTTTTTTTTAATCAAGATTGCTTGAAACCCTATAAACTCCGGTCATCCTTTTTTATACCCCTCCACTCTCTTCTCTCACCTGCTGCTCTCTCGTCGTCTCTCTCTCTCACACTAATCTCTCTCTTCCGCGATCCTATCTCCTCATAACCATTAACATTTTCTCTGATCCTATCCACTTGGCTTATTTAATTGTGATTGTAATTATAAGCTGATTATACTTCAGTGTCTTGAAAAAAAAAATTTTCTCTTTTCTCTCTCACTTCTCTCACACTATCTCTTCTCTCTCTTCCGATCAATATCTCTCATAACAAAACCAATCGACATTTCTCTGATTGCTATCCACTAATTGCCTATTAATTTTGATTGTTCATCAAAAGATTAATACTCAAGTTCTGAAAAAAATAATACCATTAGTTTCCTTTTCTTGGCACGATCCAGCTTCAGCATGTGAGGGCCTCGCTGTGCAAACGGCGGGGTGTGTAATCGGCTAGGACGATGCGACCTGTCGATGGATTCTACGGTCATTCATGTCGAATCAGTAAGTAAATATTGGAGATTATAATTATTCAAAATCCCTTTAAAAATTTGTGGAAATGTTGTAACAGATTATTTATTATATGCTTTTATTCTCATGCCCTGGCCAATTTTAGCGAAATTTTTATTTTAGTCAACCGTAAGCGTACAATAGACCCTGTAACCATGGCGGCGATCCTTGGGGGGGGGGGGACGGGGGAGACGTGTCCCCCTAGATTTTTTTTCTGGGAGGGGATCGTCCCTCCCCCCCTCGATTTTTAAGCTTTACATATTTTTATGTAGTGGTTAGGCTTGTGAAAGCTAATAAAGGGGTAAAATGTCAATACAATGCTAAATGTTTATAATGAGGGCAATTTTCCGGGTTTCGCGCTTCGCGCTCCGCAGAAACATTTTCATTAGTTTTCTGCATTTTGTTGCGAAATATGCGAATTTCGGTGTATATTTTTTTCACTTCGGGTGTTTTCCGCCCCCCAAGTCGTGACATGAAATCGCCGCGCTTGCCTGTAACGACCGGTAAATGTCGCAGCGACGCATAATGTAACATTGACGCATCATTTTACATCTGGGACGCATCATCCGAAAAACGTGCCTGGGATTCGAACTCGGTCCGATCTTGGCAATCAGTTTGTAGACTATTTTCTTTTTCCTCGATGTAAACAATTCAAATGGTTTCAGTTATTTTTTTTTTCAAAAGGCCCACAAACTGATAAAATGGGACCGAGGTTCGAATCCGGCAGTCCGACTATCTGATATTATCGGTCGTTACAGGCTCTACTTGTTTTCGTTTCAGACAGGGCCAACAGTGTGTCATGACGCGTTTAGATAAAATTTGATGAAAGTATTTAAAAGCATAATACAATTCCTCGTGTGCCTACGGAATTATCCGAATAGGATGTTTGTTTGCTTTATATGATCTTACAGTAATTTAAGCAATAATATGATATATATATATAAATATATATATAAATATATATGTTCATTTTCCTTCATGTATATTATACATAATTTCCGCAAGCATTTTCCTTTCGTTACCTACATTTTTTTATGCTCGCCTCTGTATACTTTTAGCTGAATAATTTCTTGATGATTTCCTTTTACAGTATCTGCGTACTCACATTGTTATAACTCTGGATCCTGTATAGGCTTCGCGGGTGTATGTGAATTGCCAAAAGGGCTTTATGCGGAGACCGATGTCAAAAAAGGTTGGTGACAGACATTTATATTCTAAGTGATATGTTGGGCAAAGATACGAAAGTGTTACATTTTACACGACATTTTAACGCACTTCAAAAAACACTTGAACTCACCAAGTCTGTAACATTATTCATCTGAACACATAATTTTTGATTATGTTTTTCTTAATACATTATTTGATTATAATATTTTTTTTATTTTTTTTATTTTTTTTTTTATTTTCATATACGGCACAAAGCAGTTATACATGACTGTACGCATCAACGCTAATTAAGTACGTGTTACTGATTTTGGGCTGCTCTGAATTTTTCTGGGTTTTTTTTTTGCATGAATATCATTGTTGAATACTTTAATTTGTCCTAAACGTAGCGTGGGCCGGGGGCATATACATGTACCTGTAAAGAAAAATGTTTTAAATTGTCAATTACCTATAATACTAGGTAAATTATAACCAGTTATTTGAATGTTTACATTCCTAATCCAACCATTCAATAAAAACATGAATTGGCAAAAGGGAAGTAGGAGAGATAGTGACACGAGAGACTCATTATAAATGACAACGTACTAATACTAACAATCTCTCCTCTTATTCTCCCAAAAGCTATTTGCACAAACGACTGCAACGGTCACGGATATTGCTACAAACCAGGTTATTGCTTCTGTTATCGAGGATGGACGGGTCCTAAATGTGACAAACGTAAGTTGATATAGAAATAAAATATTAGGAATCTGAAAGTGAACTGTATAATCATATTTTGAATATATGAGCAGCATAATTGAAGTAAAAGAAAAGTACATGTGATCTTTTCTTTATTGATCATTGTAGAGAGTTGATCGCTGAGATGGGTTGGAATTCCATAATATGTTTGATTAGTAAAATAAACCCAAGAACGATGACACTGAAAATATCAATTGTCAAATTGATTTGAGAAGTTCTTAGATAGCGAGGTTGCATTTACTTTCGGTCAAAAATATTGTATCTCGTTACGTTTTTATTATGTTAGTGACAAAGGACTACTTGATAAATTGCATTTCACCTAAGCTTGTTTTATTAACCATTTTAACAGCCATCCATTCCGTATTGTCATCTGACATTGGAATATAACAACGAGAGTTCTATTCTTTCCGTATAGGCATGATTAATTTTATACCATTATTTCTCTTTATGTAATATATCGGATTATTATTTGACATCTTTGCAGGTATTGAAAATTCTCCAAAGACGTTAGAGTCTACAGCTTACCGATCGAAGAACCTCAGACAGGTTAAGAACAGACGATTTTGGAGCGATACTACATAAACTCTCCCTCCACAATAAGTGAACAGTTTACGAGGCTTCAGTCACTCTCTGTACTCGATATTGAATACATGAAAATGATGCACAGAACAAAGGAATCAAGTTCTGACTGAAACATTCCTCGGACAAAATGATATGAAAACCAATATGTTTTGGATTTTCTGTAAATATGCATCGACTTACAATGTATTTAAAATAATCGTTTCCAATGTATGGACATAAATTTGTGTTATTGTACCCAGTAGCGGATCTAGCATCAGTTCATATAAAATATTGTATCGGCCCATGTCCAAACATAATAGAGCCACTGTTGTCCCTGGAAACTTTGCCTCGCACAATATATCATGAGAGCGAATGTTGGATCCGCGCCTGATGCAATGAGTGCTCAGCAGGGGAAGAAACAACGACGTTCAACAACAACCTCTTAAGACTTATCGTCGCCATCTTCATCATCGTCCTCATCACCAGCAGCATCACATTTTTTTATAATCAGTACTATATTGACATTTATTGTGTGGAGTAAGCAGGATAATTCAATTGTGACTTGTTTAGGAAATATCATGTATCTGAGATTTGTAAATTATTATTATTATTATTTTTTTTTTTGAAGTATGAAAATTAATTACAATCTTGTATTGTTTGATATTTCCCTAAAGAAGGAAAATCAGGTTTTCTTCTGCATTTTTCTCATCTCATTTTGTGCTGTAAATCTTGAGAATATATGGTCGGTTTTCTATATTCAAGAAAATTCTGTTTTTGTGCACGCTTTTTATGGCTATAGGTTTCGCACGTATATATGGCCATGAATTCAGCGCTCCGGAACAATAGATGTGTGTAATTTCGTTGTCATATTGATCTATCAGACATTTTTGCGTAATCTTTTTAAAGAAATGACTAAAAATTATCAGTAGGGTACATGCAGGTAATATGGGCCAGCAGGTAATATGGGCCACCTGAAGCAAATCATGTCGTGACCGTCGACCGGTGACCGGTGACCGGTGTGAGCACCATAATGCTGTTCATATGCACTGTATACGAAAATATATCGTCGTGAGAGCATCTGATGCCGAAATTTCTCTTAGAAAATTGCTGAAAACCAACAAGGTAGGTCAAACTTACGGCATTTTTTTACCCTGATGTAAAATTTGATATTTTACAGAATGTGATGGTGAAAGAGTGTTTGAGGGGGGTAACCTAAATTGTTTTGTATATTTAGTAAGCTTATAGTTTCATTTTGATCATACTAGCGTGTACAGGTTTGTTTTAGTGAAGGGGTGCAATGTGGCGTTGAATGCTTGCCTGACACAGCAACATTAGTGCAGGTAATATGGGACATCCAAAATGGCGGAAATGATTCTGGTACTTAGTATTGGGATGAGGTATCAATCTCTTTGCTACGATTTTTTGGCGTATATTCACAGTATGTAATTAATATAAATAACTTATTGTAGGCCTAGTATAATGAAAATAATATTTAAATAATATTTTTTTAAAAAATGTATACAAATTACAAAACAATGAAATATATAGTCAAAGGATTAAGTTAATGATTTTCAACATTTTAAGCAAATTCCAGACATCTCATTGTAGGTTTTTAAAACATACCGTTAAATACATGTGCCGCATATACCTGCAATGCAGGTAATATGGGCACTTTTTAATGACGTCAACATTTGAATATTGGCAGACAGGCGGGTTGGTGATAATTGTTTTTTCTCAGCAGATAAAAGTAGAGCAGTAGTTATTGATTCATGTATAAACAAAGATTAGGCTGTGTGGTCATTTGTAATGGTTATGGCAAATTAGGCAAATGAGCTTAGGGGGGCCATATTACCTGCAATGTACCGCCTATTCATTTTGATTGTTATTCACGAGGGGCGACGGATCGTTTTTGAAAGTGGAGGGTGCTGATCCAAAAGTGGGGGGGGGTCTGAACAGGCTAAAAAAATCACAAATATATGGTCATTTTTGGCGTGTTTTTATACACAATTTAACTTAAAAAGGTGGAGGGCTGTAAAGCCCCCCTAAAGCGCCCCAGATTCAACAAGCCC
Source organism: Paracentrotus lividus (assembly GCA_940671915.1). NCBI lineage: Eukaryota > Metazoa > Echinodermata > Echinoidea > Camarodonta > Echinidae > Paracentrotus > Paracentrotus lividus. The sequence continues at coordinate 28,106,392 of CALNVZ010002100.1, read as the reverse complement.
CTGAATTCATGTCTATAATACACTCCTGCACAAGCATACACTAGTCCTAAATAATCCCGAAAAAGTAATCGTAATCACCCTGGTTATTTTATTTTTGACAATTAATTCTTGAAAATTTTAATCACCTTTAAACAAGTATAACTTTTTAATCTGATTTCCTCTCATCTCTCCAATAATTTTTTGTGTTGTTTTTGTCTATATCAACTAATTGTTTTCTTTATGAGATGTGTGTTATATTGTTCATTGCTTTTTCTTTTGGCTTTGTGTATGATAATAACATGTTATTTCATTTTGTACTTTATATTGAGAAATGAAAATAAAATGAATAAATAAAAAAAATATCAATAATTATGACACTCTGTAGATTAGACAACAGAATAGATTTGGTAGCAAATAATTCTTGGGCTAATGTAAGCTTAACATAATGATACGGGATGCGGTTTATTCGACATTTGTGATCATGTATTCATATATATATAATAAACTATCAATCAAAATTAATGGCTCTTGAAAAATTAGCAAATTGATTTTCTGATCTAATTATTGTCTATTTAATTGCTACATCCTGAATCACATATTTGTTTCGCAGTTGGTATAGGAAATCATGTTTCCCACGAAGCATTATATTAGAGCTGAAATAATATGATAACGTTGATCTTATCGTCTCAAGACTTTCTTGTGTTTGGGTGTAATTGAACATGGATTGTGTTTTATGATGAGTTTTGAGACTGCAGAGAGAGAGAGAGAGAGAGAGATAGAGAAAAAATGAAGAGAGAGGGAGGAAGAGAAAAGATGGTACTCGGGAGTGGCGATAAGTGGATGGTGGAGAAGAGAGAGAGAAGAGAGAGAGGGGGGGGGGGAGAGAAAAGAGAAGCAAACAACCATATATATGACAGGGGCCGTGGAGCCGGGGGGCTGGGGGCTGCACCAACCCCCCCCCCCGCACTTTTTTCAGCCAACGTGTACAAAAACGCAAAAAGGCATACATTTGTGATTTTAGCTTTTTAGCCTGTTCAGCCCCCCACTTTCGGCTCAGCCCTTCCACTTTCAAAAACGCTCCGCGGCCCATGTAGGCCTATGAGACAGGATTTAGGTGTTGTCGGTCGGATAAAAAAGGGCGAAATTTGGCATTGTGGGGTTGATAAACTTTTCTTTAAAAAAAAAAAAAAAAAAAAAAAAAAAAAAAAAAAAAATCCCCAGGATGGATTGGGAAACGTCCAAGGTCCCAAAAAGTCAACTCGAAATTCGGGGACAAAAACATTCATGAAATAGAAAGCCGGAATAAAAAAATAAATAAATAAATAAACAAATAAATAATAATAATGATAATGAGAAAGATAAAAAAAAAATCATATATAAAACGGAGCATATCTCTCTCAATAATGAAACAACACGTATGTTCATTTATCGCCATGATCATTCACGACTGTTCACTCGTGAATGATCATGACGATAAATGAACATTCGTGTTGTTTCGCCTGTTTCAGAAACCGATTTTGATTTACATCTTTTTGTCACACCATGACCATGGCATGGGTATTGACGAAGAGTGTGACTTCGCCTTTCATTATTTGATATCCATGTTCCGTTTTATTTTAAAATCTTTGATTTTATTTTTTCATGGCATTCTACTTATACTTTACCAACTCTGATTCCATCTTTATGACGAAACAACACTAATCAGGGAGCAAACTATGCCAATTAAATGTAAAGGCCCTTAAGGCTTAGTAATTAAGCCTACATTTGTCTTCTTTCTCCCCCATATTTTTTTAGACATAGATATGAATTTAAAATATTTTTAAACGGTGCTACTTGCCCAATACGATCAATTACAAATTTCCAATTCGGCACCTGCACAATGCACCTGTACAACGCACCTCCAATTCAATTAATACTTGATCAATCATGGATCAATAAAAATAGGGACATGTTATGTAGTCTTAATGTAAACGTCATAGGTCATTCTTTTATCATTTTGTCTCTTATTTTTTTATTTCAGTTTTAAAAACTTCCATATTATGATGTTTTGCGTTGAAATTACAAAACATTAAATATAATTTTGTCTGCTTACTCAAAGAATACTACTTAATACAGAGGCTATATTTATTAACTGCTCAAGTGGCTTGCATGAGGCTAGGTCACTATGTATCGTAGCATCGGGTAACAACAATACAGTCATAAAAATATACGAAGAAATTAGTTGCTTATCACTAATGTCCTCGAATTAGGTAAGATTTACTCTATTTCTTACAATAAATATTAAGAATACATGAACTGTGATAGGAATTTCATAATTTCATAATTTCTTGTAGATTTGCAGAGTAAAGACTACAGTGAAAAAACTTTTCCTCACAAAATCGCACTCGAGCAATTGTAATTTGCATTGCCTGACTGGTAGTGTGTGTGTGCGCTATGCATGCCTCACTGCATGCACTGATGATGGAGTGATGCAGTCAGCGAGATGATGAAGACCCGAACTGCGATATTTAATGGTGTGCATATTTCTAATCTTACAATCAATTACTCTGGCCACGGCTCAGTACCCAAAACACTGCAGTAAAACCCAGCTATAACTGCATTGTAAATTTTGAGCAATTAAAATTGTAATATAATTATAAATAAGCCTAACTTAGATCTAATAAAAGAGTCCCATTTGTAAAAAGATTGATAATAAATATTTGGTTATTGATTGAGGTTTTGCAAATGCAAAGGTATCAAACCTTAATCTTCTGGACAAAATGAAGAATGATGTACCATATAGGCTTTGAGTCTATATGAGATAACAGATTTGACATGACTTTTAAACTTATTTTTCAGATATAAACATGAACAAAGGATGAACAGACAATTCAGTAATCTAATCTATATGAGCCTGGTAAAAGAATACAGAAAATCTGCAATGTGATTACAAACTGATGTTGCAAGACGACAAGTTAATAAACAGATTTATCTGGACCAATCGCCATGGGGACAGGTGCTTCTAAAGACTCGGATGAGCAAGGAGAATACCAAATAGGACTGGCTTCGAGGTCTCAAGATTCAGGAACAAGAACAGGAGCGTCAGTCAGAGGTGAGGTCTAATTAAGAGCTTTGGGCTGTCTTTTTTTTCTTTTTTTTTTTTTTGCCAAGGAAAAGCTTCTTTTATTAGAACAGAACTTCTGTTTGACCCGTGGTGTAGATGTTTTATCACATGATGTTGCGTGATGTGATAGAAAGTCTCAAATGCCTGATTTCACGAAGCCGAAGGCGGTAGAATTCTCTACGTATGGTCTATCTTTGCCCACTGTTTTCCATAATGCTGTGTTAAACAATGGAAATCTATGTCCATGGTAATTAATTGAAATAATCCATAGACATAGATTGTATGCTGTAAAACACAGTGCTCTATGGAAAACAGTGGACATACATGTAGATAGACCATCTAGAATTCTACTGCTTCGTGAATTCAGGCCTATTGGTGTTTTACATCATCCTGGTCATCAGTGTCATTCATGCCCACCTCCATTCCCTATTAAAAAGGTAGATGGGCATGGGCTCATATATTTATAAGCCATCAAATTGGGAAAGGAAAGCAGGGGGCATTGTTCTGTGACAATTTGATAATAATTTCAAGTTATACGGATATTCAATTATGATGGTATATTTATTGCAGATGGTAGGCTACCGAGTACAAAGAAGAAAGCACAAGTTGGTCTCACAAGACTAGGTTTCTCCCCTTCAGAGCTCAACATCCATGAAGGAGAGGTAAGAATATTCTTGACATACATTAGCAGTAGCAGATGCAGCATTGGCTCTTACAAAGGATTTTATTGGTCAATTGTCTGGGATAATAGTGGCTATTATCCCCAGACTATTGGGCCGATAAAATCCATTGTCAAAGTGGATGCTGGATCCACTACTGCATAGGAGTGAATAATAAAATATACAGATTTTATATTTCATGCTTTTTCTGTCGTACTGTGCTGTTTTTTAAATTTTTCTTTAACTTGTTCAAACTGGTATCTTATTGGATTCCATGACGTTTGCTCCACTTTAAATTCTATACGCTAATCAAATGACCACCGGTAATGTCACACGACATATAATGTCACATAAATGCATTTTTTTCAGTCTGGGATAAACCTTTGAACAACATCCAAAACACGTGACTGGGGTTCGAACCTCAGTCCGATCCGCATCAGTTTGGAGGCTAATTTTCTTTTACCATAACGTAATCAATTTAAATTATGTTGGATATTTTCTCTAAATATGCCCGCAAACTGATAAAAATCAGACCAAGGTTCGAATCCCTGTCGCAACTTTTGGATGGTGAGGTCAAAGTTTGGTCCCAAGACTGGGAAAAATGCATTTATATGACATTATACATCGTGTGACATTACCAATCTTTACATGCCCTACCCTAAACCTAACATAAAACCCCACTGCAACCATAAGCTAACGCTACATCTTAATGATTGCTACAATTGTTACAGGAGCAAATGTTCCGTCACCTCTTCATCATTTTGATTTGATCTGATGAAAGTTTACATTAAATATTCAACTTGTAATATGCTTAGGTTTAGTATAATATAACTTTGTATTTCAACATGATGATGCCCATTCCTTTGTCCTTCATACATCTTTTGGCAAGAAGCCTAGAGTGTGAAACTATAGAGATTATTACAACCATTGAGAGACAAAAGGGTGTTGGCTCTTTACTACAATATTGTGAATTAATACCTTTTTGGCTTGCAATACATATTTCTGTATTCTGTTATGATTCTCTGATGACCAGTAGTACAAGATTTTGTTTATGTTGGTTCTGAATAACAAACTGCATTTCAACCATGTTTTTTTTTTTACAGGAAGTTTCTTTTCATTGGAATGGAGTGAAAGGTGCTGGACATAATGTCAAACAGGTATGCAACAAAACCTTGTATAGATATTTGTTTTTGAGTTATTGAGCTGATTACATTTAAAATTCTGAAAATATATTGAATAGTTGCTGAAAAAAGATGATGGTTTGCAAGATATAAATAGCAATGGTATGGTGTGTTTGAATAGATATCAATGATTGGATGTATATTATAATAAAGATATCAGGGTAACAGCAAGCCCTAAGCACGTATGTTCGTCCTCGGATCTTGGTGGGCAAAGTGGGTGGAGCTAGTTGTTATGGGCAACGAAGCGTTTGTTGACTTCTTTTCATGATTTTCTCATGGTGTAAAATGAGTCTGACTGCAAGATTCTAAAATCCACTGAAATACTAAAAAAACGGCAAAACGGTGAATATACACCTCTCCTTTGGATATTGATGTATCAAATAAACCAATTCATCAAACAATTGGCAGATTTTATGTTCGGTTTTATGCATTTTGAAAGCAACATCAAAATGGACATCAAAATATAGAAATTATGTAAGCTTTTATAAAATTTTACTTTTTCAATATCTGGTATATTTTTTAATAGTTTGAAAATGTTATGACAATGAAATTAGGAGTTTTCTGAACTGATGCCGTTGTTTGCTTAGATGTTATAGTTTTTTTTACTTGTGGACACGCCGTTGAAATCAGGTAAAAATCTTTCCCTTTTTTACTCATTTTCGTAACATATATATTTTATCGGCATGTCAGTTGTTTATTTTTCATTTTTATTATAAAATCAATCATGGAGATGAAAATTAGGAGTGTGGAAATATAGTGTACGTCTGTGTTTCGTAGGATCAATGCTGCTGAAAAGAGAATACTGGGTTCATATTTCATAAAAACAGTTGCTGAATTTTAAATATGAGCGTGTGTTGAGATATTGATATCGCCACGTCTTTCGGCCCAGACAGCAGTCCCATTCCGATATTGAATGCCCGACACTTCAAACCAGGAGCCGGCGGACTGTGATTTTCCAATTATTTTCATTCAACATAAAACGGAGCTTTAAACTTTACAGGGGCCGTGGAGCCGGGGGGGGGGGGGGGGGGGGGGGGGGGGGGGGGGGGGGGGCTCAGCCCCCCCCCCATCTATTTCAGCCAACGTGTACAAAAATGCAAAAATGACCATTCATTTGTGATTTTCAGCCTGTTCAGCCCCCCCACTTTGGTTCAGCCCCTCCACTTTTAAAATTGCTCCGCGGCCCCTGCTTTAAAAATTGTTCTTAGCTATCCATATGCGTTGGGCATCTTCCGAGCATCCTTTCCTTATTATAGGTAAACTGGAATATCTACATGTCTAATAATTAGAAGAAACACTAGTACTAACAAGCAATAAGTCATCATGGTACGTTTGAAATATTACATAATACCGGGATGGGACTGATGTCTGGGCCGTTAGACTGGGCCGAAAGACGCGGCGCCGTATGCTGGCATTTTTAATTTGGCGACTTTTTGCATGAAATATGAACCCAGTATTCTCTTTTCGGCAGCATTGATCCTACGAAACATAGACGTACACTGTATTTCCACACTCCCAATTTTCATCTCCATGATTGATTTTATAATAAAAATGAAAAATAAACAACTGACATGCCGGTAAAATATACATGTTACGAAAATAAGTAAAAAAGAGAAAGATTTTTACCTGATTTCAGCGGCGTGTCCACAAGTAAAAAAAACTATAACATCTAAGCAAACAACGGCATCAGTTCAGAAAACTCCTAATTTCATTGTCATAACATTTTTAAACTATTAAAAAAATACCAGATATTGAAAAAGTAAAATTTTATAAAAGCTTACATAATTTCTATATTTTGATGTCTATTTTGATGTTGCTTTCAAAATGCTTAAAACTGAACATAAAATCTGCCAATTGTTTGATGAATTGGTTTATTTGATACACCAATATCCAAAGGAGAGATGTATATTCACCGTTTTGCCAGTTTTTGAGTATTTCGGTGGATTTTAGAATATTGCAGTCAGACTCATTTTGCAGCATTAGAAAAACATGAAAAGAAGTTAACGAACGCTTCGTTGCCCATAACAACTAGCTCCACCCACTTTGCCCACCAAGCGAACACGCAACGAATAGGCGAGGAACATACGTGTAAGAGCTATCATCAATCAGATTGTTAGGTGTATGGTTAATTGTAATTTCACTCATAATACACTATTTGAAGTGTGATTAGAAACTGGATAATGGAGTAAACTTCTCTTTAAAATCAACATTTTGCATGAAAACTTTCTAGTTTGATTTTTTATTTTAGCAATTTCTGGCAAATTTGTCCAGAACTTTTATAACCAAAGTCATTTTCACCTGTAAATATTCATCTTGAAATTCTCTTCTCATTTTGATGTGTCCTCACAATGTAGGTAATCTTGGATGATGGCAAACTCTTAACTGTCAGTGGAGGATTCTACAGCGGAGAACCAAGCAGTAATGGCAACTTCCAGGTTCAGTTCAACTTGGATGGCACCTACTCCTTTATAAGGTCAGCATATAAACCAACCCCTTTCTATTCCTTAACCCATTAACAACTGGAGGAGGTGCTTCCTGTATTGAACATATAGGAATAAAAATAAAAAATCATTATCAACAGGTTAATTTCCATCATGTTTGTCCTTCACAAAACATTTTTCAGTATAGTGATGGAATGATGGCAGGGGCGCTAAAATAGGGTTTACTTTGCTAGGTAACAGCTGGCTAGTTGTTTACTTGATTCATTTTAGGCCTACATTGATTAAACATCCTTCTGACTGCAAACAGAATGATGCTGCTTTGAATGTTATATAAGAGGTCAGTCAAAAAAGCTTTCGATAAGATAAAGCATTATTGGAAATTTGAAATTTTCAAGATAATATTTGATATTATTTGATAATATTGAATTCAAAATTAAGTCTTCAAATATAATTTTTTTAAAAGACAAAGACAAAAATGGTATTACAGTTCACCACCTATGTGTACACCTTGCAATAAGTATATAATTAGTAAAATTTACTCAAATTCACTTGTGAATTATGTATATGTATGATCTTCTCATTTTGCTGTTTCAGTGAAGGGTATAATAATCAACAAGCCAATGTATTCACTGTAACAGTGAGATCAAAGTCCCTGCAGAAAGTAGAGGTAAGTATAAAATAGCTCTTGGAATAACATTTTATGCCTCTGCGTGTAAAGGTGGTCCCTGAAGCAACAATATTATAGTTGTCTGTCTGTCTGTCAATCATACTTTCCAATTACCTCAAAATCTCCAGAACCAAGTGACATATGCATTTCAAACTCACTGATAGTATTTATCATCATAAGAAGACAATCTGGGGGGCATTTCATGAAAGGACTTGTCAGACATTTTATGCCTGTTAGTGAGAATCAGTGAATATTTGTTTCATGAAATGCTCTCCAGAGTAGAATTTGGAGCAAGTAGGTCAAATGTCAAGTGTCACAGACATCAACTTCTGCAATTGGTATTGGCCTCGCTCTCACGATATCTCAAGAACCACTACAGATATGAACTTCAAACTTTGGAGATCACCTCATTAAAAGGAGCTGATTAGTTGATTGGAGTAATTAGGCCAAAGGTCACAGATGTCATATTCTTTAATTTCATTCATGTGTTATTTTTTTTCATATATATCTCTTTGATTATCATTTCACAGATCAATGAGAGAGGTTTCAGCAAGCCTAGACTGTGTATCCGTGAAGGTACCAGTGTCAGGTGGCAGTGGGCGATCTCATGCACATTAATAGAAGTCAAGCTGTGTTCCAGGCATGGGGCTTGGATCAGGACTGATGTGGGTAGTACCAGCTCATCCCAGACAGGCTGGTATAAGCATGACTTCAAGTGAGTCAAAGGGTTTCCATCCTTCCATTGCTTGTAACTCTCCTTTAATTTTCTGCTATGTGTGTAATTAAAGACAATTTGCTTTGGCCTGAGGGAAAAATGAACTTCTGTATATTTTTGCGTACAGATATTTTTTGCGATTTTGGACTAGTTGGGGAAATTTGTGAGTAGATAATTTTGCGATTTTTTGTGATGTTTTCATTACTATAAATAGACTTTCGTCAAAGTGGAAATTTTCGCGAAGATGGACTCATGGGAAAAATTGAACAACCATGAAGATAACCACTTATACAGTACTGGTTGTTTCTTTATTAAAGATATATTGGAAGATTTAGCAATGATACAAATTTTTAAGACCCCTTTCTGTGTATTTAAACACACCCCTAATTACACGGAAGGAGTGCATAGTTCTGTAACTCTGAAGGTGATATGGTGTGATATTTCTTATGAAATTCCTCTGATATCAAGATGTAATAAGTTATACTCTTTTTTTGCATCTGCCTCATGTTTCTTAGATTTATCCACTACAAAAAAGTTGCATCCATGATCAAACTAAAATCCCATTTTCCTTTTCATCCATTGGACAATTCAGCTACTTTTATGCATTGAATATGCCAATATCAAACTTGCTTAAGTCCTTGTTCTTATGAATTCTTGATTGTGCTTTGTTTCTTGACATTAACAGAGAGCCTGGAATGTACTACTTCTTAGCCGAGGGGGAAGGGGAGGGGCAACCCCACCTGTGTGTGGTGGAGGTGCAAGAAACCCAGTGTCACCATCACATCGAGGTCTCTGATAGGAGGTTCAGTCCTCCCCTTCTAACCATCCAGGAGGGCGATAGGGTCTGGTGGACTTGGGACAGATTCAAGGTAGGTAACCTCGACACTGCTATCAGGGGCGGATCCAGGATTCTAAATTTCAAAATATTTTGCAGGCCCAATTATCTGGGGACCATTTCTGACTCTATTGTGTTGGGGCATTGGCTGGTACTTTCAATTGTGTGATATAAGGCTGGATCCGCTACTGCTGCTAATCAAGAATGCAAGGGGATGATTTATTTTTATGAATGGGTGGATGAATATGGGGAGGGACCAAGGAGTGGGGGTGTGATTCACTAACAGCTAAAAATCAATCCCAACTGGGATAAAATCAATATTATGAGCAATAGCCATGTTGTACATAGGTTCATAGTTGGGATTGATTTTAAATCTTAGTGAATCACCCCCAGGGAGCATAGTGAATGAGAGGGGTGAAGGTGATGGATGTGATGGTAATGATACCAATCTCACATGGTGTGGATATTTCTCCCACATATTGACCCGAGTGAAATTTACTGGGCATGTTGGCAGCCCCATCATAAGTTTCATTCTCATCAGATATTGAGCTTTGTCCCAAATACCTCATTCATAACGGGAATATAAAATATGATATTATCACTAATTGTTGGGTCACCTACATATGTGTGAATGTAAACAATGCTATTGGTGTAAAAATATTAAAACTATATTCATTCTTTCACCATACAGTGTCAGAAGAAGCACAAGATCATAGAAGTGGAAATGCCGACTGGTCACAATGTCACCAATACGTTCCCTGTAACCCTGAGAGGAGGATTCACTAGTAGTGCACCAAGGTGAGCTAGAGTTCAATTCATTATTCAAGTTCTTGTTTTTCATAATTTTAATGAAAATAGATTGTAAGTGGTCTAATGTGACTAAAAACTAAATCATGTTAATGTGTGGTACATGTTGTAGCAATGCATGAAATAGAGGGAATGGTTGTGGATTACTTTAAGACACCGTTTGATGGTCATGGATTCTGACATTTTTAAAAATCATTTCTAGATTGAATAATGTTCATGTAATAATTATTATTCACATAATCATTCCATTTTGCTGGTGTATTCTACCACTTCAACAACTCAATACGAACATTTACCGTTCTAACTTGGGAATGCATGATGGGACAAAATTATAGTCTTAACCAGTTCATAATTGCGTGCGATCTGTTAGTGAACGCTATGAGAAATTCCCTTTTCCCTGATTCATTGTGTGTATCAGTTTAAAACACAATACTTTCATGCAATTTAAGGGATATATCTTTGTTAAAGGAAATGAAACTCTAGAGCTACAACCCCTATGGTAACAATCTTTCATATATGACAGTCAAATAAGCCATCAACCACCAAAATCTGATCTCCAGGAAGGAGAACCTCCCTCCAAAGTTGGGTTACCGGGGTTCGACATCGGCTAAGCGGAGGTCGCCATGTTGGCTGGGCTGGAGCAAAACTGTGACGTCACTTGCGAACAACCCCACTCAGCCAGCTATGTTTTGTACACCACTATCATACACTAATCACGATTTTATTTTTCCGAATCACAATATATAAGTTATAACTTATAAGAGACATATTGAATAATGAATATTATAGTATCATGTTTACTTATTTTATTATTTGTTTCTATTCAACTTATAAAATACAACTCTAAATTTACGATCATCAATTCACAATAACTGGACGCGTATGCGTGCGCATTTTCAGAAAGCTAGCCAAAGCTGCTTTTCACCGTCGCTACCGCCCGCTGTCGCAGCCGGCTGGGCTGGTATCGGAGCGATCCTGTCTCTGGTCCGGTCGCTAACACTGCTGGCTCGAGGACGCGTACGTGCGCCATTGCTTTCATCAAACGCCGGTACACCGCACATCGAAACATTCAACTTATCAATCCTGATTGTGTCCTTTGCTTCTTTATATTGTGGAAATTGCAGCAGACTACTTTGCTTAGTATTTCTATTTCTCAGATATCTCAGGCCTCTTTTGTGGGTCGGGAAACCGAAAACAAACCAACTATATTTTGCGCCTTTATCGGACCGATTCCGACAGCCAAATGCTTGACAGTACACTATCTCGCGGAGCCGACTACACGTAAACAAACACACAAAACGCGCGCTGGATGGCTGGGCGATCTGCTGAGCTTGTTCGTCGATCGTGCGAGTTGTTCGTCAGTGACGTCAAATATCGCAGAGGACCATGGGAGAAATATGCAAATATCGGCAAGATGGCATCTTCCGCGGTAATCTCAAAATCAAGTTGAGTTGAAGGTTGAGCTGGCAATATCTTCGGATATAGTCAACGGATTTTCTTCATTTAAGTTTTATTTAGTAAAGTGGAGTATGGCTCGACTTATTAAGGGGTTTTTGCTTTAGCCTTTCATTTTCCTTTAAGAAAGGATTCATAAATAAATGGAAAATCAAATTTTTAACCTGTGTTCATAACATCGTACAGCGGTGAGTGCTACGATCAGGTGATTGACTAGAATTCTGTCCCATAATTCATTGCAGTGAAAGAATCGTAAATGCATGTTTTAAGATTATTAATGAGGATTATTTTGTTTCTTGCAGTCGTACTGGAATGCTCTCTCATGTATTTGATAAGCCTGGTGTATTCCACTACTGTGATAATAACTATGATGATGTGAGGGAGTACTTGGGTGTGATCATAGTCAAACCCAAACCAAAGGAACATCACATTGAGGTTACAGAGGAGGGCTTCTATCCAGGTAAGATATTCAATATTATCTACGTGATATATTACTATTAATTATAAATAATATATATATACTACTGATAATAACTATGATGATGTGAGGGAGGGTGTGATCATTGTCAAACCCAAACCAAAGGAACGTCACATTGAGGTTACAGAGGAGGGCTTCTATCCAGGTGAGATACAGAATATTTATACGACTGTGATATACCACTGTGATATATTATTATATAATATAACTGTATACTATATACTACTACTGTGATAATAACTGTGATGATGTGAGGGAGTACCTGGGTGTGATCATTGTCAAAACCAAACTAAAGGAACATCACATTGAGGTTACAGAGGAGGGCTTCTATCCAGGTGAGATACAGAATATTGTTTGATGATCAAGAATATTTTAAAATTTGTAGAGCTTGAATAATTTGGAATTGGGGGAGCATAAATAACTATCCTTTTCCATGAAATGAAAACGTTGTTAATGAGGATACCAATGAATGAGTATATTTAATTATGTATTTATATGTTATTTTGTTTTGTTGTTTTTCTTTGTTTATGTATTATTGCAACAGGGCCTTATGGAAGACCACCTGTATTGATAATGTGCCACCCTGTATAAAAATCACAAATGAATAAACAATACCTTTAAACTTGAAACATTATTTCATTATTAGATGTAAATGAAATAAGTTAAAAGGTTTAGATCATGACTACTTTTTGTTGATTGTTTGAAGCATTCAAGACACCATAAGGCTGCAGTTATTGATTTCCATGTACATTCCCTTTCTTCAGAGGTGAACTCACCTGTAATGAAGTAAAAAAAATTATAATAATTTGAAAAAATTGGAATATAATACTTGTGATGATTATTCCTTTGGCAAAACAGTTCCAAAATAGGTATTAAGTGATATTCTTATATATTCTTATAATTTCAAAGACCTGTGTGTTGCCAGTGTTGGAGATAGAATTCGGTGGAACTGGGACCCAAGTCTTCTGGAAAATTGCTTATCCGTCACCCAGGTAAGAATCGTTTTTTTTAATTGAAATTTTTAGTTTATTTTGCTCACTTTATATTCAGATTTTATCATTCAGCATTAACTTGTCTCTCAAATGAAATTCTTGTTCCTCTTGAGCAGTCATTTTCTATTCTCATTGTCTTTGTTAAGAAATATAGAACAAACTGTCCCTATGTTTTCACTTCTAATTTTGTTTGATTTACCTACAGGTGGAGAGCTGTGTCACATCATCAAAGAACAACTTATTGGATGATTGCAACAGTAAGTAAAAGTTTTCCAATTATTGTGAATAATAGATGCTGTACTAGTTCTTGATTTATACTAATGAATTAATGACTCAAGAAATATGATTTCTTTTTTATTGAGTTGTTAAAGAATTGGATGTGTTTAAGTTTTAAATAGATTAATTTTTTGGGGGGATGTGCATGAGCCAACTTATACATTCAGGTTAAGAATTGTAACATTTATTGTAACAGTGATGTAGTTTTTGTCGAGACTAATCTACACAAAAATATGTAAATAGCTGAAGTTCATGTGACAAACCAATCATGTTAACTAGAATACTTTAAATGATGACAAAGAATGTTAAATGTGTGTATCTTGTGCTCTCTCTCTCTCTCTCTCTCTCTCTCTCTCCTTACACTGACCAACAGACAGATGCAAGTACCTGAGCGATGAGCATGGACTTCAAGTTACCAAACTGGGCGTGGCTTCTACCAATCTCACTTCCATGGGTGTGTACCACTACAGGGTAACCGATGCACCCATGTCTGTTGGGTGCTGCTCAATTATCATCAATGCTGCCAACAGAGTGAGCATTTATTAATACTTTTAGTAATATTTTAAGGGGGCTAAGCACTAAAGTGTGCATGGCTACTGGAATACTGGAAGAGATATTGAAAGTTCAAACCTTTAAATTACATGGGTGAAAGTTTGGAGTGATCACAAATTGTGTGCACATGTCTGACTTCTTTTTTTTTTCTTCCAAATTCCATTTTCTTTTTCAATTAAACATTGATTGTAATAGTATTTTTTTTTGTTAAATGTAGTGAGAATTGATATTATTGAAGATTAAAATTGTGAAATATTATTCAATCCCTCTCCCTCTCTTTTGCCCTCTCTCTCTTCCCCCTTTCAACTACATGTATCTCTTGCTCTTTGTCTCTGTTGTCTACTATCATATTGCCTGCTCACTCTCTCTCTCTCTCCTTCCCCTTTTCTCTGTCTCTCTAGGATCATACTATCAAGATCACGAAGACTGGCTATGAGCCTCACCTTCTCTCCATTCATCCTGGAGACCGTGTGTGGTGGACATGGGACGGTGTACAGAGCCCACACAATGTCATTCAGGTTTGTTTCTTTAAAGTCTCTATTCAGATATTTAAATTACTGACTACTGTAATCAGAAATTCTAGCATGCATGAAATTTGCAAATTTTGCAAGAGGCTGTGATTCGCAGATGTTTCATATTGCAAAAATTCAATTTACAGAGGTTTCATTCCTGATTTATGGTTTTTCCGTAAACATTTACATATTATTACTCCTTGATAACCCATGAAAATCAGATGGTACATAAATAATAGGGCTTTCTCTGAAAGTAAGAAGTAAGTGAAGTATATGATGAGATTAATTTGGAACATTCTCACATGATAGTCAACAATTTCTAAGATTAGTACGATTGTGGGTTGAGGTCTTGAATAGAGTGACACTAGTGGACCAAGCAAATTATTCCAGTTCCTCCAATAGCTAACATTTTATCAGTTTGCAGTCAATAGGAATGCATCCAGCAATGTGACTATATGGTACTTTTTGCTTTTGGTAATCCACTCAAACTTGAAAACTAAACACGTAATTAGTTGTACACTTTTACAGAGGCATATGACTCAAGGATAGAAGCAACCCAAATGAATATGCCAATCTAGTCTGATTTAATATTCCATGCAGGTTTCTCAGCAAGGTGAACCAATAACATCAGGTTTCTGTAGTGGACTCCCAGTGGATAGTCCTGGTGCTTTCTATACATGCTTTGAGAGAGAAGGAGTGGTCTATTATCACAGGTGAGATCTGTGTCCTGTAACAGAGAGTTACGATTAATTGGAAATCGGTAGTAGCCAATCAGAATCCTTGTTGCATGGATAACTTGAATAAAAGTCTCAATGCGAACCAATCAGGGTGGTTGTTCCAAATTTTTAATTGATCGCAACTCTTCCTGTTACAGGGCACATGTCATCTATAATAATAATAATAATACCTATTATTTAAAATGTGCTTTTCCCATAGTGGCTCAAAGCGCTTTACAGTTTATTATTACCCCAATCACTGGATTTAACTCGATACTTGTAGTCAGCCATTTATAGGCGTCTTATATGGAATTATCCTCACGGGTACCCATTTGCACCTGGTTGGAGTGGACGTAAGTGCCGGTGCGGGAATCGAACCCACGACATTTGTATTCCCAGTCGAGTGATACGACCACTAAACTACGGCACTTGCGCCATCTATGCAGTAAATCTTTAATAGTACTGCCCTACTCTCCTAAAAGGGGTCATACGGGCAGGGTATTTGTGTGAATACAAATTTATTTGGAATTTAAACTTAAAAATCATGGCCTCAATACAACAACTCTCACTATTAAATTAGATCTTATATTATCAGCAAGCATTCCGTTATCTTATATCAATTGAAAAAAGAATAGATAAGAAAGATTTTCCCCATTTTTGTTTCCATTCCAGTGCTGGTTTACCCAAGCTATATGGAGCCATCATGACTGTGCGTCAACCTCAGGTAGGTGATCAATGATTAATTCATTAATTTATAGTATTTCTACAGGCACATTTATTCTGTCAATGATTGTCTTTTATAAGGTTTTATTTGTGGCAAATCATTGACAATTATGATTTAAAGAAGGCTACATTAAAAAAGAAGATTTTGTATCACCAAAGAGGTGCATAGTTGTTGCATGTAGTTTTGACACCAATTTTATTGTAATAGTCATATCATTGTTAATAATAAAAATTTGTTTTATTATTAATACAATGACAGTCAGGGGTTTTAAATTACTTTGGTCCATCTAGGTACATGGGTATCTGATAATTTGCATCGTTTTCTATGTACCCCCCCCCCCTGGTAATTCAGCTTTTGGGCTCAATGTGTTTATTCATAAACATATGTTCAATTCAATTCATTCCAATAAGCATCATAATTTTGCAAACATTATACATTGACTTTTGCAGGTACATCAGGTCATAGCCTCCAAGAATGCTTTGACCCCTGACCCTGTGACTGTCAGGTCAGGTGACTGCGTAGCATGGGTGTGGCCTCTGTTGAGGAAACACAAGCTGATTAGTGTTAGCAGCACACAGGAGGTCTTTGAGCTCCAGAAATATACTCAGGATTCTGTTTCACCCAGGTAAGTAGTGGATCCAGCCTTACATCACACAGTTGAAAGTATCTGTCCATGCCCAAACATAATAGAGCCGCTATTGTCCTCAGACAATTAGGCAATCTTTTCAAATTGTGAATCATTGATCCGCGCCTGAGGCTCATAGATGTTTCACCAAAGGGAAGGTCTACCTGTAAGAGACATTAGCGTTGTCCTTTACACATCGATCTAATAGGTGGGGGTGGTCATCTTGGGTACTTTTGTTCTAAGGGCATGGACAACTATGAGTGTCCCAAGGCAAACAAAGAAATCAAATTCACCTGTTGAAATCAGACCAGCTGATGGGCTCCATTGTCAGCAACATCCAGGTTGCATTTTTAGGTATCTGATAATCAGTATTATACTCGTATAGAATACAGATTCCAAATTTTGTCATTTATTTACTTTAGAAGGTGTGCAGCTCAGTTGGTAGAGTGATAGTCATTTAATGGGGACATCCCTATTTAGAAACCACGTAATACTAGTAAGCTAGTCCCCCTTTCATGAAGCATTAACCCCAATACCATGTCCCGGATATAGGATTTTCACCCATATGACCCCTGGTTGCTTATGTATAATTATTTGATTGCTTCCTTTTACATTCAGATAACAGATAAAATTAAGTGATCAATTAATTGATGTACAATAAAATGCTTGAGCCTTTATTCTTTTTGTTCCATTAATTGCAT
This sequence comes from Paracentrotus lividus, assembly GCA_940671915.1. Classification (NCBI taxonomy): domain Eukaryota; kingdom Metazoa; phylum Echinodermata; class Echinoidea; order Camarodonta; family Echinidae; genus Paracentrotus; species Paracentrotus lividus. The sequence goes on along the minus strand of CALNVZ010002100.1, from coordinate 28,088,974 downwards.
CATGTGAGGTATGTTTCTTTTCTATGACCGATATTGTGTCAAACTTATACTTTGAATTTGTTTATCTTTGTATAGGAGGTGCTGTGCCTTATTGTTCACAAACCCAGGTGTCTTCCATTACTACAGCAAAGCATTCTCTAACAAGGGAGAAAAGTTTCTGGTAAGTATGATGCGAAACTCAAGAAATTATTTTCTCCTGTTATACATGTAGCATTTCAAAAGATATTGGTGTATTGTAAATATTATGTGATCAAATTCATCTTTTATAGTTTCATACCACATATGGATGTGTCTTTAAAAGTTTAGGTTAAGCCTAAACCTTCCATTTAAAAGGACCTTGAGTGAAAGCCCAAGATTAGATTTTTTTTTTACTGATTTAATCGAAACATGAAAGTCACTGGTGTAAATCAGCATAATAGTTACAGTGAAGGAAATACAAACTTAAAGTGTAAATTTTGTGAATATATGACATATCAATGTTGCAATTGTTGTTTTGTTTTTTTTCTCCTCATTTAGTATGAGCATAGTAGCAAAGCAGTTCTTAGCAGTGTTGTAGTGAGCATGCCTAAAGATCAAGCCACAGTGAGAGTTAATAGCAGAGGATTTCATCCAAAAACAGTTAATATCAAGAAGGTGAGATACTATTATTAAATCTGAATATTCAAAGTATTGTTCTCAAAAATGAGGTTGGAGGAAGACAGGGGCTCATTCTGAGCTTATAATGAGCTGCGATTGATTAAAATCATTTTTAAATGAAGTTGAGATCAATTGAAACCGTGTGCTTAACAGATAAAAAATTGAAAGTTTGTGATTGATTGCTGACTTCTAATCTATCGTAACTATTTACTTTACAAAGCCCTTGGTTCCATTTGTTGTTAAAGAGATTATATAGAAGTTGATATATAGAAAATTTATTTGAAAAATATAGGATTTCATAGCTTCTTAAAAGCTTAGAAGATTATGGTCAGAGTAAAAGTTGAGGGACTTCCACATTAGGTTTATGCATCTCTAGAAATGAATTTCCTTTTAATTTGATACTTTGCCATTATCAAACCTTTCAACATTTTTATTTCTTAAAATTAATCCTTTCTCTGATCAGGGTATGTCATTGGTGTGGTCATGGAAGGAGGTAAGCAGTCAGGAGCATCATAACATCACCATGGTTACCCCTCCTGATGATGATGATACTGATGATCATACTTCAACCCCTGTACTGGAATCAGACGGTGGCTTTAGCAGTGGTCCCATGCATGCTCTGGGTAGCTTCTCACATACCTGGGAAAACACAGGGACATTCTTTGTCAGGTCAAGAGGGGTCAGGAATGGCCTGGGATGTGTCCGGGTGTGGGACACAGGTAGGCTGCTGTCTTTTATTTTTCATTTGAATAAACCTAGTGATTATGTAAATCTGAATTTTATTTCTAGTGTTGGTTCAAGGATTTATTTTGGAGGAAAATGGTTTGAAGTGCCTGATATGTTATTTGAACTACCAAGAGATAATTAAGCTTGAGAAAAGTGCATGTTATATTTGCATATATTATGCATCTGTTCGGAGATGCAAGTTTTTATGTAGGTTTTGTCTGATTTCAGGCCCTGAGCATTTCAATATTAAGCTTTGTTAGAATTTATTTATTAATTAATTTTTCTACATGGATTGTCTTTTTCTTTGGCATGTGTAGGATTCTTTCAATAGGGTGGGGGGAGGAATAGCACTAACTGACACATTTTTTATCTGTCTAAACCGCAAGCCCAATTTCCCTACTGTGTTAATTTTTTTCTTAACACTCTGCTATGGTAAATTTCTTAACCTCAATAATTATTATCCCCGTCACAGACACCTTCACCAATACTCCTACACCAACATCAGTGGACAGTGCTGGTGGAGTTGTCCAGAAAGGTCATCGTATTGACCTGACCTCTGCTCAATCTGATGCTACGATATACTACACCCTAGATGGCTCCATTCCTGAGCCAAATGGGTCAGCTACAAGGGTAAAGAATACTGTATAATTTGTTTTTTTCGTGGTGCTTTTATTTACGCGAATTTTGCAAGTCCATCTTCGCGAAAATTTCCACTTCAACACTGATAAGGCTATTTATAGTAATGAAAACATCACAAAAATCATGAAATTAGCCACTCGCGAATTTCCCAAACTTGTAAAAATGGCGAAAATATTTGCTTATACAGTTCTGTGGTTGATTGTTTAGGGCTGGAATATCTGTGAGGCTATTCTGTATATCTGGTGGCTACATGTATTTTACTAAGAGTTATGCATGACCTAACGTGGCACTTAAATTCTTAGCGTATTCAGTATTGACTTGAAATCTCATTTATAAACTTCCCAATAGCACTATATTTACCATGGAACAATGAAGCGGTTTCCTACATTTGACAGAATGGATGAATCATGATAATGATACATGTAGCTCTCAATTTACTCCGTACTCTTTAGCTAGTATTGGAGAAAATATGTGAGAGAATGATACCCAGAAAGTAAGAAAAGTTTTTTTTTTTTTTTAATGCATATTTATGATCAACATAGGAATGTTTATATCTTGCTTAAAAAAGAACTGGGAAGTACAATGTGACACACAGGAATATAAAACAATTTAAGCATACATGCCAATTTCAGAATAAATGAATTTACTTATTTCTTGCACCCATTCCATCATCCTTCCCTTATCTTCTGTCACACTAGATATTGAAAGCAGATCAAGGTATCATCTTGAAGCGATCTGGACTGCACATTGTGAGAGCTATAGCTCACAGTGATCAAGCACTACCAAGTGATATCTTCACTTCAGGGTATGTATGTCACATGACAGATCCAAGATTTCATTAGGGGGGAGGTGCAAAATTAGAATTTCAGATTTTGGTTATTTTGTTATCTCACGTTGGCCCAGCAAAAAGGTACAGTCAAATTTTTTTTATGTCACTCCTAGTGAGTGATAAGGTGGGAGGTGGGGGATAGGCAAAACATTTTTCCGGCCTTCAGCCATCAAAAAGGTCATCATGTATCAGACCTAGGTGTAGGGTTCAGTTCGTCACACGGGTCAGTCATCCATCTTCAATTCCTCCCCGTTTTTTAAAAGCTTTGTGTACATGGAATGTGTACAGGTGCAGACCAGGGGGGGGGGGGGAGGCCTGATGGGCCCACCCCCCCCCCTGAACCACACCTGTACACTGTATATCATATTCAAGGCTACCGATAACTATTTTATCAAAGGTGTAGATATCAGTGCAAATAATAAGGCATGCACTACTGTTGTCTTGGGTCAGTAGTCCAGGGGTAATTAAGTATCATTGATATAAATTTTGACATTTACTGTCAAGTAATTTTGTTTTCGTTTCCTGAGATATTCAAATATTTAAATATTCCTTATGTCATTGCAGGAGGTACTGGGTTTTAGAAGGAAATGATGGAGATGCAGAGAGTGATGATGATGCTGCATCCATAGCAACAGAGGACTTTGAAGAACAGCAACTCCAAGAAACTCATGGTCCAGTAAGTGATCCAATCATAACCTGCCAGTGTATTATTATTTTAAGAAAGTGAACAAAAATAGGTATTGTAATATAATCTCTGTCTTATTTTTAAAAATTTCTTCATACAACGCAATGGTACATGTCCTTTTGTTATGTTTTTAGAAGTAGACATGTTCTCTACATTCACATTTTGATATTAAGAGATACATGAGTATGCATTGAAATTGCAAATATAGATTTAAAATGATAAACCATTTTATTCACTCATTGGAAGAAATTTACAGTAAGATGATTCTGACGGAAGTATTAGTGTTTTTTTTTTTTCAATGATCAATGTTTCTTGATATAAAACAAAATTTTAACAACTAAAAATGACAACTTTGTTTCATCGTAGGCTTGATTGAACTTTTCTAAATCACCTCTGTACAAAACCACTAATATAGAACACTATTTTGTACTTTTAGACAAGTCTTTGGCAGTGGTTGCAGTGTGCTCCCATTATCAAAGGATGGAAACGTAGCTCACATACAGTAGAGCTGTACTGGGACCTGCCTGAAGCAAGCTACAGGCATTTAGTTGAAGCCTATCATGTGAGTTCACACTTCTGTTTTTACATATTTGTTACCATTTACAATAATTTATATAAATGTTAAAAAGGAGCGTGAAGCATAGAATTGTTTAAAGTGACAGGGATTGTTTAAAAAATAGTGATGAATGGCAGGCAATTCTTTGCATTTGTGCATAATTTGTAATATATTGCATTTTCTGTTTAACATCAAGTCAATGCCCTTTTGGACTCTATACAGCGATATGGTGCACTCTAGTAAACACATATGGGTTCAAAGTGTGGCCTACTTCTGTGATGCTTTTGGCAAAGGCATTCAAATCCATATTTGTACGTGTGAATAAAAAACAAGGAAAAAAAAAACCAAAACATGCAGGCATATTGGTATTTTAGCCATTTCATCTTTACTCAGGTGCCATAATAATATTCTATGTTGTTGGAGTGGCTGCTCCACAAAAAGTTTATCTATGTCTAAATGCCAATTTACATTGGAATAAAAACCTTTTGTTTATAAATACTTTAAACTTTTTGATATTAGGGAGATTGATACTTTACTATCCAACCCCCCCCCCCCCCCCCAAAAAAAAGGAGTCAACAACAACGCAAACAAAATTTGGGCATTAATATTTATTTGTGTGCATGTTTTTCACAATTCAAGTGTTTTTGTTTATACCTTTATTTTTACATCTGCAGATCTACATAAATGGTATTTGTTATCACAACAACTTGGTGCCTCCTTGTCAGAGCATAGGTATCAGTGGTTTTGTGGGTGGAGCCTCCTACATCATCTCTGTGGTTGCTATGCCAACAGTGTCATCGGTCTTGCCACAGGAGTCTGCTAAACTGGTAAGAAGAAATCTTTCTCTATGCTGGTTGATTGCCTTTTTTTTCAATATTTTTTTTTTTTAATATCATCTCTGAGTTGTAAAGCTCCTTAGAATAATAAATATCTATGGTATGTGATTGATTTTGTATTATTTGTTTCAATTGACAATTTATTGTTTACAAATAAGACCTGATTTGTACTCAAAGGGTTATTTTATTAAAGGGGAATCCAACCCAAGGAGAGAATCAACCTTACAGGAAAGAAGAAAAATGAGAGGAGCAATCTAAAAAAAGTTTCATCAAAATCGGTTATAAAATAAGACAGTTATGGAAGTTTGAAAAGTTTATTTGTTCCTTCTTTGGGGATCCTCAAATTGGCATCATCGGCTTCAAAATGGCCGATCTTATGGACAACTCTCCATTCATTTTGTACACAAATTTTCAGATTTTCCCCATTTTCTTTCAAAATATGTCTTCTTTACTTCTGAGCTCAAAATATGTCATGGGAAAATATATTTCACACAACATATGTTGAGCTCAGAAGGAGGTAAGATATATTTCGAAAGAAAATGGGGAAAATCTGAAAATTTGTGTACAAAACGAATGGAGAGTTGTCCATAAGATCGGCCATTTTGAAGCCGATGATGCCAATTTGAGGATCTCCATAGAAGGAACAACTAGACTTTTCAAACTTCCATAACTCTCTTATTTTATAATCGATTTTGATGAAAGTTTTTTTAGATTGCTCCTCTCATTTTCCTCTTTCCTGTAAGGTTGATTCTCTCCTTGGGTTGGATTCCCCTTTAAAGGGACTCATAATTGATAAAACATGGGGAAATCACCTTATCTCGGATGAAATAATAACATGCCAGAGGGGTGTTACGTAATCTTCAGCGATAACGAGTCTCGTCAGGAAAGAGTGTTAATCCTTTATGGCTAGACTATCTAACCAGGATTCCGAAGTAAATTTGACCTATTTGACATGGAGCATTATACAAGTCCTCTTTTTGATTTTATACGATAAGACCTGTTGAGAGTCTATAAACTAAGGATTGTTGAGGGATCGAGAACTCGACATTATGGACTGACCGAATTCGGTCAACTTCGTCATGTTCGTACTGTAAGAATGTTAATCTCCAGTAGGCCGACCCATGCATAAGCCTCACTGTCGATTGTGTACGAGTCAATGGAGCTCAAGAAAGACACGCATTCCCCACAATGTCCGACTTTCAATCCCCTTTAACACTTTCCTGACATTCCAGAAATGGTTTGGTATATCTTTTCTATTATTGTACATTGCTTAATCTTTTCTTTTAAATCTGTAATTTGATAAACCATACTTTCTTTCATCTTAAAATAATATGTGAGGTGAAGTCAGAGTGATTTTTTTTTTTTTTTTTAATTTACTTTTTTCCCACACACTTTGACAGTGATCCTGATGTTGTCATTATATCTTTCCAGAGATTTGACTGCCCTGCCGTATCTGAGCATGGTGGCCCGGTTCTCTCCAGTGAGATCTCTGGGGTCAAAGGTCAATTGCCCATTGTCTGGACACCACTGCCGACTCCTGGATTGAAGTATCAGCTGTATGTTAGTGGTATGCAGTATGGTCAAGAGGTATGTAATTGTCAGGCCTACTTTGTCATAAATTTAATTTCAACTTTGTTTGGCTCATAAAATTTTATGCATGGTATATCTACAACTTGGGAAATAATTATTAAACCAAATCATATAAAGCTCCCATATGATTTGGTCTAAAAATTATTGTCAAAACTGTTTATAGACATAATTATTTTTATTTAAATACATGTACATAGAACATAATCAATTAAACATAGATGTAGGAATCATGTATTACATTCTAATCTTCCCAGTAAATGCTATATATATGTAGATAAATGAATAGATTGAGAGAGAGAGAGGAAGGGAGAGAAGCAGATATACAAGAGAGGCAGAGGGAAGGAAGACAAAAAAAAAAAAAAAAATTTTTTGATGGATTTGTTTTTCCTAGGTTATTCCAAAGAAAGGAGAGAAGCAAAGCAGAATTATAATCCAAGACCATTCATCTGAAGAGCCACTAAAAATCCATGTGTTAGCACTCCCCAGGCACCCAGGTATGTATTATTATTATGTTATTATGTATTATTCATACTACATTCCATTCATATATTGGCCATGTTGCATTTAAGGAGGCATGATCGCTCAATAGTAGATGAGGAAAACCCTGGCTTAAAGGGATTTGGTAACTTTTAAAAACAACAGCAATTAGATCAAGATGAATCAAATTATATTGGTCTAACAGTAAAAACAAACTACTGAAAGTTTAGATCAAGTGGAAATCATTTACTACCTTAAAACAGTGTAACAAACGATGCTAAGCATACAGCCGAACACAAGTTAATTTACTACCCCTCTGCTGCAAGCTCAGCAGGCCGCTAAGGACGGGGACTACACAACAGGAAATGCGATGTACGTTGCGCTGTGTTGAAACGCACGTGGTTTTCAAATCCATTCGGGGATGGGTTTCAAAATTTGAGAATGATATCATTGATATCTCAAAAGTAAAGCAAGCAATTAGCTGGCAATTCTGAAGAGATACCAGACTGACCTACTGTATAAGTGGTTATTTTCGCGAGGGTTTTATTTTCGCGAATTTCGCGAATGAATAAGAAAGCGCGAATTTAAAAGCACGCGAAAATATTATCATATGAACTTACCATCGTAATTAATATGGATCGCACTAGCTACTATTGGCGCTGGCCACATGCACATATACATGCAATGCTGTTCTGCATGGTGCACAAACGTAACTCACTGTACAGCGAGCGCGCAAACCCATCTAGCTTCTCTCTCAAACTTGGGCACCACTCCAATTTTTCCGCGGTTATTCAAAGAAAGCGCACACGAAATGTCAAAGAAAGGAAGTACAGAGAATTATAATCCAAGAACCTATCATTCTGATAGATGCCACTAAGAAAATCACATGTGTTAGCAACTCCCAGGCACCCAGGTATGTATTATTTATTATGTTATTATTGTATTATTCATACTAACATTCCATTCATATATTGGCCATGTGTTTGCATTTAAGGAGCATGATCGCCAATAGTAGAGTTGAAGGAAACCCTGGCTTAAAGGGGGATTTGGTAACTTTTAAAAACAACAGCATTAAGAATCTAAAGATGAATCAAATTTAATTATTGCGGTCATAACAGCTAAAACAAAACTACTGAAAGTTTAGATCAGAGTGGAAAATTCATTTACTACCTTAAACAGCTGTAAACAAAGGAAAAATTGCTAAGCATACAGCCGAACACAAGTGTAATGTTACTACCCCTCTGCTGCAAGCTCAGCAGGCCGCTAACGCGACGGGGACTACACAACAGGAAATGCGATTGTACGTTGCGCTGTGTTGAAACGCACAGTGTTTTCAACTCCTTCGGGGATGGGTTCAAAAATTATGAGAATGATATCATTGATTATCTCAAAAGTAAAGCAAGCAATTTAGCTGGCAATTCATGAAGAGATACCAGACTGACCTAACTGTATAATTTGGTTATTTTCGCGAGGGTTTTATTTTCGCCGAATTTCGCAGAATGAATAAGAAAGCGCGAATTAAAAGCACGAAAAATCTATCATATAACTTCCATCGTAATTAATTATGGATCGCCACTAGCTACTAATTGGCGCTGGCCACGTGCACATATTAACATGCAATGCTTTGTCTGACATGGTTGCACAACGTAACTCACTGTAGCAGCGACGCGCGCAACCCAATCTAGCTTCTCTATCAAACTATGGCACACTCCATTTTTCCGACAATGCGTAGATTTATTCACTCTCCATTTTGTCAGATAGGGGAATTTGTTTGGTACTAGAATGTTTTTTCCCTTCTACGGTTCGGTAACTTATCACTGATCCAGTTGCGCAATGGAAAAACAATCACCCCCTCTTTTTTATCGCGGAACTGGCCATATCGGAACAGACGTAATGGTAGTCTGTATACTAATGTGTTGCGTGTGTGTGAGTCGATGGCAAGTGTATGCATCTCCGTACGATACCTGAGCTGAGCTGAGCTGAGCATATATTATTATTGGGGAAAGAGTTTGCCGTGTGCGTTTGATGATTGTGCTTGGAGACCAAGCATGATGACGTGATTCTCATTCATACCAGTCGATGACTGTCGACAAGCGTAGGCGAAATTTATGCATTCGAAATTTTGCATACTAACTACTAGTAAGTACTACGGTTGTTATGAGATATGTAGGGAGCACTAGCTTGAAAGTATAACCCTTGGTAGTACTCTGTAAGATCAGAGGCATCTGTGCACAAATCAACAATTAAATTGAACAAATCGTAATAATTGTTTTTTCTCTGCATATTTTGTACAGAAAAAGAGTAAAACTAGCTGCTGACCTACGTAAGGTCTGATTATAAGCAACCATTATTAAATCCTATATTGAATGCAGTTTTTAGAGAAAAATTATGCTTCAACAACATCAATCACAATTGTCATTATTTCCTTTAGAATAAGTTACAGCGTGTGTAAAGAGTAATTTAAAAGAAATTTGAGAGATGTATGTGTTGTGTGTGTGTGTGTGTCATGTCTTAAAGACAAGATTACGAGTTAGAATGAGTATATGATAATTATTCTATTCGTACAGCACCTGGTATTGTTTTTTTCATTCATTGAATTTCAAAGGACGCTTAATATTTTTGGATTTTATTTGGAATTTTATACCTTGTAAACATGCATGCGTTACTTCAATGCCAATAAACGATCGCCCCAAATCTCCCCTTAAAACTAATGATGCTCCATGGGCTCAGCCAGCCGTTGTCTCGTAAGCTGCAAATGAAAAAATCCAAAATAGAAGTTCTGCGGACAGTTTCAGGACCGTCTCAAGCATGCACGTCCCCTAAAAGACGAGAGGCCCGTTACGGGGTGTAGCAACAGTGAGATGAGGGCGAAGATCGGGAAATTGTGCTGCTGAGATGGCGTAGCAGTGCCAGGAGAAGGTTTTCCAAAGAGATGGAAAAGCCATCAACGAGAGCAACATCCGAACGGAAATGAAGGATGGCTATCTTCAAAGTCAAATCAAGGACGGTGGTGCCTGAACGCTCATGCCAAAGGTAACTAGAGGAAGGCCTCTTCTTCTTGGCGAAGACATACCGACGCGAAAAGTAAAGACTTAATTCAGGCTTCGGTCAGCAAGAGTGATGAGAGCGTCAGCACACAAGTTGGTTATTTGGAGCAGGTGCCTCTGGTATTTGCTGCAAGTCGGAAAGCCACCCATCCTGGCAGAACATGGTGGGGGCCATCACACTATGACAAGGCCTGGGCGCGAAGACCTCTCAGCAGGATGGGGTATGCGAAAAGAAGACAAGAGGTGTAAAAACACGGCGGGAGACTTATGAGGATATTGGCCAGGAGATTTACCAGGCAGAAATTGGCAGGAGAGTGCGAAAAGTACGATTATCCCGACGAACATGGATCAATCCAACTGGGATCAGAACGGCCGGGAGTGTCATCCATGACGAAATGGACCCGATGCATCCTAAAGAGAGAGCAGGAGTAGCATATGAAGGGGAAGCATGAAAAACGACAAATAACAACATCACTCCTCGCATGTTAGTTTGAGTGGCGAGTGTCTAGCCTACCCCAGGTCCTGCTATCAAGAAAGACGGAACATGCCAATACCACAGTTTCGAATTTCCTCAGAATGGGATGTGTGGCATAAGGAGTCACATTGGATGTAATTAGCAGCACCATGATCAGATAATATATGACACTGTAATTGATCCTCGTACGTTGAACACGCCCAGGGGAGAAACTTGGACGTCGCAGGAATGCGAGGCCGTGTTAATATTCGACGTTTTCCGGCACATCGTAACTCAGAAGTCCTACGAAGCTCAAAGATCTGAAATTACCTCTCCGTATTTAGTGCGGGTGCCTGCACCGACGCCTTGCAAACGATTGGATGCCACCAGTCAATAATGTGTACAAGAAGGGAGCTACAAATCGCAATTCTCAAGCTGGTAACGCGAAAGGATGGTTGAGACGCGAATGCAGAGATGGGGAAAAACGCGTGAACAGACATCGTCCGAGCGATCGACCTCCGAACATCACGTCATCAGCCCATCAATGTCCTCGAGTGGAATGGTACAGCGTTCCAACGACAATTGTGCGACAGGAAGCGAGATCTCCATCGTGAAGAGGGTTTCAACGAAACTGGTAATCCTTGAAAGCAGTCGCTGATTCTCGCCGAGAACCAAGTACCCAACCTTGATGAACAGTAGACGGCCGAGGGCGGAGAATGGAAGAATACTATAGCTTTGAACACCAAATGTTGACTACTGCTGGTACTACTAGCAATTTTTCATTTAAAGTATTTCATTTAATATGTTGTAACTGTGGTGGTGGTCCGAGTTGGGATTTGTTTATAAAACTACAGTAACTAAGTAACTTGTGGTAACGATTGATCATTATACGTAGGTCCTATAACTTACTATAGTAACAGGAATACTTACGATTTATTTTACGATTATTTGCAATGGGCTTAAAATAGAACGACTAGAATTGAAGATAAATTGATCGCTAGAACATAGCTCACCAATACGTTATTTCAATACTCGCAAGAGTCATAAAGAAGGACATGTTATTTTCCGGCGAATGAGCACGTTAATTGACCAGTATTAGTTATCTAATGACATGTAGCAAATGTTAATATATATCTTTCACATCAACTTTCCATTGATTGAGGAATATTTTTAATCACTGACACGCATCAATAATAATAACATTATTACTAGTATACATTTAAAAAAATGGTTTTTTTTTATTTTTACTCATCAAGGTACATGTAGGCATTATGACGCCAAAGAAAAGGGTACCAGTTTGGCTACTTATAAATCTCTTTAATTGTAATCCTAGGTAGTAAACATTTGATTTTTTCCTCCAGAAATGTATCCCTACTTATCAATGAATATCAAAAACATTGGATGATTACATTATCTTGTTAATTGTACTTACTAGTAGTAAGGTATCTAAAATGAAATCTGAGTTTCACAAAATGTAAGATACTAGTACTCGTACACGGCCACTGAGTGTCGTTGCAATATGTTTTGGAAGTTGAACAATTGTTATTTGTATTGAAAATCACGAGAGAGGACTTGAAGTTGAGAAGATGGAGAGGGAAATAAGTTAAATAACTGAAAAGAAAACATCATTTTACATTAGGCCTGTCTATCCCCTCTCTCTCTGAGAGTCATTCAGTGTAAATATTTCTTATTCAGAGCGATTTGTTTGTGGAAAAAAAATAAAGTTTCTCAGATTAAAAGTTTAGCAGTCAATAAGCAGTGCACACATGTTAATAAAATTCTAGATACATTTAATCGTACTTTACTTTTTCTCTCGGGAATCCCTTTTTATCTGTTGTAATAAAAATATGCTTGCTTGGCTTCGCACGCTCCAATCCGAGTCAAATCAATCAACACTCGCAACGATGTGCATGTTTTATACAGCAGTTGCCCTACTCCATCCAATAAAATCTACGTTGAATTCCCGCCCCAACCCATCGTAATATATCATAAAGCCTTGCTACACACTGTTATAGGGCTATAATCATGCAACAGACGACGGGTCTAGTGTAAGAGAAGTGGATTATCTCCCCAACTGTGGTTCCTATTTGAAGTCTGTGAACATCAGCCCGTGCAGGTACTAAACAGCGATATGAATTGGAGGTTTGTTGCGTAACCAGTAGCAAGACTATGTGACCGATAGCTCGTAATGCTTTCGTGTGTGTGTGCTTACTCACACTCACGTTCCGAATCTGCCACAAATAGTACCCCCTATAGCGAGATCAGCGAGATCCCAGCTCGAAGTGTGATTGTGTGTAGGCTACAGGGTTTAGCCTGAGGAAGTTGGGGGGTAACCGCATGGAGTACTAATGCATGTGAAAGTCAAGTGTGTGCTTGTACGATAGTTTTGTTTTGTCTGCGTGGGAATACGTGTGAGTCATTGATTTGTTATTGTAAAGAAGAGTGTATGAGAGTCATGTTTACAAACGGTACACTCGTAATGTTGATTTCAGGGAATTCCAAGGGTGTGTAATGTAGGCGGCGCGATATATTAAGAATACACGCGAAATATGTGGGCAGAACGTCATTCGCAAAAATATCTGATAGCGAAAATAACCACTTATATACAGTATGTTTTATAATTAAGTTGGAAAATGGAGCCAAAATCAAATAAAGTTGCATTTGAAATAATATATCATTGTTACTTGCATCCCTTTACAAACATTATCAAAGTAGTAGATGAGAAAACCACTGCTTAAAACTATGTCAATTGGTTTAAGTAATTAACC
>CALNVZ010002100.1:28043454-28063007 GCA_940671915.1 Paracentrotus lividus | reverse complement strand
CGATTCGATCAACTTTCTAGTCATGCGCCATTTTTGAAATCCTAAGATGGCCGCCATGAAAACCATTGAATACTGCCTAACTTGAGTTACGGAGACGTCTCAGAGAAGTTTCATTAGTCTCCGCGACATCTCATGAGTTTCTGCGACGTCTCATGAGAAAAAAGAACATGTTCATGTCAATGAATTTTTTTTCGTCGCGGAGACGACGTCATTAACAACTCATGACAGGCTTTACAGATTTTCAATATTGCAATTGCTGCTTTAAAATGGCGGCCAATATTATATTCACAGTCATGTATAAAATCAAGATATATAAATTATAGGCTCATCTGAAATTAGCTTGTCAGTTTACCCACATGTACCAAGTATCAGCCCCTCCTACCATTTTAAACTAAAGGTAGCTAGGCCACTCATGATTTTTCTTCTTCTCCATACGATAAAGCACTATCTATTACAACTTTTTACTATGGAGTTGTACTCTGCAGTGGGTAAAATATTACCCAAAAGATCGCATTACCCCATTTCTGGTTGAAGGCAAAGCAAGCACTGAGGTGTGCAACCCCCTATAAAAAGTGTCCTTCGGCCATTACTCTCGTTTGCCTTTGTTAAGAAATTACAAATTTTTATCTTGATATCCGTCTGTTTAGCAATCACATCGATTAGGCTCAACAGCTTAAGTTTAGGATAGTAGTAGGATGAGACATGGTTGGAAATTAAAAAAAAAACAAAAACAAAAACAAAAACATGAGTTCATTACAATTTAACAACACAGAAATGTCCAAATGAAGGGATAGGATTCCATATACATGGAATTATGGGAAAAATTAACAAAGTCAAGTGGAAAGGTCAGAAGGGCCTTGAAAACTCTCAATAATGAGTGCCATCTGAAAGTCACTCTTGTACGACAAGGTAAAAACAAAAAAAGGTACAATATTGTTTACAAAAATCAATTCCAAAGGACAATTAGAACTCAAATAATGGGGATCATGATGACCATGTGGTTAGATCACAAGGGATCAACAATTGTTTAATAAAGAATGTCAAAATACCAATGTATACTATTTTCAGTGCCGCATATCATTTAGAATGCAAGTCTGGCATTTTCCATGATTTTCATGGTGGCCATCTTGGAATTCAAAATGCCGACCGACTGACTGGTCGGATCGATGGGGCCAGCGACATCTGAATTCAGGAGGTAAAAATACAACATTTCAGTATCACATGTCATTTAGAACTCAAGTTAGGCATATCAATGATTTTCTTGGCGGCCGCCCGAGTAGTCAGAGTGACTGTTGCCGCCGATATTTTAATTCAGGATGTCAAAATACATCTTTGTACCAAATTTCAGTACCATATGTCATTTATAACCCAAGTTAGGCATATTCACTTATTTTCATGGCGGCCATTTTGGAATCCAAGATGGCGGCCGACCAGGTGGTCGGACAGGTGGGGGCCGGCAATATTTGAAATCAGGATGTCAAAGTACATCTGTGTACCAAATTTCAGTACCTCATGTCAATTACAACTCAAGTTAGGCATATAAATGATTTTCACGGCGGCCATCTTGGAATTCAAGATGGCGGCCGACTGAGTTGTCGAATCGATTGAAGCGGGCGATATTTGAATTCAAGATGTCAAAGTACATCTGTGTACCAAATTTCAGTACCTCATGTCAATTACAACTCAAGTTAGGCATATAAATGATTTTCATGGCGGCCATCTTGGAATTCAAGATGGCGGCCGACTGAGTTATCGAATCGATGGGTGCCGGCAATATTTGAATTCAGAATGTCAAAATACATCTTTGTACCAAATTTCAATACCATATGTCATTTATAACCCAAGTTAGGCATATTCACTTATTTTCATGGCGGCCATTTTGGAATTCAAGATGGCGGCCGACCAGGTAGTCGGACAGGTGGGGGCCGGCAATATTTGAATTCAGGATGTCAAAATACATATGTGTACCAAATTTCAGTACCTCATGTCAATTTAAACTCAAGTTAGGCATATCAATGATTTTTATGGCGGCCATCTTGGAATTCAAGATGGCGGCCGACTGAGTAGTCGAATTGATGGGGGCCGGCAATATTCGAATTCAGGTTATCAAAATACATCCGTGTACCAATTTTCAGTACCACATGCCACTTAGAACTCAAGTTAGGCAGTTTCAATGGTTTTCATGGCGGCCATCTTGGATTTCAAAATGGCCGCCGATAGAGTTGTCGAATCGCTTGGGGCCGGCAATTTTTGAAATCAGCGTCCAAAAATACGCCTATGTGCCAAATTTCACACTTTCTGCCGGAAGTGAACATCTATGGTCCTTATCTTACAGACTATATGATTCTGTGTTGTGATAGAGAACAAACAACCTGTATGCAGAGAGTGAAAACATGTTAATTCTATTGAACACTTTTAATGTATACAAGTAAATGTCTTTTTGTTTTTCATCAGAATTACAATACAGTGTGTATAAATAGAAGTTTGAAAAAGAAAACATTGTAAGGAGTATGGAATGTTTGATCCAATTCATAGAAAGTATTCATACAATTAGCACCTTCCGTTCACAATGTTATCAAATTTGTGAAATATTTCAGCGTTTCATCTTAATGATTGTTAGGCTGCACTATGCAACTCTGTTGTTTTTAATATATTTTTGTTGTGAGTCAGTTGATTGATAATTCCTGCATTTACTCTCAGCAAAGACATATAACGGTACAACATATTTTAAACAAATTGTCTCTGCCTTTCTGCTCTGTACATATTACTAAATACAGGCATGTGCAGGATCAAAGTCCCTTCCATCAGACCGTTCCTCCAGTAAGGCCGTTTGCCAGGCCATGAGTGGGAGGAGCAACCAGCTGTCAATCAAAGCCAAGACTCCGCCCTCTACACCATCATTGCGACTGGAGGGAATGCACCCTGGAGGTATTGATGTCATGTGGGAGGGGCATGAACAGGATGAAGGCGTCAACCTGACAGTGAGTCATCTAAAACCTACTATAATAAGCTAGAATTGATTTTTGGACTAGGCTGGGAATTTTGCAATGGCCTATTTTCGCAATTCTAATGATGTTTTCATTACCAAGAATAGATACATCAAAATAGAGATTTTCGCAAGGACTGACTGGTGAAATTCACGAAAATAGAACTCTTGTGAATATTTCAGCTTCTACAGTAATTCAGTGTACATGGATGACTTCATTTCAATTCAATTTATTTGCTTTAAAAAACACATATAAAATATATAACATATACAAAGTATTTGATGAAGCAGATTTCAGTTTGGAATGCAATACCCTTACATGACCTGGGCCTTTATTACAGATTTTTCCCAACTCAGTTGGGTTTGAACATGGCGCATTTCCTTTTATTATTTTGCTTGCCTAACACGGCAGCACATGCCATGTTGTAACCCTGCTCAAATTGGTTTAGCCATAATCCGTATTCAATGCCTCCAGCTTCTCCCCCTATACTACTTGTTTGGACTGGGTAATAGGTAATTTAAGAGAGTATCCTTTTTTGATAACATCATGTCACTTGTTACTTCCACAGGGGTATGTGATGCTGAAGAATGGTGTTCAATATGGGTCTTTACTTGGTGCTGATGTGACACGTTGCACCGTGGGGCGTGTTAAGCCTGGAATCACTGTTGAACTACAAATCATGGCAGTCTCAGATGATATACTGGAACCAGGAGGTATGTAATGATCCCTGTAGGGAGTGGCAGATAGAAATGTGCGTGGAATGCAAACATAATTGGTCCTAAGCCATACTTTTATTTCATGTTCTCATGATTATAGAATTAAGATCTAAAACTAGTCTACGTTTTAGATATACATATATATTAGATGCTTTATGTGTTACACATGTGTTTTGCATACCACTACACTGCATTAATGTGCCTTGGGGTACATTGTAACATCATGTACATGCAGGTATGCTGCAGTATCAAGCTAAAATTTGTGGATGCTAAGAAAATTTAGTGCAGCAATCACCCAGTTAAAGTTAAATGTACAAATACATGGATATTTTTTTAAATATTATTGACCAACTTGGTGTTCTACTTTTGCCAATTGATTGCTATGTAGGAGATGACTTGTTGAAGCAGTACCCAACCTGTGAGCCAGGCCCCATTCTCAAGGTAGAGTTTAGCGGTCTCTTGGCTCCACCTAGTAAAGTATGGACGGAGCTGGTCACTGGACATTCCATGCTGGTGGTTTGGCATAGGGGTAAGAATGTATTCCACTTTGTAGAAATTCTAATTTGAATGTAGTTGATGCAAAGTAATGACATGGTCAATATTCATTTCAATCAAGAAGAATATTAGCCATTGCTTTAATCAAAATTAGTGGTCTATCAAATTTTGGCGTATTAGTTGTATGCATTCCCTGATTGAATTTGATTGTGGAATTACTAAATTGCTTTGTTACTGTTGAAGTAGTATACAATTCAACAGGATAAGCAAGGTTGGAGTGTACAGTCTTTATCAAATAAAATATCTTGACAGGATATGGTGAAATGAATCAGTTTGAATATTGTTAATGCACAATCATGCATATTAGTTCAGAAGGAATTTGAGAACTTATCAAAATAGGAAATTCCACCTCCCACCTTGGTGACTGAAACTTGTCCCCAAGTATATGGAGGTAGAAATTTCTCAGTTTTGAATTGCGTAGTGAAAGCTCAGCTAATGTTTGGCCATACTTTTGCTGACCATTTGACTGCTGCATGGTGCTAGTGGCAGTGTGGCACTGGTGTTTCCAAACAGACAAAGCTCAGACAATAGCATGAGCATGTAATATTACGTGGTCCGCAGCCAAGTGGTTATTATTAGGAAATGTTATTGTCAATCCTGCTGTTTGTACTTAAGATTTTTGTTCAAAAGAAATGCTAAATGTTGTATTTAAAAATTATGTTTGAATTTTTAGGGAAGAAACCCAACAAGGATCACTTCACTGACCCAGATGCTTTCATGGTAAGATGGTGGAAGGCAAGCAAGACAGAACCTAATATGTGTAGCATGGAAACACAAGGTAAGAATCACACAGATTTTCATGTCTACTTTTCAGTATAGTCTACTCCTGTTATAACGAGCATCGATAGAAGATTAGTTGTAACATGGCACTTCTCCCATTGCCAATTTTACACATGTGTGTATATGTGTTGAGTATAGTAAGATTTTGCTGTAACAAGGAACATGTTATGGCTTGGTTCCGATCTTTCGTTATAAAGGGAATGGAATGTAGTATCTTTAATTTTGCACTGACATGCCAATTAATGACATTTTGAATAGAATCAAGAATGGGAAACCATTAAGCTTAGTTTAGAAAGTATTTTATCAGAAAATTCTCAAGATGTAGATTATGCAAATTTGTCTTATTTATGCAGGTACACAAATTATCATTAGGGTAGACTTTTATCATTAATACATGTAAAACCTTTTTCATACTGAAAATTCTAACTCAAAATATTAGAACACATCATTTATTTGACCTATTGAAGTGCAACTCTCATCTGTTTGATGCCAGTGTAAAGTTTGTGGAGAAACTTCATCACTTGTCATTTAGGTCTGACTATGTTCATTTTGGATTACATATTTTGTGGAGCTCATTGACTATAATTCTTACTTCTTTCAGATGATAATTTCCACATAGAGGATTTAGATCCAGGTTCAACATACTCAATCATGGTCGAAGCTCGGAAGTGGAACACATACTATGATGAAGATGGTAGGGTATTTCTCTCTTTTTCTTGTGAACATTGTACTTGTTCAATCTAAAATATCATGATTCCTCGAGTAAAATTAAAATGTGTATATACGTGAGATTTACATTAGTGATATATAGATGTACATGTAGATGCCGAAATTTATTCATTACAGCTCTTGGATCGCAAGAATAATAATAATTATAATTAAATCAATTAACTACGTTTCCCTAAGCAAATTAATCGAGTTTAAATTTCAATAACCAAAGTAAATTTGTACATTATCCGACTAAATTGTAGGGTCAGGGAGAAAAAACTCTTCAATCAAATTTTTAATATTTTTAATACTGTTATAACTGCGAAATCATCTTTTTCATTTTTTTTTCTTCATTTTTTACATTTTTTTTTTTTTTTTTTTTTTTTTTTTTGGGGGGGGGAAATATATTTATTATTTAGACATCTACCATAAGAATATTTTCTGAGAATCTAAACCATTCATATTCATTTTTTTTAATCATTTATATAGGGCTATACAGCTTTGAGTTGTGCGGTTCATTGAGGTTGTCTCGAGGAGCCAATTAGAATCTTATTTACACTATTAAAATTGTTTATATGTTGTGGGGGTAACAAATAGTAATTATGATATTGGATAATTTAGTTATCCAATATTACTTCAGCACATACAATATTTTCAAGTATCTCATTCATGTTCACCATATTGTCTAAATATCAGATGCAGACATTCTGGGTGAGAGGAGCAAGACAGACCTAGCTGGTACGCAGCATCCAAGACAATCACAGCCAGACTTGCTCGACCTCCTGACCCCCATCTGACCTCAAGGTCACATCAACGACCTAAGACTCTGGAACTAAGGTGGATATCGGCTGTGAATCATGGCAGTGAATTTAGGTAGGCCTTCATAGTAATAGTCTAACCTCTTTATGACCACTTGTTCATATTTGTGTTTCCTGTGATGTATTTTTGTTGAAGACATATTTCTAAAAGATTTTACCTGTAGTACATACTGAAGATCACCTTTTTTCTCTCCAATGGCAGCCTTTCTGAAATATACATGTAGGCTTGAGTTTCCAATACATCTTTTCAGTGCAGCAGTGTGGTTTCATTTTATGTTTCGTTGCTTTTTCAAAATATAAAGATTTGTACCTGCACAGGTGAGAACATTAGGGTTATTTTAGTTCCATTTTGTTCCCCTGAGTAAGAGTTCACACTGCATACCTTCCATACATCTATAAACCATTTTTTTTTCAAATTAGACATATGAAGGAAAAGGATAAAATAAAAAGATTTTTTTTTCATTTAACTGCAGTTATATCCACCTCTTGTAATCCTTACTTTTGAAGGTACTGATTTGGTCAATTCAATGATGTGTGTAAAGACTTTGTAATGTAAACAAGTGAGAATCATTGTGTTCTACCCTTTGAATCACAGGACTCAAGATGTGTCACTAACAGAAGAGAAGGATGACACGAAACAATAAGCATGGACCTTCTACCAGATGCCACAGAAGCAACAATGACGGACCTAGAGCAAGGAAAAGACTATGTCATCCACCTTCTTACAATCACCGATGACTTTCGATCAACTCCCTCTGTCCCACTCTTTACGCAAGGCACGTGACCTGCCTAAATCTTGGGCGGATGTTGAGAAGGAGGTTGAGTCTCCATGGCTGCCCTATGTTGCTGTTGGTGCAAGGACTCATGGGAACACCCCTCCCACAGGGTTGAAGTGTACGGACATGGGAAATGATTGGATGGGGGTGGCATGGCGGCCTCCAAGCTGGGGCGTTCTACGTCGAGAGCTACACGGTAGAATGGGAGGACGTCGGTGTGGACGATACTATCCCTGATGGCTTGCAGGAAGGGAACATGGAGTCGCTCCAAACTCATACAAAGCTTCTAACCTCAATGCCTGGAAGAACTTACAGATCCAGGTCAAAGCCTACATGAAACCTGATTCTTCATCTAAATCCAAATCAAGCAGCGTGGAGGAAGCAAGCAGGGCAAGTGAGACATGATCTGGAATCAGATCCAATCTCAGTCAGACTACCTTGTCATGTACAGCTCCTGTTCTTAGGATTGCAGGATTTAGCTCATATCACTGGACTTGAGATGGAATAAACCTCAACTTTTATACAGCCTGTAAATGCTGGTAAGAACTGTTGCAATGGGCTTTAAAATATCTCTTAATGTTAGTATCAAAGATTTAAGGTCGTAAATTTCAATGTAATTCATGAGTTGTGGGTTCTATGTGTGTACAAATCATTTACCTTGAATTAATGCATTTCTGCTAACAAGTTATGTATATTTTAAGACCAAAATAATAGGAAAGGAATTGATTTTGTGGACCAGTTTCCCTGTTTTGTTTATAAGAGTGTCTTCCAACATAATCTTCAATGCTCAGATCATGAACGAATAAAAACAAGGCAAAGACAAGTCTCATATGCATAAAGTAGTTATCTATCTTAAGATTATTTGTGCTTTTATGTATTCCATTTTGCCCTTCAGAATTGGATAGCGAGTCAGCAAGAAGACCAGTGAAAGTAACCCTCCTTGGATACCGCTTGGTAGTAGAGGGCTGTGCCCCTATCTTCCTCTCTTCTGATACCACCCGCTACACCCTCACCCAAATAAAGGGGGGTAGGACGCTCAAAGTACACCTCGTTGCTGTTACAACCCCCAAGCAAGTGACAATGCGAGGCCTTAAGAGGAAAGAACGAGATAAGGGAGATGGGAGCATAGAGAAGAGGATCGCTTCTGTCCTGAAGAGCATCGGGGATAACAAGGACGAGACAGTTTCAAGGACGCTCTTTGTAACTGTTCCCAAAAGCCAATCAGGGAATATCGTGTCCTGTATGTGTACTTACAAGATTCTGAGGAAAACCTTTGGAGAAGTCAAAGAAGGTGATGATGATGATGATGATGATGATGGAGACAAACTCAATGATGAACCTCTTGGATTCATCAATGTTCAGTGGAGTCTGCTTGACTGCGGCAGTGTGGAGGAGCAAGGCATCATGGGATATGATGTTAGCTGGATGTCAGATGCTGATGGTGAGGAGCATGTGGCCAATGTATCTCGGTGCTGCACCAGCCATGAAATCCCTGTCTTCAATTTAGGGTGAGTGTAAATGTATCCAGGTATATTTGTTTCAGGCACAGACTACTCAGTACAGTATATTATTTTACATGTATAACCTTCTAAAAAAAAAAAAAAACTTTTTATACATCAAATTTGTCTGATAGCTCTTCATTTTTCACTCATATTGTACACCTGTGCCACATTGAATTTCAACAAGGTTTAGTAAGGTAAAATACCTAGTATCAAAATCTCTTTACTCTTGACCAAAAGGGTTCACATGTAGCCAATCTTGAACTCGAACTCTGAAACATGATGCAGGCTATTACACATTTATTGTAATGTACAGTGAAATCCTATCCTAATAAATACCTATTGTTTGAGCATTTTGAAACATATGGCATGCCCAAGGATGTTCCAAGAGGTACCAATGGCATATAAAGGCCCGTAATCAAAAAGATGTACTAAGTTAAGACACAGCTAAACTCTGTGGTTTAACTGTGGTCAGCCAAATGTGACACAATCTGCCTACGTTGTTATGTTCCTTACAAGTTTACTAGATTCTGAAGTCATTATTTAATGGTTAGAAAAACTTCCATACTTATCTTTCCGATTTAGATTTTGATGTTTTCAGTACCAAAATTCTGATAAATCGAACATCTACTGTTTGAGATTGTGTCACATTTTGCTACCCATAGTTAAACCACAAATCTAAGCTATGGCACAACTTAGTACACCTTATGAATATGGGCCAAAGTGTTAACGATATACCATCTTGACAAGTGCTGATATTCAGTACCGGAAAATTTGCCTTTGCTTTGTTCTGTCTAGGTGTATGTATGATATCAGTGTCCAACCTGTGAAAGACGAGGACATATGGCAGGATTTAAACAGTCCCAGTATCCAATGTGAGATCCCAGGACAACCATCCCCACCCATGCTCTACTGTGTATCCATGACAAACAGCGAGTTCATCCTGGAATGGTCAGAACCTAGAATGTTTGGAGATGTTGGAGTACGAGGCTATCAGGTAATGATGATGAATTAATAGTTTGATTGTATCATATGTGAGCTCTCATTTTCTAAATTAATTCTAAAAATGCATTTTGATCATGCTTAGTCACCAGACATTGAAGTTGAGCTGTGATATTTTGAGGTGCACTTGCAACTTATTTCCTAATTGTTATTCCTTTTTTCTTAGCAATATAGTGTGCATGGATGTGTCTCCCTCTTCCTCTCATCTTTTTTTTAAATCTCTCTTAACCCTATATCTGACTGGGCTTTTCAAGAGGCAGATTTGATGGGGGGGGGGGGGGTTCAATTTGACCCCCCCCCCCCCCCCGATATCTCAGCTGCTGATGGTCTGATTGCCTGCGAATTCTTTGACGGAACGTTTCGCTGCACATGTAGTATCGCTGATATGTTTTTTTCGAAAATTTTTTTTCTCACATATTTAATTTATGCTAATTTATGCATACTCACGTATGCAAATTAGATGGTTTTTTTATTGAAAATGTTAATATTTCATTTATAAATATAGTTATGAAGCTCAAATTTTTATAAAAGTTGCTGAGTAGCAAAGTCAACAATATTGAATTGACAAATTCAGAAATTTCAAAATAATTCTTTTGTATTCTATTGTTTTGTGAATTTCTTATGTATTCTATTGTTTTTATTTCTTATGTATTTCTTATGTATTTCTTTGTTTTTGTAATTCTTTATGCTTGAGAAATGTTTCTTGATCAATATAAAGACAAATCTAATCAATCAAAAGGCTCAGAAGGCACAATTATCAGTGTTAGAAAGCAATTTAGGAAAAGCAGTTATTTAATACACAAACGCTTGCAAAATGAAGATTTTTGATCAATTTTGGCTCGGCATGCGATTACATAATGTTGCATAGCGCGATAACGGGGTGTCCGATTTTTTCAAACTTGGTGTCAAAAGTTGCGGGACACCTGAAAGAAACAAGTCAGAACGCCAGGTTGCGATTTGCAGCGGTTGCGCGGCAATCACGGATTTTGTACAGGGGGGGGGTCAAATTAACCCCCCCCCCAGTCAGAATAGGGTTAAATAATTCAATCAATTATTTTCTCTATGATTATCTCAGGATTCCTTTCTTTCCATTTACTCAATTGTCATTTCAGTATCATGCATGTATCCCTTTGCCAGTGATATAAATCCTTATTCAAGTGCTGTATTCTGTTTATAAATGTTCATATTATTTGTTTTTCTTCTTCAGGTTTACATGAATGGAAGGCGGATTGGACAAGAACTCAGTGCAAGCCACTTCAAAGCTGCAGTGCCATGTAGACCCAATAGGTAGATTCTATCTCTCAATGTGTTGTCTATCTTGACTTTCCTTTGTATTCTCACAGGTTTATTGCAAGCAAAGACTGTAAACAGTTAATTGCTATATCTTTGTATTTGGCCCAATATGTTGTGATATTAGATCAGATGATAGAAATGTAGATCTCAAGTTTCGTTTCAATTAAATTTTTAGGTTGATGCCTGAAATGTTTCATGTGAAAGAAATCAAAAGATTTTAAAGAATAAATACCATTCTTCATGAGTAACTCAAAGGAAGTACTTTCATTTATTTTCTTTTGATAATCAATACTCCATAAATTGCACACAAACCTGATCTGCATACTATCATGATCCCTCAGATTAGAAAATTAACATCTCCCCATTATCAAAACACATATTTCTCCAATATCAAAACACACATTTCTCCCCTATCAAAACACATATTTCTCCAATATCAAAACACACATTTCTCCATTATCGAAACACACATTTCTCCATTATCAAAACACACATTTCTCTATTATCTAAACACACATTTCTATATACATTTCTTCAATAATGCTTACTGTCCTTTGCTTACTCCCAGGATCTACCTTCTTGGTATCTGTGCCCTTAGTGATGACCCAAACTACCCTGACTCTGCCCACAATCAGAACCTGAGGCTCTGCACCCCTGACAGTGACTCTACTCCGGCACCTACCAAGGGCGTGTCCCTTTTAGAGTCCCTCTCTGGGCCCCACCAGGCTAGAACAGGGCGGAGAGGACGGACGAGAAAGTCTTCCGGTTCCAAGCTCATTCCAGAGGATATCGAGTTGAAGCTTGCATCTGCTTCCACTCACACAATAGGGATATGTTGGGATTTTCTTCGCGCAGGTAAAATCAAGAATGTTTTCCATTCTTTTGTCTGATTTTTATATATGGTGCTTTTTGTTTGTATAATGCATAGATGTGAGTGATTTTGCTATTATTGAATAGTCCTTTGCTACCAGAAACTGGATATTTAGGCTTTTCTTGAAAGGAATATTTGTTCTTGCGATTGTTACTACTTCATTCTAGAGAAAGAATTTTTTAAATTCTGCTGCTCAAAGATATGTGCATCCTTTTGTTTAGTTTGCCGGAGATGTTTTTTTGTATATTTTGTTCTTGCAAATATGTTGATGCCTTGCTACATGCATTTCCGCCCAGGGCCTAATGTATAATGTAACAGAGCGCTTTTTTTTACTGCTTTGTTCTTGAAATGATTACTAATTAAGTTTTTATGTTTTTTCTTTTTGTAGAGAGTGTCAGTAAGGTACAGCGATTACAAGTTGGTTGGAGTAGTGTGGCCAAACCAAAGGTAATGAAACATGAATTTTGTCTTTCGATGTAGAATGAGATACAATAATTAGGTCTTTAAAAGAGGTTTGATCTGAAAAAGTTTAATAGTAGATAAGGAGTACCCCCCCCCCCACAACAAGAGCTTTACAAATGATTTTTAGAATTAAAGTGCATCCAACTGATGAAAAGAGATTTCATCACTTGGAAGCTAGTTTTGATCAACTTCAATGCGTGATGAGCAGTCTAGTCTACCAGATATATTTCCATTTTTGGAGTGTGATTGTTGCATTTAAACTTCCAATATCTCACACTAGTTCAAGGCAAAATTTTGAATGATGAAGGATGATTCCCTTTGATTTGAAAGAAAAATCACTCTATTTATTGAATTTTTTTTTCATAATTGCTTGATTATTCAATTTATAAACATTTTATATATTTGTATTTATTTGTCACCCACAAGGAAATTGAGGCCCTCTTGAGTCCAACGGCAACCAACTTCACCATCAAGAATTGTTGTGCGGGAACCAATCATTTCATCACTATCACAGGTCTGGATAAGAATGATCACAAGGTGTGTCGATCAAAGCAGCTCATCGTACAGACGTCATCACAGATAGATACACCACAGCCATACATGAGGTGAGATGATCTTCTTCTTCTTCTTTCGTTAGGTTGGCAATCAGTCATATTTGACTATTATCGCCAATGCAAATTTGACATTTCTCTCATATATATATAGAAGTCTATATATATATATATTTTTTCCTTTATTTTTATTATTATATATTTGAAAAATATTCCAGTGTCATCTGCATAAATGCAAACCCAGAAAAATTATTAAACAGATAATAATTATTTTCTTCCTGCTGAATTGACAATGTCAATGGAGAGAGAGAAAAAAAAGTCTGATAAATAACCTCTATCTTCAGCTTAGTTCCACCAGCACTTGCCCTGACCTTTCTCGATGCAATCTTACCGGGTCAGCACGGTACGTTGCGCCGATTTTTCGGACAATGCCTAGGTCACTCATGCATAATCAGGGGGCGATGGTGTACCTGTACCTATCGATGGGTTGCGATTTATCAATTTATATTCTTTTAACATCTAAAAAATAATAAATACGAAAACACTTGTGGGCTTGTTAGTTTCATGTACATCTTTCAATAAATTCCGTTCATAAAAAAGCAGTATGAAGCAGTATGGTGTCTTTAAAATAATATTAACAATGGATATAGAGTATAAAAATACACTAAACTGAGCGCCCATCATAGGCGGATATGGACTTAGAATGAATGTGGACACTATATAAAATGCCATCATCATCATCCACTATGCATTACAGTATCAAGAACATAAAGAAGGCATCACATATCAATGCGCCATGGCCATTCGTGAGTGAGACAATGAAATTTCATGGTGTCTGTAATGTGATATTGCGAACAATTATAAAGAAATATAGAGTGAGCAGTTTTGTTAGAAGTATACATGTACTTGACTGCTTTAATTACAAAGTACAAATGGCATTAACATGATTTAATATCTGTAAAACATGGGATACATTCAAAGTTCAAAGAGGTCTTTATGAATTGGACTACATAAGAGTTTGTGAATTACAATAATATTCAAAACATATAGATTAATCTGGGGAACTTTTATGCTTTTTAAAGCATGTACTTGTAGTTGCCTAAATCTTCCAATAGTTGTTTGACAAACCACAAGATATCTACTTGATAAGATTGTATTCTTAGTTGAAACATTTTCACAAACATCCATTCATTCTAAGTATTTGGATACATGCTGATTGTTGTTTCTTTTTATTGTTTTCAGCTCAACATCATTCAAGGGGATTTCCCTGAAATGGGAGAAACCAAAAGTATTTGGAGGAGCAAACATCTCTGGTTATCGACTGAGGGTCAATGGCCACCAAACGGCCACCCTGACATCTAAATCTACCACCTACACATACAAACAGGGCAAGATGTGTCATGCCTATGCATTTAGTTTGCAGGTGATTTATTTTATCATGAGAATTATATTCTGCCGGGGGGGGGGGGGGGGGGGGGGGTGTGGGGGGGGGAGGAGAGTGGTGTTTCATTCAGTCATTTGTAAAGCTACAAATAACTTTACAAATGTCTGGAATATGTTGAATTGAATTGAATTTATTTTTCCACGGAAAACTCACATCAGCCAAACAAGACTGCTTTTCAGCAAGTCCGTGTTCTGGGTGCTATACTTGTCACATGCTTACTCATTTAGCACAAGAACTGATCACCAGACATTCCTAAAGTCATCTGTAACTTACAAATGACTGTATGAAACACAGCCCAGGAGACTTTATGCTACAGTTATTTCGTTCACTTTTCCTATCTTGGCAATTCTGTAGTTAGTTTATCGTGAACTAGTTAAGCCAGGTTTGATTTCGAGCATCTTCATGACTAATGGCCATATTTTTATTCTTAAATGTAATATTTTTTAAACAAATATAGCTATGACTATCAACAATATTTATGTGGGTAGAGTACACAGTTTTCTCTCAGTTTGAAAATTAATGATAAGTTTCTCTTGTAATGGGTATGGTGCATGATCTAATCAATATTTTTTTTTAACCTTTTGTACCAGGCAACCTGCAGCAATCCTCAGCTTCACAGTGCCTTCTCTGACCCCATCCAAGTGACCTGGCCAGGGGTCATTGTTCCTGACCCCCAGAGGAAGTCCAGTGTAAAGGTCAACTCACTTATTGTCGGCTGGTCAAAGCCTGAGGTGCTAGGTGGGGCAAATATCAAATACCTCAAGGTGAGATTTGGGAGTCTGTATGTGATTGATAATTTTGTGGACATGATTATGTTTTTTATCACAATTTGAAAAACATTGATTTTGATTTCCTGTTTAACAGAAATTTGAATAAAACAAGTTGAAAATTAATAAACGGCACAAAAATTACACCAATATACATCAAAATACACATATTCTACAAACGAAAAGAATCTTTGAGAGCAAATAAATAATAAAAATATATACAAGTAGTTGACATTAATTGTAATGACATAGACTGTTTTACAAGGAGTGATTTCATCTGAACACACTGTACTTGTATGTTCTGTTTGCAGGTCTTGCTAATGACTGAGCAGCCCAGCACCCACAAGCATCATCAATACAACCACCATCCTCTCAAAACGAGCCCCGCCCTTCCATCAGATGCCACCCCCACCGAGTTTCTCAACCTCCTAGCGCATGTCAACTACACCGTATACCTTGATGTGTATCTTGAAGGGTTATCCAAACCAATCCGATCCAAGGCCCTAGTAGCCCAGGTAGCCCGGAGGCCACCAGCTCCCAGGCTGAAGATGAGAGTGATAGGAGCAGAGGAGAGGAGGCAGATGGATGAAGATGCATGTTCAATGGTGGAGGATAGAGACCGGTGAGTCAGGGATGCTGGTTTTTTATGGTGATTTGATTTTTAGTAATTGATGTTTGTATTGGTTACGAGATTTAGCTTGAGGAGAAGAGTGATAGGAGCAGAGGAGAGGAGGCAGATAGATGAGGATGCGTGTTCAGTGGTGGATGATAGAGATAGTGAGGGAAGCGATGCTGGTTTGTGATGTTTGATTGATGTTTGTATCGGTTGTGAGATAAAGCTTTAGGATGAGATTGATGGGAACAGAGGAGAGGACGATGAAGATTCATGTTCAATGGTGGAAGATAGAGACAGGGGAGTTGGGGACGCTGGTTTATGATGTTTGTATTAGATATGAGATATAGCTTGATGATGAGAGTGATAGGAGCAGAGGAGAGGAGGCAGATGGATGAAGATGTGTTTTCAATGGTAGAGGATAGAGACTGGTAAGAGATGCTGGTTTATGGTGTGTGATGGATGTGTGTATTGGTTGTTAGATATAGCTTGATGATGAGAGTGATAGGAGCAGAGGAGAGGAGGCAGATGGATGATGATGCTTGTTCAATGGTGGAGAATAGAGACCGGTAAGAGATGCTGGTTTATGATGTATGATTAATGTTTGTATAGATTATGAGACTATGGCTTCAGGATGAAAGTGACATTAAAATTTTGGCAGTCTGTGATATTAAACATTACTTGCTTTTAAATCTTCATTTTCAGAATACTCCAAGAACTATTCAGTTTGGAACATGACCTTGAGGAAAACTTCCTTGTGGATGTGCAATATCAGGATGATCTCTTAGCCAGGGTGAGATTAACACTGCTTTCTTGTAATTTGGATAAAGTCCTCACGAAAGGATTCTGTATGTAATCAAGGATGCTTGTGCAATATTGTTTACATACATGTACACTCAATTTTGCGTAAGTCAAACTAACAAACTCAATTAACCACCTAAGTTGAATGCTTTTTGAAGTCATTGTCTCTTCACATCTTCATAAGTCTATATTTTTTCTAAATCAAAGGTTTCTTTCAAATCTTTTTTAAGTCCTAACAGATTTGACTAATGCAAGGTCAACTACTGAAATTAGATATTTAATCAATTTTTTGAAACGTGATATTTCAATGAATTTTCATTTAAAATTTTTCTAATTTGTTTCACAGGTGTCTGAGGTTTCATCACTCTTGGCTGAAATTGAGACTAGTCTGGATAATTGCCTGGAAAGAATGAAACAGTACACAGGTAATATACAGTGAATTATTGAAGTATGATAGTAAGATATTGGGTGCTGGTTGATTAACTTTGGAAAACAGAGTATAATTATCTATTTGTCATTGTATGGAACATGTTAAAAATTCCCAATTAGATTATCTTCTAGTTAATTCTATTAATGCAGTATCAGCTTTTAACAACCTTTTGAACCTTTTTTTTTTTTTTCATTAGATGACATTTTAGACATTACTTTTGACATTTTGAATTGTGTATT
The DNA here is from genome assembly GCA_940671915.1 of Paracentrotus lividus. Classification (NCBI taxonomy): domain Eukaryota; kingdom Metazoa; phylum Echinodermata; class Echinoidea; order Camarodonta; family Echinidae; genus Paracentrotus; species Paracentrotus lividus. The sequence goes on along the minus strand of CALNVZ010002100.1, from coordinate 28,045,695 downwards.
TCTTCATCATGAACTACAAAATCTGTATTTTGGACCTTGTACAATCAGGAGTTATACTCAAATCAAACAGTTAGACCAGGAATAAAAATTTCAAACAATTAACTTTTGAAATTTCACGCTCAATGATTGATGGTAAACCTATTGACAGTGAAAAGGTTTATGGCAGGGCATTGCTCAATGTTCTGCATTACAAAATCTTGTTTGAAACTAACAGATCTCTCCCTTTCTTTACTCTATACACCATCGATTAAGAAGATAATGTATTACAAAGTCTTGTTGATTAACAGATCTCTCCCTTTCTTTCTTTCTTCTAGGCACCATCAGTGTAGCCCTAACCTGGGATTCTGTACCTGATGATGGAGATGCTATAGTATCAGGGTACAAGGTGTTGGTCAATGGAGAGCAGTATGGATTCGTCCTCCACTCACAAGTCAATGAAACAGAGATAAAGGTACGTAAACTTTACATCATCAGTGCATTTATTTCCCTGAATACGTGCCTTTACAGTTTTTTTCATCGCAAGGCATGAGGGGACAAATTTGAGTACAATCAGCAGATTGCAGACTGCATTGGCTGTGAGATCATCAAGTGAACATTGTCAATGCTACTGAAAATAAACTTTTATTTACTTCAATAATCACATGACCCTCTCTTACCTTGCTTTTGTTCCCCGAGAACAATGCTAAGACCGAACCACAATAGACTACCAAACATTTTTCCTACTTCACTGCCCTCCCATAATCCCCTGCCTCACGCCTGCCTGAACACGACGTGGCGTTAGCCCGCCAAGGCAATTATCTTCATTCTGTTTTTTCGAGTCGTGCGGACCGGACGTTCCTGAAATCTCGGTGAGCTCGTTCCTACTTGCGATTTGAATTTATATTATCGAATATTTGCGCTTCCTAAGCCTCTTATTACGCCTAGCGTTAAATTCGGGTGCTTTTGTTCATTGCGCCCCTCCTTTTGGCCAAGAATTACGTCCCTTTTCGGACGTTTTTCTTCCGTTTCCAACCCAGTCCCACTCGTTCATTTGTACGTGGTTGTTGTTGGTCGGTCGGTTGGGCGCCTGTTTTTTCCTTTGAAAACTCAGTCCCGATATTTCTCCGACTCTTCCCTTGGGTTGTTCTCCTTTAGGAGGGTTTCCTTCTTCAATTCTTTGAAATCTTGGTCGTCCAGTGGGGCAGGTTATTACGCTATCCCTTGGGATACGCCCGAACGCCTGCCGGGAGTTCGTCCCTGCGAACAACCGGCCTCTAACCAACGTCCAGGGATATTCGTTATCCGCTCAGGATGAGCTGCTCGACCTGCCTGGCAGTTTCCGAGATGCCGATATCCCGACCCTTGGTGGGTGCCTCCGGCACCCTCAAGCGGGTTACGCTCCCTATCCTCGGGCTCTGGTGAGCAGCAAACCCCCGTGGCAGTGTACGCCCGGCCCCCGTCACACGACACCGGCCCGGTCACAACCACCCGCCACATCGGCCTCTGGCTCGGACCGCCCTACTCGGGCGCCCCGACCGTACGGCCCCGGATATCCCGATTGTTGGTGTGTGCCTCCGGCACCCTACCAAGCGGGTTACGCTCCTATCCCTCGGGCTTTGCTCCCAGAGGTGATGGGGCAGCTTATCCCTCGTGGCAGAGTACACCCGGCCCTCGTCTCACGACACCGGCCTGGTCACAACCACCTGCCATGTCGGCCTCTGGCTCGGTCCACCCGCCTCGGGCGTCCCGACCGTACGGCCCCGGATATCCCGATTCTTGGTGTGTGCCTCCGGCACCCTACCAAGCGGGTTACGCTCCCTATCCCTCGGCTTCGCTCCCAGAGGTGTTGGGGCAGCTTATCCCTCGTGGCAGAATACACCCAGCCCTCGTCTCAGGACACCGGCCTGGTCACAACCACCCTCCACGTTGGCCTCTGGCTCGGACTGCCGCCGGGATTCCAGCCGTGCGGGCCCGGGATACGGGACGGTGTCCGACTCCGAACATACTTCGGAGTTCTCGCTCAGATTCGGATGAGTCGGAGGTAGTTTTTATTAGCTACGAGTCAGACTCTGACGACACCCACTTCCGGACCCCCCGTCGTTCTCGGCTGGGGGTCTTCTGGGTTGCTCATACCCGTGGGATACCCTCAAGCGCCCGCCCGGGTTTGTTTCAACCCCAGCCTCCCGGACCCTCGGGCGTTCTATCAGAACGTCCCCGGTTATCCGTTATCCACTCAGGATACAGCGTTTAACCTGATCTCTT
>CALNVZ010002100.1:28022491-28041529 GCA_940671915.1 Paracentrotus lividus | reverse complement strand
CCTCGGCAGGATTCTTCCTTCCCTCGGCTCGAAGGATTGGGCGATATCTCTCGATTCGTAGAGATGCGTACTTCCATGTGCCTCAGACTTTTCGTCTACCTGACGATTGGCTTTTAGTAGCCAACTCCAGGGAGTTGCTCCATCCCCGACTCGCACACCAGTTTACCTGGGAGCTGAGTTGGTTTTTGATCAGGAGCGAGCTAGGAGTTTCGTCTCCAAGGACCTGGGTCCCCCTCCCGCCGGAGGTGGCCCGGCTGCCAGCCCCGTGGAAGAGCCTTGTGTTTCTTTCCAGGGACATGCCCTTTCGTGTGACTCTACCATCCGGTCGATTTCCACGGACGCGTCATTTCAGGGCTGAGGCGGCCTATGCGAAGGTCAGTGGACGACGGGGGATTGGTCTCAACTGACCTCCCCTCCCCACATCACTGTGTTAGAGATGTTGTGGGTTCAGTTATCCCTGGATTTTTCCAGGATCGACTGTTATGCCGCTAGGTTCTCCTTTTGACGGACAATGTGAGCGTGGCGACTTACATCAATTGTCAAGGAGACACACACACTCCCGGAGCTTGAACCGCTTGTCGGCTCAGCTGTGGAGATAGTGCAGGGAGAAAAGTATCCTCCCGTCTGCCTCGTACCTACCGGGCCGGGAGAATGTTATAGCGGACTTCTGTCCCGCGACAAATCTCTCCCCTCGGATTGGTCTCTCCGTCAGACCCTCTTCGAGCGGCTGATGAGGAGTTGGGATCCGAGAGCGTACTTTCAAGTTGCGCTCTCGTTCAGCCGGAACGGGTTGAGAAGTTATGCCTTTCCCTCCTTTTCCTCTGATCCCCCTAGTGCTAGCCAAGCTAGTGGAGGAAGGGGCTTGGATGATGCTATAGCCCCGCACTGGCCGGACAGACCATGGTTTCCTCGCCTTCGCGAGTTTGGTCGACCGTCCGTGACCCCTCCCTCGGTGACGGGACGTTGTGAGCCAGCCGATTTCCGGCGCTCTTTCAGAGCATCCGACTCGGCTTTGCTTGACTGCGTGGCCGTTGTCAGGTCGTAGGCAATCTCGTTTGGCTTCTCGGGAGGGCCTCGGCTCTCATGGCCGGGAACTCGGCAGGGAGTCGACGCTAAGGTGTATAACTCCCGTCTAGCTGCCTTTTCTGAGTGGTCGAAGAGAAGGGTTGCTCCCCAGAGGGACCCCCTGCGGTCTTAGCGGATTTTTAATCCACCTTTGACTAGGGCCGTTCTCTTCGAGCCTTACGAGCCTATCGTCCTGCCATGCGGCAATTCACGACGGTTTTCTGACGGCTCTAACGTTTCCCACTTTCCGAGTTAAGCCGCTTGCTAGTGTCGTTCTTTCTGCGAAGACCTCAGTCTACTCCCCTAGCTCCTTCTTGGAGTTTGCCAAGGTTTTGAAGCGTTAGCTAACCCTCCTTTCGAGCCGCTGTCGGAAACTTGTTTCACCACTTGACAGTTAAGTCTGTCTTCTTAGTGCGGTGGCCTCAGGCCACAGACGAAGTTCGCTTCAGGCCCTTAGTGCAGCTGAGGGCCACTTTAGGTTCGAACCTCGGGAGTGCGTCTTCGCCCTGAACCTCGTTTCATTGCAAAAACCAGTCTGCCTCTGCGGGACCGGTGGAGATCTTTCTCAACAAGCTCTCCTCCTTTCTTCAGTCCCGGAGGAGAAAGGTGTGGTGTCTGGTTAGCCCTTAATTGGTACCTTTCCAGATCCGAATCTCGTCGTAAGAGTGATAACTCTTCATCATCACTCGAGATTCCTTTTCTGCCGCTTCCCCCGACTCCATCTCCAGATGGATCGTGGGAGGGTTTAAAGCGGGCGGGTCCTGACGCCTTGATGTCAGTAAGGGCCCCCAAAGCTCACGATACACGAAGTATCAGCGTTTCTTGGGTGCTCTTGCAGGCGTTCCCACTGAGGAGTTTTGAAGGCAGCGTACTGACGCTCTAGTAATTCCTTCATTTCATTTTACCTACGGACGTTGCATGGGTGAGGAGGCTTTTGGTGTTCGCGTTGTCGGCGGCCACCGCGGAGACTATCAAAGGCCTCTTAGCCCTCCCCTGCCTATCTTTTGTCCACCCTTGGGTGTCGGTGCTGGTCTGTTTGGACTAAGCAAGGTATAGAGAAGGTCAGGTGATTATTGAAGTAAATTAGTAAAATTAGCACTAATTTCTTATTTACGAGATAATCACATGACCCTCTCTTACGCCCCTCCCTCCGGCCCCCAACCTTGTCTCTTTGACGAGTGTCGATTGGTTGGTTCAGAATGAAGATAATTGCCTTGGCGGCTAACGCACGCGCTCGTTGTTCAGGCAGGCGTGAGGCAGGGGATTATGGAGGGAGTGAAGTAGGAAAATGTTTGGTAGGTTCTATTGTGTTCGGTCTAGCATTGTTCTCGGGAACAAAAGCAAGGTAAGAGAGGGTCATGGATTATCTCGTAAATAAGAAAATTAGTGCTAATTTTACTAGTTTGTTATGTGGATCAGTTGAAATGCAATCGATTTCAAAATTTAATAAAAAAAAAGAGGCATTTTTATAGAAAGTCTAGAGTTCAGATAGTGATGACAATTTAAAAGATAAATTTGAGTTTAGATAATATCATGAACTATAAAATTGCAAACTTTGTTTTGGGTCTCATTCAAGAGGTTTTATTAAAATTTCATGATTTAATGTGTGGAAGTAGATTTGGAGAAACAGTAACAGTAACATTAATATGTAGTACCTTATTAAAATTCCCCATCAAATCTGCTCTTGCTAATCCAATGAAGACGATGATTCAAATGTTATTTGTTTTTAGATTACAAACTCATATTGTAATTTTTGTAACATGTTATTTCATATTATTCAGTTGAGTGCGTACAAGAGGTACCCATAGGCTGAATCTGGTAGCCATGACAGATCATCCTGTCGGACATAGTGACCTTTCAGAGGTCGTCACGTGGTACCAGCCCATATCGTCCATTTGTGGCATACTGTCTTAACAGCGCTCACAAGAAAGGAGTCAAGTGAGTGCTTTTCTCTTATGCATTTTTCATGTTTTAATTATTGTAAATATTACTGTCATTTCTTCTAGATAATACCTTGCTTTAGAGTAATCCTGTGTCATGAAAAAATGGAGTACTTCTATAAGTTACAATAACCTGCTTCTATAACTCTACATGTATATGGTATTGTCTGCATCTGCCTCTGGTGTATAGTCTGAGTGAACAGTCCTTGATTTATGTGTTCATCTTCCTTGTCTACACTTGCTCCATTATAAATTCCATACACTAATCAAATGATTAACTTCGACCCTGGACTTAACACTATACCTTACCTATACCTGAATAAAACCCTATTGCAAGCCTAACCTTAACCCTATATCTTAGACAAAATAAAGCCTGGAGCAATTTTGGCAGGAGCAAATGTCTTGTCCCCCCTCAAATCTGTTTCATTATAAATTATGATTATGTGCATCGTTTGTTCTTCTATAATATCAATTTCCATCTTCCTCTTGAATGCCAGGTACCCTAATCCGGCTGCTGCTCGTTCCAGGAGACCCTTCACCCTGAGACCACCCAGACTTCTCCCATCTCCCTAGCCTGCATCTACACCTCCAACCAGACGTGTCCCAGCTCCATCTGTCACGGGTGTACGACCAGAGCCAGATACCTATAGGCTTTTAGTACCATCCAAGCTCTCCAACGAAGAAACCATCGTAATCTTGTTCTGGACACATTGGTAAGCATAGTTTATATACCTAAAGACTGTTTTTAATCAACATACAACTATCAAGTTCATAGGTTCAAGTGACTAGCTTTTAGAGAAATATTACTCCTCTGGCATACACTAAAATAACATATATGATTGGAAACTGTTATATTCTTATGGGTATAAAAAGCTGTACATTGACATGTAATTGGTGATATATATATATTTTAGATTCATACAGGTCTTGTATAATGTGATTCTATTGATCTATACATAATGACTCCAAAAATATATATCCTTGGAGTGTGTGTGCATTAATTTGTCCACTGGACACATTATTAGGGGTTCTGAAGAGAAATTCTGAGAGCTTTTTTTTTTTTTTTTTTTTTTTTTCACTTTGGCCCGTTGTTTATATATATATATATATATATATATATCCAGCAGTGAAATTTATTTCTTTTATGCTTGATAGTTGCTAATTACTTGATCTGTTTTTATCACTCTCATTTCAGGTGTCTGGCATCTCAAGCAATAATGTCACATTTTGTGAGCTATGCCAAAAAGAGATCAAACAAGGTAAAATCTTTTCAAATAAGTTTTCTGTAATATTTTTTTTCTTCAAATTTTGATAATGACCAGATTATCGGTATAGCCGTTTGTGTCTTTTGCAAATTTTATCATTTGCTTAACCACTTGGCTGCGGACCACGTAATATTATGTGCTTGGCGTTTGTACACTGTGCGCGGACCACGTAATATTATGTGATCATGCTATTGTCTGAGCTTTGTCTGTTTTGACACACCAGCACCATGCTGGTCATACCTGTACTGTGCAATGACCACCATGCAGCAGTCAAGTGGTTAAATTATTTAAGGTCTTTTATTAGCCGATGTATCTGAGAAAATTTCTTGTTAAATGATAGCTCATTAAAAGAAAGTATTGCTTTCTTCTCTAAGCCTTTTCGGTTTGTCTCAAACAGTAGTACTATGATAGGTAAAATGTATTCCCATGGAAAGTATGTTGTGCACAATTTAGTAATAAATCAAAATCACTTTTCCCTGAGAGGACGAAAGCACGTACAAAACAAAGACGATTATTCCATAATAACAAAATAAACTCCAATTTCAATTGAACAGCATTGTAGAATTCTGGAATGATATGATTATATCCATTGGCTCTCTCCTTACAGCTGGTGTGTGTTGGTATGTGCTGTGAGAGTGGTGAGGATACCGACACCCATAGGGACACCATGAACCGAGTCCTTACTGAACGAGGCTGGAGAGGAGATGGATCACTACAACACTGCTGCTGCTGCTTAGAGGTAGAAGCGGATGGCTCCAAGATGGTGGCTAATAGGTCACTCAACACTGGCCATTCACTAGTACAGTTCGGTAGGTCAATTATATTTGGAGCATACACAGTAAGTCAGAGTCATAGAGGTATATTAATAGTGTAGAGTGCATACATGCCTAAATCACTGTGAAGGATGTTACTAGATGATTTACCATTTGGAGGATCATTGTTTCATGGCCCTGTATAGACTAATTGTGTTTTTATGATAATTTCTAACTGGGGGCTTCGAGTATGCATAACAAAATGTACGTGCAGACATATGCGCACCTGGCTCATTGCAAGCCTATTGGAAGCCTCCCAGATATGGCCACTGTAAGTTATAGTACTCTGAAGTTGGATTGGTGTATAGAATGTCAAAGCCTTAATATTCTCCAATGAGGAAGATCTACCAATATCAAAGAGTTAGAGATCTTTTTATCATTGTCAGATTTTCTTCCAGTTTCTATTGATAATGTCTCTTGACATTATGTTACATGAATCTTCTTGTATTTTTTAATACCTGTATAGCCACTGAGAAAAAGAGTTCTGATGCTTTATCAGCAGTGAGTGACCGCGTTCCAGAGTTATTTGGTGTCATGGCGGTCCCTACAGTGATCGTCATCCATCCTGAAGGTTAGTTGAGTTTTTTGTCTCTCTTCTGTTTGCATCCCTCGACAAAGAATCTCATACACCGTCCTCATGTTAGAACCCATGTCTCCGTAAACTCCTTTCGGATTTTTTGTATAAAAGAATGGAATAGGCTACCGCTTGATATTAAGAACAGTACGACATTCTCAAGGTTTAAAATCCTTTGTAAATCATTATTATTTCAAAAAATAATGTTAAATTCAAACTAAATTTTATTTGACTATACAGCCAACCTGTGTATGCCTGCTGTGTGTTGTTTGGGTGTGTTTGGGTGTGTGTGCATGTGTACCAGACATTGTAAATACGTTCCATATTATTCCTGTATTATGTATTCTTGTACATTATAACGATATATCGTATGTATATTTTAAGTGGGGCCCCTCTCACAAGCCTAGCTTCTCTTGGGGTCCTAAAACCACTCATGTTGTTATTCAAAACTCCTTTAAATGTATTTTAAGTGTGATCAATGTATAATATATGTTTGGTTTTGAATAAATTCATTCATTCATTCATTCATTCATTCATTCATCCCTTGATAATTGCAGCACCCAATATCTAGAACAGCATACTCCAAGAAGATAATGGTTCAGTCATCCTACTTTTAAGAAATATGTGATATCTTAGCTCGGATACAACATGCAACATCAGTGACAGCCTATTGATCCTCTGGAGGGAAAGAAAACATGAAGACCCTTCAAGACTTTGCTTGATGATGCCATAAATCATTGTGAATCGAAAAGATATAGACTTTTTAAGATATAAGCTTTAAGACTAAGACTGATAAACATTTAGAGACAGTGCATAGATCAGATGATTGTGTTAATAAACATGTTCTTGGACAGATCACTCTTGATCATAATAGATTTTTTTTTTGCTTCACTATTTTGGGTATCATTATTGATACTGTTTCTTTTTTTAATTAATCAGGTTACCTGGGATGGAAGAGTTGCTTTGCAGTGACAGACAGATCTGCATTCATCTCTGCCCTAGATTCTGGAATCATCAACATGCTCAGATCTAACCCTGCCAATTTCACTAACCTCACCCTGTCGGAATCTGCCAGTTTCTCAGGTAAATAAAGGGTGTAGATACAGAGAGACTAAATAATAAACGATATCCTAACCCCTAGATATGTTTATCTTCAAAAATTTCTATGTTTCCCATGCTTTTTGATAATAATTGGAAAGAGGATTTATGTTTAGAAATTCTTTGACTTTAAAGCTTGTATACTGCAAATATCAGTACTATTGAAATTTCCTTTCTGTGTGTAATAACAATGATATGTTACATAATACACATGTTTCAATACGTTTAATTTAGGCATGGAAAAGATATGTGTTATTTGATATTTGGAGGAGTCCATTCAGCTTGGCCACACCCTTGTGGACTAGAACAGTTGCCTCTTTCAGCTCATACAATACTTATCTTCTTACCCATTTTTGTTTACATATAGCTTCAGGTAGTTTTGGGGAGAGGGGTCTTAATTTAGCAGAAAGCTCTCCTTGAAAACTTTTGTCATGTAGACATAACTTGGAATATCATTGAAATGAAGATGACTTTTTATCCATAGATACATCTGGAGAGAGTCCAAGGCCACCAACCCCTGGTAAAACACACAAGAAGCAATCTGGGTCTGCCTGGAAGGAAGATGGAGGATCTAGACCTGCATCAGGGAAGGCAATCAATGCTAGATTTGGAGTAGGTGCAGCCAAACCCAGGACCCCACCCGTTGTAAGCCCACAGCTCAGGCACTTTGTCCTCAAGAAAAAACAGAAAACACCTGAACCGGATGGGAAGAATTTGATCAGCATCGACACAAGACCCTACTCGGCGAACTTAAAGACGGAGAAGGGCAAAGTAAGACCCAATTCATCGGTTACAATCTGAAACCATTGCAGTTCAGGTAATTTGCGTTGACTAATTAGAAGGAAATGAATTAACTTGATGGGAAGAACGTGATCAGTTTTGGCACAACACTTGAAGATGAAATTTTAGACCCCAAAAAAATATTTATCTCCGTTTTTGTTGCTGATATGAATTCCTTATTTTTTCATGGGTCACATTCCATGGGGATTTGAAGAGGTTGAATTTTCTTAAAATTCAGGGAATTTTTTTACTTACTTTAGGGGCTGTGGTGTAAGTTTTGTGACTTATTTTGTTCTTGTCATATAAAAATTACCAATGTTGATTTATGACTGAATGCAAAGACATATGCTCAGGTTTCGTTGAAGTACATAATTGATACAAGTCTGTCATTTTTTTAATATATAAGGATGTATATCTGATGTCTAATCTTATGCAAAATTGAAATATATGAAATGTTTTTCAAAATATATGATGTTCAACATGGAAAATGTATCATAGAATTTCAATGGCAATGATCAATCCTACATTTGTGTTTGTTTGTTTTTACAGTTGTGTATCAATCAGATAGGACCATTTACTTCTTGGGACCAATATTTTATGCCTAGGCCTAATGGTGGGCATATTTACAAAAAGTTAAATTCTAAAAAAAAATCATGTCAATACATAATAGTTCAAAACTCAACAATACATAATAGTTCAAAACTCAACTTGTGTTGATAACATCATGAGTCTAAAAAGATTTGTTTGCATCTGCGGTATGATGTCTGATATGAAGTGTTTTAAACATTATACTTGTGACTTTGAATTGTGTGCAGTGCATACCTCAAATTAGTATGAGGTAATAGTGTGTATATGAAAAACAATACAAACAATTTGACGAAATTGAGTGATTAAAGCTCTTATCAACTTGAAATTTCAACACTTTAAACTTGAAGGATGATGAATCTTATAAGAGTCAAACATATTCAGTTGTTATCAATCAAAAGTACTATAAATCATATTCAATATTCAAATGAAATTACTAATTATTCATAAAACTTGAATTATGATTTTTGCCATAAGTAATCTACAATGGCAATGATATACAATCTACACATATCTTGTTTTGAAAGATTATGTCTTGTTTGGCGTGTCATAGTGTATTTTGTCCGCTGAGAAGGCTTTGGAATATGTATATAATTTGTATGAATTTGTATATAGTTTTGAAACTTTATGAATACTAGGTCTGAAATATAATTATTTATATATCTGGAGATGATCAGCCAAATGAATACGAATAAAAATAATAAAAATGTATTATAGTGAAATGTGATGATAATAAATTACTATTTTGCATCTATTGATATAATTGTATATATCATAAATATGTTCATGAACTTGTGTTTGCTGTGTATCTGCGGCATAGACATTATGTTTATAATTGTATTAAAATATTTTATGTTTATGATTTATGTGGTTTAAATCTACAAATTGTTGATCTATTGTTTATTTACATAGGAAGAAACGCAATTTATATGTGCCATTTATACTTTTTTGTTGTCCTTGAATTATAATGTGAGTCATTACCTTGTAAACTAAAATGAAGATCATCGATTCTATTAGGTGTAATAATCATTTTGAATGTAAAATTAAATCAATGATATCAATCTTGTTGAGAATAAAAGTGACAATTATATGAACGCCAAGATGCCAAAGTATCATGAAATCACACTGTATTTTTTTTTTCGTAGAACATTTTTTGTAATCATTGTCTTTGAGACATAGTTGTTGCCAAATAATACAGAAAGAAGTAGGTGAGCTACTTTATTAAACTGTGTCTCAATTTGACAGTAACCATTTCTGACACCCAGCCATGTGTTGAATTGTATATACCTGTAAGCCACCTTGAAAATTTCCAATGATGGCATGAGAGAGGGTTAAAGATACACATGTATCTAGTATTAATGCTTGATATGCAATTATGTTGGAATAACCAAATAGATGCATATATTTTTTTTTTAACAGTACACAGTACATAGTCTTTTGGAATTAACTTATCAAAACACAAAGTGGATTTATGTTTTATGTTAAGTTTAGTTAAATTTGTTATTTATTTACTAGTTTTGTAGAGGCAAGAGAGTCTTAATTATACATCATTTAGAAAAATAACTTCATTTTAATGCACAGGTACCAGAAAAAGATATTTTTTACTCTTTTTTTTTTTAAAGTTTAATGCACCACTAATATGATAAAGTAGATTTATTTTAAGTAAAACCTTTTATTTGATACAGTTCAAGTGCTTGCCCTTTTGTCCCTCTATTTTAACAATCCAAAATTTAAAGCCATCAACAATACATGTCCTCATAACATAAGTAGAGGTGAAATCCCTTTTTTCACAAAAGTAGTACAATTTTTATTCTTGGGGAAAATATATATTTCTTTGGGAGAACCAAGCTTGTATGTATGACTGATCTTTTTGAAAGGATAAAAGGATGGTGCACATGGTGACTTCCACTATTTTTATGTTTTTCTTGCCTGTGTAGTGGGAGCGAGACTTGTATTACAACCAGAACAAACTAAAAAGTGACTTCCTCGCTGCTGTTATATATCGAGCTTGAAATGATGTTTGCAAGATCGTTTTAACACATTAAAATGAACTTAGAGTATCTATTACGTCTTGAAGAAATTTGTAATTTCGTTGTTTTGTTAGAAGTTTAGTAAATATTCAATTTCATGCATGTGCAGTATGTATTACATTGAACTTTTTTTTTATAGATTTGTACAAAAAAAATCCGCTACGATACCTTAAAAATAGATATTTATTTGTTTAGATTTTTAAATGTTTGAGCTGATGTGAAATAAAGCTTACTCGACTTAAATTAATTGTATCTGTATGTATTGTATGTATGCCTAATTATAAGAGCTTCTCGTTGTTCTGAAGGTTTTTTGTCTAAACACACAAGGTCATCTATATCTGAAGGTATGTAAAGAGGTTAGTTTTCTGTATATTTGATTCAATAGTCCGAAGGTTATTTAATTCTTCGGGTTCATTATTCCAAAAATAAAATGGGCTTTGATGTTCCAATTGAGTAATAGGGTATATCCAAAAATGAAATGCATTTCTAATCCAAAAATTTAACCCCAACATTACAACCCTCTTCTTCAGGGGCGGCGATTTCATGTCACGACTAGGGAAACGGGTCACGACGGAAAATGGACACCTTTTCTGGAAAAAAGGGGCACCTAGATCAGAGGCATAAAGAGAAAATTATTCGGAAAAATAAGAGGTTCGCAGAAAAATTTGCTTTTAAATTTATGATTTTAAGAATCTTAATGGCTTTGTATTTTAGTAATGAAAATAATGCAATGCGAGCGCGAAGCGCGAGCTGAAATTTTAGATAACTGTTCAATTATAGACTAGTATCTGCAAGTGCGCACACAATGCGAGTTGAAAATTTGAGTTAATTGTGCATTATATGCCCCATTTAGTATCCGCGAGCCGAAAATGTTGAGCTAAAAATTGGAGTTAATTGTGCATTACTAGTATCCGCGAATACGAAGCACAAGCCAAAAATTTAGGGTTTTAAAGGACATATGGAGTAACAAGGGGCACTTTTGAGTGTTAAAAGTGCCCCTTTTAAAAACGTACATAATCCATTGAACTTTTCAAAACTCTGAAAGGCTCCTTTTTAATATAAAATTGCATGTTTTTTTAGCAGCAGAGAAAAGGGGCCCTTTTAGGGTGGATGAAAAAATGGGTGGCACTGTGCCCCCTCCCCGGGGTGGGCCGCCTCTGCTCAAGAGGAATAAAGCGTCCCAAAGATACATATATTTGTATATCCAAAATTCGTTATAGAATGACCTAGATCTACTTGATGCACATGATGCAGAAACTAATGACAATTTAAAGAGTAAAATTAAGCGTCGGAACAAATAAAACATATTCCATGAATACATATAGCGACCTGAGGATCAGCATTTCACTTAGTCATTATCTTGTGTTTTTGTTTGCGAAGCGCGAGCAGAAAAATTTTGCCTTGTATTTACATTAAGGATTGTATTAGACATGTATTTTGCCTCTTCTCTGTCTTCACTAGGTCATTACTAAATATTTAAAAAATAACGGTTAAGCTTTAAAAATCGAGGGGGGACACGTCCCGTCCCCCCAGGATGGCCGCCAATGCTCTTCTAACTTTGTAAAACTTATTTTTATTTCAAATTAATAAAACTTATTAGGACCATTCTTGGTCACGTGTGTGACCGAAATTATGCAAAATCTTGACTTTAATTGGCTATAACTCTAACAATTTTAAAAATTTATACTGATTAACAGTGTTTATTGTCTGCTAATAATTTTTGTTATTGGCTATCATTTGTAAATATTTTTTATATTCTACAATATCGCATGTTCAAGTCAGAGGTCAATACGAAGTGAGCGGTCACGTGTTGTGACTTCACAGAACGCGCAGTGATTTTTGAAAGTTCAATTTTCATTTTGAAATTCCTGTGATTATAAAATGATGAAATGTTCTTATATAGTCCTGTGGATATGCATTATGGACTGTTAACAAAAAATACCCACTGGATAGGAGTCATCTCTGAAATTTATGTTTTTTATTATTATTTTATAATGCTGGATGTCGGGTCACGTGTGTGACATTTTAGTGGGTCACGTGTGTGACGCTATGGAAATTGTAGCAGAAAAATGATATATTATGCGTCTGTTGGAGCCATAAGGGCGTTATTGCATCTTAAAGATGTTCCGTTTGAGAGCCATTAAAGGGCGCTATTACTGTAGCAAAACCTAGTGGTAATAGCGCCCTTGCTGGGCTCGCAAAACGGAACATCCTTTGATCTGCAATAGCTGCCTTATGGCTCCAAGCCGACGTTATGATTATGCAATTAAATGTACATTTGAGCAAACTACTATATCCGCTTGTAGGTAAAAAAAAATATAACTCAACCCTGATATAGGGAGACCGGTATGGACGTTACAAAATTACATCTTTGGGCCAGATTAATTCTAATGAAAAGAAACTTCACCGCACTCCATATGCGTCTGTTAGTTAAGCCTATTATGTGTTGGCTAAAACCTGAGGCATATAAAACTCGGAAACATGTAACACTAATTAACTAACAGCTTAATTAGTGAAGACATTTTTGTAACAAACTAACCCCATATACGGGTAGGTCTGTTACACCACTACGGGGTCAATGTTAACACAAATGTAAACATACGGGGTAAGTTGACAATGTTGTAAATCTCTTATACCATACTTTAATTTCCAACTTCCAGTTTCTTGACTCGTTAACAGTAGATCAATTAGAGCTCTAGAATAGACAAAAGTAATAATAATAAAAAAATATTAACACCTGAAAATTGAGACACAAAATGTAATTTATTTTACATATGTAATGTAATGGGGTAAGCTTGTTACAATCAAAATGGGGATAGGTGTTTGTAAACAAACCTACCCCTATGGGTTGATTTTACACACAGAAATCCAACTGTAGCACAGTATTACGCACAATACAGGGCATGGCTAGGGGCTATTTAGTGACATACATTACTATATTTAAATACCAGCAACTATTCTTGTGCTTTCATTGTTAAGAGCTATTACAAATTTCAATTTTGCAAAAATGCTTGAACTGGAAAAAAACTGGTTTTGTTGATTTACTATTTAATAAAACAACGAGACGAAACCTCACGACCAGCAGTTCACACAGCTGATAGGCTGTATATAGATGGCCAGTTATGCAATCCTCTCGTTGTTCTTACTCTCAAGGACACTTGCGAACTCGTAACAAGTGTGACCCCCGTGTAACCATATCTCCAATACCCCGGTCTCCTTAGTTCAGCTAAATGAGTTGTTGTGGTAGCTGCTCAAAGATGTGGGCGAGGGAGGTTATCAGAGGGCGTGGGTGAGCCATGCATGCCCCCTATAAGGCTCTCCGACTCGAATATGCATCGCGCGGCGAGCCGCAGTTCCCGAAAATATTGCACGATGGTAAGTTATGTGGACTCGTAACTACAAGAAAAGAACTGGATTTCCATAATAATAATATATTTGACTTTGAATTAAAATGAGTGTAATTTACGTTGCCTATGTTTTAATCATATTTTTTGTTCTTTCAATTGTACAACTGCAGCTTCTGGAATGCTATATTATTGGTTTGCATAATCTTATAAGGATTCCTAACCATTGTACTTGGAAAGAATTGATATCGAACTAAAGTTTCCTTGATGGTAATCATTGTTTTGATGAAGTTTCATTGTATTTCCTTGTGGTTTTTCCGATCCTTTTCTAGTCATCCATAGATAATATCGTTTTGTTTGTTGTTTGTTCTCTTTGTTTGGTGATGTTGTCTGTTTTTGTTTTTTTTCGCAAAAATTGTATCGGCAGAAACCATTTTGCTAGCTAATAATGCTACCAATATAATAAAATTAATTTCTCGCGATATGAAGTTGACAATAATCAGAATTTATGATCGCCTACCCAGATCTGGGTCACGTGCTATGACAATTACTTTGGCTAGAGTAATAATCAAATTAAACAATTGGTCATGATTTTATTTATGAGATGCCATTGTTGTGTTATAATTAAATCTAAGAAATAATATATAATAATACCAAAGCCATTGGTTAGAAGGCCGACGGGGTGTATAAAACTTTCTGTTCTGGTTACTTGTGTGTGACAATTTTAAGGGCAATTATTTCCAGGGATTGACTCCTTAAAGGTAATATCAATTTAATCAAACTATATTTTAGAGGGGGTTAGATTAAATAGGAATAGACAGCGATAAATAAATAATATAATTGACAGTAAACCAAGTAAGAGTTGTGTCATCATATTCTCTTCATCTCCAGTCGTGGTGTTTTAAAAAAAACATATATCTTTTTTATTTACTTTCGTATTTTCCATTTATATTATCTGTATGTTTAATTTATGAGTCAACTAATGAACGACTCGAAAACACATTGCAGAAAATCACGAAAAAACATCAGTTCATAATTAACTTTAGACATTCTCTATTTGATATGGCAGCCTTATAAATCAGGATAAGACAAAAATTCATTTGTCCCTTCAAAGGTCCTTTTTTAAAAGCTATAACACAATTTTCATAAGTTAAAATAAAACTAAATAAAAAAGACTATCATGAGCTATATTTTGCGTGAGATGCAAGGCAACTTATATCATAGCTTTGGAGAAACAAATATATAAATTAATAATAACCATGGTTTTCGGGGGGTAAACACAGGGCGTTAATCTTTTGTCTCTTTCTACGGTCACGTGTGTTGACTTTGAATGAGAGACAATTAGATTCTTAAGTATGATTATCTTAAAGACAAATCAATTCAACTAACCATTATTTTCATTAAATTCGAAGGAAATGAAGTTTATAAAAGTCTGGGGCTAATGACAATAATCAACAGTAAGAGACATAGCAGGGTAATGTGACAAACATCAAGTCATTGTGTAAGGGTCAAGACAAATGATTTATAGGTACCATTTTTCTATCACATTTTTTGCATGTTAATTTATGCCATTAATATGAGAATGAAAATTTGAAATTAGAGATAAAAAAATTGCATTTCATGAACCTTCGACAATGCTCTTAATAATCGAATAGTGCTAAACTCTTAAAAAACGAATAAGTGAAGCAAACGATTTAAGCTTTCTTATTCCATAAAGGTGCTTCACTTTTCAAAGAACTCGACCCAGATTAGTTGTTTGGTGTTAGAAAACCTACTATCCGTTGACAACTGAACAAACTTATCATACACTCTCAAATTATATTGCACTTCCGTTGGGAAGATCGAACCTTCGGAATAACAACTTTAATAGTTCGTCAGAGAGATCAGACAGGCAGACAGACAGAGAAAAGGTAGAAAGAGAGAGAGGTAACACTTAATGAGTGTTTTCAATATGATTATATTTCTGAGTAGGAATATCTCTTCAAATATTTACCGATCCTGCCCGAGAATCTGGGTGGCATTGAGACGTGCGGTGAGATGTCGAGGCAAAAGATCTTGAACCCAGTACGAAATTCCCTGCATTCAAATACATCAGGAACATGCTTTAAACACAGCACTAATATTACTCTGTTGACATTTATATAGGCAGCATGACCTGTTTCGTTATTTTATTTATGCAACACACATGAACTAGGTAAATATGCATTTTAAACAATAAGAGATTAGATTAAAAAAAAAACCTCTTCTTAATACAACTACCAAATTTTATTTCAACACAATTAGTCATTTCATGTGGGATATCTCTCATTACCATTTTTATGTTGATAATTAATTACCTGAATAAAAACAAACAATAACAAAAACGTCAAATTCCAAAACTTCGACCAAATCACATCTGACAACTAAAAGATTTAGCCTCTCTAAACCTTTAGGAAAAAAAATACTGTCGCCAACAATGAGTATTTGCTATCATGTCTTATAAAGAGCTGGATATCACAACTGATAGGATGGTTTAAATTCCACAATTTAGTAATAATAAAGTTTGTTCATTATATACCGCAAATGAAGATAAAAAATATGATCGACTTTATTATGATCCTCAGAGCGGTGGAATATTCTACGTCGAATCAGTAGACAATGCTTTTCTATAAAAATTTAGGCAGTTTGTCAGCTATCCGTTTGCTGATATTCTGATATTCTTTTTTTCGTTTCTATTACAAGTTAATAATGATATCATGGGGTGGAGAGGCTATACTCAAGCTCTTCACAAACAGGACTCATCCCTCTGGTTAGTTGCATTGAGTACTCAAAGAAAAAATATAATGAAAATCTCGAAGATAGCACAACACTTTGAAATTTAATCAATAGCATCGGAATAAACTAAATAGCGAAGTTACTGATGGAATTTTACTTATAGTTTTGAATTTGTTTATGGAAACAGTTACTATTAAAATTTAGCAACACTAGATGATGTCTCTGTTGTCCCGCTACTTGCTCTTTGTGGTATTGTTATTGCTAATGAATACTCTTCTTGATTTCTTATCAAGCTTTTAATTTTATGCTCCCAATGTACATAACAACAGGCGCATTTATCTAATGTGGAATTCAAGTCACAAGTGGATGGAATTATCATATATCCAGTATTGGAGTTGACTAGTATTTTCTTATACGCAATATATGAAATATTATGAGATAATACCTATATTTCATATAATCAAATCACACAATAAGTTAGGCGGGACATTGTGCAGACCCTACTCATCAGTATTTGTCTCATTTGAATATTTGAATAATTCAACTTAAGGGTGTGAATTACTGGCACAAGTGAGGACAATTGCAAGAAAAAGCTGTTTTCACTTACACATAAAAATCAAGACCTCCGTCATTAATACTACCTGACATAACATCTTCTGGTGCATTTTTCATCCGATAGTTTTGAGTTGAAAATTTTCCTCAGTGTTGTGCTTGTATTGAATTTGCTTACTTTATCTCTTTACACACTATATTCAATTTCAAGCCTGGAACTCGCGCTCTTTAATTTACTTTGCGACGAACAATTAATTAATAACGACCTCTGATCAACACCTAATCGAGACCGTAAGAACAGTAATAAGAAAGTGGCGATATGAGTATTAATGTGCTTTGAAAGTTTGTAGTCAGCTTCTAGTAGGCGCAATCCAGAGAGTCTCTCATACAGCCTTGAGTGGAACGCGCGACGCCGGGTCAGTTTAATCTCCGAATTTCAGATTTTGGTACACCAAATCTTATTTTCCTGTATAACAACACCGGCGTAGCCGAGAACGGTATACCAATCTATAGAGGTATCCAGCGGACGTTAATTTTATGAATATTGCACGCAAGATTATTGTTGCGGAAGAGGGCTCGTACAAAGAATGAGAGTCATTTTTATTGATTGCGGAAATGGTTATGTATACTCAAAAATTAAAGATAATGCGATTTTATGTTGACTGTTTAATGAAATAAATATAGTGCATATAGTGTACATTCTATCCTTTTCCAATAATTATACACATTTAGATGACATTGACTATAGGCCTCGCGCGACTTTGCGCGCGCTCTTTTTATATTAGGAATCTTTTGTTCGCAAATTCTCGTACATCTACTAAATCACTCGTACAAATAGTTCGTCTTTTGTCATTGCAGATACATACGCTCTAAGGACTCTTGAATCATTTTTTGTTTTTGATGCTGACAAAAGGCTTTTCACTATTAAGGTCCGGCGCTTAACTTACGAATGTCCTTTATAATTTAACGTTTCGGGAGGTGGATATATAACGATTTATACCATCCCGAATCTTCTCGGCCCAATGTCTGTTTAATGAGAGCGTTTAAATATATAAACACGTGAGCCTCTTACACATGGGCCGCTCTATTTTCTCGTATGGTATGTGCCCCCTTTAGCGAGGCTTAGATGTACGTTATGCTAATGGGGTCTCTTTATGGTTGATTCTTTCTCGTCTCTAAAAATACGTCAAAGAATTCCTTTGGCAATGCCGAGAATTTATTTACATAGAAACTCGAGACAGATTGGGTCACACTCAGTGGACTTCGTAATAATTCATTTTCGGTGCTTGCCGTATACTCCACATACCGTCGAATATATAAGACAAAATAGGACAAACTGTGTAAGCTGCTGTACTTCTCTGCCCGTCTATTTTTTATTTATGTGAGCGTCGACACGTGACAAGCAGTGAGAGAGGTTCGAGAGTCGGGCTAAAAGGTGGGGGGAGAAGTCGTTTTTTTTTATTCATTTCCACAGTTTCCTTACTTTTGAGATCGAGGGGGGTGGGGGGAGGGAGAGTGGAGGGGTTGCTATGGTGTACAGGAAAGATAGACAGGTAGGCGGGGGAGGGTGCTCATTTAATAAAGAGTATGCAAACTACTAATTTAGAATCGACCTGCTATGTAAAAGCTCAATACACTGCTTGCCAGATTTCTGTGTTTCGATCCGTTTGAGTGCATCGAGACTCGCCGTTCTCCCGGACCCATTAGATATTATTTCCTCTCAAAAGCAATTGCTGTGATTGCGCGTTTTATAGCTGGTAGGAGCGGGTACTTTTTTTACTCTGTTTGCAAATTACATCTTTTAGGCGCTGGAGTACTCAACAGGAATGCTTCAGGTATCATGTTCATAAGTTGTTATCACTCTTTACATTAAAACACAAATACTATATAATATTTTAATATGACCCACCACTATCTGATAGCGTCTTCACGGACGAGTAACATGAACTATGCACGCAAGGGTTTTTTGAGGGAAAGGGGCGTTTAACAAAGATGAATGGTCATCTCTCTTATTGTTATGGAGGGATGGACGTCAATATAAAATTTAATGGTTTTATGTTGCTGTTTAATCGAAATGAAATATGTGCTATGTATAATAAGTGCCTACTCGTTTCATAATTTTTACCATAAGTGAGATTGTGGGCATTTGGGTATTTTTTAGGAATCTTTTTACGCATTTTTCTGTCATCTACTAAATCACGGTTTCGTTCAAAAGTGCGCTCTCTTTGTGGTCAATGAG
>CALNVZ010002100.1:27987650-28010370 GCA_940671915.1 Paracentrotus lividus | reverse complement strand
TATATTTTTAAAATTGTTAGAGTTATAGCCAATTAAAGTCAAGATTTTGCATAATTTCGGTCACACACGTGACCAAGAATGGTCCAAGAGCGTTAATTTAACACGTGAGCCTATGGGCGTCTATTTACTCGTGTGCCCCCTTTATGGTTCGATTACCGTAATCATATCTTTCGCTGCTACTCAGTGCAAAAATGAAAGGCACGAGTTAGACGTGCAATGAACAAAATCAACAAGATCAGCGCTGTATTTGTTTTACACAGGTAGATTCGTAGTCGAAATCTGTGAAAATGGACGACACATCAAGAGATGCCGAACTTGAAAACTATTTAGACGCTTTGAACGGTAAGTTATTTTACTGAAAATTTAAGTAAGTGTAACTTAATATTCTGTGGAACACTGTTGATGACATCTTTTATTATTATTTTATTTCAGATTTCGTGAAAAAGCCGTCGAAAAGTATACCGTCCTTGCTGGAACAGTTGATTCAAAGGATAGCCCGCCACGGAGAACCATTGTGAGTATGGCAAACGTCGCGGCGCGGAGCAGCGCGTTTGCTTGGACTGGAAGTTTGGCCATTGAAGCGCCACTGTAGCTGAATGCTAAGCGAATTAAAATGCAGAACAAAAAAACTAGAAAAATAGGGACAAGTTCAGTTGAAACATTGCAGGTTGTTAGATATGAGTGGCTTGATGTTTGTGAAACTCCATGAGAAAGCACTTCGATTATAATTTTAAATTTTCATTTTTTTTGTTCAAGTCATAAAACAACTTGAGATAAGGTATATCTTTTTACTTTTGAAAAAAAAGGGAAATGACTATGAGATTAGATGAATAATCATAAATTTCAGCTTCAATCTCTTATTCGAACATTGATAAAGGAAAAGTGCACCCATGCCTCGCATTTATTGAATAATACATAAAATGAGAACTTTATGTGTAATAGCGCCATCTTTTTTTATGTCTTAGTGATTCAACACTATTCTGATGGCCAAACTGTAAAACGAACAATGTCTGAACAACCATGGGATGGAGGGGACGGTTTGAGTGTGTCCGGGTGGGTGTCGCGACACTTAAAAAAATTGAAGCAATGCGCTCTTTGCCTAATTAGCCAAAATTACCAAGGTTAGATTATGCTTATCATCAAATCAATATTTGTTCTCCACAATATTTTCTACATTTTTGTCTAAAACAACACCTACAAAACATTGCTTGTAAACCTCCTTCAAAATAGCCCAGTAAACAATAACATGTTCCGGACCCCGACCTGCTGCCGGACACCCAATAACTGGTATAAACATCTACATCATTGTCCATGTACCGTAGTGTACAAAACACATTCTCTTAATTTAAAAAAAAAAAAAAAAAAAAAAAAAACTCCAAATCTGCCCAGTAAGTCAGAAGAGGAAACGATTCGTCAATGCCAAACATCACAGACAGTAAAAAACAATATATATTTTGATAATATATATAAAGAACTTACAATTGTACACAATATAATACAACATGAATATTCAAGTTTAGTATGCCTCCACAAAAGAAATGTTTTTTGAGATTAGATTTGAACGTTTCTAATGTCTCCAAAGAACGAATCTGTGTTGGTAATGCATTCCCATAAAGCATGGAGCAGCTGAAGCATAATGACCCGCATCTCCGTACATTGATAACATTTCTTTTTGTAACAAGCAAGTTTTTTTCCTGTCAGGAGCGTTAGATTACGACTAGGAACATATTCTGTAAGAAGATTGAATATATATGAAGTGGCACAGCCATGCATTGCCTTCCAAGTAATAAGCAGAATTTTGTATTCGATACGTTCCTTTACTGGTAGCCAATGCAGCCCTTTCAAGACAGGGGAAATGTCCCTTTTGTGGGTTCTTGACAAAACCCGAGCAGCAGAGTTTTGAGTTTTGTGCACGTTGTAGTTTAGCTAATTGAAATGATGGCAGGCGTGAAATTACAAAAGAATGAAAAATGATGGCAAGAGTTTTATTTGACAAGAATTTTACCTCGATTTTATTGAAAAATGATAATTAATTGATGTTATTCCAGACTAGATCTACTCATTCTTTGTATTCATGAAAATGTTGATGTTCCTCAAAATTACGAAATGAAGCAAAATTAATGTTCTTATGATCACTGAACAAAAACTTCTGTGAAATTATTTACAAGAACAGTGTTTTTTTACAACTTTTAAGATGGGCTTGTCATTTTGCGTTGCAAAACTACAAGTGCCCATGTCTGCACACTAACTCATTTTTTTTTTTCAGGATTGTGTTTACAATTCATTCAAAACCTATTCTCTGAGAAGCATAAGTACATGGGATTGTAGGCCCTACGTGATAACTATTGCAAAAAGTGGAAAAAACTTAGGAAAAAAAAAACATGGACCAAGTTATAAAATATGTACAGGGCATCCCCTCAAAAACTATACTATAGAAATATATGGTTCTTGGGGGGAAAGTCTTACATGTACACATGTAGATCTATAGAAAGCTCATACACTGTATCATTTGTTTTTCATAATATTAATGTATTTTAAGGTTCCATCATATTACAATGTCACTGGACTAGATGAACTCCATATACTAAATTATCCCTTGTGCAAGTCTATTTCACCTCGGGCTGTGGCCTCTGTGTAACAAAAATGCCCTCTGGATAATTAAATATGTGTCATGATTGTAATCCAGTATATTGTATTCAAGGGTATCCAATATTTAGGGGAGACTGGGGTAATTGTGGCCCTGGGGTAATTGTGTCCCCGGGGTAAATTAATTATGGCCCCTTTGTCTTTGAGAGCTTGTGATTCTTGCTGCATTATTTGATAAATGAATTTTTACACATGCCTAGCTAAGCTCTTCCTACTATCATATGAGAAAAATCAGCCATTTAGTTAAAATTTGTGCCTAGGGGAGCCTGAAATGTACTGCAATCAAAATTCTGTTTGTTGGAAAGTGGCAAGTCTGCTTTTTTATTTGAGGTGTGATATCATTAAAATCATTTAAGATGATATTTTTATTCAAACAGAAACAATAGGAACTAACAAACACAACAACAAAAAAGTCCACCTGAATATCTTTGATAGTAGAGCTGTAAAGAGGGATCATATTGAAAATGTCACTCAGTGTAATTGTGGCCCCAATGCAAAAACAGTGTAGCACAGATGGGGGCATTAACTTGTATGATAATGTTCATAAATATATGTATTGCTATGATTGCAAAATTTCAACATTGTGGCTGAACCAATTATTGTTTAATTCATTGTTGGTGGTTGATATAAAGAGTATTAGGAATACCCAACGACTTTCATTATACATTACCATAATTAATTAGCATAATATTTTTTAATTCATACAGTCATGACAATAAAGGGCCACAAATACCCCCAACCCATGGGGTAATTATGGCCCCACAAAGTTGGTAACATAATGGTAATTAATTTGCAAATGAGAAGTCACATGTTTATACTTTCCTTTGTATATTATAGACTGACTGTGTATTTACACATTTAGAATATTATTGGACTTTTCATCTAATGGTAGTAATAGGAAATGTGAAAAAGGGGGCCACAATTACCCCAGTCTCCCCTATATATTATTTGAACTGCACATATTTTTGTGGTATGTCTCCTGTGATTCATTCTATGAATGTACATGAAATGAACAGAAATGAAGAAGACTAACAAAATATTTTAAATTGCATCCTTGATTAAATTTTGCTAGGTTTCCGTGGTTCAAACTGAAGCCACTGATTGTGATGAAGCTGGAGAATGTAATTGAGGAGTACATAGAGTACAACCCACATGAGGAGGTACCTATCCTACCCAACGTTGAGAATGTACGCTTTGATGACATGAGGGAGCGTCTTCTCAAAGCACTGGAGTCATTCAATAGGTAAATCTTCTCATTTGTCATTTGGCATCATGGGTAAATGGAACTTCTTACATGGTGTACATATATTATATTTGGGCAGTTCCAAGGTAACGACAGACTTATCAACAGTGACATTCAGAATCAACATTTCAGCATTTAAACAAGTTTATCATCCATACTTAATCTTTATGTACAAAGAAATGGTTCATGACAAAAGCTGATGGTACCCTCTTTTCAAAATGATAATTTTTATAGTGATCATCTTAATTAATGAGATATGAATATCATAATCATGGTTACGGAGTGACGCAAAATGGACATGCATATTTGAGCAGAAAACAATTTGCTTTAACTCTGTGAAATTTAAATGGCTATCACAATTTTGAGTATTTATGGATTTTATGTTATTCTAGGTATAATATGCCACCTTGCATAAAAAATTGTTGAATATTTTGTAAATATGACTTAAAACTTGAACCCTTGTCCGGTTATCGGACATAACCGAGTGACGGTACGTAAGTAACGTTACGGAGTGACATCTGGTTTCCCGGCTCTTTTTCGAGAGAGAAATGCATTATAAAGAAATATTAATACCAAAGTTTTGGAGTAGACCATGACAAATACATTAAGCCAAAAAAATTGGCAAAAAATGATGAGATATAAGAATTAGAGGCATTTAAAGCCCCATAGTCCCATAAGTGCAAATTTGGGTTGATCAATTATTCAGCGCAAGAATACTGAATCGCAAATTTTTTTAACTTAAATGATTGGTTGTATTGTAAAAAAGCCGTTGTGGTAATTTCAGATCCTAATTGCATTTTCAAAGGCAGCAGTCGGCACATTAAAATTTCAGTAGGCTGCCTAATTCCTTGTTTGCTCTTTAACTGCTCCATTTACCATGTATGTATCATGGTTTTTATAGTAGGTCCTGGCTTATGTACATTTTGAATTTCAATGGTATTTGTGGAAAAACAAACAGTACCTAAGCATTAAAAAGGGACAATAAAACACTTCGGTATTGAATCAGACATTAAAATTAAAGAATGTTTTGAGTGTCTGGGTGAAGACCTCTTTTGCAAGAAAAAAAAATATATAACCACTGTTTCAGTCCTGAATCCTAATAATCAGTTCAATTAGACAAAAATTGCTACATGAAAATCATTGCTTATATTTGCGCTTACGATACCAAAAACATTTTGTCAAAAGATTTCAATAGTATTTGTGTCAGATATTCATTAATCAATCCTGTCTTATTTCTTTTCTTTGTCAGTGCACCATTTACAATACAGAGGCTTTGTGAACTGTTAACAGAACCTAAGAGATACTACAGACGGAGTGACAAATTCATGCGAGGCATTGAAAAGGTGAGAAAATTTTCTGACAATGTTTTGGGGAATGACTCCTCTTGAAAAGTCTCTTGGGTAAAAAAAAAATAATAATAAAAATATGATAATCTGTGTACAGCTAGAGCACTTTAAACTAACTCTAAATACATGTCTGGTAACTTACTCTTTACTTTTTATTCATGTGCTTGCATTCGGTTTACCTTTTCCACTAGCAACCCAATGTACACACCCATGGTAGACATAGGCCTACATGTAGGCCCAGATGTTAACATGTTGGCATCAAGTTGGTATAAGTATACTTGTGCAGTTTTTTTACCTGCATATGACATAAACACTTTTTCCTATATTTGAAGTTCTTAATTTTATGAGCTCTACATGTAGGTGTAGTAGGTACATATTTTTATTTATTTATTTATTTTTTTTTACCTCAGAGGCCCAACAAGTATATTATTAAAGTTTTCTTGTGATGTATGATTTCTGCCAAAGAAAATAGGCCTTTTGCTTTATATCCAAAGTTCAATATACTCTATGTGAATTTCCTATGTAGAATGTTCAAGTGGTCAGCACGATAACCCCATCTGGAAAGCGCATCACATCCCTGTTTGAGCTGAACAAGAGCCCACCAATGATGAACGGAATAGTGCCGGACCCTGAAGCTTCACCCACAAGTGATAACAATGGGTTTGTGCGGCCAGATTCAGATGCATTCACCAGCAGCCCCAGTAGCAGTAACAGGGTGGACGCCATGAATGGAGTCGGTCGTCCCTACTACAATGCTGAAACCATGGATGCACCTCTCCAGTTTGCATACCCCCTGGGTCAGAGCTTGACCTCACCTGTGACCTCTATGCCGAGCTCGGATTCGAGCTTGAGGACTGACCTCAACAGACTCAATGGCTCACCCTCAGAAACCCACGAAGCCGAAGCAAAAAAGACCTCCGAAGCAATGGCAGATGGTGCTTCACAAGACTCTGTGGAGTCGAACAACAGCAGGGTATGCGACGAAAGGACGTTAGGGGGTGGCGAAGATAATATTGATAATGACACAGCCAGCGTGGTTTCGTCGAGCGATGCGGAGAGTTTCATAGGGGACAGTCAGAGTAGAGAGGATGGAGAGGATGAAATGGAGGTGGATGTTGCATCATCGGGGGATGCAGCTCCTGGGAGAGATGGAGAAACAGAGCAACTTCCTCTAACTGAACAAGGAAAGGAAGGAAGTGGGGATGTTTCAACCAGTGAGTCCACACAGGCATCGGGGGAGTTGTCCAGAGAATTAGATGAAGCTGGAAAAGCAGACAGCAGTGAAGGTAAAACAAAGTTGTACTCCTCTGTGAAAATACACATTTCATATTTAAAATGATAGATGATCAGAGCAGGTTTATTTTTAACCATCACGTCGTAAAGTTACGAATGATTTAACAAATGACTTGAACATGTTCTTAGGTGCTAAACCAAGTACATTCTTAATCATTTAGCACAGGAACTGATTACCAGTCTTTAAAAGCAATGTCTGATTTTAAATGTATATATTTTTTCATTTGTAACTTTACCAACGAGTTGGTAAAACATCACCCTGGTATATGAATATGTTTGATTTTTTAAATGAATATTATAAAATAAGCTGGTAAAAATGGTATAGATGTACTTCATCTAGACCTTTGACTTAGTGTTAGAGTTATGTTTGTAGTCCTTATAGGGTTTTTGTGTAGATTTTTAGGGATGGAATATATATATGTACGTAGGGCGGTATTGTTCAATAAATTAGGAAGAAGTTTATGGTAAAAACATATCTGGTAAAAACAATGCATCAGTGATAGCAAATAGTCTTAGATCACGGTCTATTAAATGTTTAGTCTACATTATGAAAGTGATCTCACCTGTCTTCCATAAATGTGATTACCGGTACATGTAGGAACCAAAATGTATCGTAGAATAGCATTCAAGAATGTTAGCAGTGCTTCAGATAACATTATTTCACTCTCTTGTGATTTCTACCTGTTGATCACTCTTCAAGATTTGTAGATTTGACTATTGATATAAAGCTATTTAGCTGAAGAAGCTGGCAGATGTGCTGGCAGTTATATCCAACTGACTGAGCTCATTGCAATCTCTACAAGATTGTCCTTCAATCTTCTTTGTATGCTGTAGTTCAATATGGACCAATGATAATAGAGGTTGATGTAGTGTTCTACTTATACAGTAACTCCTGATGTAATGACCATGGATGGAACAAGATTTAATTAACCACAATCCCAATTTGAGAAAACCTATGTATTCACTGTTCATTATAACAAGATTCACTTGGTCCTTATCATCTCATGGCAGGAGTGGACTGTATTATTGGCTTGTTTTTAGTTTACTCGGCCTGGCTATGATTGTTTTACTCTGTGAATTTGATGAATAGAGAAAATTGCTCTCAGTTTTTTAAAACCAATTTAATATGATTATCTGAAAAAGAAAATATTATTATTCATCAGAGATGATAATGCCAAGTGTTCACTTATTTCCCCAAGGTACTGAAGCAAGCACACCCATGGATTGCAGGGAAGAACTCTCGACCAACTCTGAGGCTGCATCAAGTGAGCACCAGAGCACAGTGGAGGAAGAAGCAGGAGGATCAGACCACCAAAGGGACCAGACCAATGCCTCTGTAGCCAGCCCAGAGGAGGGCGTGCCTGATGCTGATGTAGGAGCAGCAGGTGATGCAGGACCAGGGGATGCTTTACCTGGGGGTGATGCAGGCCCTGCAGACTCTAGTAATGATGCAAGTAGTATGCCCATTGGAGCTTCTGAAGAGATCACGCCTGGTTCATCGGAAGGTGAGGATTGTATTTTCATCGTCCTCATTGATAAACACATTCACAAATAAAAAGTTGTGTAATTAACCCCCCTCCCTTTCCGGCTGTGGCAAGGTCTTAAATAGCCTGGGTCTTTGATGATTAAGAGATCTTACTGTACCAAATTTTGTAATAATGAAACAACACATAGAAATGATGCTTTTATTTTGTAGTTTGCTCAATATTTTGCGTGAATGGAAGAATGACATTTGTAAGCAATAGTATAAAATAAAAAATGTTTCATTTAATTTGCAATGCAGCCGACTCCAAAGCCAGTTCTCCAGAAACCCCCGCTGCTGCACCTTTAGAGGCTTCACCAACCCCTGATCCAGTAGCAGCCGTAGAGTCTTCAGCAGATGCTACCACCGCCAGGACCCCATCATCCGATCCCCCAACAGATGGAGTGACAGACTCTACTCCTTCAGACTCCACTCCATCATCAAATAGTAGTAGGACATCACCTCCAGATGCCACTAGTGACCCTGATACTGCTGCTAGCAGTGGAGAGTTAGAGAACATTCAAGTGTGTGACGACGAGCAACCACAAAGTGCAGAGGGCGAGCCGACCCAAAGTTGATGAAATAGTTCATTCACCTGTTTTTTCTTCGGACAACACGAACTAGAATTCCTTTGGCATATCTGAGACCAAGTTTTATGAATGTCTCTGGAAGATATTTCTTGTCTTTGATGCCACAGCAAAAGGCCTTTGCCAAAACAGATATTCCATGCTGTCGACTGTTGCAAGGACTGTAATCTTCCTCGAAAAAATGTGTTGTTTAATACAAATTTTTGAATTTCAGAATTATATTGCTTTGTTGTATATCGTATGTAGTTTTTTTTATTAATGTTATGTTTTGTGTAAAATTGTCACATCTTGAGAAATTAGAGGAGTCCCATATTGTCCCTTTTGATATCTTAATTTACTTGCCGACATGTAACTTCTATGTGCAAGTGTCTTTGTATTCATTGCATCAGTCAATCGTAGTTTAAGTAAATATTGTTTCAGGTTATGAGCTCCATACATAGTTTATAATCAACCATTAAGGCCCTTGAGAAAAGCCATAAATAAATGTGTGTTCTTTATTATCTATTTGCATAACTGTCTTAGACAATGATAATTTCTAAACAGAACCATCAGTATTATTATGTTCAACAATCTTCAGAAGCAACCAAGAGGATATTTTCTTATATTATCTGAAAGAAGATGTATATTATGGATGATTGTTCTTCCTATGCTGCAGCAAATGTAAAGTGATTATCACTTACATTTTTCCCCCCATTACACAGTGTCCCACACTTTCCTGGTTATATTAGTTAAACAGTGTAGTATCAAAACATGCAAAAAACATTTTCAGTATGTAGGACCGGAGTAACAGTTTTATCCGGTTGTCAAAAAAAAAAGAAAAAAAGAAGCTTTCTCATATATGTTAAAATTTCACATTTTGAAATAATTAAGGTGGACAGATTATAAAAAATACCAATTAAGATCGGAAATCCTTTTTATTTGAGTGAAACATTTCATCATTGTAGAATGTGCAATCTTAACAGATTTTCTCCACAGCTGTGAATAATACTGTAAGTTAACCCTATTCTGACTGAGCTTTTCAAGAGGAGATTTTGACTGGGGGGGATCGATTTGACCCCCCCTGAGATCTCGGCCGTGGATGGTCCGATCGCCCCGAAATTTTGCACGAACCTCGCTGCACATGTAAAGGGTGTCGCTGATATGTTTTTTTCGAAAAAAAAATTCTCATATTTAATTTATGCTAATTTATGCATACTCACATATGCAAATTAGATGCTTTTAAATCGTTGATATTTCATTAATAAATAAAGTTATGAAGCCCAAATTTTTTCTATCAGATGCTAGTAGCAAAGTAAACAGTATCGAATTGACAAATGCAGAAATTTCAAATTAATTCTTTTGTATTCTATTGTTTTGTGAATTTCTTAAGTATTCTATTGTTTTTATTTCTTAATGTATTTCTTTGTTTTGGTAATTTTTTATGCTTGAGAAATGTTTCTTGATCAATATAAAGACAAATTTAATTAATCAGTAGGCTCAGATGCAGAATGCACAATTATTAGTGTTATAAAGCAATTTAGGAAAAGTAGTATTTTGTACACAAACGCATGCAAAATGACCATTTTCGTTCAGTTTTGGCCTGACATGCGATTACATAATGATGCGTAACGCGAAAACGGGGTGTCTGATTTTTTTCAAACTTGGTGTCAAACGTTGCGGGACACTTGGAAAAAAAAAGTCATAGAGTGCCAGGTTGGGATTTGTAGCGGTTGCGCGGCAGTCGCGGATTTTGTACAGGGGGGGTCAAATTGACCCCCCCCCCCCCAGTCAGAATAGGGTTAAGTGACTAAAAAAAAAAATTTTTCTTCTTTACATTTTAAGCAATCAGACTTTTAAAAGTGGTTAAACAGAAATAAGAATGTGTAAGCACTATCATTTCTTGATATACAGATATTCAAACAAGTATGATTCTAATTTAATTAATTTTTTTTTAAAGAGTTTCATTTTAGAAATTATTATTCTATTTTTCAAATATCTCAGGTTGGGGTAAATAGGTACGCTGAGCTTTATATCGATTGGTAAAGGCATGGTAATGCCCCTAAGGGGATAGAGAATACTTTATTTCTTACTTCCATTGACAAAAAAAAAATTCTTAAATGTCTTCATTCAATTAGTTTTTGGTTTTGTACATTTTGATCCTATCATTCCTGTATATTTCATTCTTTGTGTGCATGTAACCTTTCTCTGTATGTGCAGTGTTTTGTAGTTTTGAACTTTATTGTTTTATATCAGTGAGGAAACCTGTTATCTTGCTGGTTAGAAGGCTCATTTTCTTGTATATTTTATGAAGTAATGATAGATATCAAACTTAGCGTCATTGAATCCACAAAGTTGCACAAACCCCCAAAATCATGCAAAAAGTCAGATTTGAGTTTTTTCAGTTTTAGCATTCTTTGGTCATAGTTTTTCCTTCCAAAAAATTTCAAAACAATTTCAGAACCCAACTTTTCTTATTAATGAGATAATTAATAGTAAAAAGATGAAACGAAGCTCAAAAAGGGCAACTAAATCATTCACAAAGTGACACAACGTTCTTAACATATATTTTGAATGCCTGAATAAAGAGTGCACAGGATACATGCACGCATCCATGTGTCACTTTGTGAAAAGTAAAGCTGAATTTACCGCAAATTTTGCATATACAAAAACACATACATATACGGTGCATTCCCAGATTGCAGATATTTTGTTTTCGCAAATTGGCACATACATGTAGGTCCCCCTAAGTTTGAAGCCTTGGTATACCGGTACTTAGATTTGATATTCATTTGTTGAAATTTAATAATGAGAAGTGAAAGTGTAGCTTTCTCTCTGATGTAGAATCATTCAGGTTAGATTCATAACAAATGTAATAGAGTAGTTGAAAGACAGATGAAATCTTTACGCACAATTTGCTTGAAAGTGATGGTCGCACATGCCACTTTGTGAATTCAGCAACGTTATTTATGCATTAACTATGAATAATTTAACAGAAATAGGTGTGAATGTTAAAGAATAAAACATATTTCAACATCCTTGCCAGACAATCCCTCAACTGAGGATAGAGAGTAAAGAGCCTGCTAGAACAAAAGCAGAAAAATGGAATGGATAAAAAAAAACACCCGTATGTTGTGAAGGCCTTCTAAATGTTAATTATTTTCATTGCTCAATAGTAACATTTTGCCTGTGCATTTCATATATCATTACACACATTAGACTTTTTACAGATATCCCTATGAAATTTTTTTCAACAGCGACCAAGGGGCCAATAGAAGTTCCAGTCCACAACATGTAGGAATGAGATGTTATCCTTTTGATTTTTGCCCAAACTCTGATATTTTTGTTCCATGTTTCTGTTTTTGTTAAACCTGGTGTATAGTTTTGGTAACTAAAAAGGAATCAGCATAAAACCAAGCAAATATAGTCTCATGTTGTCCACATTGCTCTAAAAGACATATGTCAGAGATCTTGTGATATTGCTTTCATGATTTCCAGTGAATTTCAGTGAATTTTTTTTAAAGAAACGTAATGTAACGGTTGTTTGAGACATTTGCTGGGTTGCCTGCTCGCCGGAGCTTTCCACATGAACGGTGTGTAACGAGCCATGTGTATAATCCACACAAGAGAATCTCCATTGGTTTTCCACGTGAGCGCTGAAATTTGTCAGGTCCCCGACTTTCCACGTTTTATACTTGTATTGTGAAATTAAGGTACTAAAACGAAATTTCATGGGGAATGATTTTCTTTATTATAGTTATAGGATTCAATCTTTCATATTATCTAGCTGTGGATCCAAATTAAATTTTTACTTCTCCCAAAACTATACACCAGCTTTAAAATCAATTTAATTTTGGGATAAACTTCCCTTATGGATATTATTTTGCAACATCAAGCTGTTAAATAAGTCCTCTTGTTTCTTGCTTCATAGTAATTTATACCAAATAATTTTGAAAACAATTTAATAGCAAAAAAATTGACAATTATATGCAAATTGCAGGATTTTCCTTTATTCAATCAATTTGAAGATGCAATGTTATACATTGAAGAGTATATATATTTGTACTTTATGCAGAAAATTGTAAGAGAATTCAAGTTATTCAGGGCCTAAAAGTTTACGTGTCATACATGAATGTTATTAGGTCTTATTTTTGTTAGGAGTTAATTTAACCATAAATTTGAACTTCAACTCATACACTCTATGATTATTCTGATTCAGAGGCTAAAGTCACACATTTAGGTATGTGGAATGTTTCATAAACCATATTTGTCATGTATTGAAATTCAATCGAAATACCTCGGTTGAGAGGGACAAACCATTAAACGTTGCCTCTTTGATATTATTGTCTTTCAATAGCCTGAATGGAAATTGCACACACACAATGTGTTGATAGGTCGGAATCTCCAGCATTTTTGTCTGATCTAGCAACAGCTAATATGTGAAGCTTTTATTCTGGTTATTGGCATACAATACCTCAAAACAGGCATTTGTGATTTTTTGTGTTACCAAGCAAATAATTTTGATGCATCATAACAGAGCTGCCAACCAGTACGATTTTATCGTATTTCGTACGATTTTTGCATGAGAATACGACAGTACGATTTATCCCGATAAAATACGGATTTTTCAAAATTCCGACATATTATAATGCTAAAAACAGCTGAATCAAAGGCCTACACCCATGCTGAGAAGGCATTCATCGCCAACTTGTTTTTCGTAGTATATCTATGCCATATGTACTAGACTCGTGTACAGACGATTAAATTAAATCTCATTTCCATGCATGTCTACGCACTACACCAACCATGCTGCGAAAAATAAAAATCTAACTTCACCATGCACCACCAGCGGAACTAGGCCAGCATCTCCCCCAGGCCTAGCGGCCTAGCTAGTGACAAGATCTTGGTGGAGATTGTGTACTTCTTTGGAACAAAACCGCCTTAGAATTCTACTTTTAAGTACTTCAGCAATAATGCCAATGGTCAAATTCCGTCCATTGATAGTCTCTCCTCATAGTCAGATGTTTGCCTATTCCATTTCAGCGATATTTACTCCAGAAAATTTGCCTGGAATTTGTCATGTTTTTACATCAGTCCCATATATAGCAATAGGCGTTTTTTTTTTCAACAAAAAACGGAATTGGACTCCAAAGCAACTTGAAAAGTATGTATTATTTCTGGAAAGTATCTGCATTATACAAGCATTGCTTTTCAGCTATCCAGTTGTATCATTATGGCATCATGTTATCATATTACATTTTCTTTAGATTTATTTTGAATTTTTTGCTATGATTGATTATGAATTTCTATTTTGTTCATATAGATTTCTCTAGATGTAGAACATTGTGGAATGATATTTATACACATGATTAATTCAACTGTTTTTGAAGTAAAGGTTGAGTGCCTTCATATCTAAAATACACAAAGGCCCTACCATAAGATGGGGACCCTATCCGATACCTCCCCAATGCGGGCGCGCATCGTACATGTAGGTTCGCTTCTGCGCAAACAAAAATAGGATTTTTGTGTTGAAAATAGGATTTTTAGAGAAAATAATAGGATTTTTTGTCCAGTTAGGTTGGCAGCTCTGTCATAACCAAAGTGTTTGATTTAAAAACCATTATGTACAGATGTGTTAATGTCATAATTTTCTACCATTTTGTTTTCTGGTTCAAACATTAAAGCCTGTTCATCAGGTTTACCCTGAATGCATTCCAGCAATTGCTTGGACCTGGGCGCATGGACATTTTGGTCAATCCTAGTTGTTTAAAAACAATGGCAATATCACCTACGTAACATCACATTCCAGGGTTGAGTGATGATTTGTCTGTAGTAAACGATGAAAAGCAAACATTTATGCAAATCATTCTCTATCATATAGAAACACCTTTTAGGAGTTCACAATGCTTGTAGCAGTCTTTATATTCGTTTGTTGTATTAAGAATTAGATTTTTAAAATTTGGAAAAGGGGCAATCAGCAAATGGGTCTAACTTGTGTACCTTGATTTTTTCCCCTGTATATATAGATCACTTTGATTATGTTGTGATGAACTGGCATGAAATATGTTACTATTAGGTTTTTTTTTTTTTAATTTCCATTCACATCCTTGCACATCAGAAGTGTCACTTGTATATGATTGTGTTGTAATATATTAAATGGAAATGAATGACTACTTCTTCTAGAGTAGCAGAGATTTTTAGAAACTGGAACTTGTTCATATTAAACAAAGAAAACTAATGTAAATATCTGAAATTCATTTGTGTTTATTCGTAATATATTTGTGTACAGGATGCGTCTGTAAAGTATTCAAGCAGTTTATACAGTGTTGCTGATTTATCTAACTCAGCACCACTTCCATCTATCTGTGCTCACACTCCCTATAAACCCCCCTCTCTATCTCCCTATTTGTTTGTTTCTTTCTCTCTCTTTATCGCCCCTCCTCTCTCTCTCCCTTCCGTTTTACTCACTCTATCTCTCTCCCTCTTAGCTTCTTTGGAATCAACTTGTTTGATTTGGTTTTGACAGATGTGGATCAATTAGATCTGGGACCAGACTTTAGCATCACCATCCGAAAAACGTGACTGAGATTCGAACCTGGTCACATCCATGTTGGTTTATAGAGGAGTGCAGAGAATTGGCAGTGTATATTTCCGTTCCACCAACTCTCAAATCCCTATGGTGCAATGTTCTTATCAAAAGGTAACGCTGGACCACTTCCAAATGCTGTGGCACATATTCTGAACTGGGGTTTAGAAATAAACTCAAGTTCAGATTAAATTGGACAAATAGATTGCATTGAAATTTTAATTTCAACAACAAATACTTTATATTTACATTCCAATTATACATGTGAATAAAATCCTTGGCCATAATTGCCCAAGGATAATAGACCGGTTCACTAATTCAAAAAAAAAGATGTTCTTAACGACCTCAAAACTTGTCCGAGGTTTGGTCAACATTGCAGCATCTAATGTATGCAAACTGGATTCCAAATTGTTCATTCTTAATAACAGGTTGTTTTAATATCTCTTGAAAAGAAACATCCATAAATTACAATAACTTTGTGAACCAGTCTCATGTCCTAAAAAATTGAGAGAGAGAGAGAGAGAGAGAGAGAGAGAGAGAGAGCAGGGAATGTCCCTGGAAAGAAAGAAAACCTATTATTTCTCGGACAAAATGCATGTTAGAAAAGGTGCGGGTGGAATTTTCAATAAATAATTAATTACTTCCCACTCGCTCTGCCTTTCTCCCCCTCTCTCTCTCTCTCTCTCACTGTCCTCTCTAAATTCCACACACGCACATTTTAGACACACACACACACACACACACACTCTCACACACAAAAACACCACAGCGCCTACCCCTTTCTCTCTCAAAGAGTTTGAGGAATTCTACCATCTGGAATGCCTGGGTAATGTATTTCTTTTAGACATATACAATCAATAGGCCGAATAATTGGTATCAGAGTTCTGATGGGGAAAACCGACTTAATTAGCATCTCAAAAGAAATTCAGGTAAAGAGCATTCATGAATATACCGGTATTATGATATATGCACAGAATAGACCAGTTTTAATACTGACATTCAAATTTTATGCATACTTTTTATACGAAGGTTCTTGACAACCTAAAAGCTTGCAAGAGGCTTGCCTAACATAGCCAAAACTAATGTATGCAAACTGGATTCCATGTATTGTAGTTTATTCTTTTATTACAGGTTGTTTAAATACCTTGTTACTATGTCGCCGGCAAAAAGAATGCATACAATTTGAATATGTTAGTAAACTGGTCCATTTTAATTTTACATAGTATTCAAACAAATTGTAATAAACTACAATATTTGGAATCCTCTTTGCATTCATTCGTTGTTGCCATATCAGACAAACAAATTTCTTGATCGACGTTACAACGAATGAATGCAAACTGAATTCCAAATAGTGTACATGTAGTTTATTTGAGTTCCCTGTTACGATGTAAAATTATTTTAAAGGACTGCGAATATATTATACAACCGGCCTAGTGTTTGAAGTGGTCTAGCGCCATCTCGGGTCTAAATTATTATACACATAGTGAATGACCTTAAAAATAACACTAGCATCCAATTCATCTTCTTCTCCTCCCTTCCCCTTTCCCCTCTTTGTCTCTCTTTTTCTCTCTTTCTTTCTTTCTTTCTTTCTTTCTCTCTCTCTCTTTCGTCCTCTATCTTTCCCCTCTCAATCTTGCCAAAAACAAACTGATTTCCCATTAATTATACAGTTGGTATGAAGAGTATAAAGACAATTTTGAAACCCAAATAGCAAATTAAGCAAATCTTTAATACATAAAGAGTTTTGTTTTTTGTTTTTTAATTTTGTTAGCAACTCCATTTTTACCTCAGATTGTATTTTAGTACAAAAATATTCAAACATTTCAGCAAGACAAACTTAAACATTGACAGACTATACTACATATAAGAAGCATTATGCTATATTCATAAACGGAAGTACTGCATTATTTCAATAAATATTTCTTGATTCTCTTTTGCGGTTCACGATTTTTAGGGAGGTGTTTTTTTTTTTTTTAATTAAAGAACATCTAACACCACTTATCCTAGGGATATATAGATCCACAGGGATGACCTTCAAAAATAAAAGTTTGAGTAACGAATCAAATTGTTGTCATTCAGTTTTTAACATTACTGTGGTACACATACATGGACACTTAACACTTTCCAGTTTAACAGGGGCAGAGCACACAAGTAAGTAAATTAATAACTATGGACCCCATTGACAAAACACTAGCATAGCAGCAGAAAATCTAGGCTTTATGCACAGAGGGCCCTGGATCTTGTTCTCATAAAATTCATAGTTTTTACAGTTTACCCCTGTTATTATGAGTTCAAACACAAGATTAAGTTATCCCAAGATTTAATTTATAAGGTGATTTTCCTGGTCTCAACGTTAAACATGTGCACATATATACATGCCCATGTGTTCAGTATAACAACATTTTTGTTATAACCTGGGGGGCATTTCATCAAAGGACTTGTCAGTCAGTCGTTTTATCCGACAAACTGTTATTTAAGCTACTGAAATTGATCTGATTGGCTGAGAGCAAATTTGTCGGATAAAACGTCCGACAAGTCCTTTGATGAAATGCCCCCCTGGTAATTAACTTGGTTCATTAAAATGGGAGTGGATTGTATCTGCACTTAAACAAGTGACAACTAATAATACTGTGAATCACTTAAATAAAATAAATATCGGAAATATATACCTAGATAATATGGAAGAAAATTTCCAAATGTTTATAACATATGAAAAATGCGTTTTTGAATACAAGACTAAAACTATCATGTTAATAAAAGTAATCCTGGACCAGCACCTGATAGTTTGATTTTTCTTTACTATGTTCAACAATAATTCCTATATTTTTGTCATTGTGCGTAAAAATAAGACAGAACTTTACTGTAGCAGTGAACTAAACTTTAAAGAAATTATAAAACTGCCTTTGCTGACAACAGTGAAGATAACACACTGCATTAATACATTTTGTGGGCTAATATGTGGCCATTTGAATATTTCATGTGTAATAAACTAGTGCATCAACGTCATTTTTTTCAAAATTTATACTGGCAGTATAAACATACAATGTATACAGTGTACATGTACAATAAAAATACTTTCCGTACAGAATTTAGCCATACATATAGTCACATGGCAAATAGCATTAATACAGCAGTGACATTTTGTGAGTTCACAACTAGGAGAGAAATACTTAAGCACGCATTTGTAAGCTTGCCATTAATAATAAAAGGTTATTAGTAATTTATTTTATCGTAAGTGGAAAATAAAACCCAGAGAAAATGCATCAACAGTTAAACTCTGTTCCATTACAGGACGTTTCCCATTCCCAGCAAATTTAAAAAATATTTCTCCCATTAGAAATACTGTGCAACGGCACTAAAGTAAGAGGATTATAAACAAGAATTCAAATGAAACTTAAATATCCAAGCAGTTATGTGTATAATTGTACATGAACCATGCAATAAATATCAACCCTGGTAACCTAAATATACATAAACAACAAACGAATAACATCATTTTTAAAAGTTCTAGTTAGTTATCTTTATGCCATGATCATGCCATAATTACAACTATCGTTAAAATGAAATAAACATTGGAAATATAGAACTTTACAATACTATCCTGCAGTAGAAGTAAGATTGAGATGGATTCTAAAATTACGTTTGACATTGAAAGAAAGGAACTTTGCAAAAAGAATGGGAACACTTAAAGTTACTTCAGTATTGTTCTTTTTTTTCTCAACCATTTTCAATTCTACCACACCTTTGTCAATATCAAAAAATTATCATTGTCGCTGTGATTTCAGGTGCCTTAAAAATTGTTTCTTTTTCGAAATTTACTTATATGTAGTTGTAGTTTACAGACAACTCATAATAATTCCAAATAATATTTTTCACATTTAAACCCAAATAATAAGCACCAATGAGCCTGTGAGAAGGGGAGTTTCAATAAGCTCATGGTTCAATCTGGTGCCTATACAAAGCCTGTGTGATTCAAAGATCTTTACAGTTCCATCTGACACGCCCCTTCTTTCTCACCCTGCATTTTTATCTAATTTTCACCCCTAATAATTCTGTCTGTGCCAACATGTTGGGTTCCACCATTTCCCAAAATCAGGAGTCCTCCCCTCCCAAGACTTCTCTGGATACAGAGTAATCTCGACAACTTTTTGTCAAGTTGCAAAGATTGCTAGGGTTAGGCAGTTCTAAAGCCTGTTCCCATGAAGGTCCTTCCCTCCTTCCTCCACTCAAAATATGAATTATACAGTGTCTCGTTCCGATCCAATAAGTTAATGTAACCACAAACTCTTGCATCGTGCGAAGTCGCTGAGATGGATAAATGAATTTGGAGGTGCTGTTCTAACATAATCTTCCTTCCTTGCTCCATACACAACGGGAAGCATTCCGTTTGAGAATGCATTGCTCCAAAACTTTCAGTGATGTATTCATTACACTCACTGTTTTCAAGAGAGAGATAGAAATTTGTATTTCTGCATCTCCTTCAGACACCCTCCCAGTCGTGCTTTGGACATTCAAATGTTCCACACTTTCCATAGATGTCCACCTGGCAGATGAATTCTGCAATTCCTGGACCGAATTTGGTTCTCTCTCCCATCCCAACGGGTCACACCTCGATGCCATCCACCATCATGAGTTTGGACTATCGGTATATCCCCCCTTATTACGTTACGTTGGACATGTCTCTGGGCATAAAACCTCGCCAACATATGTATTTAGTATTTCACTATCTGACCCTGCATTTGGTTTGAACCTCATGCTTAGGTATACGGATTACCAGTGAATAATGAGGCGGTGGCGTGAATGAGGCTCATGGTACAGGCTCTCTTTGGGTAGAGTGCCCAGAGTTGTCCAGGGGGCCTAGCACTTAAGGAGATATTTCCACTTCAATTTTCCAATGCCCTGGCATTAAACCTATGACATCTGCATCCCAGAAGTCCTATCCAAATTCAGAAAGCTATATCATTCTTGTTTCTATACTATCTCATGGCATACTTTCAACATTTGGACCTCAACCATAATCGTTTTTCATTGAAACTTCTTCAGCCTTGGTCGCGGTACTTGTCGTGATACGCAAATTCGTAAGAAGGATCCTGTGTGCTTGTAAAATTTGTAGAGCAGCCGTATGCGACTCATTATGGGTGACATCCGTTGATGGCAGAAGTCATATCCCCGTGGATGGATATTTGGCCGTAGCTGTGATCTCTTCTTTGGCAAGGAAGTTTACTTATTATGAGACAAATGGTTGATCGTTATATTATCCATACTCACAGAATTCCAATCGTACTCTCAGGCTAATAGAGGGTGATGAGTACAATTATGCAATGCTTCGGCCTACTCTTCTGAGCTCATCTGCATTGAAGGATCAGCAGACTCATAAGCGCAAGAGGAATGAGTACAGAAGACAAACCCACCCTAAATTCCCCCATCTGGAAAGGGAAAGAACCACAGAACATAACTGCTTCAACAGATGAAATTACAGGGTGGAGATGGGGCTTTGGAACACACATGAGTTCTTAGTAAGCTGTGGCATTGAGATGACCAATTTGTGGCTGGTAGCTTTCAGTAGAAATGAGTGGGTCAAGATTTTCTTTCAGATTTCCATGTAGATACACAGTTGAGGCATGTCCCAGGTACAGTGGCAATCACAAAGCCGATAGAAAGCTGAAAAAAATAAAAATATTGTACAGAAGAGAGTACGTAAGATGTATATTAAAAATACATAATTAGACATTCTATCAAAAGGTGAAGCTTAAAGTCCGCCCATGCCAACCACATTGTAGGATTATATACGCAGGATTTAATTCCCTCTATTCAATGAAAGAAAAGAAGGGGATTTGTATAATAAAATTAATATCCAGCATATAATCCTGTAAATTGG
Organism: Paracentrotus lividus; assembly: GCA_940671915.1. NCBI lineage: Eukaryota > Metazoa > Echinodermata > Echinoidea > Camarodonta > Echinidae > Paracentrotus > Paracentrotus lividus. The sequence continues at coordinate 27,989,293 of CALNVZ010002100.1, read as the reverse complement.
TCGGCATGTAGTGGACTGTGGACATTACCTGTCCTTTCTCTTAAAAAGACTGGGAGGGTATCATGGCCCCGTCCACATTTTCCATGACCATTTCGCTGAGGCAATATTTTTGACCATGTCGCTCGCTGAGATTTTATTCACAGCGCATCTTTTAACACGCATTTTCATTAAAATGGTCTCTAGTTTTTTTAAACTTTTTCCAGCCTCCCCATTTTCTGCTTTCCCCTCCACCTCATTCGCTATCTCTGTAATCTCTCAAGACCCTTTTTCATTACTACCCTACCCCCCCCATATGGTGAAACCATAAAACAACATACGCAATCAAGATTAAAGTCCCCTGAAACCGGAGATCGTGGGGAATGCGCGTTTTCCCTGAGTCCATTGACTTGTAGCACAATGTCAGTCCAGGCTTACGCATGGGTCGGAACTAATGGGATTAAATTCGACGCAACAAACAATGACGAAGTTGCCGCAATTCAGTAAGTCAGTCGGGTCAGTAGCTTCGGTTCTCGATTCATCAACAAATAGACTCTCAACGGGTCTCTTCGTATAAATTCAAAAGAGAGGACTTGTATACATGCTCCATTTAAAAAACACAACATAGGTTAGATTTACTTCTGAATTCTGGTGCAGTTAGTCTATAGCCATGAAGATTTTACACGGATTACCTCCAAGACGGCTGTCGCTGGAGATTACGCACAGACGCCTGCAGGCCTCGATTGGAATGTTATTATTTCATCCGAGATAAGGTGATTTCCCCATGTTTTATCAATTACGAGTCCCTTTAAACTATTAAACAAATTTTTAAACTAAAGCCAATTGTAAGGTCAATCTACACATGTACAAACTCTGATTCTGCACTGTTTATGATGCAGTAAATGTGCAATTGTCTTGAAAAAGCTTTACAAATAATATTTCAGGAGTTCATGTCATTGAAATCCACATCTCTCATTTGTACAGACCACTTGGTGAGCATATTTGGAAGTCTTTCTCTATTTCTTTTTTTTTTCATTTGGCAATTACTTAGATACTTTTTCTACCAAAATCTGTTCTCTCTTTGTTTGTTTGGTTTGTTTGTTTTGTTTTTGTTTTTGTTTTTCAAAAAAAGAAGGGAGGTTCAGGTAGTTATAAACTTTGGATAAGTTGAGTATATTTTTTTGATGCAGTATTCCTTTTTTGTCAATACCAAAACTGACGATCACATAAATTCTATTTTAATCAGAAATCTTTGCACACCTTCAGCTTACATGTAACTCTATTTGAGAGTATTTTTTAGAAATAATTTACCCTACAAAGTATCTCATTTCAATGTTCACCAATATCTGCAAGGTATTAATACAAGAAAATCTACACATTTTTTAGACAAAGCACTGGTCAGTTATATTGCACCAGAATTGCCAGATGGTCTCCCTAAATGAGATTCACTCAACCAGAGAGCCTGATTGTTTTTACATCTGGTATTTTTTTTTCAACCCCTGGAATTATGTATGGTCATCAATAATATAATATGGACTAGCCTTGAGGGAGACACGACATTTATGGCCCTGAGTAGAATCGTATTGCCCCGAGTCGAAGACGAGGGCAAAATACGATGTCTACTTTCCAGTAGGCCAGAAATTGTCGTGTCTGCCCGAAAGAAATGG
>CALNVZ010002100.1:27937781-27987550 GCA_940671915.1 Paracentrotus lividus | reverse complement strand
TAAAATGAAATAAACATTGGAAATATAGAACTTTACAATACTATCCTGCAGTAGAAGTAAGATTGAGATGGATTCTAAAATTACGTTTGACATTGAAAGAAATGAACTTTGCAAAAAGAATGGGAACACTTAAAGTTACTTCAGTATTGTTCTTTTTTTTTTCTCAACCATTTTCAATTCTACCCAACCTTTGTCAATATCAAAAGAATTATCATTGTCGCTGTGATTTCAGGTGCCTTAAAAATTGTTTCTTTTTCGAAATTTACTTATATGTAGTTGTAGTTTACAGACAACTCATAATATTCCAAATAAATATTTTTCACATTTAAACCCAAAATAATAAGCACCAATGAGCCTGTGAGAAGGGGAGTTTCAATAAGCTCATGGTTCAATCTGGTGCCTATACAAAGCCTGTGTGATTCAAGATCTTTACAGTTCCATCTGACACGCCCCTTCTTTCTCACCCTGCATTTTTATCTAAATTTTCACCCCTAATAATTCTGTCTGGTGCCAACATGTTGGGTTCCACCATTTCCCAAAATCAGGAGTCCTCCCTCTCCAAGACTTCTCTGGATACAGAGTAATCTCGACCAACTTTTTGGTCAAGTTGCAAAGATTGCTAGGGTTCAAGGCAGTTCTAAAGCCTGTTCCCATGAAGGTCCTTCCCTCCTTCCTCCACTCAAAATATGAATTATACAGTGTCTCGTTCCGATCCAATAAGTTAATGTAATCCACAAACTCTTGCATCGTGCTGAAGTCGCTGAGATGGATAAATGAATTTGGAGGTGCTGTTCTAACATAATCTTCCTTCCTTGCTCCATACACAACGGGAAGCATTCCTGTTGAGAATGCATTGCTCCAAAACTTTTCAGTGATGTATTCATTACACTCACTGTTTTCAAGAGAGAGATAGAATTTGTATTTCTGCATCTCCTTCAGACACCCCTCCCAGTCGTGCTTTGGACATTCAAATGTTCCACACTTTCCATAGATGTCCACCTGCAGATGATTCTGCAATTCCTGGACGAATTTGGTTCTCTCCCATCCCAACGGGTCACACCTCGATGCCATCCACATCATGAGTTTGGACTTCGGTCCCCCTTTTACGTTACTTGGACTGTCTCGCACAAAATGCCCATAGGATAGATCAATATCTGACCCTGATCGGAACGTCATGCTTAGGTTATACGGATTACCAGTGAATAATGAGGCCGGTGGGGTGAACTGCGGCTCATGTACAGGACTCTCTTTGGAGTAGAGTGCCCAGAGTTGTCCAGGGGGCCTAGCCTTAAGGAGATATTTCCACTCAAATTTTCCAAATGGCCCTGGCATTATAACTATGACATCTGCATCCCAGAAGTCCTTCAAATTCAGACTATATCTTGTTTCTATACTACATGGCATACTTTCACATTTGGACCTCAACCATACATCGTTGTTCATGAAAACTTCTTCAGCCTTTGGTCTGCGGTACTTGAGGATTCTGATCACGCAATCGTAAGAAGGATCCTGTGTCGCTTTGTAGAATTTGTAGAGCACGCGATTCTCATTATAGGTGACCCCGTTGATGGCAGAAGTCATACCCTGTGGAGGATATTTGGCAGTATCTGTGATCTCTTCTTTGGCAAGGAGTTTCTTTATATGAGCAATGGGTTGATCGTTATTTCCATACACAGAATTCAATCGTACTCCAGGGCTACGAGGGTGATAGTACATATAAATGCTTCGGCCTACTCTTCTGAGCTCATCTGCATTGAAGATCAGCAGACTCATAAGCGCAAGAGGAATGAGTACAGAGACAAACCCACCCTGATATTTCCCCCCCATCTTGAAAGGGAAAGAACCAGACATAACTGCTTCAACAGATTAAATTACAGGGTGGAGATTGGGCTTTGGAACACACATGAGTTCTTAGTAGCTGTGGCATTGAGTGACCAATTTGTGCTGGTAGCTTTCCGTAGAAATGAGTGGGTCAAGATTTTCTTTCAGATTTCCATGTAGATACACAGTTGAGGCATGTCCCAGGTACAGTGGCAATCACAGCCGATAGAAGAGCTGAAAAAATAAAATATTGTACAGAAAGTAGTACGTAAGATGTATATTAAAATACAGTATTAGGCAATTTATCAAAAGGTGAAGCTTAAAGTCCGCTCCATGCCAACCACATTGTAGGATTATATACCAGGATTTAATTCCCTTCTATTCAATGAAAGAAAAGGAGGGGATTTGTATATAAAATTATATCCAGCATATAATCCTGTAAATTGGTCGGCATGTAGTGGACTGTGGACATTACCTGTCCTTTCTTAAAAAGACTGGGAGGATATCATGGCCCCCGTCCACATTTTCCATGACCATTCCGCTGAGCAAATATTTTTGACCATGTCGCTCGCTGAGATTTTATTCACGCGCATCTTTTAACACCATTTTCATTAAAATTGGTCTCTAGTTTTTTAAACTTTTTTCCAGCCTCCCATTTTCTACTTTCCCCTCCACTCTCCTTCTCTGTAATCTCTCAAGACTCCTTTTCATTACTACCCCCCCCATATGGTGAACCATAAAACAACATACAGCCTAATCAAGATTAAAGTCCCTGAAAACTCGGAGATCGTGGGAAATCGCGTTTTTCCTGAGCTCCATTGACTTGTACACAATGTCAGTCCAGGCTTACGCATGGGTCGGACTAATGGTGGAATTAAAATTCGGACGCAACAAACAGACGAAAGTTGGCGAATTCAGTAAGTCAGTCGGGTCAGTAGCTTCGGTTTCTCGATCACAACAATGAGACTCTCAACGGGTCTCTTCGTATAATTCAAAGAGAGGACTTGTATAATGCTCCATTTAAAAAAACAAACATAGGTTAGATTTACTTCTGAATTCTGGTCAGTTGTACTATAGCCATGAAGGATTACCGGATTACCCAGACGGCTGTCGCTGGAGAATTACGCAACACGCCTCAGGCTCTGATTGGAATGTTATATTTTCATCCGAGATAAGGTGATTTCCCCATGTTTTATCCATTACGAGTCCCTTTAAACTATTAAACAAATTTTTAAATTAAAGCCAATTGGTAAGGTCAATCTACACAAGTACAAACTCTGATTCTGCACTGTTTATGATTGCAGTAAATGTGCAATTGTCTTGAAAAAGCTTTACAAATAATATTTCAGGAGTTCATGTCATTGAATCCACATCTCTCATTTGTACAGACCACTTGGTGAGCATATTTGGAGTCTTTCTTATTTCTTTTTTTTTCATTGGCAATTACTTAGATACTTTTTCTACCAAAATCTGTTCTCTCTTGTTTTGTTTGGTTTGTTTGTTTTGTTTTTGTTTTTGTTTTTCAAAAAAAGAAGGAGGTTCAGGTAGTTATAAACATTGATAAGTTGAGTATATTTTTTTGATGCAGTATTCCTTTTTTGTCAATACCAAAACTGACGATCACATAAATCTATTTTAATCAGAAATCTTTGCACACCTTCAGCTTACATGTAACTCTATTTGTGAGTAATTTTTAGAAATAATTTACCCTACAAAGTATCTCATTTCAAATGTTCACCAATATCTGACAAGGTATTAATAAAGAAAATCTACACATTTTTAGACAAAGCACTGGTCAGTTATATTGCACAGATTGCCAGATGGTCTCCCTAAATGAGATTCACTCAACCAGAGAGCCTGATTGTTTTTACATCTGGTATTTTTTTTTTCAACCCTGGAATTAGGTATGGTCATCATAATATAATATGGACTAGCTTGAGGGAGACACGACATTTATGGCCCTGAGTAGAATCGTATTGCCCCGAGTCGAAGACGAGGGCAATACGCATTCTACTCAGGGCCATAAATGTCGTCTCCCGAAAGAAGATAGTCCATATTGTTATTATTAACCAATCAGACATCTAGAGCGAACACGAAATTCATGAAATACAAGGGTAAACTTACCAGCATTTCTTGCTTGATAAAATTCCTTTTATTTTTAAGGCCACCGCACACCTTACGACTTTCGGTCGCACGACTGACCGACTTTTGGATCTGAAATAACTATGCGCGATATTTTGCATGCGCTCGTTTATTTCGGATCCAAAATCGCAGTCGTGCGACTAAAAAATCGTATAGTGTGCGGTGGCCTTAATCCTCTTTTGATTCAATGATGAGACAATATGATAAGTCAATATTCACAAAAGTCTGTTAACTCTCGAAAGGCGGAAACAAATTGAGAATATGAGCTCGAAACACAACGTATTTACATATTTACAAATGTTTCTCTCTTCTTTAGTTGAAGTAATTGATTGTCACCGAGCAGTTGTTCAAGATGAACGGCGACTGTGCTGTATGACTGCTGGTGACATTGTAGTGAGTTCATCGGTTTGCCTGACCTTGACGTAGAACTTCGCAAGTCAGAGGCAGGGTTTTTTTTTTGTCCAGTTCCAGATAGCTGAAGGTTTTTCTCCGCAATATACTCCTTCAGAAATTGGCTGCTTGTTTAGTTTGCCTCTTAGTATTTGGTGCATTCCTATCTTTTTTTTTTTTTTTTTTTTTTTTTTTTTTTTTTTTTTTTTTTTTTTTTTTTTTTTTTTTTTTTTTTTTTTTTTTTTTTTTTTTTTTTTTTTTTTTTTTTTTTTTTTTTTTTTTTTTTTTTTTTTTTTTTTTTTTTTTTTTTTTTTTTTTTTTTTTTTTTTTGCGAAAAACTCTCGAATTCATTGTCATCAACACGAGCAAACCCGTCTTCGAACTGTGCGCTGCATGTTGTTTCAATCAGATGTCAAAGTTCACAAAATTGCCAGGACGTCGCGAGCCGGATTCACCGCTGAAATTTCATGCACAAACAATTGACAAAGTTGCTCGCGATCGCGAGTAATTGCGCCCTCTTTTTCGATGTGAGTTTATGGACCGCGTTTTTACACGCAAAATCCCATAAGACATTTGACCGAGGATTGATAAAGTTAATTTTATGGACCGCTCTCTCTTTTGCGGGCGATAAAGTGTAGAAATCACATTGCTCAGAGGTCTGATACGGTTAATAATATGTAATATCACCCTAAAATTAGTAATTGAACCCCCTTTCATATCCTACTGTATGTACATAAGCACAGTGTGTAGGTGATGGATTAGTGTAATTGATGATGTCTACATCCATGGACAAGTCAACAATTAGATTAATTTCTTTAAAAGAGATAAAAGCAAGTGCACCCTGGCCCCCCCCCCCCCCCAAAAAAAAAAAAATATATATATATATATAATGAGAAATGGCTGGGTGTCAATAACTGATTTACAAATTGATAAAATCAAGTGCACAAATAAATGAGGAATAAGTTTACATTCCTTTTGAAAAACAAAAATCCTACCTAAAAAAAAAAAGATTTTCACTAGAACTCTTATCTGAAGGTATATATTTGCACAGTATGTCAGTCATGGATTGATGTACATGTACACCTGTATACAGATTGTAGTTGCTGATGTCTACCTACATGTAGGAAAAAATTGATTTCTTTATTTAATTATTATAAGAATGAGTCTGGCCTGGTCAGACAAACCTAATTTAGATCTACTTTTAAATTTATAAGACTTTTTAAGAGTTTGAGATCAATACTTAATATTAATAAATTGATCAAATCATGTGCATAAATACATCAGAACTAAGTTTATATTCCTTTTGAAGAAGAAAAAAAAATGATAGTGCTGATGATAGGCAGATAGCAATCTACTGATTGAATGTTGAAATCCTGTGGAAAGAAACAAGTTTCTATGAAACTTAGGCCCAAAATTGTTAAGACATCATTTGCCATTACAAAAGAAAAAGTGGTGACAGGTCGTCTTACAAGTACACCGTGTCACTCTTTTTTGTCTATGATATACTAACACTGGTACTCTGCCTCAGCTGTGGTTGGATTTCCACAGTCTGGGCACAGATTAACTATACACAGCCCCATTGCGACGGGGGCTGGTCGGTTTAGGCACAGATTTGAAGACAGCAATTTCAAATTCAAGAAAAAAGAAGGTTGATGTTTTATATTTCTTAAAAAGTGTCTGAACAATCCCTACCCACTTTTACACTCATGCATGGTCAAAACAAATTGCCACCCCAAAGTCTTTTTTTCTTTTTCTTTTTTTTTTTCTCATTTAATGAGGCCTATTAAAATCTACATGTATAGTCTACCCAGTTTTTGAATGTCCGGACAAGACAGCAATTTTAGGAACTTTGTGATCACTAATAATGTCAATAATAAAAATATCGTTTGAAACTGCAAGTAATATTAGACAATATAACAAAGCACAGATATTCACAAATATTTTTACTATTTACTCCACAAACTTTGAGAAAATCCAGAGCAAAAGTTAATATTTTTATCTGCTTAAGTGTAAGTATAAGCCATAATGCATGTCTGCATGCGTGATTACACGCATGCAGACAGTTTAACTGTATACAGTTTAACTGTATTATAAGCCTGCAATAATAAGTTAGACGTCTACGCATCAACAGTTCCACCATACGGGAAACCACCGGCACAGAGATTCAATGGAGACGCTGCAGCAAGGGCGAGATGCCGCGCAGTGCAGCGCAGCAGGTAAATCGTAATTAACACACAGACACGAGCACACGTGGAACAATAAAGTCAGACAATCAATTAAACAAGATTATTTCTTCTAGACAATATAAAATATTCACCATAATTATTTCAGCACAGGAGCAAAATCGGTTTTATTTCGTCTCCTACCCTCCATCGGCTCAGCCTCAGGTGAATCTTCAGAAATCTTGCGGACGCGGGTAAAGGTGCGCACTCGTGACGCACGTACGTACGTTTCATCGCTAGCTCACGATCTATCATCTAGCTAATCAAAAAATGAACATTTTGTGTTTTTAATTCTCCTCCCAAATTTATAATTCTTTATCTCAGTTTAAATTTCCATTATTTTCAAGGACAATATACCCGGTTGTTGTGTGTCCGGACGGGTTGTTTGTCCGGCAAAGACGGCAATTTCAGGAACTTTGTGATCAATATTTCATTAATCGATTTCAAGTAATATCAGACAGGTTGTATATATTCCATATATATATAAACACAACACAAAAAGAAAGTTCCCCCTATTTCAGATATCAATCATTTTTAAACCAGGAGGAATTTTAAAAATCTAATTATATGTCCATGTTAGGGAATTTATTTAGCAACAATGGGAGTGAATTTAGGAAAAATCATCAAGTCATGCTTCAGTGAGCAATGGTTGAATGCAAATATGTCATTTTTTGAAGTTCGCAAGCCTAAAATGGCAACTTGATTCAATGATAACGGAACCATTTTTCAGATTTTAAAACATTTTTACACGTCAGAATATATGCAAAACGTTCTTCCCAATATATATACGGAAACGAAATTTGCGTCAAAATTTTACGGTTGAGTGAGCATGCTGCAAAAATTTGTCCAAACTGCCATTTTTACTCCTTTGCCATGTTACAATCGAACAAATATGAAGGAATTTTCTGTTTTGGAATTGTATGCAAGCAATATCCATTCATTCACGGTTGAATGAACCATCAAACCAAAAAAGAGTCCATTTTAGAATTACGAAAATGCATTGCAGTAATTTTTATGCACTAGAAAGCATCTCAATAACATTTTTGGGGTTGTATTTATATTCTTTGGGCACGTGTCAATAATACTATGCATTTATTTACAAATTCATGGTTCATGAGGCACGTGAGACTGGAAAAGCCCTTCTCACGTATGGACTAAAATTCGAATTCTTCCTTGGATTGAATATAACAAATCTTTTTGGGGAGTACATTTGATTTCATTTTCACAAAAATCCCGATGTTTCACGCTCAGTGGCACAAGATACACGAAAATCATGGAATGAGAAGAAAGTTTGGGGCTTCGTCATGGTTCAGTAACTTTTCAAATACGTAATTTGAATAAATGATCATGTTACTAGAGACTAGTTGAAGCTATGTGCAAAGTTTCATTAAACAATTCACAGTCAAATGGACAAAAACTGACAAATAAAAAATATGCAAATTTCACTTTTGTTAAACTTTTGTTAACCTCTGACATAAAGTCAACGGTATGAGGAAATCAATACCTGACAAAAATATGTGAAATTCGGCCAATTTCATGATGATTATTGTTAATTCAACTGTGAGTTATGTCACGAAACTGGCACACAGCTTCAACTGATCTCGAACTAACATTGATCTTGATTCAAATTACGTGTTTGAAAAGTCACTGAACCATGACGAAGCCCCAAACTTTCTTCTCATTTCCATGATTTCGTGTATCTTGTGCCACTGAAGGCGTGAAACATCGGATTTTTGTGAAAATGAAATCAAAAGTACTCCCCAAAAAGATTTGTTTATATTCAATCCAAGTAAGAATTTGAATTTTAGTCCATACGTGAGAAAAAGGCTTTTCCAGTCTTACGTGCTCACTGAAGCCATGAATTTGTAAATAAATGCCATAGGATCATTGACACGTGCCCAAAAGAATATAAATACAACCCAAAAATGTTATTGAGATGCTTTCTAGTGCATAAAAATTACTGCAATGCATTTTCGTAATTCTAAAATGGCTAATTTTTTGTTGTTTGATGGGTCATACACCGGAATGTAAATGGATAGTGGTGCATACAATTCCAAAACAGGAATTCCATCAAATTTGATCAAATATACCATGGTAAAGAGTAAAAAAATGGCAGTTTGGGCAATTTTGCTGCATGCTCACTCATCCGTGAATTTTATCAAATTTCGTTTCTGTATATTGGGAAGCACATTTTGCATACATTCTGACGTGTAAAATGTTAAAATTCTGAAAATGGGTCCGTTATAATTGAATCAAAGTTGCCATTTTAGGGTTGCGAACTTCAAAAAATGACATTTTTGTATTCAACCATTACTCACTGAAGCATGACTTAATGATTTTTCCTAAAATTCATTCCCATTGTAGTTAATTAAATTCCCTACATGGACATATAATCAGATTGTTAAAATTCCTCTTGGTTTGAAAATTATTGATATTTGAAATAGGGGGAACTTTCTTTTTGTGTTGTTTTATATATATAAACCCCTCACAAAAAGTTTCGCAAGTCAACTTTGGGCCATGATAACTTTTTCAGGTACGCTGTAAGTATTCCTGATATTCATACTATTGGAAAGATAATTTATCCCCTTTTTATGATATCCTACTTGTAATGATTATGTCATGCTCAATGCACAAAATATCAGAATATGAAGAAAAGTAAAAAAGTCAAATTGTTGCAAAATGCATTTATCAAAGCGAAGTTCCGCAACTCGGAATTTAGGCTCTGATAATTTTTGGGGTATTTTCTAATTTTATAGAATTTTTTAACCATTGTTCAAGATAATTTATTCCTCTTTTCAATGACACCCTAATTGTAACGATAGTGTTGTTCTGCATGGACAGAAATCTGAATGTTAGGACAAGTCAGAAGTTAAATGTGCAAATTGAATGCCTATTGTGGGTATTATTCGTCTGTTGCGAGCAATAACAATACATTTCGCAACTTTTCACTTTTTACTTTGCATTATATTCGTGAGTTATGTGCATTCAAACATGATGTTACTATTGCAAAATAGGGTATCAATAAAAGAATAATAAATGAACTCTTTAATGCTATAAAAATTGACAATGATTAAAATCCCACGTAAAATGTACCAAGGTTCAGAGTTGTGTTACAGAAATTTAAAACTGAAAATTAATCTTTCACTTTGTCATGTATTCAGGTGGTATTGAGGGTTCTGTGGACCCAGGCATGACTTCACCATGACAAATTAGGTATCAATAAAAATATGAATAAATCAACGTGACAATGATATAAAATTCAATAAAAATTAGAAAATATCCCAAAATTTTCAGGGACCTAAATTCAAGGTGCGGAACTTTAATGTGATCAATAAAAATGCATTTTACAACATTTGATTTTTACTTTTCACCATATTGATATTCTGTGCATTGAAGCATGATACAGTCATTACAAATAGGATATCAAATAAAAAGGGGAATAAATTATCTTTCCAGTGGTATGAATACCAGGAAAAACTAAAGCGTACCTGAAAAGTATCATGGCCCGGCTTGCGAAACTATTTGTGAGGGGTTTATATATAATATATTATTTCCTATTTCATGCACAAATTTGAGAAAATCCAGAGCAAAAGATGAGGTGTTTGTCTGCTTAAGTGTCCCGGACATCGGATCCCACCCTATAAATGATATTCAATGACCATATGACTGCAGTTAAAGATGCCTTCAAACCGTTAATTCTCTGAGCCTAATGTAGGAGCAAGAAAAAATGACTGAGAGCACCCAAACTCTCCTAATGAATCATGCAACCCCAAATATATACATTTCAAAGTTAATAGAAAAAATGATAGATAAATGATGTTAACAAAATAGGGCTACTGGGAAAAAATACAGGATTGTAAGTAATAATTATTAATTACCACATAGGCCTTACATCCACATTCATGAAATGTTCAACTAAAAAAGAAAGAAAAAAAAAAAAAAAAGAAATAAAGATTTGACTCTGATTTTGATCCATCGACTTCTCTTTATTATATCTGTCTCTCTCTCTCTTCTTGAAATCAGTTCATACATTTTCATTTTACTCATTTCCGTACTAACAATTTATAGATGTGATGAAAACTCATTTTAAATTCCCATTTTCATGTATATCTATCTACCCCTCTGTCACTTATCCTCTCTCTCTTACCTGTCTCCCTCTTCCTATAAAAAAAATAAAAAATAAAAAAAAAAAAAAAAAAAAAAACATACACAAAATACCCTAAAAAATACAGGATTGTAAATGATATGATTTAATTATCACATATCGGAACATCCGCATTATGAAATGCTCAACATCAAAACAAAGATTTGATTTTGATTGATAAATCAACATTCAAATACAATTAGAATGCAAACATAGAAAGAATGCTTTCCATCTCCGATTCTGCACTACTAATACTATATGTCAAATAAAAACATGCAGCCTATAGTTGTGATATACATAAATGATATTTTGAATATTGTATGCACAATATTGCAATATAAAAACATTTTTCAAACAGATTGTTCCCTTCGTTAACAAATCGTTTCAATATTTAAAACTGTTAGTATATTTGTGACCCAACAAATTCTGCATAGGATATAAGGGGGATATAAGGGGAAAAAAAAGAAGAAAACAAACGTAGTGAAAGTAGACGAGCGGGCCGATTGACCCCCAACCTTACCCCTATAGCTGATACATGCTGACCTCTTTAAAGGAAACCAATACCCAAGGAAATAATCTCTTTGATAGGAAAGAGCATAATCATAGGAGCAATTTAATAAAAGTTTCATCAAAATCGGTTATAAAATATGAGAGTTATGAAAGTTTGAAAAGTGTTGTTGTATTGACAATATCTGTTTCAAAATGGCCGACTTTATGGACAACTCTCCATTTGTTTGGTACACAAATTTTCAGATTTTCCCCATTTTCTTTCGAAATATATCTTACCTCCTTCTGAGCTCAACATATGTTGTGTGAAATATATTTTCCCATGACATATTTTGAGCTCAGAAGTAAATAAGACATATTTTGAGAGAAAATGGGGAAAATCTGAAAATTTGTGTACAAAACAAATGGAGAGTTGTCCATGAAATCGGCCATTTTGAAGCCTATGTTGCCAATTTGAGGGTCCCCATAGAAGGTAAAACGAGACTTTTCAAACTTCTATAACTCTCTTATTTGATAACCGATTTTGATGAAACTTTTTTTTAAATTGCTCCTCTCATTGTGCTCTTTCATATAAACATGATTATTCCTTGGGTATTGGTCCCCTTTAACGGCCGACGGCTAAAAAACTTAACACCAACCCCCGAGCGGGCCGATTGACCCCCATCCTTACCCATACAGCTGATACATGCTGACCTCTTTGATGGCCGACGGTAACAAAAAAAGTTTAACACCCCCCCCCCCCCCATCGCTCGGCCAGCGTGACGTGAAAAAATTTTAGTGTACCTTTTGGCTCGCCCGGTGTAACGGGGAAAAAATTTGGGTGTACCAAAATCTGAATTCCGATTTTGGCCCCCCCCCCCCCCCCCCTATAATGAAATCCTGGATCCGCCACTGACTTATTGGTGGTTTTGAAGGTGGCGGGTCACATACTTAAGTTAATCAGAAATTTTAAAACTATGAATTCACATGGCTTCTACAGAACATTATAAAATGAAAATAAACATTCCTTTAACAAGTAATGTGTGAATCAAGGGGTTGGGTTGGAAACTGTCTCGTCTATGGAAAAAAAAAATTGTGCGAATGCATGTACAGGAACAAAATGGGGAATGACTATGATTTTGAACAACTTTTAAAGTGTATGCTTAAAATCAAGTATGAGACAAATGACAAATGCATTCCATTATATACAATACAGTTCACTCCAGTTATAACTAAACCCCTCACAAAAAGTTTCGCAAATCGACTTTGGGCCATGATAACTTTTCAGGTACGCTTTAGTTATTCCTAATATTCATACCATTGGAAAGATAATTTATTCCCCTTTTTATTGATATCCTATTTGTAATGATTGTATCATGCTTCAGTGCACAGAATATCAGAATATGGAGAAAAGTAAAAAGTCAAATGTTGTAAAATGCATTTTTATTGATCACACTGAAGTTCCGCAATTTGACTTTAGGTCCTGATAACTTTGGGGATATTTTCTAATTTTTATTGAATTTATAGCATTGTCAAGTTAATTTATTCCTCTCTTGATTGATACCTTATTTGTCATGGTGATGTCATGCCTGGGTCCCCAGAACCCCCGAATACCACCTGAATACATGACGAAGCAAAAGATAATTATCAGTTTAAATTTCTGTGACACAACTCTGAACCTTGATACATTTTAATGTGGGGATTTAATCATTGTCAATTTGTATAGCATTAAAAAGTTCATTTATTCTTCTTTTTACTGATACCCTATTTGCAATAGTAACATCATGTTTGAATGCACATAACTCACGAATATAATGCAAAGTAAAAAGTGAAAAGTTGCGAAATGCATTGTTATTACCCGCAACAGACAATAATACTCACAATAGGCATTCAATTTGCAACATTTAACTTCTAACTTGTCTTAACATTCAGGTGTTCTGTCCATGCAGGAACAACACTATCGTTACAATTAGGGTGTCATTGAAAAGAGGAATAAATTATCTTGACAATGGTCTAAAGTTCAATCAAAATTAGAAAATACCCCATAAGTTATCAGAGCCTTAAGTCAAGTTGCGGAACTTCGCTTTTATAAATGCATTTTGCAACATTTGACTTTTTACTTTTCTCCATATTCTGATATTCTGTGCCTTGAAGCATGACATAATAATTACAAGTAGGATATCAATAAAAAGGGGAATAAATTATCTTTCCAATGGTATGAATATCAGGAATAACTAAAGCGTACCTGAGAAGTTATCATGGCCCAAAGTCTACTTGCGAAACTTTTTGTGAGGGGTTTAGATGTCAGTTTCAAGCTAATTATTTTTTTATAACAAAATCTTGTTTACAGAACATATTTAGGCATACACAAATGTGTGTTTGTTTGATCAGGAGAATAGCTCATTATAATCAAATCTCTTAAATTTTGTTGTAACCATGCCCCTTATAATGGGAGTGAACTGTATAATAACTTATATGTCCTTTAATAAAATCATGAAATATGAAACTGAGGAGAGCAGCACTTTGCTATATATTGTATTCCTAAATAAAACACTAAAAATAATCAATACTCCATTTTTCAGGAAATCATACAAAAGGGAAATGCAATGATATACTCTCTTGTCATTTACACAAAATAAGAATCTTGTGAAAACCCAAGAAAATTATAGCAAATAAGTTTTCTCTTATGTATTTTCAGGTTCATATCATGTACATAAGTAGTTTTTCATTTTTTATTTTTTAATTTATATAGTTCATTTAAGTAGCATGTTAGATGTGCTGGGGTGTTCACCAAGCTGTGCAGGCGCGGATCCAAGAAAATCGAATTGAATGCATTTCAGGGGCCCAATTGTCCGGGGACAAAGAGCCGCTTTTGTTCCCAGACAATTGGGCCCCCGAAATGCATTCAATTCGATTTTCTTCGATCCGCGCCAGCTGTGCCATATGAAATGACCAAAGTTTATTCTGACATTTTATCAAGGTATGACCATATTCTAAATAACTTCAAAGAAAATCATGTGTAAGTTTACATCAAGCTCGATGAAAAACCCCCTGATTAAATAATACTTCCAAGATCATTATTGATCCAGATCTCTGAACTCCAGTACAATTGAAGATGCTAGTACTAGATGTACCTATGTTACATGAAATCAGTTTTGAGAAACAGAGGGTAAAAATGTAACATACAAACATCTGGTACTAGCATCTTCACTAATTTTACATATTCCGAAAGAGTAACTCCTCCCGCATCTTTTGGTACCATTTTTGTGTGGTATGTCTTTACGCTTGGATGAACACGACACATTTTTACATAAATGTAACAGAGGGCCAAAATGTAACATACGAACATCTAGTACTAGCATCTTCAATTACTCAATATTAGGTGATTGTACCTCACAACCTTGATGTACAAAACCTATTTGATTGGCGATGATACACCTCTGTACATAACTTGAACAAAATCAATGTTTCTATCGCACAAAACAGACCCTCTAAGGTCTAACTTGTTGCATATAAAACAATTTAAAAAGCAATGGCACTACTATAACAAGTTATAGGTGACTAATGCAACTCAATACCAAATTTGAATAAACTCTGTGAAGAAGTGTGGCAGGAGTTGTGCACACAAATGTAATACAGCAGAGGTCTAACACTGCTGAATCCAAAGTACCCTCCAGTATCATGTACCGGGGGAGAAATTTAGTAAAACTGGGCTAATTATTAACAGAGCATGTTAGTTTTAGTCCATAGCCCCAAGTTAAAAGCCCTTGGTAATATACATTTGGCCAGTAATCACACCTGATTAAGTACTGGATGTTTTCATACTTTTTCTCTGAAAAAGGGAGCTGTTCCTAATTCAAAATCAGAATTACTGTTTTGTTTATAAATAGTTGCTTTCATAAATATATATAAACTATAGAGATGTTGATTTTGTGCGGTCTACTAGTCCTATGACATGCTGAATGACATCACTGGTGGACGCTTGGCCTCCGAGGTCTGGGGTGTGTATCTGAAAATTAAATAATAACAAATAAATATTGTCATTATCATCATCTTCATAATCATAATCATCATCATCATCATCATCATCATCATCATCATCATCACCCTCATCATCATCATCATTATCATCACAATTGCTATCACCACCATAAATATTGTCAAGCCTCACATGTTCCAATTACTGTAATACAAAAGAGAAAATCTTTGTGATTTTTATAATACTCCTTATTTCACAAAAATGAAACCACCATGAAAATAACCACTTCTGCAGTACAAGAAGGGGGAAAAAAGGTGGAATGGATAGAGAGATAGAGAGATAAAGAGAGAGAGAGAGAGAGAGAGTGTGTGTGTGTGTGTGTAACAGAAAGGTACAAACAAAATTGTATAGAAACAGTAAGTGTGTGAAATGCGAAAGTAAGTAACAAAAAATGAGATAGAGAGAGACATAAATAGCCAGATGGCAAGCGAAAGAAAAAATGAATAAGAAATGGACCTACCCTTTCTTCTGTCAGGGTCTTGATTGTGGCTCTCCGGATGGTCTTGGCATAGGTGTTTAGTCCCAGATGGTCTAAGAGCAGTGCTCCAGCCAGTAATGTAGCTGTTGGGTTGGCAAGATTTTGACCTGCTATGGTCTTTCCAGTGTTCCTGGTTGCCTAAATATTTGACAGAGAAGGAAAATCAGAATGCATTAATTTAGTTTTTAGTTTAGAATTTTGCGGTCAAAGTCAAATTGATCTTTAAATAATTGTTATGACAGCTCTGCTACATATGAATTTAAGATTACAATTAATTCATTACGTTTTAAATCAAAAGCAGGCACTTTTAGGAACCCAACAATTATAATTATCCTTATTTTTTGTCAGAGGCCCAAGAAAGTATTTTAAGAACCCTTAAATATGCTTATTAAGGATTTTGAAATGTCTGATATATCATAAAATGGTAGAAAAGAAGAACACATTGAAAACATTAGAAAATTTGATATAGATGAGTATCTAATAGGTATAAAAGAGTAATGCAGCAGATAGGCTGGCAAAATAAAAAGAAAGAAGTTAAGTTAATATATCTAATTTTCTTTACTTTTAATTAACCAAACTAACTTAAAGCTCACCTCACACTATGTGATTGAACGCGATCTGATTTGGGGACAATTGGTATTTTTGATTGATTGTAGCATTTGAAACATGCTAAGGAACAATGAAATCCATGTAGAGAAGGGAGTATGAAATAGCCATGAATTTCAATTTTAGTTTTCATAGGAATACTTAGAACTTTTTGTTGTATTGCAGTGGATCATGCAGAGATAAACTAGATGAATCTTCGACCGCGCACGGTCGGAAGGCATGCCTCCGTATTGCCACATCGGAAAACAAGTGGATTAGTAAATTATGCGATGCGTAATATATGTCCCCGCCGATAATGTAAAATTCCCATTATATCACGATCAGTGCTATCACATAAGGCAACAGAATCGAAATCGGGTAAAAAATGGCGAAGAAGTAGCATTTTGTAGCCAATGTACAATATAGGTCAAAGTCAAGGTCAAAGGTCAAAGGGGTCAAAAGTCAAAATTCTGTGAAGAAGTTTTGTAGTCCTCACCTAGTGCTATCACATAAAGCAAACGGAATCGAAATCGGATGAAAATGGCGAAGGAGTAGCATTTTTAGCCAATTAACATATAAGTCAAAAAACAAGGTCAAAGGTCAAAGGTCAAAATTCTGTGAAGAAGTTTGTAGCCTCACCTAGTGCTATCACATAAAGCAAACGGAATCGAAATCGGATGAAAATGGCGAAGGAGTAGCATTTTTGTAGCCAATTAACAATATAGGTCAAAAATCAAGGTCAAAGGTCAAAGGTCAAATTCTGTGAAAAGTATTGTAGCCATAACCTAGTGCTATCACATAAAGCAAGCGATTGAATCAAGATGAAAAATGGTGAAGGAGTAGCATTTTGTAGCCAATTAACAATAAAGGTCGAAAATCAAGGTCAAAGTCAAAGGGTCAAAAGTCAAATTCGTGAAGAAGTTTTGTAGCCCTCACCTAGTGCTATCACATAAGCAAACGGAATCGAAATCGGATGAAAATGGCGAAGGAGTAGCATTTTGTGCCAATTAACAATATAGGTGAAGGAGTAGCATTTTGTAGCCAATTAACAATAAAGGTCGAAATCAAGGTCAAAGGTCAAAGGGGTCAAAAGTCAAAATTCTGTGAAGAAGTTTTGTAGCCCTCACCTAGTGCTATCACATAAAGCAAACGGAATCGAAATCGGATGAAAATGGCGAAGGAGTAGCATTTTTAGCCAATTAACAATATAGGTCAAAAATCAAGGTCAAAGGTCAAAGGTCAAAATTCTGTGAAGAAGTATTGTAGCCATAACCTAGTCTATCACATAAAGCAAGCGGAATTGAAATCAGATGAAAATGGTGAAGGAGTAGCATTTTGTAGCCAATTAAAATAAAGGTCGAAAAATCAAGGTCAAAGGTCAAAGGTCAAAATTCGGTGAAAAATTTTGTAGCCATCACCTAGTGCTATCAATAAAGCAAGCGGAATTGAAATCAGATGAAAAATGGTGAAGGAGTAGCATTTTTGTAGCCAATTAACAATAAAGGTCGAAATCAAGGTAAAGGTCAAGTCAAAATTCTGTGAAAAGTTTTGTAGTCCTCACCTAGTGCTACATAAAGCAAACAGAATCGAAATCGGATGAAAAATGGCATTTTGTAGCAATTAACAATATAGGTCAAGGTCAAGGTCAAAATTCTGTGAAGAAGTTTTTGTAGCTATTACCTAGTGCTATCACACAAAGCAAACGGAATTGAAATCGGATGAAAATTGGTGAAGGAGTAGCATTTTGTAGCCAATGTACATATAAAGTAAAATTGAAGGTCAAAGGTCAAAGGGTCAAATTCAAAGTTCCGTGACGAAGTTTTGTAGTCCTCACCTAGTGCTATCACATAAAGCAAACGGAATCGAAATCGGATGAAAATGGCGAAGGAGTAGCATTTTGTAGCCAATTAACAATATAGGTAAAAATACAGGTCAAAGGTCAAAGGTCAAAATTCGGTGAAGAAATTTTGTAGCCATCACCTAGTGCTATTCACATAAAGCAAACGGAATCGAAATCGAAGAAAAATGGTGAAGGAGTAGCATTTTGTAGCCAATGTACAATATAAGTATAAATCAGGTCAAAGGTCAAAGGGTCAAAGTCAAAAATTCCGTGAAGAAGTTTTGTAGCCTCACCTAGTGCTATCATATAAAGCAAACGTTAAAATCGGATGAAAAATGGCGAAGGAGTAGCATTTTGTAGCCATTTAACAATAATAGGTAAAAATGACGGTCAAAGGTCAAAGGGGTCAAAAGTCAAAATTCCGTGAAGAAGTTTTGTAGCCTCACCTAGTGCTATCATATAAAGCAAACAGAATCGAAATCGGATGAAAAATGGCGAAGAGTAGCATTTTGTAGCCAATTAACAATATAGGTCAAAAATCAGGGTCAAAGGTCAAAGGTCAAAATTCTGTGAAGAAGTTTGGTAGCCATCACCTAGTGCTATCATATAAAGCAAACGGAATCGATCGGATGAAAAATGGCCGAAGGAGTAGCAAATTGAAGATTTTGATCACATACGGACGCACGGACGGACGGATGGACGGACGGACGGACGGACGGACGGACGGACACACATACACACATACGGAGCCCGTTTCATAGTCCCCTGCTCGAACTCGTTCGGCGGGGACAAAAAAGGCATGCGCATGTTGAGTATTTTACATCCATTTATACCATGACATCTTTGAGATATTGACCCCAAATCTATTAAAGTTGTATCATCAGAATTATTTCCAACTCAGGAAGGATGGCTACTGATGTAATAAAAAGGATAAACATGTTTAAGTTGATCTGTCAAAGGTCCTTCAGAAATTGCACAAACGAGTCATTTACATAAATAACCAGTGACCTTGGATGTCCTGACCTCAAAAATCTAATCAGTTCATCTTTCCTCCCACATGACCCAAGTTTGAAGTTGATCCATAAAACGGTTCAGAAGTTACAGCAAGAAGTGCCATTTTCATGTACACAATGACGTCTGTGACCTTTGACCTTTGACCCCAAAATCTAATCAGTTCATTACCCCTCCCATATGCACACATTACTCAAGTTTGAAGTTGACCCGTCACACAGTTCTTAAGTTATTGCGAGAACGAACCATTTTCATGTATACAATGACATCTGTTACCTTTGACCTTTGACCTCATGACCCTAAAATCTAATCAGTTCATTGCCCCTCCCATAGGCACACATTACCCAAGTTTGAAGTTGACCCGTCAAACGGTTTTTAAGTTATGGCGAGAACGAGCCATTTTCATGCATACAATGAACTCTGTGACCTTTGACCTTTGACCTAATGACCCCAAAGTCTAATCAGATCATTGTCCCAACCATATGCATACATGATCCAAGTTTGAAAGTGATCCGTCAAACGGTTCTTAAGTTATCGCGAGAACGAAAACGGGACGGACGGACGGACGGACGTACGGATGGACGTACGGACGGACGGACGGACAACCCGAAAACATAATGCCTCCGGCACCACCTTCGGTGGCGGAGGTATAAAAAAATCAATTGTCATAACAACATACTCACAGTTTCAAATATGGCATAGTCCTCTCCGACATTCTGACCAGGCACAACACCAGGTCCTCCCACAAGCCCGCATCCAATGTTACCAATGATGTTACCATAGAGATTAGGCATCACCATTACATCAAACTGCTGGGGTCTTGATACCAACTGCACATCATGAAATGATACAAAACCAATAATAATGAATGTATGTTATAAAGCATATTGCAGATGCAAATTAAATATCTCTCTCCTTGACCTTCTCCAGTCTTCCTCCCTCCTTCCCTGAACCTTTTGGTGGTGTCAAGTAATTCGGACATATCAATTGCTAGCTTATTGCTTCACATGACACTATGCCATCTTCCCGGTATACTTTCACCACACCTTTTTGTTTCATCATACTTACACGACAGACTGTCAGACAGTCACTACCCCCATCTACAGCTAAGGCAGACATTGTTGAATGTCTGATGAAACCTACAGAAACTAATAGGTCAAAGTTTCACAAGGTAATTAAAAAAGAGATTTTGTATTGAAGAATTAATTTTGATCTCATGGAACTCTTTAAGGAATTGTATTCTAAGCACTTAAAAAAACACCAAAGTAAATATTGATTAAGTAATATATAAATGCTATCTATTGTTACTATTATTACTTGAATTGATTATTCCATAGAAACAAAAGAAGCTATTAAATAGAAGAATATATATGTTACTTTGAATTGAATAAAAATGAATTACCTGCATACAACAGTTGTCCACAATCAGGTCGTTGAACTCAATGTCAGGGTGTCTGGCTGCGACCTCTCTACAGGAGTTCAGGAATAGACCATCTCCTAGTTTCCTGTAGGTATTGAAAACATATGACATTTTAAATCAATATTGATGTCCCACTGTACTAATAAACATACTAATAAACATACCCAACAGTGTTGTTGAAATAATTAGACCTGGTAGACTTGTATCCATTCGGTATGATTACTGTATTCACGTCTGGGGACCAACCTGTACTAAACAAAGATCCAAATCCTCATCTTAGATTCAGTCACTCGAGGATAGTAAAAGCAGACCGTATTTCAATTTTGCACAAGAATAATTTACTGTTACATAGAGGGTACCCTTTATTAGTTATTTATCTCAAAAATATAAAAATAACATGATTAATAATGATCCTTTTTGGTGGCTTTACTTTATTCCTTTGTTTCCCAACAAATCTAATATCAAAAGTTCTCTTCGAGAAACATCTTTAATGTAAGATTGCATTATCAATTTCAACATGTATAATTTCAGTTTGGTATAACACCTATTCTCCGAAGATTGCAAGCTCAGGCTCTGTTTATAATGGGTAAATAGTCATCAGGTTTGACTGAACCTATCTACAGATTTCAAAGCTTTTTTTTAATTTTTAATTCTGCACTCCCTAAAGATTTAAGAAAAGTTTGTTTAATGTGAAAACATCCAACTTAAGGTTCAACATGAAGAGGGGCCCATTGCAAAAGGGCTTGTAAATTTTAATGTCCCCAACACCCCCCCCCAACCAAGCTGAGCTTACACACTAGAGAGACACACCCTAAAATGGACCACTTTGAGAAAAAGTGCAGAGCCTGAAATCTTTACACTATACATCGGTTCATAGCTCTAAAATGACATTGCAACTTACATGATATTGGCTTTGTGGATGGCAGTGACCTTTTTACGGCCATGTTTGATTGCATAATCAAAGGCATATTCAGCAATCCTCCTTGACCTTTCTGCTGTGATGATCTTCAAACTCTCCACAACTCCATCAACATTCTAATAAAGGATAAAGGATAGACATGATTATAATAATGAAAATGATATTGGTAGTGATGGTCATTAAATAAATACTGTGCCATGTCTGTCAGAATTGACATTCCTGGTGCAATTGTGAGAATAAAAGTAAACCATTTTAATTTAGTTGGCATATAATGTACATAGTCACTTGACATTATTATCATTTTTTCAAATTTCAGCATAAAAGTAAATTTGAAATGATTAACCACACTTTAATATGAAAAATAAAACAAAGCATTATTCAAAAGAACATACCCTCAATAAATCATCAATGATGATACTTAAGGAGTGACAATAACTATCAAAGGATACCAATATCATTCTAAAGGAGACACAGAAACAACTAAAAAGGCTCACCTCATGTTCCAAACTGGAGTATTCTCCTTCAGTATTCTCCCTGATGATAGCAATATCAATGTCTTCATGTCTGGTCTTTACACCAGGGATGGTCTTACAACGAATTACATTGGCAAATACATCCAGGCCCACTCTGTATAAATTTGTATGAGAACAATAATACATGTATATGAAACTTATAAAGCAGAAAATCCACTTGATATCAAATAGGCACACATGTACAAAAGAGAAGAAATCACATTAAAAAGGTGTCTGCATTTGTCAGAAGCGGCAATACATACAAAAATTGACATACTAATTCATGCGAATTGAACAGGTATGTCTTAAGATTGACCTTGAGCACTTCGGTGAACCTGCTGTGCAGATCTCCTGAGGAAGAGCATTCCACAATAGAAGCCCAGCATACACGAGGATTTGAGTCTCTGGAGTCTGGATATAAGATGTCTCCTGAGTCTCCAGTGAGTTGTAGCAACTCTCCAATAAATGAGACAGTAATGGCAACGTCTTTACAAATGAGGGAAACCCTTTTAATAGTGCCATGTAGAGTAATATTTTGTTAAAAAATGATAAAAGTAAATTGGCAGGATTCAAACCTTGACTTTATACAAGACCACAAGATCTCTATGCACTTACCTAAGTTGGACATTCATGGACTTCTCAGCAACATGGGTGAGATGTTCAAGGTCTGTGTGGATGTTGCCTTTGAGGGCGACTCCATTCCTCTTGACAGCCATGATGGCAGCTTCTACCTCCCCCCCACCCTTCTCAGTCTCTCCACACAGACTGTGCTCCTCAAAGTCTATGGGTACTTGTGCATGTCTACAAGATGTCAAAGGTAAAATGTACATTAATAAAATTTTAATTTTGAAAGGTAAGGAAAGTGTATTTACATGTACATGTCAAATGTCTCAAAAGCATTATAAATTTTGCATTATTTGAGGTGAAAATGTGAGATTATGAATTTATACACATACCATGAATTATCATACACTGTAGCAATAAAAACCAATAGCTACATGTACATGTAGATGATAAATGAGATAAATGAACAAAGACATAGGTTCTGATAAGATAACTAATGGTTGGAGGTGAGGATAATGAAAGTATTTGATGTTATGTCCAGGATTTTTCAGATGTTTGAAAGGGGCACATGTGTATAAGGGGTGGCATAACTCCACAAATATTTACAGGGGAGGGACTGGGTGTTTACTTGTAAGTACAAATGTATTCTTCTGTGTATTGACAGGTAACTAATGCCAAATTTGGGTTTTGCCAGAGAGCAACTACTATATTTGAAACTCAATTTTCATCAAAGATGGATTTAGCTCTCTTTGGAATCAAACTCTTATGCCCCTTTACTTGCTGCAGTTCTTCGCGCAATCAACTTCCCTAAAACTACCAATAAGTCGCAAACAACAGAAGAAATGACAGGAGAAGCAGATTTTTCTGCATAAAATACGAAGAACTACAAGTGTTTGATATCATTGGAAAGTTTAAAATCTCAAGGTTCAGACAGCATAAAACCAAAATATGACTTTCAGCCACTTTTTTTGTAGTTTATAATAATTACCTAAAGACTTCTTTGAGATGTAGCATGAGCTCAGGACCAATACCATCTCCTGGGATGAGGGTGACTGTATGTCTGCCTCCATAGCATGCTGGAGGAGGCTAGATACAAATTTATAAGAGAGATAATGTTAGAACAGATGAGTAATCAAAGAACATGTATTATATACAACAAAGGGGATCAGTGATATCAGACAAGCATTTGTTTTATTCATAATGCTTGTGTTTGGAGGGGGTGGAGTTGGGATGGAAGATGTCAGACTAAGTTCATCTAGAAGGTCTTAACTTTTGTTTTTGATTTACAGCGAGATTAGGTTAATGTACTAAGTACTAATTTCATCTAGAAGGTCTTTACTTTCGTTTTTGTTTTACAGCAAGATGACATATTCAACCATATTTTTAAAAAAGCAAAATATTTGAAAATTGTGCTTAAATTACACACTTAATAGATTGATGCCAAAGATAATTTATGAGTCCTAACTTTGCATTAAAAAGAAAAAAAAAAATGGGAGAGAATCAAAATCAATACCATTATCACTTTTTTTGTTTCATTTAATAAAATAAATAACAGATCAAACTGCACTATATTACCCAACACTACACATACATTTGATCTGGGATATTATGTGAACCTTTACAATTTAGCTAAAAATATTCATATTGTCTTGCGGAATAATTGCAGAGGGATTACAGAGGAACACAGTACAAGGTTATTACAAAGACACAATTAAAATATTCCATGCATTTCACTTACAAGTTAATGCATGCAAAATCAGTGAGCAGGTGCACATAATACATGTTTATGCAAATGTTTTTTTTAAAAGAAAAGAAATATCTGTTCAAATGTGTCTATAAAGCACAATTTCATACAGGTGGTGGGGCAGGGCGGGGCAATCAAATTTAACAGACAGGCAATTAAGTATTTACCATTACATAGTCGGGAAAGTCAAGTAATGCATTGACCTATACAATGCTGGTAAATCATATACTAGTAATTTCAAGACTTTATTCAATATTCACTTGCATTTAAACTACAAGTCACTTTTAAATCATCAAAGCACACCGAAGCAAAATTGCTCTCTGTTCTTGCATTTTTTTCCCCTCAATGTTCGACCAAGGGATTCAACAGTACTTTAGCTGTCACTACACACAAAAGAACAGTGACCTCCAGCTTGTGTGCAGATACCAATATCTTAGATACCACTCCAATCTAGAGCTTTACACCTCACCTAATAGGGTGGCAATTTTCACTGGACTTATCTCGCTAAACTCGCCTAACGTAAATAAAGTTTACTGATGGGTTACGGGGAAAGTCGTAGATCTAACAAGGTTGATTAAGTTCTGTTTGATGGATGGGATAGATTTGTTATACAGGGTGCTCTTATACAGAGGGACTTACAGACATACACTACCCAAGGCTTTGTTTACATATGTGTAAGGCCCTTGCATTAAGGATTGGAAGAATCTAATTGTCTATTTTTTTTCTCATTTCAGTTGAATGAAAAGCCAGATACTGTTTGAATATTTCATGATTTTTTTAAACATTTTTTTTCTCCTTCATCAATAAGGAAATTGAAGTTGAATGATATCCCTTAGTTGCCAATTATACATACCATATGGTTTTGCATTTCAATGTACTGTTCAGAATAATCCTAAATGTAAAATATGAACAGTCATACTTTATTTTCATCTGGCATTATTACAATCATTAACTAGATGAATCCTCGACCGCGCACGGTCGAAATTTATGCCTCCGCCATTACCAGATCAGAAATATATGGCACATTCATCTATTCTATTTTCATATAGGCCTAGGCCTACATGTATAGAAAGATGTCTTTCTATACATGTATACAAAGACATCTTTGACCTTGACCTTTGACCTTGTAAACATTCTCAATCTAATCAGATCAGTGCCACTCAAGTATGTACACATGTACAAAGTATGAAAATGATCCATGAAACAGTTCTTGAGTTATCATGAGATGAGCTATTTTCACGTATTTATTGACCTCTGTGACCTTTGACATTTGACCTCGTGACCCAAATATCTTATCAGATCATTGTCACCCCAGTATGCACACATTTACCACATATGAAGATGATTCGCGAAACGGTTCTTGAGTTATTGTGAGAACAAGCTATTTTCGCCTATTTATTGACCTGTGACCTTCGACCTTTGACCTCGTGACTCCAAAATCTTATCAGATCATTGTTA
Organism: Paracentrotus lividus; assembly: GCA_940671915.1. Classification (NCBI taxonomy): domain Eukaryota; kingdom Metazoa; phylum Echinodermata; class Echinoidea; order Camarodonta; family Echinidae; genus Paracentrotus; species Paracentrotus lividus. The sequence continues at coordinate 27,961,775 of CALNVZ010002100.1, read as the reverse complement.
CTTCAGTATGCACACATTTACCAAGTATGAAGATGATTAGTGAAATGGTTCTTGAGTTACTGTGAGAACGAGCTACTTTCACCTATTTATTGACCTCTGTGACCTTTGACCTTTGACCTTATGACCCCAAAATCTAATCAGTTCATTGTCACCCCAGTATGCAAACATGTACCAAGAATGAAGATGATCCGTGAAACGGTTCTTGAGTTATTGTGAGAACAAGCTATTTTCACCTACTTATTGACCTCTGTGACCTTTGACCTTTGACCTTGTGACCCCAAAATCTAATCAGATCATTGTCACCCCAGTATGTATACATGTACCAAGAATGAAAATGATCTGTTAAACGGTTCTTAAGTTATCGTGAGAACGAAAGTGGGATGGACGTACAGACGTACGTACGTACGTACGGACGTACGGACGGACGGACAACCTGAAAACATAATGCCTCCGGCGAGACTTCGTCGCGGAGGCATAAAAATATTATAAAAGTAATACTAAAAGTATAACAGTTACTTAATTTTATTCATTTATGAAATTAGGATTATGAATAAGAATTACCTATTTTCCTGCTCAATAAATCAGGAAACATTGAAAAAAAATGCTGGTACTATTAATCACACTATTTAACAGAGATGCCAAGTTCAAGAAAAATTTTGCGTGAGATCATTCACATCGTGTTTGAAAGCAGTGCGCATGCGGCGCGCGTTACCACATGTGCGCGCGCACGCTACAAATGTTTCACGTACATGTAGTAAGCTACCTTTCATATAATGATCGCCTGCATGAAAACATCCACTTGCAGGGATTGATGCGCGACAAAACTGCCGATATTTAGGGTTTTGAGACTCCAAAATGGTAAAAAAATCTATAATAATACTACTTTTTCTCCTTTTGCGTGAGAAATGGGGTGTTCTGCGTGAGATCGTGAGACGGACCTGAAATGCGTGAGACTTGGTAGCTCTGGCTTAATAATCTAACCATTTAAGTAATTCATCATTTCATACTAGGTTCATGTTTTATGATTTAAAAAATAATGAACACATGGGAATAAACTACTAGTACATGAATTATCCCTGTAATGTACAACAAATGCTTCCTGCATCCCACTTCCAAATGAACAACATTGTTAATTACAGGAACAAACTTGTAAATCCATAGTGTGAATTTCACTCATTTATTCAATATTGAAATTCTAATAACAGATTCCTTGTGTAAGTGTCTATTAATCATTGTTAATTTCACTCATCCAATTAAGATTTAAATTCCAATAGCAGACTCCTTGTAAGTTTCTGCCCATCATTTTGTTAATTTCACCTACCCACTTGAAATAGGAATTAAAATAGCATATTGTTAATTTCACTCACCCAATTAAAATTGGAATTCTAATAACAGATGCAATGTAAAGGCCCTGTCACATCAGCCTTGGTATGAGTTACGGGCGAGTTGCGGGTGACAATTTTTGCTACTCGCAGGTCGCCTGCATTGACAGTATATTGCATGTATCTCGCACGCAGTTGCCCGCAGGTACGCACGCAAGTCTGGTTTGCCCGCAGAAAAGTTTTGAACATGCTCAAAACTTGTTCCGGGTGACTTACTGGTGATTGCCCGCAGATGTACACGCAGAATACCAGTAGAACACCAGTAGGACACCCGCATCAACCGCAAATCACGCGCAATTAACCCGCTCGAAGTACGCAGATTGCCCGCGGATCTCTGCGGCCAAAAATATATGACGTCTCACGGGGCAGGGTTATTCCAGGGAATTATTTGAAAATTGAATGGTTTCTCCAAGCTCGCACATTGCAAGCAACTTACACGCAAGTAACACGCAGTTAGGTCGCAGATACCACGTAGCGCATGTATGTCACTCGTAACTAACACGGATCAGTTTCAAAGCGTGCACGCTACTGACCCGCAGGTCACACGCAATACACGCAATGAGAGAGTAAGTTAAACGCTTACAGCAGGTAAGACGCACGCAAAACTTGTGAAAATCCTTGTTTGCCCGCAGAAATCTTGTTGCATGTTGGAAAATCCCTGCTCGCAACTCGCCCGTAACTCATACGCAAGGCTGATGTGACAGGGCCTTAAAAGACTGTCAATTATATTTCAAATTGTTTATTTGGATTAAAAAGGGCAATACTTTTATTTCATAAAACAGAAACAGAAATTGTGGAGTTTATATCCAGGTAAATATTTTATGCCCAATTCACCAATGAACAAACCAAAATTTTACATGTGAAACTTCTTTTACATGTATTTCGATTTGTCCAGTAGGGCCTACAAGAGAGATAACCCTCAATTTTTTAGAAGGATAAATTAAATAAATGAATAAACCATCCATTTACACCAATTAAAAATAACATAGAGAAATCACCCTCGCGTTATTCTGCTTATAGTTGAAGGGAGGGGATTTTGTTTCGTTCAGTAAAATTCATTTCTAAAAAATGCTGAAATTTCCTTGTTTTCCATTTCAATATGAAAAATCATCAGCTTTATCTGCCCCTTCAAACAGGTTCGTATTCTTGACTTAAGCATCAACCCTTAAAAACATCCTGGTTACGACCCTGATGAAGGGAAAACCTTATGATTGAACCCCTTTAAAATTGACAGAAAGGTAGCATGGGCAATATATAAATTGAGTGATGACTTCTGAGTAATGATGCAAATAGTGAACAAGAAGGTGCAAACCAGGAGTTGTCACTATCACATTAGGTGTTAATTCTAATCATAATTTATTGCTCTATTAAAATATGGTAACATCTCCTCCATTCTTCAACTCCTATCTCTCTCTCTCTCTCTATTTATCCATCCATCCATCCATCCATCCATCCATCTCTCTCTCTCACTCTATTCATAAGAAGAAATAAAGCTTGCAAATGAATTAGCTGCTGAGTAATAAGCTGCACATTAGTAAAAGAGTTTTAAGGGTACTGGGATAGGGAGAGGGTATATTGGGTTGTTAACCATATAGAGAAAGCAAATGCAAATTAGCAGAGATGGGCAAAATTATTTTCTGAATTTAAGAAGTAAAATGTAATATGTGATGACAAAGACTGATACATCTAAATCTAGAGACTGGAATAACGACTAGAAAACAGTGATAGATTAGCCCCTAATTCTAAAACATGAGCAAAAAATTGATGACAGCAGTAAAGATATACATGTAAAGTATATAAATAGAAGTGATGCACATTTCCAGGCTAAACTTGCATGATATGGAACCTGGCTTAAAAATAAAGAAGAGAGTGAACAAAATTTTACTTTACTAGTGACATGAGCAATGAGCATTGGTTGGCCTGAAGAAGAGTTTGGCTATTTGCTTCTTTACTCTAATTCCGATTCACCCCTGTCATACATATACATGTTTTACATAATACAATTAATGGAATATTGAAATGATAAAAAGCTCAACAGATACAATGTAGTAGCAGATGCCTTACCATATGTTGAGCAAGGCCATGTTCCTGTTATGTGATTTCATTTAAAATGATAAGCATTCACATATTCAACACAAAGAAAAGGGAGAAATTGTTAAAAAGTTTGAAAAGCGTAAAACGGAGCGGATTATCATGATGCATAAATTCATACAATAATTCCATGTGCACAATATCCAGTACAAAATGCTCACAGTCAATGCAACTCTATATTCTATAACAAGAACAAAAAAGGATATAGATGGCTTGGGATGTTGACTTCTCATTGAATTGGGGTAACAGACATATACATTTATATATTTTTTTATTAAAAATGCCAAATATTTGCCTCTATGACAAATATGGGGAAAACAGATGCCAACACTAATAATGGACAATCTGCGAAAAACATTTTATTTTAAATAGATAAGTAACACCCCATACAGCTTGAGCACACAAAATAAGTGCAATTTTACCACTATCATGAAGATATTTAATTATCAAGCAATATATCTAGCATGCAACAAGCACTTCGTTTCTTTGATGAATGGAAATACATTTAGATGTCAAGAATTCGGGTCAGACAGAACATTTAATTACCAAAACAAAGTCAGTTACACGTAATTGTGAAATGCATGAGACAATGTTATTGGATCAATTGGTAGTAAATTGCTAAAATAATGCAAACCCTGCTCTAATCTTTAGCTTAATTGTAGTTCTGAAGCAAAGACAGATTTTCTTTCTTATAATTTTGAACAGTAACAATTTATTCTCTCCAATGAAAATAATACTTTTTTTTAATCACTTAAAAAAAGAAGTACGTATTTGTGAAAATAAATCAGAATCAATCTTTTCCCCTTCTTGAACTACATTTTTTTATACTCGCATATGAGAGGATCAGGGGCCGCGGAGCCGGGGGGGGGGGGGGTGGGGGGCTGGGGGGCGCAGCCCCCCCCCCCCCCATTTTTCAGCCAACGTGTACAAAATGCAAAAATGACATACATATTGTGATTTTAGCCTGTTAGCCCCCATTTCCGCTCCAGCCTCCACTTTCAAAAACGCTCCGCGGCCCCTGGATTGTAATGGTACTGTAAAGCAAAAGCAACAACACAAAGCAAATTGAAAGACAAAGGCAACCTCAAAGCATGCAAAGTAGTTCACTTCTGAGTGAAATTTAGCTTTCGAGCTTCAATAATAAAAAATTGATTCCATGATTTAAAAAAAAAAAAAAAAAAAGTTTCATGTCAAAGGATAGCAGCAGGAGGTTCAAACTGGCATGAAAAAAAGGGGGGAAATAAATGACAGAGGTCACATTTATGGAGCATTGCAAATCTAAAAAGAAATAAAAGAACTTACTTTAAAACCAGTAAAACTCTAGACATGACAATGAAACAATTTCAATTTATTTAAATTCCATAATGCAATCTTTGTAGTAACTTAAATAAATTATAGCATTTGTTAAATATATCCATCTTCATCTCTCTGCACTGCATTATTTTGATCGTTAATTTCTATAAACTTTAATGTTTTGGTGCAAATAAATGGGGGAAATTTTCTGAACAACATCACAAAAGGTAATAGAACAGTATGACTTCATGAATTTTATTTTGGACTTGAAATTCTTAGTCCACTAATGTAGTGGAATGTTCATACACTTACTATTATTCATGGTAAAAGGCACAATCGAGCAAAATTTGCACTAACGCAAACTTATTGTTAACACTTAGTTACTGACTATATTTTAGTAATTTCATAATTATTTTTTAGATATTAGTCTTTGGGTACTTAAAATTTGCACATCACTCATCGTGCTGATGGTAAACCTGTATAAAGCAGCATTACCTTTTCCGTAAAAGATGCCTGATAAAGGTTACAAATACAGATACAGGATACATTCATTTAAGATTCAGCTAATACAACTCTGGTTTCTTTGATAATATCAATAAATAAGATTTATATAGAAACATGCATACTGTGATTTGAAGAGTGATTTTTCTTCAAAATGACATCTACACACATGTAGATGTAATTGGCCATGTGTTTTATAGTGGGCCCCCATATAGGTGGTGTTGTTACATTTGCGCGACAAGTACAGAAATAAATAATGATATAAAATGCTAAATACATGTGCTATGTTGGTATGCTTGGTATTAAGTTGAGGGGAATTAATCTGGCAATTATTTAAAGTAAAAGAAATGAAAATGGTTAATTAGTTTATGATAATTAGCGTTTAATTACCTGAGTAACCATTTTTGCACGGTGGAGGAGGAGGAGGGCATGAAGGAGGAGGAGGCATAAATTTCTATTCTTTAACAAATTAAGCTTTTACCTTCACGATTACCTAAACATTAAACAGTTTAATTGGAATATCATCCATTTATAATGTAAAGAATGGATCAAAGCTGAACTTAAGGATACCTAATTAAGCTAATTAAGCTAATTAATTAATGTTACCTTAATGAGTAAGATGGTAGTTTAAATTGAAAATAGTGTCAAACTTTAAGTATGGATGCTATATGGGTAACTTGTGGTATCAGTTTGAAGGGAATTAATCTAAAAGGTAAAGAAAATACCTGTGTCAATTATTTATGTGACTAATTAACGATTAATTAAACTCCAAGTACCTCATTATTGTACAGCAGATGATGGAGGGGACATAAATTTCTATTTCTGAGTTAGACAAATGAGTTATAAATATCATTGAACATAACATGAAACAGTTTGATTGGATTGTAATTTTATGAAGATAATTATGAGTGGGTCAAATTTACACTCATTAATACATGTAGTTACATAATTAAGCTAATTAATGGCATAACCTGTTTCACATGTCCTTGAACCAAGAAAAGTCAAATCCCTCACTACTGTGCATCCCAGATAAAAGTAACCCCAACTTGAAAGCCTCATATTAAATGTATAACTTAGTGTAATTAATTTTAGTTTCTGACAAAGAGTAACTCATATTTATCTAGTGATACCAAAATCATACCGATGCTGCATGGAGACTGAACACTCGAGTGTTTAAAACATTGGTCAAAAGTGATCTGTACCAAGTTGTCTGAGAAGCCAGCTGGCTTTCTGATTGATCATTGTTTGTGTGAGGTCAGCCTTCCTATCCATTCATTAGGCCACAAGAGAGTACTTGACTATTGAAATGCAATCTATTGAAAAGGCTGCTTTGGGTAAATAAACATCATAACACATATTTCCCAAATTTTCTGATCTGAATTTTTGCTGGAAAGATGATCGCGCAATTATCTTATCACAACTAACCCCTAACAAGTTATATATTGTTGAAAGGTCTGATTTGAAGAGTTCAAATATGCAGTTGTTTTCTGTAGGGCCTTAATTTTTCTCTTCCAAGATTTTTCTGGAAGTACTTTTTTCTCACCTTTTTTCACATATTTGATCTGTAACTTCTATGACTTAACCCTATCCCTTTCAGAATGATTTTTTTGAATTCTTCAGACAATTCTCTTCAGAATGTATACTCTAGGGTATAGTTTCAAATATATCAGAATATACTCTATTAAATAAAAACGGTACAATTTCTTTGAAAACATATCATGTAACAGAAAAGGGCCCACCTCAAAACGCATGGCCAATTATTATTACTGTCATTATCTTTTGATATGAGAAGAAAAAAATACTTCAGTAAAGTTACTCATAAACTCTCTGAACTATTTGTATGATGATTTAACTAGCAAAGAGAACTGTTAAAATAGGTATGACAGCAAATATTGGAAGAGATAAATAGATACATAGATATAAGCTACAACAAAATTAGTGGCTTTTGTTAATTTCACTATCTCCTAATAATGATTTTATGATTAAAGGAAATCTATCTTTCACACAACAATTAATGGAATAGAAACAGAAAAATGAGAGAGACAGAATAACGTAGATAAATCAATTAATGAAATTCAGATATCAAATACGGTGATAATGAACATACATGTATAAAAGTACAGATCACTAACATTGAAAATATCCATCACCTGGCAAAATTTTACTCTGCTTAACCTACATTGCGAGTTCTGCCATTTTCCGTTCACAAGAAAAGGCAATATTCTCCTTGAAAGACATCATAATTATTACATTGCCCAGAAGATTTCCCACATCACATGATGGTCCTGACTTCCAAAGATCAACAAACCCCTAAATTATACATTTTTGACAAGAGTCTTCTCAAACTTTCACACATCTTTGTCTTCAATTTCTCTGCTCTTACCAAGCAAAGGAACCTACGGTATTCATAAAAATTGAAATCTTTTGACAAAAACAATAACAATGCCTGTTGAGAGCCAGAAGGACACTATTATAGACAAGGATATAATCTTATATCCTTCTGGCCCTAAGCAAACGATACTACCTTTCTTCAATAAACTTACCCCTGTGCTCATGCGTTGCTTCCTTTCTCTATATAGAGAGGGAGAAGTGACCTGTAAGTTTATTCATCATATATGAAGAAAAATAGAAAAACATAATTAGTCTATAGGAGATTACAAAAACATAAATGATTTACCCGACATTAGATCAATAGAAAGCATATCTGTAATTTTGTTACAAAATAGAACAGAATCATAAATAAGGATATCAAATATCATTAATTAAAAAATCAAAATTAACCATTTCATAATTAAATAGACTTTAAAACCTTTCCTTGATCTACATTATTAATTCTCATATTTTATTTTATTTTTCCCCGGCCCCGTCGTTGCAGAGCTCGAGAGGTCTATCTAAAAATAGTTAAATAAATTTTTTTAAAGAAAGTGTGAATATTTACATTTTCCATTCCATTGTTTAATATTTGACTCGTTCAGACTTGTAAACTTAATTTAAGTTGAAAAACCTTTTTTTTAAAACCTGAATAATACAAATACATTGTACAGATATTGTGTGGATACACACAGTATTGGTAAACATTAAAATAATCAAACATGAAAGTGACTGAAAGTGCCTGATGCTGAATGAATACGAAGTAATATCTGACATAAGGGTGTGTGCGCGCTGGAGAGAGAGGTTGTTTCTTTTTGGTCTCCCGAGGAAGTCAAAAATTCCTCCAAAATTCTTCTTTTTTCGGACGATTTTATTTCCAAATTCAGGCTTAGCATTATTTATGTTATACCCAACTACCCTTTAGGCTGATTTTTGTTACATCATTGTCAAGGATTGACGGGATTTAGGGCGACTTAATTTCCACATAGCATCAGCTTTTTTCTGACATGCAGGCTTAATCTTCCAGGCGGCTGGGCATGGGGTGGATGTTGGCACTGACACGGTGCGGTGACCCGCTTACCTGCTTTGTTTTACTCACTTCTGATTTGACATGTTTAGACTGGCAATTACTGAGAAGGACAACAAACCGTCTCTCAATTTTTCAACAGGCAGTAACGGGTCACCTTGCCGTGCCGGTGCAATCCATCCTACGCCCAGCCCAAAACCAAGGAACCTGCGAAATACATCTACAACAAATAGCTATATTCCAATCGCAACAAATAAAAACTGCTACAAATTCTCATTTATACCCCGTGCCATAAAAGATTGGAACAAACTACCAAGTGCAATTAAGTTAAGTCAATTCTCAACAAACTTCACAAACAGAACTTCAAAAAAGTCATCCAAAAACACCTTAACCAAAACAAATACTAACTTAAGCCGCGCCTCTTCTTTCCGCGTTACGACCATCTGCGCACCCTTACCCTGCCTGTTTGACCCCTTTTAAGACAGTTGGGCAGTACAACGGAAATGCAAACGAAATGATATGTGTAGAAATTTTGATACTAATTACTTAGCTTACATAAGTTGACGCATATGGGACTAGTACCGACTAGGCAATTATTTTGACATGATATTTTCCTTCAGTTACCGTTAGTTTTTCAACAATTATTTCACTAACAAACAATTACTACAATGAAAAAGTAATGGGAATGTAAAGAGTTTCAAACATACCCTGAAAAGTCCCCCTTTGCCATTGAAAACAGCAACATTAGCAACTCTCCTCAAAATTCCAGTTCCCACGGATGTCGCCATTTTGATGATTTCGGTTGCTTGTTACGCTACGTCATTCGAAGCATGCCCAATTAATAGGTTGGGAAATCCCCTGGAAGGCGTAAATTTTTTTGGAAATATACCGGTATATTTTTTGTAATTATTATTATTTCCCCCCCTTTTTTTTTGGAGGGTGGGGCTCAATAATTTGTCTTCATATATACATTTTTTTTTTAAACATAATTTGTTTTTAAGTTGTAAAATAATGTTTTGTATCTATGTTATGATTGATTGGGGGGGGGGGTAGGTGTTCTTTTTTTTTTTTTTGCCTTCGGCCATCAAGAAGGTCATCATGTATCAGCCATCAATCTGCCCGCCTCGTCTATTTTTTTAGAGTCCGCTTTTTTTCTCTCTCTTCCTGTCCCCCCCCCCTTTTTTTTTTTGCTAAGGGGGGGGGGCGGGCCCATCGGTAGGCCTACCCCCCCCTTGTATCCGCGCTTCATTTAGGGTATTCCTACACAATAAATTCCCTGGTTTGTTCTTTATTGTCATGTAGTATTTGTATTCATGTTGTATTAATAGATCTGATTATAATGTGTCATTAAATCGAATATTCATGATCTTGCGCAAGGAAAATTTAAAACTGCAAAAATGCATTGTTATTGTTTATATTGAGTGCACTTCTACATTCTTAATAAACAACAATACATTTTTAACTTCATCAATATTCGAAATGGGAAAATCCCATCGTCGCCCGATAGGTGTAATAACCCTGACTGGTAAAAAAAAAAAAAAAAAAAAAAAATATGGCATGATGTGCAAGGATTCCTTGTCATGATTGGTTAAGATAATGTGTTTCGATTGTGGTGTAAACTAACAAATTTGAAAAGAAAGGAAAACAGAATAATACAGGTAGTTTATATACACCAGGGCCGGCCCGCGCGAGCCGTGGCTAGGGGTGGGCTTCAGCCCCCCCCCACCCCCCACTTTTTCAGCAACCGTGTAAAAAAAAACGCAAAATGACCATGGATTTGTGATTTTTTTAGCCTGTTTCAGCCCCCCCCCCCCACTTTGGGCTCAGCCCCTCCACTTCACCATAGCTCGTATTCTGACGAAAGCATGAGCACAGGGTGACGTATTTAGTAGGCCTACTAACTTTAGTCAGCCTTCGAGAATACCGGCCCATATTGACTGTAGTATCCTATACTCAACATGTTTCAAGAGAATCAAACAAAATAAAGGATACACTCCCATTTTACTTGTTGCAGACACTCACGCCTTTTCTTCAAGAGTGACTGTTACGCAATCATGCAACTTTAGGCATCTCTCGACAAAAGATGTTTAAAAAAAAAAATTATTTGCCTGTTTTAATGCAAATCAATAAAGAGTTTCTAAAATGTTTTTGATTTGATTTGATTTGAATTTATTCAGACAGAAAAATAAAATATTTACATGTCTTGGGATTGCTAAACAAGGTTTAGGAAAACCCAGAGAGAATCCAATAAATATAACATTTGTAAATATACCCCATCTTTATCTCTCTGCACGTATTATTTTTATCATTAATTTCTATAAACTTTAATGTTTTGGTGCAAATAAATGGGGGAAATTTTCTGAACAACACCTAAAAAGGTAATAGAAGAGTATGACTTCATGTAGTATACAAAGGCTAAAATTTGATTTTGGACTTGAAATTCTAATCACTAATGTAGTGGAATGTTCATACACTTTATATTCATGGTAAAAAGCATAATTGTGCAAATTTGCACTAACACAAACTTATTGTTAACAGTTAGTTAAAAATATTTTAGATTAATTCATATTTATTTTTAGATATTAGTCTTTGGGTACTTAAAATTTGCACATCATCTCATCGTGCTGATAGTAAACCTGTATAAAGCACATTACCTTTTCCGTAATAAAAGATGCCTTTTATGTTACAAATAACAGATACAGGTACATTGATTTAAGATTCAGCTAATACAACTCTGGTTTCTTTGATAATATCAATAAATAAAGATAATATAGAAACATGCATACTGTGATTTGAAGAGTGATTTTTCTTCAAAATGACATCTACACTCATGTACCTAGATGTAATTATTAAATTACAGTCATATCTTTTGTTATGAGAAGGGGAAAAAAATCTAATAAAGCTACCCATAAGCTCTACGAACTAATCCATGAAGATTCAACTAGCAAAGAGAACTGTTACAATAGGGTATAGCAGCAATATATTGGAAGAGATAAAATATAGATGCATAGATATAAGCTACAACAAAATTAGTTGCTTTGTAATTTCACTATCTCTTAATAATGATTTCATGATCAAAGGAAATTCTATCTTTCATACAACAATTACTGGAATAGAAAAAAGAAAAATTAGAAAGACAGAATAAACGTAGATAAATCAATTAATGAAATTCAGTGAGGTCAATGCTGTGAGCGCCTTTCGGGTAGCCCAGCCGGTAATAATTAGTTAACACTATAAGCGCTTAGAAACACTAAGGTGGATAACGTATTAAGCGCTATATAAATGCAACTATTATTATATTATTATTATTATAAATAATAATGAACATATAAAAGTACAGATCACTAAAATTGGAAATATCCATCAACTGGCAAAATATTTTACTCTGCTTAACCTACATTGCGGGTTCTGCCATTTTCCATTCACAAGAAATGGCATATATCTCTTGAAAGGCATCATAATTATTACATTGCCCAGAAGATTTTCCACACCACATGATGGTCCGACTTCCAAAGATCTATAACCCCTAATTATACTTTTTTGAAAAGAGTCTTCTCAAACTTTCAAAACATCTTTGTCTCGATTTCTTCTGCTTTACCAAGCAAAGGAACCTATTGTAAAAATTGAAATCTTTTGACAAAAACAATAAACATGTCTGTTGAGAGCCGAAAGGACACTATTATAGACAAGGATATATCTTATATCCTTCTGGCCCTAAGCAAACGATACTACCTTTCTTCAATAAACTTACCCCTGTCTCATGCGTTGCTCCTTTCTTGTATAGAGAGGGAGAAGTGACCTGTAAGTTTATTCATCATATATGAAGAAAAATAGAAAACATATATAGTCTATAGGAGATTACAAAAACATAAATGATTACCCGACATAAGATCAATAGAAGCATATCTGTAATTTTGTACAAAATAGAACAGAATCATAAATAAGGATATCAAATATCATTAATAAAATTAAAATTAACCATTCATAATTAAATAGACTTTAAAACCTCTCCTTGATCTACATTATTAATTCTCATATTTTATTTTATTTTACCCCCGGCCCGTCGTTGCAGAGCTCGAGAGGTCTATCTAAAAATAGTTAAATAATTTTTTAAAGAAAGTGTGAATATTTACATTTTCCATTCCATTGTTTAATATTTGGACTCGTTCAGACTTGTAAACTTAATTTAAGTTGAAAAAACCTTTTTTTTTAAACCTGAATAATACAAATACATTGTACAGATTATTGTGTGGATACACACAGTATTGGTAAACATTAAAATAATCAAACATGAAAGTGACTGAAAGTGCCGATGCTGCATGAATACGAAGTAATATCTGACATAAGGGTGTGTGCGCGCTGGAGAGAGGGTTGTTTCTTTTTGGTCTCCCGAGGAAGTCAAAATTCCTCCAAAATTCTCTTTTTTCGGACGATTTTATTTCCAAATTCAGGCTTAGCATTATTTATGTTATACCCAACTACCCTTTAGGCTGATTTTTGTTACATCATTGTCAAGGATTGACGGGATTAGGGCGATTTAATTTCCACATAGCATCGGCTTTTTCTGACATGATGCCAACAACGCATCACCATGCAGGCTTAATCTCCAGGCGGCTGGGCATGGGGTGGATGTTGGCACTGACAAGGTGCGGTGACCCGCTTACCTGCTTTGTTTTACTCACTTCTGATTTTGACATGTTTAGACTGGCAATTACTTGAGAAGGACAACAAACCGTCTCTCCAATTTTCAACAGGCAGTAACGGGTCACCTTGCCATGCCGGTGCAATCCATCCTACGCCCAGCCCAAACCAAGGAACCTGCGAAATACATCTACAACAAATAGCTATATTCCAATCGCAACAAATAAAAATTGCTACAAATTCTCATTTATACCCGTGCCATAAAAGATTGAACAAACTACCAAGTGCAATTAAGTTAAGTCATTCTCAACAAACTTCACAAACAGAACTTCAAAAAAGTCATCCAAAACACCTTAACCAAAACAATATACTAACTTAAGCCGCGCCTCTCTTTCGGCGTTACGACATCTGCAAAACCCTTACCCTGCCCGTTTGACCCCTTTTAAGACAGTTGGCAGTACAACCGGAAATGCAAACGAAATGATATGATTAGGAAATTTGATACTAAATTACTTAAGCTTACATTAAGTTTGACGCACATATTGGGACTCCATACGACTAGAGCAATTATGTTGACATGATTTTTTCCTTCCAGTTACCGTTCAGTTTTTCAACAATTTATTTCGACTAACTAAACACATTACTACAATGAAAAAGTAATGGGCAATGTAAAGAGTTCAAAACATACCTGAAAAAGCTCCCCGCTTTGCCATTGAAGAACAGCAACATTAGCAACTCTCCTCACAAATTCCACGGTTTCCCTACGGATGTCGCCATTTTGATCGATCTCGGTTCAGTTGTTTACGTCATTCGAAGCATCCCAAATTAATAGGCTGGGAAAACATCCCCTGCGAAGGCTGCTAAATTTTTTTGGAAATATATTATTCTTTACTGTACATTATTATCTATTTCCCCCCCCCCCCCCCCTTTGGAGGGATGGGGCAGTGGGCTCAATAAATCTTGTCTTCATACTATACATTTTTTTTAAACATAATCTGTTTCTTAAGTTGTAAAATTAATGTCTTCTGGTTTCTATGTTGACTGATTGGGTGGGAGGGGGGGGGGGGAGGGGTAGGGTTGTTCTTTTCTTTTTTTCTTGGCTTCGGCCATCAAAGAGGTCATCATGCTATCAGCCTCAATCTGCACGCTCGTCATTTTTTTTAGAGTCGCCTTTTTTCTCTCTCTCTTTTCCCCCCCTTTTTTATTTTTTGCCTTTAAGGCCGGGGAAGGGGGGCGGTGGGGGGCGCCCCCCCTCTACCCCCCCCCCCCACTTGTTATCGCGCTTGCATTTAGGGCTTTCCTACCACAATAATCCCTGGTTTTGTTCTTTATGTTCAGTAGTATTATGTATTCATGTTGTCATTAATAGCATCTGATTATAATGTGTCCATTAAATCGAATATTCATGATCTTGGCGACAACGGAAAATTTTAAAACTGCAAAAATGCTGTATTGTTTTTATCTGAGGCCTTCTAACATCCTTAATAATCAACAAACATTTTTAACTCATCAATATTCGAAATGGGAAACATCATCGTCGCCCGATTAGGTGCTAATAACCCGGATGGTGAAAAAAGAAAAAAAAAAAAAATTATGTCATGATGTTTGCAAGGATGTCCTTGTTCATGATTGGTTAAGATAATCAGCTGTCAGTTTCGACATACTATGGGTGTAAACTAACCAACATTTGCACAAACGAAGGAAAACAGAATATTAACAGGATATTCAACCCATACACCAGGGGCCGGCCGCGGAGCCGGGGAGGCTGGGGGGTGGAGCTTCAGCCCCTCCCCCCCACCCCCAACCTTTTTTCCAAGCAACGGAAAAAAACGCACAAAAATGACCAGGATTTGTGATTTTTCAGCCTGTTCACCGCCCCCCCCCCCCCCCCCACTTGGCGCTCAGCCCCCCTTCCCAACTACACCATAGCTCGTATTCTTCCGAGAAGATGAGCACAGGGTGACGTATTTAGTAGGCCTACTAACTTTAGTCAGCCTTCGAGAATACCGGCCCATATTGACTGTAGTATCCTATGCTCAACATGTTTCAAGAGAATCAAACAAAATAAAGGATACACCACCATTTTACTTGTTGCAGACACTCACACCTTTTCTTCAAGAGTTACTGTTACGCAATCATGCAACTTTAGGCATCTCTCGACAAAAGATGTTTTTTTTTTTTTTTTTTAATTTATTTGCCTGTTTTAATGCAAATCAATAAAGAGTTTCTAAAATGTTTGCCCTTATTTATAGAGTATATCTTTTGAATGCAATTCAAATGTTTATTTATCTATTCTTATTGATTCCCTTGGTGGTTGAATGCACATAAATTCTTAATAGGCAAGGAAAAGTGAAAGCGAAAAGTTGCAAAATGCATTGTTATTGCTTAAATTGAGTATTGAGTGCCTTTCAACATGTTCAATTTATAGACAACAATCAATTTCCAACTTTTTATTTTCGACTTTACCCCATATTCAGGGTTTTATGCATTCAACATGTCAAAGCATGACATAAAACTTATGCATATGATTTTACTTTCAACAGGAATGAATAAACTTTTTAATGGTATGGAAATGAAGAATAAGTGAACAGTACTCGGAAAGTTCTTGGTGTTAAAATAATATAAGATGAAGTGTTTGTTGATATAGTATTCCGCGCGAACTTGATTATTAATTTTTAAAGCGATAAAGGCCGTTTGAACTACATGTCTGTTTTGCAATAGAACAAGGTTTGGTACAGCAGACTGATATTTATTTAAAAAAAACAACAACAAACAAACACACAAACAAACTAAATATGGCATCACATTTATGAGAATGTCCTTGTCCATAATTGCAAATATGTTTGGTTGTGGGAAAAACAAACATATTTTGAAAGAAAAAAATAGAATGATACATACACCATGTTGACTGTATATAGCAACATACTCCCCAGGTGTTGTGAGAATTTAAAATAATATTAAAGTGTTTATTAAGTCCAAATGACTTCCATTTTTTTAAAAGCAAATATATATAGTGATATTGAAATATTATGCAATCATGGAACTTCAGGCATCCCTCGATCGACAAACGATGATTTTTTTTTTTTTTACTTGCAAGTTTGAATAAATCAAGGAAGCGTTAAAGAAATGTCTTGTCGTTATTGTACACTTATTAATAAGTATTTTTTTTTTTTTAATTTTGCAAGAAATTCGGGTATGCGTATTGCTTGGATTCATGGATAAAGATTTTGTGTTGTGAGTTATTGCCCCCAAAAGAAAGAAAAATAATCACCTAAAATATTATAAACCTTACATTGTTTTTTATGCCTGTTGACATGGCGTTGATGATTACACTTCTATCAAGCTGAAGTTCAAGTTTATTCAAACCAATAATAATTGAAACTTTTGGCATGAGTCTAATAACATAATTGGTTTAGGATCCCAAGAAGCAGAGCTTGTGAAGGTGGCCACTTAAAGTGAATTAGTAACTTCCAAAAACAATTGCATTGGAATCGAAATTAACAATATTATCTGACTGTAAAAAAAAAAATATTGAATTTTTCAAAACAAATACATTTAAAAAAAAAACCCCGAAGGATAGGCATACTACCATATGGTGTATGGCATGGTGCTTGAAAAGCGCATATCAATTCTAGTTGTAAACTTAAGAGGAAGAGGGCGCTATCACTCTACGCAAATCAAACGCTGCCATAGACATTTTTGTAATTTTGCCACAGTTTTTTCACTTTGTTTTCCTTTGATTTGTGATTGTTTTTTTTTTTTTTTTATCTGTTGATTGTGATTTTGACGTGTTTTCACTTGTGTTTGATTTTTTTATAAGCGAAGCAACTACCTTTTCAAAGAAATGATCAACTTGAATAAATTACGCTAAGAGTTTTTTTTTTCAAAAATAGGAGAATAACTTACTGCCAAAGGGGAGAAGAAAAAAGTCCTGTCACTTGTGTCAATTCGAAATCCTAATTCAGATCAAATTCCTGTACAATATGGCCAATTTTGCTCTCAAAAAATAGCCATACGCCACATAATTATCTTCCTGGTATAACGCATAATTATATTAACAGCTTAATGATCAAGCCGGTTTTTTAAAAGATTGAATTCTCACTTTCCAGAGATGGTAAATTCATTTCGATTGGTTAAAAAAAAGTCCTGTCACTTTGACATTATCACAAACGAATCTTTACTCGATGGGTCAATATTTCCGCATATCACATGCATATCGCATGTGGACGGCGTCTTCGCAAGATGTGACAAGATCACTATTTATATCAATAATCCGTTAGGAACATCAATCTATGTGAAATAAAGATTCTGATTACAACTTTTAGCACAATGGTGTTTATTATAGGCTTGCCAAAATGTATTTTCCCCAATCTGGTTTGAAGCATCTACCGACGAAAACTATGATAAAAGTTCAATTATTTATTTCATGTCCATGAAGAAATTAGCTCGAACGGATCGAACTGACCAGACCATTTTACCACAGGGAAGTTTTCTTAGGTGAGTTTTTGTACGCTCAGTAATAATTGCATGCCAGTTGTCAATCCGGTCGCTTCCCGCCGTTATAGCGCGGGTTTTGTTGACATTAATGTTAGAACCGCTATAATTTTCTGCGCCGCTCAGTTGTATTTCCACTAAACTCATGAATGTAATGTTGCGTTTCCCCTCCTCAAATAATGGACGCGTCTTTTATGTTAAGATTTAATGTCATACCCTAGGTTACATTTCACGTGGGAGTAGAATTGATATGTTACAGTACCAGTTTTCAAAATTTTAAACATGAAATCATAGATATCTTTGAAAGTTACAGCAATTAATTGGCTTGTAATTTTCAAGGGATCAACAGACTGACTTATTTGTTTACAATAAAGTTGCAAAAATGAGCTAAATCAAATAAATTATAATTTAAATCTCATTTAATGTTACTGGATCCCTTTAATGATACAGAAAATTTATATAAAGTATTGTTGATGAAAAAAGAAAAATTGAAAATTCACTTTATTTACAATGAAGTAAAGATAATAAATGTGAAGACAAAATGTAAGCAAATAAACACTGTTCGTCATAAACCTGGATATTAAAATTTATTTATTTATTTTTTTTTTTTTTTTTTGCTCCAGCAACATTATTTTTGCTCTGGGTATAATTTTTTTAATGTGTTTGTCACCGCTTTCACTTTCCAGGATCCTGGCTATATCTTGGACATTTCTTTTAACCCTTCCCGGGAATTTTTCCTCCAAAAAGTTTTTTGTCCAACCCCCACCAAGATTGCCTTTTTTGTCATTTTTTTTCTTATTATTTTGTGGGTTCCTTTTTTGTTTATCGACCCACCAAGGGCCCCCTTATTCCTACCCCGAGGAAAACACATTTGAGGGTGTAGTTGTTGTTTTTTGTTCTTTAAGTTAAATCTAATGTAATGGTTACAGGCGCTAAAGTCTTTTGTCCAGGGGAGGGGTCAAAATTTATTTTTTGATTGGGGTTCAACATTGATTTTATTCATTTTTACACAATGGACAAATTTTCTATCTTCCCAAATATGTATTGTAGAAATCTCAGCGAAACATAAGTCAAAATGAAAAATAATCTATAGTTACCTTTTACAACCTTGTCATCAAGGAGCTTTTAAAATTCAAAAAAAGAATTTGGAGGAAAGTGATAATAATTAGGGTTTTAGGACGTTTTTTTTATTTCTTTTGTTTTTCAGTAATAAAAGGGTGGAATGAAAATATTCCGAACTTTTCACCAATCACACTTTTTTAAATTTTTTTTTAAATTAAGCCTTGTGTCAAGGGGTCTCCTGTCAATAATTTAATTCAAATCATTATTGAATAGCGTGTAAATATATAGCATCACAAACTAATTGAATAGAAACCACAGTCCATGGAGGAACGGAAAAGTATGGCAGGTGGTTCTGCTTTCTTATAACAATTTAAGAATTGAATTTTATCGATATTCTTAGATTAGAAAAAATAAAACCATCTGTGATCTTTTTTTATAGCTATGATAGCTATGGTGCAATTGATTATTTTGTTTTTATTTAATAACTGCAACGCAGTTTGATCGTGTTGTTGGATTTCGAATCAAAAATGCTCATAATCTTAAATGAAATGAAAAGTTGAATCAAATATAACAACAAGTTTTATTCAGTTAAATTATTATATTTAGTTCAGGCCGTCTTTTTTTTTCTCGTCCAAATAACTTTCAAAATACCAAGCCTTAACAACCACAACTAATACACACCCCTATATTCTCAGAGTATTCAGTACGTGAAGGAAAGAATGCAATCATTAACACACAGTTTTTAAAAAGCCCCTTCCAGGCCCGTATAACTAGGATTTACTGGTCGGGGGTTCGTGAAACCTGAAGAGTGGACCTTTTTTCAAGAATGAATCATTCTTCGACGCGCAAGCGCAGCCAAAATTGCTTTATAAGGATCTAAGGCTGTATGTTTTACGCCACATTTCCTCTTATTTGTTTGTTTAATAAACTATTTTTTTTTTTTTTGAAAAAAAAATGGCGACCATAACTTCCTTTTAACAAACCAAAAATCGAAATTGCATCGACGCGTAAGCGCGATGCGGAAAAAAATATGTCGCCATCACTCCAATTTTTTGCAGCTTAGGCAATAAGGCTAGTCTCTCGAGCCGGCGCGAGCGAAAAATTGTGATTTTAATGCCTTACTATGTGTTATATTTTTAGACACTTTTTGCTCTATGTTAATGGTTTTTTTTTTAAATTCTTTTTAAATAAATGGCTGATTTAACACCCTCCCTTTAAAACAAATGCGACGCATGGACAGAGAGCGGAAAAATAAACATAAACTAGGCTTATACTTGTTAAGTATAAATTATATGGGCATCAAGGGGTAAACTTTGGGAGCAAGCGCGAACCTGAAATTTTCCTTATAATAACATGAGAATAAATGTTTTCACACATATTGTCCATTATTTTGATTGTTTTAATTTTTCACAAGCGGTCACCTTCTTTAAAAAAAAAAAAACTGCTAACGCGAAGCGAAACAAACAAAAAAAAGGCCCACAATCACATCGTATATCTGGGCATCAAGAATCAGTGATTGTGTCGTAATCTAGGGGTTAACGTTGCGAGCGCGAAGCGCGAGCCGGAAATTTTCCGTATATTGAAATGAAAGTATGGGGTTTTTCCACACATCTTGCCCTATATTTCTTTGTTTTAATTTCTCATGAGCTGATGATCAGCCTTCTTTAAAAAGAAATAAGAGCGCGTATATAACAAAAATGAATTTTTTATCCTTTAAAATGAAGATAGCGCCTTTAGAGTACTTAAACATGGGCAGCAAATCTCTAGTGAAAACGGTTCTATACACAGACCTATATACCCCTTGTTGTTGTTGTTGTTGTTGTTTTTGTTTTTTTTACTATTTCAAATTCTAGGTCGTAAACGAATTCGTACACAAGCACGGATCCGGGGGCCGAGCGCCCCCCCCCCCCAGCAAAAACAAATAGAAGAAGAAGAAAAAAAACAGGAAAAACAGGGGGGTAAAAGGAGAAAAAAAAAATGGACGATAGTCCCGAACGCTGACCAACCGAACCTTAACTTTATGATCGGTACTTAAAAAAAAAAAAAAATAACACCACTGTTTTTTAAGCTTCGTTCCGTGTCGTTTCGTATCTGCAGAATCTCTAAAAAGTCCCCCCCCCTTTTTTGGGGGGTCAAGCGGGGGTACCCCCTTAGTAACTGTGTTGTTATTCAATGCAGAGCATTTTTGCAATGAAGGGGGGTTCGTCCTTTTCCCTTTCCTTTTCCTTTCTTTCTCTCTCTCGGTCTGCGTTTTTTTTGTTTTTTTTTTTTTGGTTCAAGCGGACCCTACCCGCCAGGGGGGGGGGGGTTTCGCGCCGTTCGAAACCCCCCGAAACCCCCCCCCCCCCTGGTACGGGCCTGACCTCAGGCCTTGTACTGGTTCTACATTCCATCCTCTGTACTTCTACGTTCTTACCTCGTATCACTGGTCCTATGTTCTTAGCCATCTGTACTATCTACGCGCCACGCGCCTGCACTTGCTACTTCCTACGTTCCGAGGTCCTTCGCTTGCTACTTGCTATCACTTGCCCATGCCTCGTCTGTAACTTCTACATTCCATCCCTGCCTGTACTTCTACGTTCTACCCATACCCTCGTTGTACTTTCTACGTTCCATCCTTGTGCTTATTCCTACGTTCTACCCTCGTATAACTTCTAAGTTGTCTACCCTCGTGCTACTGTTACGTTCTACCCTCGTATTACTTTCTTTGTCTCGTACCGCCAGCTTTGACCGAAGATGTTTCCTACATCTTCTACCCATCCTAAGTGGAAGAAAATTTGGTTGCCACAGATTGGCCTCCAAGGCCGAGAATCATCTCGTTCTTTCCTATGTTGGCCGCGCGCATGCACCAACTGAAAAAAATTGTCACAGTGCAGCTATGCATGCAGTTAGTTGCGGTGCGCGTGCCGGCGTGGCGGGCAATCCATTTCATCGAAGTCACCGGCCAAGAGATTCACACTTATGCATATGCAATATGCATAAGACGAGGTGAATTATTGCTTACGACGTCTGCCCTCTAAATATGTACATTGACCCTGCTACGGTTCCCGCCCATTGTAAGACGACCCCATACTATATACTCATCGATGCACTGAATTCGCCGCAATTATTTAGTCAGCTCAGCAGGGGTAGTTTAACTATATCGTCTGACGTTGATTCGATGCAGTAATTTCACTTTTTTCGTGTCGTGCGAGTATAGATATTTATGTATTTTGATTCATACGGCGCAGTACTAATTGAGACACGGTATTTTTACAATGGAAAATTAAAATTATTAGGTATTCTGTGAGATTCAACTTGGGGACCGTGTGTTTAGAAACGTCACATTATTTTGACATTTTTTTAATTTCATCTCAAGCATAGTGCCCACCTGTTCAGATTTAACGGCATGGGTTGTGACAGGACTCGCACTACAACCGCTATTTCCGCTGAGGACTATTTGTTATGGATTTTGCACTGTCCTTAGCTTTCAACTTATTTTTAACCCGAAAGTCAAACAATATACTCTGTATGGTTGGAAACGTTAGTGTCCAACTGGATATGGTTTTTATTTTCAATAAGCGCACTTAAGAAACCGGAAAGGGATTAGTTCTTTGATCACTCTTCCTTGGTTTTTGTTGTATGAGACACGACCTCACGCTCGAAACGATCGTAAGCCTGGTGCCCGAGCTAACTCTAGATTTACATTCACCGCAAAGAGCTTTGTTCTAGCCAGCTGTAGGACTAGACCAAGATTACTCTTAGTCTTAAGGAGTAAGCGTAGTATTTTCCCATTCCTGGTCTTGTGTTCCTGCAATTCGCGAGTTCAGTTTCGGTGTTTTAGCGTCTAGATTTCTATGTAGTAGATCTTAACATCTAACAATTAAGTTAGAGTGTCTAACGTTAGTCTTAGATTCGAAGTTTAGGATCAAAAATGAAATAGATTCTAGATCTAGACCTCTTAGATCTAGGGTTCCTACTCGATAGATCTTACGATTACATCCTGACTCCTGAGAGTTCTAAACGGAATAACAGATGTTTCTCTTTCGGAGCCGTAAGCTCGTTTATAGTTGGATTAAAAATCGTATTTTTATTTCGGCTCTGGGGTGGGGGGTGGTGCGGGGAACGGCCCAAAGTTTGTTTTTCTTTGTTTTTTATGTTAATTGTGTTTGAAGTTGTTTATGTTTTTTGTTTTTCGTTTTCGTGTTTTTATTTATTATGGGGTTATTTGTATGGTGTGTGGATTCGGCTGTAATCTACTCCGCCCCTATTACCAAGTCATCCCATGACCCATCATTACATAGGGCCTTAACATCGATGTTGTGTTGCGTTGATTATGTGAAGAATTTATGACTCGAGTTTCGTCCCCAAGGGCCCAAATAATTAATGGTAAGGATGGCTAGTCTACTTTCCTAATAATTTTGGATGCCTTAATTTGATTTTAGTACATGTTTGATTTTGTTAAATTTTTTTCTAATTTCATGTTGCTTTTCTAAATTGTACGCTAGCATTGTCATGTTGGAAAGGCGTCGACAAGGATTAAAGCCTATTTAGTATGGTTGCATTTTAATTGGTTTATATTGAGGAGTCACTCTCTAATAATCTTAACTTCTCTGTCCAAAAATTTGGTACAGGTGATGGCGAGAGAAGCGGAAACTTCCTTGGATCCCAAATAGTAAGATAGGATGCTGGAATACGCTCACTCAAGGACTACTATAGGCATCTTCAACGCAACTATACAACATACTGAGCATAATATTGGTGTGTGTGATAGTGGTCTCTGTGTGTGTGGGATGTTTTTGCTTGATACGCTGATCCTGTTTTTTTTTTTATACTTCCATCTTCTTAAGTATGTCTGCTACAGAATTTATTAGAGCTTTTTATCTTGTTTATATTAGTATACTAAAATGGGGGGCGATGCTGGAAAGTAGTAAAATTATTTTTCATTTAATTTTATTAGATAAGATTTTGTAGTTTCTGTGTGGGTGTTTGTGTTGTGTTCTATGTTTTGTTGTTTTAATATATATCTCCAAGGAGCAATCCTGAAACTACTGAAAGTTAATCTTACGTTAGACCGATGACTTTTTTTTTTATATTTTTTTTTTCATAAAGGGTGACGTTTTCCTTGGTATAAGTGAAACAAATCTCTCCCCC
>CALNVZ010002100.1:27908535-27937756 GCA_940671915.1 Paracentrotus lividus | reverse complement strand
GTCGTCCGAACCCTCCCGAACCCCCCACCCGTGGTTCATGGAAAATAGACTTCTTTGTTACTCGAAATAGTAAATTAAGACGCCATGTTTATCTTAAATATATAAGGTTTATGGAGACTGATATAAATCAAAGATAACTTTGGAAACAATGATTGGCGGTTATAATTTTAGAAGACTCGTACGGCGACAAAGAAGAGTTATACTGCTCAACGCTAGACCGGATGGTTGAATGAACACTTGCCGATTACATGGTTTACAAGTGTCGCCATATAAACATCCCTCATCTCATGCAGTTATAAAAATTGATGACACACGCACTCAACATAAATAACTCACTATAATGATAATTAATCCGACATACCGAGAAAGGGATTACTTATCTGGGAGTTAGATAATTTTGGCTCAGGTCGATGAATTGCTATTTTTTCAAGATGATTATATTATTTAATTGATAACATAGTTATTCTTCTTTGCTTATGCAAACTATACAATGTATATACACTCGAAAATCCGGGCAATATATAGGAGAACGGCATTTGTTTAAAAATCATCATTCACTAATATTTTTACCACTGATATATATCATTATAACGGTTAAAGAATCATCATTAATTTTTGGTCAATAACTAATGTATGATTTCTTTCATACAGGGTAATTGCTATAGAACATCAACACAAAAACTTTCAAAAATTACATTAAGATAACTCATCAATCTTACATTACAAAAATTCACAAACGATTTTTTTTTTTTTTTTTTTTTTAATGTTGAAATAGTTTACTTCGAAATTTTAACGCCAAAATCACTCTATTAGTTATTATTGTCGATTATATACCAAACTGTATTTATATTTTATTGGGAAAATAAAAATAAAACAGAGATTAGATATACACTCGTGTCAAAGGTGGGATATTATTCTGACTCAAGCGACATTATGTCTTCCGGTTATTAATTTTCTAATGTGTGTTTGTCACCGCTTTTCACTTCTTGGGTCCTGCGGTATATATCTTGTCACTCACTCAACCCCCAGGTACTTCTACAAAAAAGTTTGTCACCCCCAGAAGATGGCCATTGTCGTCATTTTTTCTTATTTTGGCCCATTGTTCTGTTCACGCAACCCACCAAGGCCCCTAAGTCGTACTCAAGAAAACGTCAGTCTGAGGTGGAGATTATTTATTGTTCCATTAAATTAAATCTAGATTTATGGTTACGGGCTCCACTCTTTTGTCTAGGGGGGGGTCAAAATTTTTTTATTGGGGTTCAACATTTTTTTATTCATTTTTACACCACGAAATTTCTATCTTTCCCTAAAATGTTATTTTAAAACCTCAACCAAAACATAAATCAAAATAAAATATTCATCAATAATGACTATTTACAGCCTTATTATCAAGGCTTAAACAAAATTTAAGGGGAAAATGATGTGAGATTTAAGGGTTAAAGGTGTGGGGTTTTCATTCTTTTGTTTCAGTATATAGATGGAATAAAATATTCCGAAATTTCACCAATTTCGTTTTCTACTTCAACCCCTCCCCTAGACAAGAGACCTTAGCCTATCCCCAGAAATATAGATTTAACTTAAAGAACAATATAAAACAGTTACACCTCAGTCGCGTTTCCAGGGGGTAGGACTGAGTGGGGCTTATCGCCGGTAAACAAAAAGGGGCCCCAAAATGAGAAAAAATGACAAAAATGGCATCACGCTGGTTGACAAAAACTTTTTTGGAAAAAAAGTCCAGTTAAGGGTTGGGAGAATGTCCAAGATATACCAGGGGTCCCAAAAAGTAAAAGCAAAGGACAAACATATTCAAGAAATTAAAGTCAGAGCAAAATCATGTCGCCTATAGCGTCCAAAAAATATCCACCTTTATGACGGACAGTGTATAAAAAAAAAATGAAACTAATAGCAGCCCGGAGGCTTGATTACAAGTAAATGAAAAAAAAAATTAACAGAAAGTAATTCAAGAAGAAAAGAGAAAGTATAAGTGCTATATAGATGATTCTGTACGCCACGTAAACATATTCATGTAAACTATATTTATACTAGACTCTAATTATAACACAATAAATAAAGACTTACAAACCTTAAATGTATACCAAACTATATAAATGATGATCAAATTTTACAAGAATAGTCTGGTGGAAGACCAACCAAAATAATAAAAACACAATTAAACGACATTATAATGGCTGTTATTGATTTGCCTATATTGTCGTATTCGTGCCTGATTCCATCCGTGTACATGGTGTATACGGAAGACTGAACAACGGGTGCAGTTTTTCAAGGAGCTTCAACACCCTTGCTTTGGGGCGTTTTTTTTTTTTTTCGTGACACGTCCACTACCCCATCACTAAACAAAAAGTCAGTTGCATATTCTTAAATTCATTTTTTTGTGATTTGCGCTATACAAGAACTTATTCATTATTCTTATTATTATTATATTTTCCTAATCCATCGTTCACGTAAATTATGTTTGTTTGATGTAGCTCTTTTCATTGCTTTTCACATTGATAGCTTTTGGAAAATATAAAAATAAGTTAACGTTCAACCTCTCTCCATGTTTTTTAAAATGCATGGTCTATATGACGTCCCTGATCGTAACTCCTCGGTTATTCGTATTTATTTTCTTAAAAGGTTGAATATAATAACTTCAGCAATTATTAAATTGAAATTGAAATTGAAATTGAAAAGGTTTTATTGAAATATTGAACATAGCGACCAAAGGTCGAATTGGATTCAATGTACAAACATTACATATATAAATATAGGAAATTAAGCTTATGCCAACTATGTATAATATCGATATCAAAAACTTGTAGAAAATGTACAAAATAGTATATAAATACACACATGAGTGATTAAGAGACAATTTTGGAAAATAGATTTTAATTAACCCAATCTGTTCCAGTAGCCCAGCCGATAACACAGCAAGCGAGTCGAGATCCAGCGTTCCCGCTTGCCAGACTGCCCGCATTACCTCCGAGTCCAAGATCGTCTTCTCCCGCATGAAGCTGATAATATCAAAAATAGAGTTAAAGTTAAAACAAAACAAATATATAGTTCATAACGTTGATAAGTTAGTATTAAATTTTTTAGGGAGGGGCTGCAACCAACCTCTCTTCCCCAGTGGCGGATCCAGAATTTAATTATAGAGGGGGCGCCAGGCCCGAAAAGGGCATAATATGTTGAAATTTTCCAATTTTTAACATGTGTAGTCTATGAGTGGTTTTTTAAATTATAGAGGGGGCGCGCGTCCCCTGCGCCCCCGCCTGGATCAGCCACTGCCTTCGCTCACCATTACGCCAGTGCTTCCGAAAACGCTTTTTCCCAAGAGGTGATAATGAAATTCAACATATTCGTTGCATTTCAGTGGCCATATCAATTCTAGTTGTAAACTTAAGAGGAAGAGGGAGCTATCACTCTACGCAAATCAAACGCTGCCATAGACATTTTGCATTTTGCACAGTTTTTTCACTTTGTTTTCTTGATTATGGCGAGCAACTAAGCAATCAAAGAAATGATCAACTTGAATAAGTACGATAAGAGTCTTTAAAAAAAAAATAGGAATAACTTACTGCAAAGGGGAAAAAAGTCCTGTCACTTGTGTCAATTCGAAATCCTAATCAGATAAAATTCCTGTACAATATGGCCAATTTTGCTCTCAAAATAGCTCATACGCCACATAATTATCTTCCTGATAACGCATAATTATATTGCAGCTTAATGATCAAGCGCGTTTTTAAAAGCTTGATTCTCACCTTTCCAGAGATGGTAAATTCATTTCGATTGGTTAAGAAAAAGTCCTGTCACTTTGAACATTATCACAATAGAATCTTTACTCGATGGGTCGATATTTCCGCATATCACATGCATATCGCATGTGGACGGCGTCTTCGCAAGAGGTGACAAGATCACTACTTATATCAATAATCGTTTGGAACATCATCTATGTGAAATAAAGATTCTGATTACAACTTCATCACAATAATGTTATAAGCTTGCCCAAATGATGTATTTCCTCCATCTGGTCTGGAGAATCTTATTAACTAACAACATGATAAAAGTTCATTAATTTCTTTCATCTCCATGTACGAGTAGATTGCTGAACCGAAGGATAATACCATTCCAGCTGCAGGGAAGTCTTCTTAAGCGAGTTTTGTGAGCTAATTTATTATTGCAGCCAGCTGTATAGATTTCTACGCTTGTCAGTCGTATTCAACGTCGCTTCGTTGCGTCTGGCCTCTTAGATAATGGACGCGCCTTGTTTAATTACGATATAATGCCGCACATTGGTATACGTTAACTTACATTTTACATAGAGTAGAATGGTTCTAGGACATCTCCCCCGGAGGACAACTCCCCGCGGACAACTCCGGAGGACAGCTCCCCCGGAGGACAACTCCCCCGGAGGACAACTCCCCCGGAGGACAGCTCCCCCGGAGACAGTTCCCCCTCAGGACATCTCCCCTGGAGGACAGGTCCCCCAAGGACGAGTCCCCCGGAGGACAGCTTCTCCCAGGGACAACTCCCACGGAGGACAACTTCCCCCTGGACAACTCCCCTGGAGGACAACTCCCCCGGAGGACAACACCCCTGAGGACAGTTCCCCCGGAGGACAACTCCCCCCGCGACAACTCCCCTGGAGGACAACTCCCCCGGAGGACATCCCCCCGCCGGGATAGGTCCCCCAAGGAGAACCCCCGGAACATCTCCCTCACTTTAAATGCTTTATAACTATTAATTTTATATGCTAACACCCTTGGTTCTTTCTTCGTTACAATTATTACATTACTTTTCACATGGAGTAACCCTTCTGTAATGACAAGCGAGGATGGAATGGTTGTTTAATTGCTAATCATCCATTGGAACCACCCCTTCCAACCTATGAATGGCTACTCCTTCCCTCAAAAGGTGTTGTTAGGTTGGCAGATTCAGAGGTACCCCCAACGAAAATGTGACCCTCAGAAAAGGAAAATTAATGAAAATGCAAGAAATAAAGAAAATGTTGAAAAAGGGAAGGATGTAAATGGGAAACTTAAATATGAAGCTACAGGAGTACAAAAGAGCACGAAGGGTGAGTTGGCCTACATATCTCTAGTCGTCTTCAGCAAGGGGGGGGGGTGAGCCACGATAATTAAGCTTTAATTACTAATTAATCACACCCTAAACAAATAAGAATGAGCGCAAAAGTTTAAACGAGAACACAATTTTTATTTATCAAAAAAGAAATTCACAAAATTCAATTCCAACATCATCACTTGTTTTTGTCATTTTTCAAGGAATAATGTAATACAATGATTGTCATTGGGTTTAACATTTTACAGAAAATTGTTATATCTGAATGGTGTTGTGTTCATAAGTATGCACTTGCACAGCTTTGCATTCATGCCGTGTCATCGCTATCAAAAGAGGGTGTTATTGCAACTAGTGTTGGTATGAAAATATCTCCAGAAAGTAGATGAAAATTAAAACATCTCGGTATATCAACCAGTTTTTCAGTATTTCCGTCAACATATCCGATAAAAACATTTATAATTGTAAAACATTTGCTGAAACAAGCCAAACAAAAACAAAACAGAACCCTTGTATCAAATTATGTACATGATTTTTGTCGGTATAATTGAAGAGGTGTGATATAACATTTTCCACTTGACGAATTCGCGCTTTTGAAAATCCTTTTTTTTTGTCTTTTTTTTTTTGGCTAAAAGAAAGATGATCGTCACCGTTTGTAAAAGAATAACAACAACAAAAAAAAAGAACAATTAAAGTACAAATATACTGCTTCTGGTCACTTTTAGTCAAAAATTTTGGCTCGCGCTTTGCGCTCAAGAATCATCCCTTCAAAAGGTTCATTTTTTTCAGATTTCGAACCCCCGCAAAAATCCTAGTTACGGGCCTGACCATTGACCTACATCCTCTAAAATCTAATCAGATCATCTTCCTATGGTGATTTAAGATTGAAGTTGATATCTCTCTCTCTCTTTTGACGATAAAATTCGGTTCCAATAGCAGCACGCCTCTACAGCTGCCAAACTTTAACACCCTTCGCCGGAAAAAAAAAAAAGCCAAATATTTTGTATTTACATGAATGGCTATTTCGGTTTTTTAAAAAAAATAAATAAAAAAAAATAATAATAATTAATCTCAAACGGAGCAAAAATAAACGAGTGCATGTCGATCTGTTCTCCGGAATGGTTGAGTTGTCTTCAGGGGGACTTGTCCTGCGGGGTAGTTGTGCTGCGGGGGAGTTGTCCTCCGGGGGAGTCGTCCTCCGGGGGAGTTGTCCTCCAGAGGAGTTGTCCTCCGGGGGAGTTGTCCTCCAGGGGAGTTGTCCTCCGGGGGACTTGTCCTCCGGGGGAGTTTTCATCGGGGGAGATGTCCTGATACGAGTAGAATTGATATGGATGCAGACAGGGGCACACGGGATGCGCACCACCAATATTTTGAAACCAGTCATTGACTTTGGTCTACATGTTTAAATATGATTTTCTTTTTCTTCTTTTGGCTGGGCCCCTCTATTTTTTCAAATTTGCGAGCTGCGCCCCATTGCTTGTCGCATATGATTGAAACAACGAGAATATTCTAGATTTGAAAAGACATACTAGGCGTGAAAAGTGGCACTTCTGAGTATGAAAATAGTCCTTCTAAAAAGAAATTTGCAAATGGTGATTGTAAGAAGTTTTAAAAGTCCATTTATATATTAAAAAAAAAAAGAGAGAGACACTGTTTAGTATTGAAATAGGGTACATTTAACTTAACAGGGAGTGGAGACACTGTACCCTTACCCTGCTCTGTCGCCCCTTGATCAAAATAGCTCACAAAGCATAGGAAAAGTTCTCAGATTTGATCGGGTGCATAAGTAATTGTATACGAACACACTCTAGTATCTTACCACAAATGCTCTTCCAATAATTGCCTGATCTCCTGTCAGTGAAGCCTTGGTATCGTTGAAGCTCACATTGATATCACCTGAATTGTCTGCCTGAACGTTACCAAAATCACCCACGTGTCTGTATAAAACAAAACAAACAAAAACAAAATTGTCTATATAAAACACTATTTTATTTATCTTTTTCTGTGAAGCCAGATATTAATACCTGGTACCCTTTAATAATTGTATCTGCCATGTACAGGCCCGTAACTAGGGGGACCCCCTATCTTCAGGTATATGTCTCTGCATTTTCGCTCACGCTCTCATGTGAATTTTTACGGGATTATCGTACTTTTCGGAGACCTTTTTTTGGGGGGGGCCTGAGAAGAAGATTGATGGGCTGAACAATTAGTGGAAAAGTATAAAATTTCATTTTTGCGTTTTATACATGTCTACTGGAAAAATTGCCCGCTCGCTCTTTGCACTGGCAAGGTTTACTCTCTTAAAATGGGAGGTGATCATCAGCTCGTGAAGGAATTAAAAGACAAAAAAAGAGACATAAGACACAAAACGTGCGTACATAAAATATGCTGCATTCATGTCATCAAACAGCAAAATTTCCTGCTCATGCTCGCAAGTTCGCTCCTTAATTTGCGAAAAGTCGTCGTTCACTTTTTGAACCCCTATAAGATCCTAGTTATTCGTCTTTATGTAAGAGGCAAAATGTGTTAAAAGATACTATACCTTCGGGCCATTAAGCCAAAAATTTTGGCCCGCGCTTCGCGCTCGTATGAATGGAAAGGACCATTGACTAATTTCTGACATCTAAAAGTGTAGTGATGTGAGGTCAATTTTCCACTCGCGCTTCGTGCTCGCAACATATTTTGCTATACGGAGGTGAGCTGATCATCACCTAGTAAAAGAATTAAAAAGAAAAACATCAGATAAAATATATTGTCTTGGGGTAGGTATACGGAAAAATTTTCGCGCTCTAAAGGTCCACTTCTCAAGTTTCGAACCCCCCTATATAAAAATCCTAGTTATGGGCCTGATGTAGCATGTACAAGTAATGTGTATTATTATTATTTTATTTTAACAAAAATATATTTTTAATAAGTAACGCCCACTATTTTTGCTTGAAACTTCCATCGGCATTCGGGATCCAAACTCTGAATACATGCTATAGTGATGGGCACATCGTGACGGTGTTGATCATATATTCATAATAATGGTTTACCTTTTACTACTTTTTTGATTTTTTTTTTTTTTTTTGCCTATTTTTTACAAATACATTTCTGAAACCCAAAACATTCAGCAAATAATCCGGAATAATGTAGTCCTGAACATATAGTAAATTATGTTTTGTTCTGTGTTAGTTTCCTTTCCATCAATCGTTATCAGAACTACAGATGAAATAACTCTAGATGTTATTACCTTACAGCAGACGTTGGGCTGGCGTGGTTGACCCCTTCTGGATTGTAATGCCCGCCTGTGGTAGTACATGAACCACTGATATTACCATAGGTATGTACGTGGAATCCATGTTTACTGTCTGCTGCCAGACTGAGCTTCGAACCCTCAACCTGCAATTGGACCTGAAGGACGTTCGTATCACTCTAAAAGAGACACAAAAGTTGCATGTAAATGAGTCGATGTCTTGGATAACCCTATTCGAGATCAGATATTGTATAAAGTAGTTTTGATTTAGCTAAATCATCTCTAGCTCTAAAGCTACTGAGATCCTGAACAAGTATACTTTTTTCAGGGGAAAAAAAAATCATCGTTCAAGCCCAAACAGTGTGCCTAATTTATCCCTTGAGTGCATGCATATTAAAACTTTACAATTTGACTCATTTCATGCTCTCAAATGCTTTTTAGTTTTTATTTACAAACTTAAAACCATAATTAATTGTTAGCGATCGATGAACATAATTATTCAATTCTAATTTTTCCCGGAGAAGAGATAGGCCCTATAACTTCAAAGTCCCTTTAACACAATCGTACATAATATTGCTTGATATATTTACGAGTGAATTATCTTATAGGAAAGTAAAACAAACCACTTTACTCACACAATTTTTTTTTTTTTTTTTTTGAAAAATAGTTGGAAAGAGGCAATAATTTATTCTTTCCAAGGACTATAAGAGTTAAAAGAAGATGAAGAAGTAAAAAAAATAAAAGAGACACCAAAAAAAGGCACCCTCAAAATATTTTTGCGATCATTGCAGACTTCATGGAAGGCAAAAACTTCCGGTCCGGATTGAACATGATAGATTTACAATGCTGACAAAATCAATATTGTTCTTTAGCTGGAAACATTGGCAATTGCACGTAAAAACGACACAACTAATATTCGTCATATTAACAGTCCTTCTCCCTAACACAAACTTATGTTTTGAGTTCATCCACGTTCAGTCTTTGTCACAGTTGAAAATCATAATTCAATTTATACCTCAGTTACACCATAAAGAGCGACTCTAAAACGACGTTAAACACAACAAAATAATCCATATTTCGTATGCTGATCGGCGGTTGGCTAGGAGTTTTCTCTAGTCTGTAAAATGGTACTACAAGTGGGAAACATTTTTTAGATCAATCACAACCTGGTGATGTTTGGTATTTCTATAAAGCAGAAAAACATATTCTCTTTCTGCATTTTCCCATCTCATTTCCACAATAAAAGGCCATGAACTCAGTGTTCCAGACATAGGATTTGTTCATTGCGATTCTCTCTTCGTCGCACAAATTTAGCATTACTTTTGTTTTACAAAAGCAAATTATACAAAATATAATGTATTAGCAAGAAAAATATGCTTGCTTGAATTTGTTACCACATATTGGTATACAAACATTGTTAGAGATTTTTTACCTAAATTATTTTTATCCCCTCTTGTACCATTTGTTTTTTCTTTTTATAGTCTGTAGAGTCAGTTTGGTGCGTAATATGACTGAGGTTTTAGGTGATGGTCTTTATTACACACCTGTTCTTTCAGATCCACTCTGCCCACAATCTCTCCATTACCGCTCTTTGTGAGGTAGACATGAAGGCATAGAGTGTCACCTTGGTCACTGCATGCCTGCAAAGAGGGAAAGAGAGAAAGTTATTCTATTGTAATCATTCTTTTTATTTAGCCCCCCGCCCCCCCCCCCAAAAAAAAGGAGAGGAAAAGAAAGACGGAAAAAAAAAACGAAGTTAATTTCAAGCTTTAAAAAGAATAAAAAAATTTAAAATCGTATTAGTACATAATTATATCAACACTGCACATTTGGAACACTAGGGTCAGTAAACGGATATTTCTGTTGAGTCCCGAGGAGAAGAAATGACCCCTCCCCTCAACGCACGCCCCCATACAAACCGTATGCATTACCTGGCAAAAAAAATAAAAAATAAAAAAATCAATCAATCTTGTCTTCATAGTTCACTAATTTTGCCTTTAGTATTTTTATATGCAAACACATTAAATGCATTTTCCCTTTTTTTATATATCAAAAAGAAAAACCCTTTTAATGGGGAAGGCAAGGCTAAAAATATATACCATGGCCCTCAAAACACATTATTACAATTTGATAAAAAAATTTGTCCACTGAAAGCATTCTTGCAAAAAATAAAACCCGTAAAGAAATCATATTCGGAACACATTCCTTTAAATATCTAAGGCAACGTTGACAGTTGTTTTGTTGGTAAAATGCATCATTTTCCATGTCTGAAGATCCAGCATATCAGAGCTTATAATACAAAGGAATTAAGGAATTGTTGAAAGAGTATTGTCCGATTATTTTGATCAAGGAGACAGCGATTTGTTTTGTTGGTATCAGTTGGTTGGTATATTCTTACCAAAATCATTGAAATGAATCTGTGTAATGGTGGTGTCACATGCACCGGGTAAAAAGAACGGGTCTTCGCCGTTCACCAAAAAACCAAAATTTGCAACACGGCAATAGAACAGCACCGGCCACATAACATTTTTCATCATTTTCACCGGGTCTGTATCGTTCTTTACCGGGTCTATACCAGGTCCCAGCCAGTCTGGTAACGGGCTGACCGTCCTCATATGTAGTCCATGCTTTCTTCTTGTCCGTGCGATACTGCTTGGCCACCGACCTTACCGCTCTCTGACAGGAAAAAGAAAATTGTTTTCTTTGCCGGGTGACTCACCGTTTTCCACCGTTCGCGACCGTGCAAAACAGGTTGATGCGAACGGCGGGACACGGAGGATGGGTCGGTGATGACCCGTCAAAAACGCTCACGTGATTTTGTCTTCGGTTCATGCCCGGCGAATGTTTTGGGCATGCCCGGGCATGCTCAAAATTTTCGCCGGGCATGAACCGCAGGCACCGGCCGATGGAGACCCGGTGTAAGGGCGGTATAATGGCGTTGTGATGACGGTATGCGGATGGTGTGAGGACGGAACAAACGCTCCACACCCGTCCACAAGAGCGGTCATGCACGGTGTTGGACTGGACTGGTGGATCTACCCTTATGGTGTCTTCAAATCATGTATATGGTGTCTTCAATCCGCCCTTTGTTTTTGAAGCACTCGATCTCATCGCTCTCTTCACAAGCTCAGAGATAAATGATATTGCAGCTTTCAAAAGATACGTTATAATCTGAAATAATTTTATTGTCATTGCCGGGGAGAAGAATTTAAGATTTGGTCCCTTTATGGACATTTTTTTCTTAATATTTGTTTTTTTTTTTTTTTTTTTTTTTGTTTGACATTAGTTTCTAAAGTTTCATTTTAACAGCTTTGCAAATAAATATTAGACTATACTTTCATAATAAGCTCCAGTATAGTTTGGTCTAAATCGTTTGCCCAAATTACATGTATACTTTATACCCACCTTTCATTTAAAAAAAAATTGTATTAGTCAATGTTAATTTTATCGAATATTATTTTAATTTCTCCGCGAAAATTTCCCCATGCTTTTGAAATATTTAAATCTTGTTATATTAAATGAAATGTTGTTATCATAATAGAAGTACTTTTTTATTATTTCTAATCATTATATTATGAATTGTCTAATATTTTGTCATAATAAGTCATTGTAATATTCTTTTAGCCAAATTATAACCCTCTATAGAATCGCATCAACAAAAATGTCTACATCATTCATAATTCTGCTTTTTGGATATTTTTGTATGATCCATTGATTAGTTTTTTGTTTATTTTTATTTTCATTGTTTTACACACGACCCCTTTTTGATTTTTACTATGATTAAATTTATTAATTAGAACTATACAAGACAATACCTTAATATAATATTTCTATTAATAAAAATACATGCAAATGACATTGTATTTTATATCTGACAAACCGCTTTTTAAGATTGCTAAAAAAATACGAATTTTGTTTGCCATAGATTTATATAATTCATGTAATTAATTTATTTACAGTGGGGTATTTAGCTATGGTAATGATATACCAAAATTGAACCACTTTTCAAGGAAGTCTAAAAAGTCGGCATTTCCCGACGGAAAATTTAGGTAAAAATAGTGCCTAAAATTGAGAATTAGGGGCCTTTGCCCCCCCCCCCCCTCTTATCGCCTGCCCCTTCCCCAGAGTAAATAAAATAATATATAATATACATAGGAATGGATGAAGTGACCCGTGTGGAACAACTCCTACCCCATGGTTGTTGTTTGAATAATGATGGGATACTGGATGCCCAAAAACCAAAACGCAGACCCCCTATCAATAATTATAATCAAGACATAAAAATATAATATTATTTCAAAATGAAGAAAGTTTGTGGGGGAAAAAAAAACCTTTGAGGTTTTCCCACCTCTTTAGAACTCTAAGTTAAAACAATTTAATAAGTACGACCAATTCGATATTGTATAAAATCTATCATAAGGTGTAAATGATTAGACCAGAACTGAATTGATGTGAAAACAGAAACAGGGGCTTAAAGTAAATGAAACAAATGCGACAAAATATGGGCCCCCTATGAAACTATAATTTCCGAGTAAACCAGCCCCCAAATAAAGTTGATAAACCTGTTTATGTCATATGATTTATTCGTCATGGTATATAATACTTTTGTTTAGTAAAATATTACTCTGGGTATTAGTTTTTAACTCAAATTCATTCAGTTATTGATTGATCTTGTTGGTAAACAATCAAGGGGACAACATTTAAAAGTTTTTTTGAAAACGTAGTTTTCACGTATAGTTTTCATGTACTAGGAGTTGGCAAGTTTAGGCACAAGGGGGCTTACTTGATGCGGAAAAGGAAAGGGGTGATAGATTCATGTTGCCCGACCTCACCACGGTCCATCTCCGTCCTGCAAACGGGCATGAAACGGTTGCGGCGTCCTCATTCAGTCCTTTTACCGCCCTTTTAACGACTGGTCCGGTTTAAGACCGTTCTGAAATACCCGGTAATCAACCGGAAATACCCCGGCAGGAGTTCGGCTGTTCTCGAAAAATCCTCTCGGGAACGGGTGCCCAGCGAACTCCTGTGAATGTGTTGGACGGGCTTCAACCGCTTCACCGTGTGCCTCACCGTTTGCCGCCGTGTGCACAAATTTGACCAGAACGGTGGGCCAACACGGCAAATGTGACACCTGCATAAGGTAAGCTTACGTATAGCAGCATGTATTTTGTGGGATCATGCATAATGCGGCGGTCACAACTCGTCGTAGGCTACGGGGCACGTGCCATCGACGTAGCCTGCGTTGTATGTGCAATGCACGCACAGGCCCCAATTCAACTTCTGCGATTCCTGCAATTCTGTAGTAAGGGTACTGTAAAAACTTCCTGCGCGTCGTACATGCATTGTACCTGCGAGGTACCTCTACTCCGCTGCACGAATTTTCTACGAAATCCATCGTAGGGAGTTGCACGTCGACCGCCGCATAACGTGTCAAGCAACAATACGTGAATTTATGAAACCAAATTCTCTGCGAGAATATAGGGATAAATCATGTTTATAAATTTAAAGTTCTTTCAAACATTAGGGCCGATATTCTACGGCTTATCCCCCCAACCACTTTCAAACACGTTCAAACCCCCTGAAATGTAGAAGTACAAATTCACCCCTTAAGCACCGAATTATTATTATTCTATAAAGATATATCAACCCTTTC
The DNA here is from genome assembly GCA_940671915.1 of Paracentrotus lividus. Classification (NCBI taxonomy): domain Eukaryota; kingdom Metazoa; phylum Echinodermata; class Echinoidea; order Camarodonta; family Echinidae; genus Paracentrotus; species Paracentrotus lividus. Next base: position 27,923,795 of record CALNVZ010002100.1, on the reverse strand, counting down.
AAGTGAAGAGGGCACAAAACCCCTTCCATATTTTTATTTTACTATTTAAATTCATTTTGCTATGTGAGATTAAAAAAAAAAAAAAAAAACGATTAATGTCCCCAAATGAAAAATCGTTTAAAAGGTTAAAATGACACATTTTGTTGAATACGTAAAATGCACTTTAATATTAACACGCTACGTCGATATCATCTTGCTCTAGTTCGGTCGAATGATTTTGCGCTTTGATTAGTATATGCAATTAAATTAAAGGTGATCTCAAGGACATATTGTAGACTTATAATTTGGGGCAATCTCCCGATTGTGAAAGACGTATAGAATAAGTAATTGTCCATCAAAATATATACAAGTCACTTTACCAAACCCAATAAACCGTGTATTGGCAAATCTATGCAATCTTTGGAGGATGGTTATGTTTTCAAATACTTGTAACCGTTTATTATGGGTTCAGTGTTTCCGATTTAATGGGGAACTTCTAGGCAATGTGACATGCAATGCTATTCAAGCATTGTGTGTAAATATTGTAAAACAAAACAAAAACAAAAATAAACAAAACATTATCATAGGAAAATGTATCATCGTGTTCAAAGTTCAGTCCCATTGCTAATACTAGTAGTGTATTGCTACTTTGTCACATCTATCAAAAACAATGATTGATGCGTCTTCAAGAGGGGCTTGAAATATTAAAAGTTGTCAAATGCCCCTTCAACAGACACTTCCAAGTGTATGATTATTGTACTGTTACCATGGTTACTATTAAGATGCAATGGTTTTTAGGAATGCAGCTTAATTGGGTGGATGAGTGTGTTTTCAGGGAGTATTGTGTCATGCAGCTGAGATTTAACGCCGTGAAGTAGACAAAGCTCAATTAAAATCCAAGGAGGTATACGAGAACATGTCAAGCAAGCCTAGCAACATCATTCTCTTACAAGAATGGTGTCGACGCAGGTAGTGATTTTGAAAATGAGTTAACTTAAAGGAAAATGAATAATATCACAAATGCTTCTAATTTCAGGTAGGGGCATTGCTCGAAGTAAAGGATGTTTATAAAACTATCGGGGCTTGAACAGACACCCCATCCCCTTTATATAGCAAAGGATCTCCTGATACGGCGACATAGCCTGTTCGAACGAAAAAGTCTATATATCAAACCATTTTAAATATATTTTATTATATCGTACGCCAACCTTTTAATTAAAACAAGGGTTCAAGTAGCTCGGCCAATTTTCAAATGGATTTGTTGAGGTATAGCAGATTTGTGATAAACGGACAAGATCAATGAACCATTGCATGAACGTGAGAATTGTTTTAATTTGGGATTTATGGAGTAGCTTGAATCAATGAAGCGTCTCAACGTCTCAATGAAGCTAATTTCGAGCCAGTAGAATAACCGTTCTTCACGACAACCAGGATTCAGAAAACTGGTCTTCAAATCATCAAGGTCGCAGAACAACCAATCTTTCGAACAAGCAGTTTTCAGAACACCCGACTTTCGGAACAATCAGACTTCGGAACAATCAGGCTTTAAAAAACAAAATTAAAAAAAAGTTATAACAACCGGTCTTTGAAAGTACCAGCCTTCAAAACAACCAGCCAGTCAGAACAACCTGTCTTTGGAACTACCAGACACCGGAACAACCAGCAATTTGGACAACTAGCCAATCAGAACAACCGGTCTTTCGAACAACCAAACCTTTAAACCAACCAGCCACCAGAAAATCCAGACTTGAGAAGTCTTTGGATCAATCAACTTCCAAAAGAATCATTTTTAGAAACAGCGAACCATCACAGTGCACTTCAGTCGGAATCCTCCTGTTATATAGTCAGTGTACCCAACTTAAGGAGCAGAATGCTAGAAACAGAATTATCTTGAAAATCGGTTTGTATTCACGCTTTCATCTTTCTTTCCGAGACAATTTGCACTCAAGATCAAACAGCTATAGATGCAACTAAAAGTAAAGTGATGCAGAACTGGAAGATTGCAGGGATTTAAAAGCAACAGCACGTGATCATCAACATGTAACGGGCGAGCGGTTTTGTTTTTGCACACGAATAGTAAGTGAAAGCTGAGTTTCAAAAAAAAAAATGTTGCAGGTGATTTTTCCAGATCACACACTTTAGAAAGAGCGACAAGACAGCACAGATCACAAATCACAACAAGAGCTAGCGAGTTTTAGAAGAAGAAGGGCGACAAGTAACAGGCGAGAAGGAGGGTGCTTGGTTCTCAGTCATTTTGAAACACATTCCATGCTGCTCAAGAGCTCGGTGCATGCACATTCAACATTACCGTCTTTAATCTTTGGAGGAAGAGGAGGTGCTTCTGTAGGACGACATTGCTCTTTTGTCTGACTGCGAAGGAGGACCACTTCTGCCTTTAGGTTGTCGATCTCATGTTGCAGATGACGAAGAGTGGCAAACAGGGGAATTCGAACGCAATCTGTGTAATAATTATAAACAATACAATATTTCCAGAATTTTCCAACCAGGATTTGACAACAGTTACGATGCATAAAATATGCATTTTCTTGTGAATTCAAGATAAATGGCCCAGGCCAAAAAAAAAAAAAAAAAAAAAACAAAAAAAAAAAAAAAAAAAAAAAAAAAAATCTTTTGAAGGTATTTACTCGCAAAATTTAGCTGTGGCCAAGGATCAAGAAGTAGACGCCCGCTTTCGCAAACTGTAGTTAAGCATATTAGCCGATTTTACTTGTTGTTTTTCGCTGCATTTAAGAGGCGTTTCTTAATGACACTATAACATTTAACAAAATTACCAATCTTATTCCACAATCAACAACATAATATAATATTGTGTGCCCGAAAATGTTAATATGGAAGTTTTCGCTTAACAACTTTAAGTTTAATCAGCTGGAATTGGCTGAATCATTTAGCTAGCAGGGAAACAGTACTTATGTAGTTGAAATATGATGCCATTTTAAGTGGAAGATCTAATGACAGACAATAACACTTCACATGCGTTTGTATTCGCGTAACACGAATATAACAGGATAACAAAAAATATTTTGCGGGCCTGGCGGAGTCACATTGTCTGCGCTGTGCAAATTGTAATTTTGCTTCAATTTAATGATTTCCTCTTTCCTTCAGCGGCTTACAACTACTATAGACATTTGAATTGGGTCCAGCTGCCATTTTCAACATAAAGCCTTTCTTTCTTAGTTAAAAGTCAACTTAGACTCCACATTAATTAGTCACCAATTCGAACTTTAAGTCGGTTGCCAACAATTCATAAAATTGCTAAAAATTTTGAGCATTGCTTGATTAACATCAGGCCTGATCGACATTAAAAACCATTCATCACACAGAGTGAGTCAGAAAAAAATGTTCTTCTCTTTGCCAGTTGTCTTTGAAAAGAAGAACATGTAATCATGTATTCATGATATTCTGGCAGAATCATCCCCCAAATCTTTTTGCGTTTTACCACTTTTCGATTGGATCTTTGCCACGCATGACTGAATAACAGACAATCTTCAGAAGACAGCAAAATCTCACTTTTGCCAAGAAGTTAGTGGCTATTGAAAATAAACAAATTAGAATTTATTACTTATGCTGCACACTATAAAAAGACACACATCACACATGCCTCATTTACACATACACAAAGACATACACACGCACATACCCTATTCCCAAGCCACACCAGCCTCACACAAGCTAACACACCCACACCCTCAAACAAAATGCCCCACCACCCACATATACACAACACCGCTCACAAACAGTGCTCGTAAACAAAACATCCATCTTAATCATAATTAAGAAATAAAGGGGAAAATAATTTATCCGCGAATGTGTTTGTGCGCGTGAGGGAGGGCGTGTAATTGGCTGTGTGGCGTGTGCGTGCGTGTGTGTTGATGTGTGTGTGTGTGGTGGTGGTGTGTGTGTGTGTGTACACTATATATTTCAATAACTTGTTTATACTTCATCCATCCACTTTGCACAAATGAGAATCTTCAGTCTTCTGCAAATTGTACTCAGCCATGAAACCCAATGATTAAATTTTCATGATTCTCACAAGACAACTTCAAAATGATGGGACATTGTTTTTTACTCGCTCTGTATAGAATGCCTAGACCCTACCTCCGTCGACAGAACATTCTGTAAAAGAAGTTGGAGAATTGGATTGAACTGCTCGACTTCCTCCTCCCCCTTTTTTCCAAACCACCTTTCTGACGACGAAAGTGTGCACCAACACTCTCGTCTTTTTAAAGACAAAATACAAATATTATTTAAGCTGTCAATCAGGGGTGTAAATCTAGATGATGTGTATTTGTTGGTGAATATGATGCCTGTAAGAATATAATGGTCACCCGTTATCCGATAGATATTAACCTTGGTTCCCGCAAGCAATCACGGTAGGCTCTCTACCAGTATAACCTCAGTCATACCAGTGATAAGGACCATCAAACAGTCTCAAAACCTTATCCTTCATGTTGAAGGGGAAGTTCATCTTGATTTTAAGTAGGATCAATTGAAATCAGAAAATCAGGGAAACACATCATGAGTAGAGATCTTCACAAATATGACAAAGGGGGTAATCAGTAGGGAAAAACATGGAGGATGAGGAGGAGTATTGGGTTTTGACAGACGTGTATCAATCAGATATGATTGTTTACGTCTGGGACCGACCGTTAACGTCACCATCCGAGAGACGTGACTGGGTTTCGAACCGGGGTCCGCTCCATGACAGTTTGTAGGCTGATTCAGAGAGTTGACAATGAGCGTTACTGCTCGACCAACTCCTTTAAGTGACGTAAAGAGTCGCCATGAGATCTTGATCAATTTCAGCTTTAATAATTTTCGTGTAACCTTAACTTCTTTGTTTATCCCACACTCATTTTTAATAATTTTAAATTTAATTTTCAGGGTTTTTTCCCCTTTAATTGTAGATATTTTCTTGAATCTTGAGTCGATCCTGCAAGTGTGACTGAACTATAACGGTGGAACAGCATGACTGTGACAAAACCCTCTGAACTTGATGAGGATGGGCAAGGTTTCGGGATAAATAGTACAAGAAAAATGATGAAGAATGTGGAATAACCTTTGTCAAACGTTAATAAATATTTTACATGGTAAGAAAAGAAACTTGAATGAGTGTTGGATGGGCAGTGCTATAGAGAACTTTTTTCTAATAATGAACTTTAATATCAGCACCATCAATCATGCAAGGGGTATTTCTGAACATATTTTTACAGATGAATTTTATTTAGGGAAAGTTGTCACAGATGTGTTTTGATGTATATTTATCAGGAATTATGTCGAATGCTACTATGCAAAGTGTTTACTCTTATTTGTATTTTCTTTATTTTTGTCTTAGTAATGATATGACATATGATTTATGTTGTTAATATTGTTTTACTGGAAATAAGGAATAAAACTAAACTGAACTGAAAGCTGCAAATATATGGTAACAATATAAATGGGGGGAAAGTTCCGAGTAATGAACTTTTGACAGACTGGTTGATGAGTAGGCCCTACCACTGTCAATTCTCGAGTGATGTTCGTGACATCTTGCACTCAATTTCAAGCGGAATTTAAAGGGTCGTTTCGCCCATTTATTATCCGCACCAATATCTGTCAAGATGATGATTCGGGTGCTATACTGGCACATCTGCTGCTATGTACGGCAATCAGGTATGTCGACCATGCCCATGTGTTCAAGATTTTGAACGGGAGTGCAGAGGGCCAGACGTTTTTAAGTTATATTTTAGAAACACATCTCACATTAGATATTTGACAATATGCATAAAAGTATTACACTCATACCATTTTATGAATAAATGTTTTCTACAAAACATATTGCAATGTCGTAAGTAATATTGTTAATGAATACAGCAGTTCCGGGCGGACGTATATTATATCAAAGCATAAACTCCACCTATAGATCAATGACTTTGACATCGTTTCAAAACCTTTATCCAGAAACAGGGTCATTGATTTCTCTCAAAGAATATGGAGAAAATGGAGGATAGAGCAGAGAACGAACATTTTCAAGACAATTATCTGCATGGAAATCTCGAAATGAAATCCGCACTTCCTGCTCAAGGCGAGATACATATTTTTCTGTTTTTCTTTGTATCTACCTCTCCAAGATGGCAAGGAAGGTGTTGATTAACCCCGATAACCAGTAACGTGCCGAGATGCGATGGTTTCAAATTCTTCGTCATTATTGAATCCAAAGAAATATAGCGCAGCATCTTTGATCTTGGCTCTTGCCCTAACTGTATCCGATAAGATGTCTTGCATGTCTTTCCCATTTTCCACTTCTATTTAAAATGGCCTAATATTGTGGCCTACACCCCTAGTATAACCCTCCCTCCCCCCCCCTCCCCCCCCCCCTTCCCCCCCCCCCCCCCCCCCCCCCCCTCTCCTCTCTCTCCTCTCTCTCTCAATATTTTTGCTGTTATTAACACGTTATCTATCTTTCCGTTGGAGTATTATGAGGGTGTGTGTTTTTTGCCCATCTCTCTTCCTCTCTCTCTCTCTCTGTATCTTTTTTCTCTCACTACTAAAAAACTACTCAATTGTTCTTTATTTATTTCCATCCATCTCTAAAGTTTTGTGCCCTTCTTATAGATGAGTGAGATGTCAACGACGTGAGAGCTGTCTCTTGCGTTCCTTTGAAAGAAGCGCACAACTGCAAAAATATATCGCTAAGGCGTCGGCGGTATTGTAGCTTTTTAGGCAAATAATTTGAAACGAAAAAGATGAACATGACCCAGTTCTATCCAGAATCAAGAAGCGACTCAACCCCAATTACCCAAAGATTCTTCGTAGTACCGTGCTAAGCAATACACAAATAATACAGTGATCCATAGATCAAGAATCGGCTCCATTTTGAATTAGTAGTCAAACATCTTAAATTTGTACTTCAAACTTAAAGCCGACTTCATGTTTTTATCTAGGTTATTAACAATAATTGATGTTGATGAAAGCTCAGATTGCTTAACAATCATATAAAATTGTTACTGTGGAATTGTGGAATGTAGGATAATACTTTCAATTTCAAGAGCCGTGGTGATTATCATGAACAGATTTCATAAGGAAGAAAAAGAAAGAAAGGAATCAATCTCCGAATTTCACCCATTTGTGTCTATCAATCTCTCTTTAAACTCAAACAGTGGGCACAAAAGTTGACAATTTTTATCAGCACAGTTCGACGGACTCTCGTTTTAAGAATACAAAAAAAAAAAAAAATCTCAAATACTCTGCAGGCGCGTATCCGGGATTTTGCACCTCGGGGTCCCTATGTGATATTGGCGTCCCCAATGGTACACCCATTTTTTCCCCATCACACCGGACGAGCAAAAAGGTACACTCCTGTCCCCCAGAATACGCGCATTCTCTGATACATTACATGATTTTATCTCGAGGATTTCACTACTTTTTGCAGAAAGGCGTCATCGTGGTTACTGTTAATAATTATAATTTTTTTTTATTTAAAAGATTTTTATGAAAATAAATGCGCATAAAGCCAAATGAGGCTGGAAGCAGAGTGGTGAACATTGTAATACAACCCTATCCCTAATTCTCAACAACTAGGATTGTTCTGTTTCATGATAATAAAATAGAAGGAAAATTATTGAAGTTGTCTACAAAATGATTGATACTGCCCTCCCGGACGGATTATTTTATTCTGCTATACGTTATATGACAATAAAGAAAATAAGCTATTCTTGCAACAAAGTTTGGTTTTATTATGTGTGTGAACTTCAGCCTAAATTTGTCATCGTAACTTAGTTTGTAAGATTTGTTTTGTTGACCGTAGTAAAAGTGATCGTAAAATAACATGAAACTATTCTATACACGTCTTTTAATTTACCATTTGAAATGTTTAGCTTGGCAACCTATCTGCTGAAGTCCTATTGAGTCCCTATACAGTGCGTCCCAGAAAAAAAAGTATACCCAACTTTGAGAGCCTCATTTAAAAATTGTGACATAAAGTAAAAGAGTAACTCCTATCCACTGATACCAAACTTAAACCCGTGTTGTCATCGATGAATGAGCACCTGAGCTTTAAATATGTTTAAAAATCTCTGCAAAATTCTTCTTGTACCAAATTTTGGCAGATGCTTCCCAGTTTCTGATCATACATCACGTTCATTCATTGTTTGAGGTAAGACCTGAAAGGTTTCTTGGACTATTGAAATGCAACGGTTGCTGCAATATTTACACTTGTTTTTCAAAGCCCAACCGCTTAGTCCTCCATCTGAGCACATGTACAGTCTGTGTAAAAAAAAAAAAAAAAAAAATGGTACAGTCGGAAAAAAAATTATTTAGGTGTGAAATATTTTCAAATAATGTGTGTATGTGGTACCAAAATAAAGTCAAAAGATTTTCCTTGCTGATGCGCTTTGTTCTGTATAATTTGCTTTCGTAAAACGAAAGTTATGCTAAATTTTGTGCGACGAGGAACAAATCGAAATTGAGCACTTCATGACTATTATGCGAAATCTATACACAAATGCATGGGACGGCGTGCGAAAAATTGATTTTTCTTACTTGTAGAAAACTAGGCATATTTCAAAAATTACAACACCAAATGTGATGAAAAAAAATTGCAGGTGAAAGTCTGATCTTCCTGCTTTATGAAAATACCAAACAATAGTACGTTGTGATTAATCTTCATACTATAAAAAAAAAATGTTTTCCACTTGTACCATTTTACTTGACACAGACTGTATAAATTTGGTATCATTGAACAGACTCCTTAACGTGAAATAAATATTAATTTATTTTTCTGGGACGCACTGTATTGCGGAAGGCAGGTCATTGTTACATGGTTATGTTATAGTTTTGTAGACATTTATATCGATTTAATGGGATGTACCACCTTTGAAGTGTAGCACTGTAAATCAATTCTCCTCAACCGGCTCCTTTAAAAAGAAAAACTATTTAAAAGCAAACTTGGCATTGCAATTATCAAACATATAAATGCACAACACCTTAATTGAGGTTTTAAGCTATTGCTTTAGGTGTTAATAAAGTCAATAAATTACAAATTGCCTATTTATTTTAATGCTTCAAATGGCATGTCATTAATGTTCTTGTATTTTATTATACAATTCACTGACTCAACGCAAGTATGTCTTATTCCATTGCCCATACAGCCACGTTATGCATGTTATGTATGCTAGTACTAGTTTCCATTCCAGAAGTATCATCGCTCAATGCCAGCGTGATGATGTATAATTTCATATCGTTTTCATGTCCATCATCTCCCTGTTTCTCTTGTACATTCCTCCCATCATGCTACGTGTTTGATTTTTTACTTTATTCTTAAAAGGTCTAATTCACAGATTCACTACAAGGCCTCCCTTTCCTCAGGAGAATACGTGAGATTGTTGTTTGATTTTGAGCTTTATGTTACGGGGGCCACACACAATCTCTACGAAAATATTTTTGTTGGAAACTGAAGAAAGGTTCCGATTTCTTCAGCCGGTGGAAAAGTGTCCAATGTCAGAATTCCGTGCTAAACATATAATTAAAGCGAAATGTATATAAATCTGGACCCGAACTTACAGTATATTGTCACTGATGTGGGCCAATAACAGCATTAGGTTTTAATTCTCCCTCGTATTTGATCTGTCACGACTCATTTTAGGACCGTAATAACCTGTTTTGTCAAATCATATTGCAGAACGTCTGTTGCATTACAAGGGAACAATTGCATTTATGTAACAATCCCATTTGTGCTTGTCTGTCATTAAAATAACTGCTCATTTAAACCGGAGAGATTTTCGTCTCCATAAAGTATGACGTAATATTATTCACTAGAATAGAGAGCGTAGGCTATAGTGTGCACGATGCAAGGAATACGAATGTATGTGACACTTCGTTGAAATTCTTCTCAGCAAATTTCTTACACTTGTCATTACAATTGAATTGAATATTTGAGGTATTTTCCTATAAAACCCTGTGAGCATAAGGTTGACTTTATTTAAGCTCTTGACGACATATTTGAAAATACGAGAAATCTTCTTTTTGAGGTAAAAATGTTTGAATAAACATGTCATTAGATTTGATATGACAGCTCCATTCCCTCTGATGATCCCATGCATACACCTGGAATGTTTTGAAAAGGTTAGCTTCAGAAGGTTCGTTAGTCCTAATACACACATACCTTGAAGGTACGTTTATCCGAATATTGATGCAATAGCCTGAAAAATTGTTAGTCCGAAGATTCGATTCTCAGGGAATGTTTTAATCCGAAGTGAAATAGGATTAGTGAATTCGAAAATTAAAATTAGCTTCTTTTATCCGAACATTGAAAGTCTGTTAGTCGAAAGTTTTGATTCTCCAAATATAGAAAAGGTTCGTTAATCCAAAAGTGAAACGGGGTCTGCTAATCTGAAAATTAAATAAGTTTCGTTAATCCGAATGAAATGGATCGGTTTCTCGTGTTGGGGTTATATCATGATCAGCAGAGAATCGAACCCTTGGACTAACGAAACCTTGGATCATAAGCTTCGGACTATGACGAGCGGTAACCTAGCTGGAGCTACAATTTAGGGGAGAGTGGGGTTAGTTGGAACACGGGGTTAGTTGAAACATAATAATTTTCTTTAACGGCTATAAATATATTTATGCAAATCTACCCTCAGGTTGTTGCTATTAGCAGCTGTCATCCACCATATTTTAGACAGCACACATGCTTCAAGCCTCGTCAAGTTAGAAAGCAATGTTTATTTTTTCACCTTCTGAGTAAATTTTGTCACTTTTACAAATGTTTTATTATCTCAAAGAAGATCATAAATTAAGTTGGTCATTTTTTTTAGTATAACAAACAGTTATACCAAGGTACAAAACAAGGTTAAATATATGGCATGTTGTTGTCCCTCTTTTGTGCTGTAAGCTTACAAATGTCAAATGGGCCTCTGGGGTTAGTTGGAACATTTTGAACGGGGTTAGTTGGAACATGTACTAAGTAAATAGGTTTCAGCTGAACAAAAAAATAAAAATCATATAATTCAGTGACGTGTTCCGAAATATTCTTATACTTGTATATTAGTGGAAATTGGACAATTTTTATTCAGAATGCTACTTCACAGGACTTAAGAAATATATGTATGTGAGTGGATGCTATCAAGTTTAATAAAACATGAAGTAAAAAAAAAAAATTAAACACCAATCCTTAATATTTTAATTGGAATCAATAAAGCAAGTTAGCTGAACCCATACAATAATGTTTTAGATAGTTTAAATATAATCTTTAAGATACCATGCACAATGTTTCAACTTACCCCATACCATGTTCCAACTAACCCCGCGTATGGGGTTAGTTGGAACACCTGACATGGTCTGGTTGAAGATGGATTTTTTCCGGAACCATCACTAAGTTTAAAAATTTTATGGGGTACATTTGTAGCATACAGATATACAAATACTTCACTTGGCAATGCTGCATCCAGCCAAATAGAGCTTAAGCACGGCGAGGTTTATCAACAGAGCAGCTCTTAATCTGAAGAGGGCACAACAAACAAGATATAGCCATAGTTCTGTGTCAACGATAAAAAGGAAGATCCCCTTCTGAGGAAAGGGTTTACACATTCTATTATTAATTAGATACATATTTTCGCTTATGCTTGAACTATTCACATGTAAACAGTTTGGGGCGGGATTTGAAAGTGTGGTGTGGTTTTCCTCATTGTTCACATTAAAAAAACTTTTATTTTATTCATTACATAGTTAAGATCTGAAAAATGTATGTGTTTAGTTTGTGATATTGTACGTTGACATATACTCCATCTTCATTAAAAATGCGCCAATATCAATATCACAATACCAAAACATGTTACTACACACACACACACACAACACACGCCACGATAACACTACCAATAATCCGCCAAATAATTTTCTCAGGTTTCGTACACGTTTGTTGATGCTTTGTGAATATGCCTTTTTAAATAGACCTGCCTAAAATACAACTGCGTTATTTTTTATTTTCCTTTTTCTTTTTGTTTTGTTTCGTTTGTTCGTTTGTTTTTGTTTTTGTTTTTGTTTTTTTGTTTTTGTTATTTTTTTTTTTGGGGGGGGGGTGATAGTAACATTATAAATTTCCATGACTTTGAACGGTGGCGGCGTGATACCGTACTTACTACAAATTTTTTCAAAATATGTATGGTATACAATACATTGTATACTTTTTTTTTGTATCAACTCTTTCATTTATTACTAAGAGTTTCAAAATCAACCCCCCCCCCCTGAAAAAAAAAAAAACACGAACAAAACAAAACAAAAAGCAAACAAAATAAAACAAAAACACAAACAAAAACATATAACTGGTTAGATAGAGAAAGAGAGAGGAAACAAAAAGCTATTTAAACAAAAAAAAATGTCACCAACTGTCGATCTTTACCCCCCCCCCATGTCGGCTCGATTTGTCCCTCCATCTCCTACATACCGCTTGCGTATCTTGTGGTGTCTAACCATCATGTCTTAGATGGTATAGTGATTGATCAGCCAGGCTGTTGCTTCTAGGTAGCTTTGGGCACGTGCTAAAATGTACCTTTTTAAACGACACAGTAATAACATCTGGTAAGGCAATGTACAATAATAAGTTTCTGTATTAACCAATGTGTAAACTTTTGAACCAATTTGTTCATTGCTATTTTTCCTCACTTGGCATCCGAACGCATCATTTTATGAAGCGTTAAGAGAAATAAAGGAAATTAAATGGTTCGTATTTAACTTCTAATGGAGGGGGAGGGGGCGGTCTTTCCTTATACCTCAACAAACACTTCACTTTTTTTCCCCTTCTTCTTTTTTGACCAGCGAACAAAATCAATGAATCTTTCAAATACAAGGGATCTTTTCGTATAACACATTTTGGCAGCAGTTTACGCAGAAAGGCACAGAGTCAGGGCGTATAATTAAGCTGCATAAATTATGGGGAATATAATCCATTTACTTTTATAAAAAGCATATGTAGCATCAGTAGACTCATAAATTATGACCACGCGTTTTGTATTATTTCAGCCTTCAAACATACTAGGCCTACCTCTATTATCTTCATAGACAATACTCCTATACAGTTCTCCTTAAACACCGTGAAAAGTGAGTCCTTTAATGGAGCTTCATGGAAGTTTTTTTTTAAACGTTTAACAAAACCATAAGATTTGTGTAGTCGGGCATATATGCTTCAACGGGATATTCATAAATATAAACAGCGCTTTTTAGTTCAAACACACTTGATGAACAACATGATGAAAACCGATTAAATTGACTAGGATGAAAAATCTTTTGCCTATAGGGTAAACGCATTAAAACGATGTGCCCCTCCCCCGCCTTCCTATACCACCTTAAAACAATTTCACGTTATTCTGGGGTGCATTTACCAACTAAAAGTTCTTATGAATTTCCACCTATCGGGAAACGCATTATTCTAACACATGAGCCCCCACCCTCCACTCCCTACCACCTGAAAAAACAAAAACCGTTCTTTGTGTGCAATTTAACCAAACTTCATATTTATGACATTTCGCCTGTCGGGTAAACACTTTCTAATAGGGTAATGTAGGTAATACTGGGCCAGCAGGTTAATGTGGGCACTGAGAAATCATGTTCGTGACCGTCGACCGGTGACCGGATGTGAGCGCCATACATCTGTTGTTCATACATGAACTACTATACCGAACAATTATGTCGTGAGAACATCTGAGCCTGAAATTTCTCTGAGAAAATTGCTGAAACACAAGGAGGTAAAACGTACGCAATTTTTCACCCTGACTGTCTAAAATTTGATATTTCACAGAATGGTGATGGTTGAACAGTGTTTGAGGGGGGTAACCTCACATTGTTTGAATATTTTAGGCTAAGCTTACATTTTGATCATACTGGCGTAGTAACAAGTCACATTTGTTGTAGTGTAGGGGTGCATGTGGCACTTGAATGCTCGTCCTGACACAGGCACATTAGATGCACAGGGGGCGCGGAGCGGGCGGGCTGGGGGGGGGCGGGCTGCAGCCCCCACTTTTTCTCAGCAACGGGTACAAAAATGCAAAAAATGACCATACATTTGTGATTTTTTAGCCTGTTCAGCCCCCCCCCCACTTTCGGGCTCAGCCCCTCCATTTCCCAAAAACGCTCCGCGCCCCTGGGCAGGTAATATGGGCCGTCAAGTGGCGGAAATGATTTCTGTACTTGTATTGTGGATGAGGCACCACATCTTCTTTGCTACGATATTCTTTTTTTAGGTTATATACACAGTATATAATTAACATAAATAATTATTGTAGGCCTATATTATTTGAATAACTATTTAAATAAATATATTCAAAATAAAATCAATATGTGCAAAATACACATCAATGAAATTATATAGTCTTAAGTATTCTCTCGAATGGTCTTATAGATGTCAGAAATGATATCTTTAAAGTTAATGGATTTTCACACATTATATAAGCACATTCTAAACGTAGTAGAATCATTGTAATTTTTAATTATAATACACTACAATACATGTGCCCACTCTCTCACGTGACACATAGCAGGTATACTCGGATACTTCGCGTCTAGACGTCAACATTTCGCTTATTAGCAGAACAGGGAAGTTTCTGGCATGTAACATAATTATATTCTTTCACAATAAAAGTTAGCGCCAAGTAGGTATTAGATTCATATAAACCAAAGATTGACTGTGGATCAATTATTTTTAATTTTATGCCAAAGCTCAGAGCAAATGAGTAACCTCTCAGACGGTGCCAATATTACTGACATGTACCCTATAAACAATGTGCCCCCCCCTCCCGCTATAGTAACTCCTATTGAAACAATACACGTTAAGTATTTAGGGTGCCTCTCTCCAAATATATGTTTATACAATTATATACACATACTGGGTAACTGACAATAAAAACAATGTGCCCCCCACCCTCTCCTCCGCTTCACCAATGCCCCTTAACCAAACGTTATTATAGGGTGCCACTTTACCGACATACACCTTCAACCAACTTCAAACACCTATATAACTCTATCCTCGTCGAAGAGGGTAATTACATAAGCCGGTTCCATTGGCTCTATTTCTGCATATTTCTTTGGTAGAATAAAATACAGTGTGTTCCTAAAAAAAAAATGTGACCGAAAGTGTCAAAAGGTCAGTCAGTGTGCCGGTAAAAGTAGGGAGAGTCGTGGGATATACTCGCGCACATGTTTGTCACAAAAATGGCCCGCTCACAAACAAAAAGCGAGATTTATTCTCAAGAAAACAAATAAGGATCGCATCAGCATATAGATGATGTATA
>CALNVZ010002100.1:27871902-27905417 GCA_940671915.1 Paracentrotus lividus | reverse complement strand
ATTGTTCAAATACTATGTATTAAAACTAATTACTTTTCATAACCGCTGTCACAGATCAGAGATTATTAATTCTACATTTCAAGTAAACTGAAAAAAAAAACACCGAAAGACATTGTGTTTTACAGATAAGCGACAATTGTACACAAAATAACACATCAAAATTTGAACGAAATAGTAACTTTTAAGCAAAACATATATTGTATGCCCTAAATTAGAACATAAATCTGACCCACACAAGTCATTGAAAGTCAATTTTATCATATGGATATATGCACACAGACCAAACAAAATATACTTGCAGCACTATTTCTTATAATAACCTTTTGAAAAGGCATAAAGATAATGTTGAAATTGTACATTATACGACTTCAATACGTAAACACAAAATATGTATCATAATTCTGGGTATATTGTTTTGCGCGTAAACAATCTCCATACGCAATATTTTCGATAGACAGATATTTTCACAATATTATCACACAGTTTTATGATCAATAAAGTTAGACATAGAAGTAGCTTTACATGAGTGAAATCGTTTAAACAAAAATCTTGCCAAACAACAAAAGAAATCAATCAAGCGAATAAATTGCCAATTATGAAAGCTCGATTACCACTGATAGCACAGAAGACAAAACAATTATCTCATGATAGAATAGAGTTGGGAAATCAACTTTTGAAGTCAATAAGAAGAAGAAAAGAAGAAGGAAAATGGGACTTTATATATCCAACAAACAAAAATGTTGAAGGGTAAAAAGTAAGATATGAAAACAAGATCAGGGTGGTGTTGCATAAAACTTTTTTTCTAAGCCGAGTTTTCTCGGGTTAAAAAAAAAAATCAGGTTATGTAGACCTATTTCTCAGGTTATTCAACCCGAGTTTTAACCCCCCCCCCCTAAAAATCGATTGCATAAATACTTTAGAAACCTGAAACTGAAACCTGAAGTGTTAATGCAATGGAAAACAATCCGGTAAAATATTGTTACCGGAGTTTTCGGACTTTAACCAGAATTTTCAGATTTTTACCGGAAAAAACTCCGGTTAAAAGTTTTATGCAACGGGGCACAGAACTAACTTCAGTAGTCAAAAGATACTTTTTAGAATAATATGATTTTTGTTTTATTATTATTATCATTAAATGGAGCAAAGAAATTGACATATTTCTGCTTTACTTTTAAATGGTAACACAAATATTTTCTTACTCGTTTGCTTTTCGTGTGGCAGTTGTAGTAATAGGATGTTTTTTTTTTTTTGTTTTTTCTTTTTTGTAAATTTCTTTTCAATATGACTTAGGGGAAAAGCACATTATGCAAATCAGAAGACCTTAATGTTGTCCCTCATTGCATGAATATGTGCGCCCTCTCTAGTTGCATAAGGAAACTTTTACATTAAGTTATTCATGATCAGAGATAATAATTAAATCATTTAAGTTTCCCGACCCTGCCTTCATCAATAGAAAAGGGCTTGTCTAATATTTACTTCTACAAAAGGCATATCAAAATTGTTTCCTATATGATATGTACACATTTGGAAATGCAGCTGTATAATAATGGGATGAAAAGTTTGCATGCATATTGCACACAAAGTCATATTGAATGATAGAAAACAACACTCAAAAACGTAGTACACGCTAAATAGACCATTGCAACTTTGTTCTTTTAAAGTGATGAAAATATCTCATCTTTGTTTTTAATGGCTGTGCTTCAGTAGGCCTAACACGTCTCAAAATACGATAATAATTGACAAAGAATCAATTTTTTAGCACTAAGTAAGCACTTCTAGAATATTATGTATCAAACAACGTAAAATAACGTAACGTCAAAACGACGCCAACTTCGGAGCGTTATGAACAGTCGCGTTTATAGTCGGCGTCCCGCTCGTTGGCGACGGGATCGGGTGAATATCAAAATCAATATTGGCGTTGTCATAATCAGAAAGTTCTTCCCGCTTGTCGACCACGGGCGTCGTCGGTTTCGTTGCCTGCTTCTCAACATCACGGTTCTTGTTGGAAGCGTCATCAAATCCGTCGCCGATACCCCGTTCTTGACCGGTGATTATAGTGAGAGGGAAGGCGGGTAAGAGAGGCATGGCTTGCCCGGGTGTCAGGGCGTCAACGTCGGGAATAAGACGATGTTGAGACATACTATGCTTGGGACTCGACTTGTGATCCCCATGACGAAGCCTATAAAGAAGAAAAAAATGTATTCAGTACGATTGATAAAAACTAAATACGTGAAAAAACGCGCATTTTGGATGTCCGTCTCTATGCGATATCTCAATTTATATCTCAATTTAACAAAGGTGACACTACTATTTATATTATGCCTACTCATATCAACGTAGAATTCATTGGCTTATCCGTCTTTTTTTTTTTTAGGGGGGCAGTGAAAGATTTTAAACTTGAAGAGGTGAACGATTCTAAAGTTTCCTTTGAATACATATAAATGTTTAACGTGTCGAAAATCATTAATATTTCATTTTGTGTTACAGATCCCATAATCAGAATTTGATATAATAGGAAGAGGATGCGATGAACTGTATGAAAATAATAAATTGCGTCGAGGGATTGAATTTGTGAATCTTCCACCAATTTTTTTCTATTTATTACAAGTCATGAATGCTTTAAAAACGAAATAAGATTATTTAGTCAAGTCTAACATCAAATGGCGAAAGCTTGTTTTTTGTTTGTTTTGTTTTGCTTGTTTGTTTTTGTTTTTTTGTGTGTGTTTTTGTTTTGATTTGTTTTTGCTTTTAAATTTTGCTCTTGTATGCTCGTCACCTCTTCCGTTTCACCTGCTCCTCACCTTCTTGCTTTTTCGCCACATCGCCCTCTTCGTTAATCATTTTTCTTCAGGCACACATCACCTCCTCGTAATATTTTGGCTCTCTTTTCCATAGCATTGCAAATTTATGTAGAGTAGCTTTTATTCTTCAGTGGTGGAACCAGGCGGGGGCGCAGGAGACGCCCCCCCCCTATAATTTGAAAACCATTCATTGACTGTACATGTTAAAATCGGGAATTTCGGCTCCCGCGCCCCCCCCCCCCCCTATCATCAAAAATCCTGGATCAACCACTGTTCTTATAATACATCATTTTGAACACCGTGTCCGTCAACTGACAAAAATACCCCAACCTGAGATCGTGGTGAATCTGCCTCTGACGTCGCCGTTCAGCGGCGTGCTCGGTGACGTAACGTCGACTAGCGTCACGGTATCTCACCACCGTCTTGACGAGTGCGGAGTCCTGCGTCTGAGGTCGCTCGATGCAGATGACAAGAAGGCGGTACATCTGAAGCAACATGATGAGCATGTTTTTACATGTGAAGAAGATCATCATATGGTTGACGGCCTCCTCGACGGTTAGGAGGTAGAGACGCATGGTGAGGAATGGACCGTCTTGCATCACCACGGTCGCCATGATGCCCCATACCTCCGTCTCGCAACAAAACGTCACCTGGACAAAGATATGAATGAAAAAAAAGATATGGTCGAGGAAGTGATAAACATTACCCTGAGAATTTATAAGATTATAACATTTGGTTGTTCTGCTCTTTACACTACAGAGATTCATTGTCTGCTGATTGAGTAAAGAGAACAGATACTTATTTATATTCACAGTCTTTGCTATGTAAGAAAGACAACTGGTTTGAATTGAAAGAAACAAGTACATTTGTTTTGAGTGTTGACCATCGATATCCACCTTGTCGACCCTCAGCTAAATTTTGTAATTTATTCACAATATATTTCGTCACATGAAGACATGAACACATTAACCGATTTTAAGAGGTCCCCCCCCCCCCGGTGCACCGTATTTTAGATATAGATTATGTCTGAGATAATTAAGGTCAGATTTCGAATTTTCGTATTTTGTATTTCGCCTCGGGAAATAAATTTGTAATTAGAATAACGGTTTACACCGTTAAAAGAAAAAAGGAAATGACACCAAAACTGCCACATTTGAAGGCCAAATTTATGGCCCATAGGAAAACAAGAAATAAAGCCATTAAGCAGTGTTAAGTTAAAATCGCGCTATTACCCTGATTACTCTAATTTGTATTCCATTATGCTCGTCCATCTAACTAAATCCCTTGGTCGATTATCAAGTTCATGTTTATTAAAATACTCTTTATCCAGGGGCGAAGGGCATAAGAATTAAGGCAATGGATAACCATTTATCCTCAGTAATTTCCTCATTGTTGGCAACTGATATCCAATGATATTGATGTTGCAAATGTATGAAGCATTCTTTTCTTCATTCAAGTATTTCAATTCTTTGACAAGAATATTGACTTATTTCAGGGTTTTTTTTATAAGCGTCGATAAATAGTCTCATACACACATGGTTGTATCAGAATTTATTGATTTTTCAAATCACAAATCCTAGTCCTTTGGACAACTACCCCTGAGGGCAACTATCCCCTTTGGACAACTATCTTTTTGGACAACTATCTTTTTGGACAACTACCCCTTTGGACAACTAACTTTAAGCAGAGGGTAATATGGCTATTAACGTGAACTTTCCCTTGGACAGTTGCCGGGGAATAAGTGTCCTGGGGTGATTTTGGGGGATATAAATGTTAGGGGTGGTTGTTCATGGGGTATTATGTCTCCGAATACATGATTCCATCGGTCCAATTGATTACCTTAGGCGGTCCTTCATCTTTCTTCTTATTGCGGATGCTTGTACCAGCTACACGTGGTTTACGGGCCTTGGTGGCTGTCAGACCAAGTGTGAATTGCATAAGACTCCAAGTCCACAAGCCAAGGATACACACCACCATAATAGGGTTACATCGGACCTGAAAGACATCAACAAGAGGGAAATCATGAAATGAAATAATGAAAAACAACACAGTATAACAGAATAGTTTTCATTTCAAGATGTATCCATATTTTTAACACTTTCGGAAATTACAAATCACTCATGAATTCGAGTTATATCTTCATGCTTCGGAATAACCATTTGATATACCTGGGTTGGGAGTGGCATGATTATTGGGGCTCCTGGTAATTGTTCTTACTATTGCATAGCATGTTTGTTATATGTCGCGTACATCTTTGTACTTTTATCAATGTGAAAAATAAATAATCTACATTTAGAATATTGTAAAGATCACTATTTCCGAACCCATTTCCCTTCCCCCTTTCAACGATTTAGCTCTATTGAAAATATTTTTTTCCAATATTATTTTATATTTCATTCAAATATCTAAAATATTTTGACTTGATCGCTATGTTCACTGGCAAGATAAACCACCCCTAAAATAATCAACGTCAAAATAGACTTGTTCATGTTTAGATGCATAACAGTTTAGCCTTCTCTACAGTGCGTCACAAAAAGAACTATACACTTTTGACAAGGCTTCCAAATTAAAAAAATATACATTTCCTGGGGAAAAGGTTTAAATGTATATAAAGCTCATATCCTCAGCTATCATGATTATGACACAAAAAATTCTGAAAATAACGCATTCTTCAGTGAGCAATGCCCAATTTTATGAAGGACACAAGAAATAGCCTGGGCAGGAATTCGCTATTCATTTACCACTTGGGTATGGCATGCCAGGAAGGCTTCAAAGAAATAATGGAATGAATCAACTAACAGAGTAAAAGATATATCAAAAGTCAGATATAAACAATCAATATTATGCAAAATGTAGTTTTTCATCGTTTTGTTTTCATATCATTGATTTTTGCTCTGACTTCAGTTTATTTTTGTCTTTGTTACCCTATTTATGCCATTATTACTTGAATCTTTCTTGGCATGCCATATCCAGGGGATAAATGAATGGCAAATTCCTGCCCAGGCTGTTTTTTGTGTCCTTCATAAAAGTGGGCATTGCTCACTGAAGAATTTGAGGATATGAGCTTTATATACATCTAAACTTTTCCCCAAGAATCATATATTTTTAATTTGGTAGCCTCGGCGAAAGTGTATAGTTCTTTTTGGGACGCACTGTATAGGACAAGAAGAGGAGGGATGAATACCCCCCCCCCCCAAAAAAAAAGGGGGATTTCCAATAGTATTACAGTAATTATTAACAATACATAAAAGTAGCATTTTGTTTTCCCTTCAATTTCAATTTAACAGTTTGGTTTCTCGGCAGCATACGCCGCTCCATAAATGGAGATGCCGAATGCAGTAAAAATATGAATTTAAGTTAATGGAAAAAACGAGGTGAAAGTTATTTCCGATTATACTAAACTTGCAGGTCAGTCCACTCAATTAATTTGCGTGATATTAGATATGAAGGTCAAAGTTCTTTCTGCCTTTATGAGCCAATGCTTTAACTGGAATACACAAAATAATCTACCATTTAAAATTATGATAAAATATCATCATTAAATTTTTTTCTACTTTTTTTTTTTTTTTTAAATAACGTTAATCATGTTAATGCGTAGCCAACAATGGTTGCGTTGATTTGATAGAAATTGTTGCATTAATGTATCAGAAACAAGACAATCACGATTCTTAAGTAAAAGAGCTTTTTGAAAAAAAGAAAAAATGCTGTGTGAAACAGATTTGATTTCTTTTTTAACATTATCTTTAAGATTTCGATAGATTATATTTACAAAAAAAATAACTTAATCCACAGGAACTTACACAAACTCAACAAATTGCATGTCAGTCTAGTGAACATCATTCATGATCAAAATGCATTGTAATTTGTGCAAAACTATTTAACTCTTTTTCCAGATAAAAAGAGTACAATACCATCAAGGGTATATTTACTCATTCCATCGTTGGCATCATTCAATCATTAATTATCTCTAATTTAGAGCATTCCTATCCTAGCTTTTCATAATTGAGCGTACTCTGAGAATTGTCCTTGATCATGACACGTATGCCTATTATGGCAATACTCCATCATCCCTCTCGATTTTATCATTTCTCTCCCTCTATCTTCCTATCTCTCCCTTTTCCCCGGAAATAAAACACTTACACGTCTTTATACTGTCATAGTCCGCTTAATGAGACCCTCATGTAATTGCGGTCGAGATGGTCATTACCGGCATAAATGAAATAACCGACTACTTTAATTCGAACATTTTTTCGAGAAAAAAAAAAACGCTCTGAATATTAAATGTATACAGCATGCACAGTGAGGGCCAAATTAGACGAGTATTACTGGGGATCATGAAAGTTGAACATTGATTTGGACAAGAGTGTGCCTTAGGGGGTGTTTAAACACTCGCATCATGATAGTGGCGGCATCAATAATTAGTGCCACATTCCGGCCACATGCCGGTCGAAGAGAAACATTTGAGATATGTAATGATAAAGCTTTTTATAATTTCCATTGAGGTATATATGTGATAAAAAGCGTTAATTTCGATAACTGAAGCGAAAGTGTAGAACCATTATTTGAGAGTCAAGGACAATGGTAGTGAATGGGAAGGGGAATGACAGCAGTGGCGGATCCAGGCGGGGCGCAGGGGACGCACCCTCCTTTATTTTGAAAACACTTATTGACTGTACATCTTAGTAGCAGAAAACTTGGGCGGGCCCCTATCGGGCAAGGCGCCCCCTATATTCAAAGCCTGGATCCGCCTCTGGACCGACTTTACCACTTATAATATTGATGATACAAGGATAGAGGGTTGTTCCCAAATATTATAAAGGCCGTCCAAATGTCTGAAGTAATAGAAAACACTGTAAAAAAAATATATATTAATCATATTTTTACCTGTTCAAGTTTCAGATTTTCCGTGACGAACTCTAGAATATCTGCTGCGATACCGATGTAAACGAGTAGAAGTTGAGAGAGTTGATCCCGGGTGAGTTCTCCCTTGGGAAGTAGCCATCGACCGAGGATAAGAACAAAAAGAAGGGCTTGTTGAAGGGCAATGGACCAGCTCTGTGTGGTCAGAATCAACGGCAAGGTCACCTGGATATCCAACGAGATGAAATTATGAATCAATCAATAATTGTCGAATTAACTGATAAAGGATTTTCATTTGTATAGCCATTAGCGTTTATACAATCCTATATTATATTTGTAATTTCAAAAGTGCTAATTATGACTCGCAGAGGGACTGCCGTATGATGACTTATATTCTAGTGCACAGTGGTGTATAATTCGTTAGACTTATTGACCTTTTATTGTTTTTATTGTTATTTTATATCACTCATATCAAACAAAAATGTTCTCATTAAAGGCATTAAAGGGGTATAGAGTAATGAATTATGTTTCCAATGTTTCTTACCAAGATAATGAAAATGAACCTGATGTAAATGAATCTGGTAAATATTTGAATAGACAGACTTTTGAATGAATTAATATTACGCCCTACATACTTCCTTCGAATACAATAATTGATTATCATTATAGAACACCGAAAGCATGATAAGACTTTTTATGATTTTAAGACTTTTAAAGAAATCGTATTGTCTTGGTCGATTCCAGTCGACTTTCATGGGATGTTCATCTCAAGTTGGATTAATTTGGAATTAAACTGGAACTAGACGTAAAGGCGATAATATTTAATCAAAATTTTGACTAAGAACGGAACTATACCCGGTTTCAAAAAAAAAAAAAAAATGAAAAACATGAAATTAGAAATCTTACACCAGATATTTTGGCGACCAGTTGGGTATTGTTCGTTTCTACATCCTCCAATGAGATACAATCACCTCCATGCATCGTGGCATACTGCATTCTATCATTTAGGAGGGTCATCTCAAGTAACCAGAGGGACGGAACGGTAGCAACCAGAAATAATAAAACACTCGGACAAAACCTGCACAAAAGAGGGGGAAAAATCATAAGAAAATATTCCCATGCTGTCATAATGAAATAAAACGACATTCAAACATTACAGTTAACACTTTCTTTGTGCTCATAATATGGAAAAATGAAGAGCCTTGTCAAAAAGCATTAATTTTGTGCCGGGCTATAGGCCTATTTATTAAAAAAAATGTTATCAATGAAGCATTTTAAAGGGATACCCTAGAGAAACCCTTACCGGAGCAAACAATGTCAGCGCTAAGAAAAACACCTTAAAAATACATTACAATTACGACAAGGTAGGAAAAAAAAAATCAAACACGGCTGCCCCCCCCCCCCCCCCCCCCCCCCCCCGTTGTGATCCCCTGGATACGCCACTTGTGCATTTGCTACATTTTTGTCAGACATTTCTTTTCATGAATGGTATTATTTTGGACAAGTGATTCCGGGGAACACCACTAATTCACATAATTATGAAGAACTTACACCCGCATATCATTGACTGGAGCCCTATAATACAGCCAGGACTGGAGTCAGTGAGGCTGAATGTCGGCTCTCGATATAACCAGCTTTCAAAAAACGCGGTCAGGCAGGTCAAATAGATTAATGACTTTTTTTTGTGTATTCTTTGTTTTTTGCGACTCACCAGTTCAGTCTAAATTGGCCTGCTGTCAATCAGTAATCAATAAAGAGTGATCATCACTTTGGATTCTAATCAAGTGGAAATTTGGGCGGGGAATATGATGCTTCAAATTTTATGAACGGAATGCAGAGCCCCATTTCCCTTTCCCTTCAATTTTCTATCGGCTAAAAACAAAACATAAATCATGCACAACGCATATTTTGTTTTATCTTTGCAGAATAATAGCATAATGAGACAGTTTTCGTTGTTTCGCTATTTCTGTTTGCTTCCTGTATTTAGAAGCTTTGCTAAACCATTGTACGGTAAATGGAGAATAACGAAATAAGGAATTTACGATATTTTTTGGTCTGTCTCTTCCGTCCAAGTGCATGGAATCGGTGAAACCCCATCCTCAATGTGTATGTGTGTGTGTGTGTGGGGGAGGGGGTCACAGAGTGGTAGTAAGTTTCGCACAAATTTATGAACGACTTGAATACGAAAACCCAAATAGGATATTTTCCACAATCTTAATAAAATTGTAGCTAAAATATCCTCTAAATTCAAAATGTTTGTTAATAATAATTAAAAAAAATTATCTGCATATTTCAACTTCAGCTAATTCGATCAAAATTGTTTGAGCATCCCGTTTGGATCTTCATAATTAATCAAGTCGTTCGTAAAAAAAAACTTACGAAAAGGTACGTAACCCCCCCCCCCCTTTCCATCGGTGGTGTGACATCTTTTCAATCATTTTTTTTTAAACAATGATCAGTAATTTTTTTGCCACCATAAATTGCAGTTGAAGGGTTCGTGTAGAGGGCACACAGTCATCCCATCCTATAAATTTTAGTAATGAAATGACTTCAAAGGCTAAAGATTTCGCATACTAATTTAACGTTATTTTGCTTTTTAAAAAAGAATCCAGAGAAGACAGAATGAATAGTCCATGCATAATTCTAAACA
The DNA here is from genome assembly GCA_940671915.1 of Paracentrotus lividus. Taxonomy (NCBI): domain Eukaryota; kingdom Metazoa; phylum Echinodermata; class Echinoidea; order Camarodonta; family Echinidae; genus Paracentrotus; species Paracentrotus lividus. The sequence continues at coordinate 27,895,106 of CALNVZ010002100.1, read as the reverse complement.
CGTTCTCTAAAACATAGTAAGAATAACCCAGCCACATCGCAAAAATAGACATCAAACCGGCAAGATTTCGAAAATTCAGGGAAATACAATCATCTCTCACAGGTAGCGTCAATCTGTTGTCTGTCTCATTTATGTGGTAGGCGTTTGATTAGTATGGGGAGGTTCCTTTCGGATTAAATAATATCTTATTTGAGATGAATATTGATTATTGTCCAAGAAGTTTGATATGGGTTTTTATGGCTACACGTGGGCGAATGGGCATGACGGGTCCCTAAAATATAGTACGCCTTTTAAGATTATTTCGTGTGCACATCAATCAAGGCTTAGATAAAATCTTTGGTACGTGCGTTCAATTACATATCATTATGATGTCGCTATTCTCGTATAAATTATTAATGACAAATGACATCAATTATTCCGTGTAATCAAATATAACATCTTAACTTACTAGTACAATGTCTAGCGCCAAAATCATGATATTGCATATTATTATCCATACAGAGGGTTTTGAGAGGCCCAATACAAGTGTTATTTTGTTGATGCACTTCATAAACTTGACCTATTTACCAAGTTCGTTGAACTCGCCCAATATCGTGGCCTCACTGCCCAATATCGAAAAATATTGGGCAGCAAGAGGGGAATCCCCAAAGTTGAAAGTGAGATAACCAGAGAGATTAATATTTTTGTATTGTTTTTTTGGGGAGACCAAATAATTTTTTTAAGGGATTTAGGACGGTTTTTTTTTTTGGGGGGGGGCAATTTTTTTTTTTTTTTTTTTTTTTTGGGGGGGGCGAATTTTATTTATTTTTCCAAATCAAGCAAAATTAGGGGCTCATTTTTTTGGGGGGGCAATTTTTTTTTTGGGGGGGCCAATTTTTTTGAGGGGCCCAATTTTTTTCTCCAGGAAATTAAAAAAAAAAAAAAAAGGGGGGGGGCATTTTTTTTTGGGGGGGCCATTTTTTTTTTTTTTTAATTTTCAGAATGGCCAATATAGAATCATAATCCAGAAAAAATGTGGGGGTGGGGTTTAGAATCCTAAATGAAATAAAAAAATTATGATGAAAAAATGGGGGGGGGGTATTCGTAAAATCCTCTGTATAGATAATAATGATAATATTAGATGTCCTATTTCGGTCAATACAAGGATATATTGAACTCGCTTTCAGAATATTGGACTCGTCTTCGACTCGTCCGATATTTGTGCAAAGCTCGTCCAATATTCCTTGTATCAACCTCAAGGCCATCCAATATTCTATAATTATTTTATATAAAACATTTTTATTTACGTATACGAACTTTATAAGAGCTCTCAAAAACTACAGGTTTGCAAGCATTAAGACAGAGTATAAAATTGTATTCATCGATTTCTTTCCGACAATATTGATATGTTTTATGTATTCACCTTTCATTTATCTGTTTACTTTGGTGCCTCCTAGCCCTTGTAATCGATCACATTTCCATTTTAGCGGTCAAGATTTAATTTACTCTGCCCCTTAATCCATCATTCTTGTACTCAAATTTTGGAAGCATTCTTTACGCATGGACCTTTAAGGGGCTGTCCCACTGGAAGCGATTGTTGTTGCGACAACTGGCGATCTTGCTGTTGTGAGTGTGGTAGCAAGTTGTTGTTGTAGCCTAGCTTGGATAGAGTCGTATGTATGTTTATAATCGCCTTTTTAAAGACGAACTACTTATAATTATGAAATTATCAGGTTGTCGCCACAACGATCGCCGCCTGTGGGACAGGCCCTTTAAGGTATGCGTTTCTACAGTCTGCGACCTATAGAGACCGCAATTCAAATTTTGTTTGCCTTTCCTGCATTTTCACATACAATTCCTTTGATTTTTGTGAAAAGGCAGCGGAGACATATATTGGTAGTCAATCACGTACGCCCCGTTTATATTCACTTGGTTTACATATGGTTGGTTCTTATCTGCTTGTCTAATACCATACGATCTAAACCCATTTGGTATACAAACAATTTGGTCTAACTTTCCCTTAGTCTAATACATACTTAGTCTAATTCTTACTTGGTCTAACGACCATTTGGTCTAATTATCGATTTGCCTAATAGCCACATTGTCTAATTGCATTTTCGTCTAATTTCCAAATTAACACTGGTCCATTACGAGTCTGTTACAGGAATTGACTAAGTGGTGTTGGACCAGTAGGACATTAGAGTAATGAACATGAGACCAAATGGGAATGAGACGAAATGGTAAATAGGTGAGGTGGCAATTAGGCCAAAAGGTAATAGACATACCGTTAAAGACGAATTGAAATCAGACCATGTGGGATGAGGCCAAACGGTATAGTCAAAGTGGGTTTAGACCAAAAGTTCCTACAACAGCCACGCAATGTCCACTTCAGTATACCACTGACCTCAAGCAATAACTTTGCAAAGGCTGAGTGATGATGCAGTGGCAATAACTTTGCAAAGGCTGAGTGATGATGCAGTGGCAATGTGTAGGTCCCGGGTTCAAAGCCAAGTCTATCATCGCCAAAACCGATGCTCGGGCGTGATTCAACGCCATTCCTTTTTTTGACTGTATATAATTATACAATCATTTTGTTTTTGTAACATCAACAAGAAATGGAAGCATCAATCTTAAGGCATGTCACCTCTTTTGTTATTCTATTTTCTCGTTCGGGGGCGCTGTGACTCCAGAACCATTGGTTAATAGATAAAATGGTCGTGGTAGTACCAACATTTTGGCCGACTTACGGTCAAATCCGGTCACGTGGTCTTTAAACAATAATTTAAAAAAAATGTCACGTCGTTCCATGATTGTCTCGGGTGGAAATAATCCATCAAATCATAGCGGCGGTGATGGAAGAAAATTTACAGATGTCCTGCATGTGGTGGTCATGGCATGACATTCTATAGCGGGGTTACCAGCTATAGGCCAAAGCCCCCTATCATAATTTATTCTCGTGGCTATTTGAAAATAACCACTGGATCAATTACTGCTGTTCAATTTGACCGAGATTTCCTCTCGATTCCCAATCGTGCGCCCAATAAATCTGGCCTCAATGAAAAGCCATGAGCCACCGTATGAAGGGTAAATTATAGTTCTTTAGCCATATAAATCGTTACCCCCGCCCTGGTTACAGGGAATTGACAGAGATTGAACGTCATTGCCCTGAAGCAGAGAGAAAATAAAAGTCAAGGGAGAAAGATGCTTCAACAAATGAGATATTTTGTGTTTGTTCGATACATTGGAATCAAATGCAGTAGAAAACTGAACAACTGTAATTTAGAACGAAACCATTAAGATTACTTGAAGCTAAATATGGCGGTAGGCCTATCAAATCCCATTCATAATTTAGAAAAATATTAAAAGAAAGTCATCTAGCCTAGACCAACTTACGTTACACAACAAAGAACATATCAATAAATTGGTGGACAAGAGCTATACTACTTTCTTCTTCAAAGACGTTCATATCTCTTTTTTGAAAATAAAACTGACATTCCTTTACCTAAATGACGTCTAAAACTTGTTTAGGGAATAGGCAACGGATCAAGAACATTCTTTAAATGGTCTTGTTCGCATACAGTAATGAACAATTTCAATTTTCATCAGATTGCATCTAACTCTATCAGAAAAGTACTTTCCTACTTTCGTCTACAGAGCCAGAAGGCTTTAACTCATTCTTTTAGACATCATTAATCTCCTTCTAGCTCTCAAAATACAATGTCTTATCAGGACCGTTGCTTGGATGCATTGTGTTGATACGACAGTCATAAATGCAAAGCAGACAACAACAAAAAATAAAGATATCGTGCTTGAAATGCAAAACAGAATCTTGTATCCATTTATAATACAATTGTCATTGTATTTCATATTGAAACAAAGTTATGTAGCCATATGTTTTTTTTTGTTTTTTGTTTTTTGTTTTTCATATCGCAAGGTGATCTTGATAATTTATATAATGATTATCCCTTTGGGTTCGCCTTGTGGAATAGTACTTATATATTACATTTTAATCATTAAACCATTAAACCATTAAAACATTTTTATAAATTAAATTTGATTATGGTTTCATCATATTGTGCTGATAAAATAGGGGGAAAGACAGAAAATCAAACCATGGAGTAAAAAGAGCTCTATGATCAAACTATTGTTTACCATGTAGAGGTTAAATAGGTCTAAACTTGATCGCTTTTGTCGATACACTCATCCTCTACAACAAATACGAATGTTCATCTAGAATGCAAATATTTATGGTTGGTCGTTTAAAAAAAAGTTGTGTAGCTTTTTGTATATTTTAGACAGTTAAAAAGAGCAAAATGAAAAGTTCAACATTAATGATAATATACATTTTCTTATACAAAGACAACGTTATAATCATTGGATATTCAAGTCATTTTAATTTGAGACAACGGATTTGAAAGAAGAAATAAAACAATCTCAAGTCACCTAGATACAGTGGAATTTATGCAACTATAATTATATGGAAGAGCACGTCCAGTCCCATCGGAATTGATTTGTATATAGGGCATTCGCCTGTGCTCTTCAGGCGCGGATCCAGAGACGGTTTTTAAGGGGGTGCAAAAAGGTAGCTAAAAAATTGTCCATATCACGTTGGCAGGCTGATAAGCGGGGAGGGGGGGGCGGGGGGGGCATCGGCGGGGGGTAGGTGTTGAAATTTTTTGCCTCGGCGTTAAATATTCGCAAACTACTTACATATCAGGGTAGGCGTCACGTCAGCGTTCGCTCCGAACCAACTGCAAGCAAAAACAAGAAAAAAAAAAAAAAAAAAAAAAAAAAAAAAAAAAAAAAAGTATTAGCATTTTTTAGGGTGGTCGTTACAAGGTCTATGTACATATGTTATCATGATTTCAAAATTGTACGGGGTGCGCCTAGCACCTTTAGCCCCCCCCCCTGGATCGCGCTGCTCTTTCATGACATATCAGAAGGCCTCTCCAGAATCCGGTAAATTCGTGCCTTTAATTGCAATTCCGCTAATTTGGCAATCCAATAGACTTCTTAATGATAATCAGAATCCCTCTATACAGAGAAAGAGTCATAACATGCGGGGGAGATTGTTTTCTGTTGTGAATCAAATTAATTGTTATAATTTATTTTTAAAAGGGTTGTTACGATTAAAAAAAAAAACCTCCCTGTTCTCTGCCTTTTAATTTTGAATGACGTCATAGATATGAGCTGTGTAGTCATATTACAAAAAAAAAACTATACTATTAGAAGAACACGTCATTCATGTATAGCCCCACACTCAAGTTGAAAATGATCAATTACTTGCATTTTAAACCCACTTCTTTTTCGCTTAAAGATATTCTTTTTATGTGTAATGTTTGTAATTCTTTCTCGTTTTGATAGTGCAAGTGTTATTTTCAGTTACATAGCTTTACATTTCAGTGAGGCGAAAGTTCCACGTTGTTAAATGCAAGAATTGATGAATATTATGCTTGTGAACTTCTATATTTCATCATAATTTTAAACTAGTATCACAAACCTTTTGGGTATAACGTATATGTTCTTCAAAAGAAATATAATGCCAAGATGTGAAATTGTTTGATGACGTCATCTGTATCTCCATCAGGTTGTATACAACTTAATGATCCACCTTTACCTTTTACAGTACATCGCTTTAGGTGCCATTTCCTGATGTTAAGTGAGAACCTTTTTCGAAATAGTGTCCACTTTCAAAGCGATCGCAAAATAATTGTTTGGCTCGATTCACCGAAGTGAAAAACCGAACGATTCCAAGATTGCTTCAGACATTCGAAAAGCCCTAAAGAGTGTCGGATTTATTGATTTCAGAAGATGGGTGTATACGATTTCTTCGTATGAATAACGTACTCTTTTACATAAAAAATGCCACCATGACCAAAACATTCCTTTCAAAAAAAAAAAAAAAAAAATGTGTTGTTTTGTTGAAACGATTTGTCAACATGTATTGAAAAGTAATGCCAAGGAAGATTATGTGATAAGAGGAAAAGAAATGAGATGAAACAAACGGCAATCATATCAAATTAGGATTGTTATGAAATAGCATCCGAGATAAATGACGTGATTAATGACAGGTTGAGGAGAAAGAGAAAGAGGGAGAAAGAGAAAGAGGGAGAAAGAGAGAGAGAGAGATTACGAGAGAGACCGACAGAAAAAGAGAGAGAAAGAGAGAGACAGAGACAGAAGAAAGCTGGAGTTCAAGAGAAAATTAACTATACCAAAACCATAGATAATACAGACAGCATGGGATGGGCAAAACTAGCCCGTAATAGAGATGATCAAAGATAGTGATGAAACTTGAACTATCCAATTACAGATAAGTGACCCCGAAAGCATCGGATAATAAGACCCATTTACATGGCCGTATCGAATACCTTTGACTGGCCTGAGGCAATGTTTGAGGCAGGAAAGATTTTATTGGTGACATTATGAGGGGATGGAAGATAGTAAAGTAGGTCTGGTATATAGTACCCAGCATTGTATAGGCAAATGTACAGAGAGTGAGTGTATATAGTTTTCGAGTTGGATGTAAGCATAGAAATGCATGGGTTCCCTTTCCCAACTTCAAACAAAGTGATTTTAACGTAAGATTTTACACTGATATGAGGGAAGTCTAAGATGAATAATTGTGCCACCTAATTTATTTATAAAAAACAAAACACACAACACAAACAACAACAAAAAACACATGAAAACACATGAAAGATCTTAAAGAAAAAAAATCTGTGGATTTCTGATCGAAGGTAAAAACTACACTCAGAATTAAAGGTGCAACTTATGAAAGACGGATAATTTTCTTAAACTATACATAATATACTCTATAGATTTCTCTTTTTTTGAGAACTGCAATTCATAATGTACTTTACGATTATATGGTACTAATTCACAGGCCATGCATTATAAGTATTACCAACCAACAGGGATATCCTTTATAGATGCTTCCCTTAAGACATACTTGAATTTATGATACAATAAACTAGTTTTGAACCTATTTAGCTGTCGGCCGCTCAATTTCATGCAGCTTTATATGATCCTCGTCTAGACGGCTAGGAGGATTAAAGAGAAGACTTGATAAAGGTCTTTCAAAAAAAAAATTAATATTGAAGGTTGTCTTCATAAAAGCTCGCCATTATTCTGCTTCTTTTTTTTTGTGCTAGAGCGTCGAACAAAAAAAAATTATATTTTTGCTGTTACTTACAGCTACATTAGAATTAGTTTAAAAAAAAACTTTTGCTTGTTATTTAATTGGTTAGAATGGTAGAAGTAGTATAAATATAGTTTGTAAAAATAATAATCAATAGTAGTAAATAGAGAAGTAGTAATGCTATCTAGTAGATGTTAAAGCACCACTAGGTTGTATTTTCCTATCGTTACAGCTAGATTGGCAATTAATTTAATTATAAAGGGGTTTTATTCTTATGTGGTAGAATAGTAGAGTAGTATAGTAGTAGTTAGTAGTAGTAGGTAGTAGTAAGTAGAAGTAGTAGTAGAGTAGTATTAGTATAGTAGTAGTAGTAGTAGTAGTAGTAGTAGTAGTAGTATAGATGTATTATAGGTAGAAAGTAGTGTTAAAAATAGGAGTAGCAGTAGTTATCTGTAGTAGATGTTGAATACCACGTAAATTATTTTGAATATATACATATCATATAATATAATCAATTTTCCATTGTATAGAAGTAGTATATAGGAGGAGGAAGAGGAGGAGGAGGAGAGAGAAAGTAGTATTAATAAATAGAAATCAAATGATACGCTAATTAAACGCCATTTATCATCACTCCAATTCAAGATAATAAAATGATCGTGGTAACAAATCATGAGCTCCTATAAGACCATGAGCCAGCAAGGCCTTGGAGCAATGCTTCAGTCTATCCAGTATTTTTTTCTTATGAACATGAGCCATTATCATGATATACCTCACATGCTTGTCACGCATGTCATGTACACTAAATAATAGAGTGGTATTATTACTAGTTATACTTTTGTTTATCTAATTAGCATGAAAGTCCATAAGAAAAATGCTTCAAACAAGTTTCAAATTCATGCAATTCGGGTTACCAAACCACTTTGGAAGTTAAACTTAAAGATATATTGGACAATTTCAACACAGTGCATTCAAGCGTGAATATTACTGTAAAAGATCAATGAAAAACTTCTTTTTGATAAATTTCCAGGCAATGACATAACGGAGCACGCAAGCATTAATGAACGTCCATGATTTTTAGAAACGGTTTCAATCAAACTTAATGAAAAGAGTTCCTTCTTTCAAAAAAATGCATATCGACAGTTTGATGCATACAGGGCAAAGAATAAAAGGTATCCGTGCATACCATGGCGAATGGAATTATTTAAAATAAGAAAGTTGTGTTCTTTGTAAGCACCTCGTCATTCCCATCAGCAATGGACAAATCACAGAAACCATATGCATTGACACGCCTGGAAAAATACTAGTCTTTGCTTCAGACAACCGATTATTTTTTTATCTTGTATTTCCCATTATCTTGACTTACGACGTAATCTTTCTTTCAAAATTAACCACAAAAATAAAATTCATTAGCTCATTATTTTCAATTTAAACAAGAGCAAAATTTGATTGAATACACTGACATGGATTTCAAAATTTTCTCAAGAGAATGGCAACAAATGTTGCAACTTAATTACAAAAAACCCTTGAAATAAGCTAATCTAAAAATGTGTTTTTTAGGAACGTGATGTTGAATTATAGTATTTATATCTTTTTGTTTGATATTTCCTATGTTTCATAGCTGGCTATGTGATATTTTTTTCTGTACGGACACAACAATAACTACCAAGATACTATTTCTTAATTTCAATGATGATATTATTGGTATGACATTTAAATCAGTAAATTTAGTAACATGATCAATTTCACCAGGGACAATATCTGCCTTGGACTTCCGCCTTTCAACCCGGCTTACAGCATGGCTTTGAGTGATTGATTAAAACGTATCGCAGGGGTGTCTCCAGAATTTATCAAGCGAATGACGAAAATGCCAGCATGCTATATAAATGCAGGAAAATGCGGCACCTTAAAGATAATGGTTTTGTTGTCAAGCAAAAGAATATGGCACTTACTTTGTTACTTGGAGGGGATGTTTAATAGTTTCAATCTAATATTACATATTTGGTTCCACTGAGCGCATTTAATAAAAGCCTGCAAGAATGATATTTGCATGTTTTATCAAAGCATTTCTTTATTAGAAAATAAATTAACTTGATCTGTCTTGATTCCAAAATCAGCAGACCGGCACATTATTTGACATTATGAATAATATTTCAATCATATTTATTTTAATTTAAAAAACTTCAAACTGGTTACAATGGATGAAGCAACAAGCTTCTAACCAAAAGGGATGTACATCATACAATATTATTATCACTTTTATTTTAGGGGAAATTCAAATGGATAAAGGTTCGTATCTTAACCATATTGCTTCAAGATATGGATTGATTCGAATATGACTAAATATATTCCCTCACCTTAATCAGAGTGACGGAGCTGAAACAATTGGATTAAGATGCAGACAGTTATATGAATACTGTTCGGTTACAAAGAAGTTCATCACATTGCTCGAATTAACTTGCCATATGAGCTTTAACAATAGGAAGTAGACGTTTGAGGAATAGTTCTTGACTGCATTTTCTAATGATATCATGGTGCTATATTCTCGATTTGTAAGGGCCGCACCCATGCCAAATTTCTACCTGCAGGCAAACAATTATAAATTACAATTATCATGTAATAGGCCAACTTTATTACAGATCACATTTGTCGAATGACTATTCTAAATTGTACATGTATAAAAACAAACACCAAAAAAGAGAGCCCTGGCTAGACAAATCCAACAATAGTTAATAGGTAATGCATCGCATTTAAAATGATAAACATGCCCAAATATTAACATATTCCAAATCATATACAGAATGTATACATAATACATCAAATGGATTTTCGTTTCAAATAATCTTTTAAAGTATGAAAATGCAATGGTTCTCTTTATACGAAAAACTGACATTCAAGCTTTTTGTGATTAATTAATTATTGTTTTCACTTATTATTGTTTACTAAATCATAGGCATATACGTCATACCTACCAGTCCGGCAAGATTTTCATATCTCAAGCTGATTGAAGATTAATTCCAATTTATGTTTCTTTTTTTCGATTCATATTCGTAAATATCTTAATATCAGATAGTTTATTCGATACATATCTCTTATCGCCAACCACTTTCTGAATATTCGTTTGTTGAGTGGACGCGCACTTAACACTTTCCTCCTTCTCATAACTCTCATAAATGTGTGTTCAATGTCCAATTTCAAATTTATACGCCAACATGAATCATGATACAAAACGCAATTACAAAACGCTGATATAAGAAAAACAAAGAGGGTGTTCATTGTCCCCCATCCCCGGTCGTAAAAATAAACGTGTTTCAAAATCTCAATTTAAATTTATACGCCGAAAATTTAAACGCCGAAAAAGATTGCGTTTACAAACACAAATCAGCTTCAATTTCACGACCTTGAGCATCGCGATTGCAACGAAATGCGACATTGAACAGGATTGAGTTTCAAACGTGTTAAATGTGCTCTCGCAATGGAAGCTTCCGGTGCAATTGAAAAAAGGAGAAGATATTTGTTTTTGAGAGTGGGGAATTTAAAGACGATCGACGTATAAACACGTTTTAAATTTTGCACACTGAACGGTGCACCGTGATCGCGTTTGTGTTTGAGTTTTGTGATTGCGTTTTGTATCATGATTCATGTTGGCGTATAAATTTGAAACTGGACATTGAACACACTCATAGTTTCCCGCCTGATAATGTTCTATCAGGGGTTTAAATCGATGAAAGCAGCGCATGGCTCATGAACATTCGAGTTGGGATGCGGTGAAGAAGGGAAATAATTCATCGGAAATATTTTCATTCTATCTAGGATGAGTGAATTTTCTGAGATGATCGCGGTTGCTCAACTGCTTAATGGTTGATCATCTGGGATGGTCTTCTAGCGTGTCTCAAAACACATTCATTTCATCAGAGGGTATCGACCTCCTTTACGAAGATACTGTGTGTAAACTCAAGCTGAGATGGAAGCATCTACTGGGCTAGAGAAATTAAATTTTACTTGTAAAAGCTATTTAGAATGTTCCAAGCTACGGGCATTTAGATCGTTGATGGGGTATTTTTTAGCTTTGAAGAGAAAGAAAAAAAAAAATAACAAAATAGTATGTCTTTCTTAACGATTATCTGATTTTCAAATTTTGTTTCACCGCATTTTAAACTGTCAAATCGGGCCAGCTGAGATTTCTGGGGGGGGGGGGTCATACCAAAGAACACGCTCCCCCAATCCACGCCTGTCTTTACTATAATAGTATAGAATGTAATTGTATATTGAATTCCAGAGTGTCCACTATTTATATATCTTCATATATTTTTTTTTTAAAGTCCGACAGAGCATTCAATAACATCAATCATCGATTGAAATATCAATAATGATCATATAAACTTTAGATCCAATGGCTAATAATGAAGAAGGCAATTCACTTTCAATACGCTATGTATCATTCTCCTAATTAACTTCGGATTTAATATTGAGGGTGGCTTTATTATTGCATTGGAAATGTCATCATCTTATCAGACCACAATTTAGACATACGGTAATACATAACTATTTCCTATTGTTATCAATTGTTCTGAATATCAATGATATCACATGACAAATGTTCAGCATTGATATTATTCAGAGTAATCAATGGGTCTTTTGAAATGATTAACGGTGATAATATGTGAAAGGTAACTATTGTTGACGATGAAAAGCAATTACTGAATTCCATACGTTGTGATCATGGGATAAACGAATTGTGAGCTTTTTATCGCAGTAAAAATTTGTTTTGAAATGTCAATTTTTGTAATGAAATGAATCATTTATAGACCGGCACCCTAGTATTGTATTGTTAATATAATATTTGGTATTCACTCATAAAGGGTCACGTATATGAACGTATACATGGTATACGTGGAACGTGTCATATTTGCTAAATCCTTTCTATATTTCAGGTTTTATCAAGTGAGCACTTTTTAAAAATTAATGAAACCGTTAAAATACGTATATCACTTAGACATTAATTTGTACAAGACAGTGTCGAGTTATGTAACATTGCGTTTGATATTGCAGGGGTCGCGTAGAACCGGGAGTGGGGACTTGGCTCTTCATCTCACCTGTTGTTTTCTTTTTGTTTTAATAGACTGAAAAAAAAGAAGAAAAAAAACGTTTCACGAAATCTCTGGAAAAAAGGGGGTAGTCCTTTTGCGTTCTTTAGGTGAAATTAGGTATTCGCCTATAAAATTGAGGTTAAAGTACCAATAGACAACAAATATTATGACATTATTGTCGAGCATATATTTATATATATATATATATATATATATATATATATATATATATATATATATATATATATATATATATATATATATATATATATATATATTTAATATAGAAAGGAAAGAGAGAGAAAAGATAATTAAAAATCATAAGGAAAGACAATGAAGGGGAAAAGAACAAAAAACAAAGAACAACCTAGTCAAACCTGCAATGCCGACACAATCACAAGACTTGCACAAGTATACACAACGTGATCTTTTTCTCAGAATCCGTCGATCGTAGAGAGTTACAGGCTGCACGTAAGACCTGTTGTGACCGCCGCATAAGAAAGGAAGATGAATCGAGAGATAGAGTTGCTTATGCTACGTTCACACAGAACCGAGAGCTGAGTACGAGTTTGCGCGAGTTGTGGCGAGTTGATTTTTGAGGGGACTCGCGCTTCAACTCTTGATAACTCTCCATAACTCGCCGCAGCTCGGCACAACTCTTTACAACTCTCATTGACTCTTTGCAACTCGGCACAAGTCGCGTGAAGCTCGCGCAATGTTTAAAAATTTCAAAAATCAGTCAAGCTCTTGAGAACTCTTGAATGACTCGGTCAAACTCGGGACAACTCGTAGTAGACGCGCACAGCTCGTGAGAGACTCGTAAGAGACTCTTTGCAACTCGCGACAAATCGAGGTAATTTGCATAAATTACCATAAATTTCAATACACGAGTTACACGATTCTAGTGCGAGCAACTGAGAGTTCTGTGCGAGCAACTGAGAGTTCTGTGCGAGCAACTGAGAGCTCTGCACAAGCTCACCGAGTCTATGGCGAGTTATAGCGAGTACGAATAAATTGGGGTTTATCACGTGGTTCAGTTTGGCGCGAAAACAATCACGTACACATGCGCGTATTCGTGGGGGGGGGGGCTTTACGGGCGCCGGGGGCGCCGAAAAGAGGAAGAAAAGGAGAAAAGGAAGGAAAAAAAAAGAAGAAAAAAAAGGAGGGAAAAAGAGAAAGAAAAAAGGGGAAAAGAGAAAGGGAAAAAAAGGGAAAAAGGAAGGAAAAAAAAAAGAAAGAAAGAGAGAGAGAAGAGTAAGGGAAAAGGAGAGGGGAGGGGCGCCCTTAAAAAATGGGGGGCGCCAAATCGACCTTAAAATTAGGGGGAGCGAGCAATACGATCGACTAAATTTAGGGGGCGCCAAATCGACAGTAAACTAGGGGCGCCAAATTGACCTTAAACTTAGGGGCGCCAAATCGACCTTAAAATTAGGGGGCGCCAAATCGACCTAAATAGGGCGCCATCGCTTAAATTTAGGGGGGCGCCAAATCGACAGTAAACTAAGGGGCGCCAAATTGACCTTAAACTTAGGGGCGCCAAATCGACCTTAAAATAGTAGGGGCGCCAAATCGACCTAAATTTAGAGGGGCGCCAAATCGACAGTAAACTAAGGGGCGCCAAATTGACCTTAAACTTAGGGGCGCCAAATCGACCTTTATTTAAGGGGGCGCCAAATCGACAGTAAACTAAGGGGTGCCAAATTGACCTTAAACTTAGGGGCGCCAAATCGACCTTAAATTTAGGGGCGCCAAATCAACAGTAAACTAAGGGGCGCCAAATTACCTTAAACTTAGGGGCGCCAAATCGACCTTAATTTAAGGGCGGGCCAAATCGACAGTAAACTAAGGGGTGCCAAATTGACTTTAAACTTAGGGGGCCAAATCGACCTTAAATTTAGGGGCGCCAAATCAACAGTAAACTAAGGGGCGCCAAATTGACCTTCAACTTAGGGGCGATAAAATCGACCTTAAATTTAGGGGCGCCAAATCAACAATAAACTAAGGGGCGCCAAATTGACCTTAAACGTAGGGGCGCAAAATCGACCTTAAATTTAGGGGGCGCCAAATCGAACTTAAACCTATAGAGGGGCGCCAAAATGATCTTAAACGTAAAGGCGCCAAATTTATATCAAATGTAGGGGCGCAAAAACGATCTGAAACTTAAGGGCGCTGAATTGACCTGAGACTTAGGGGCGCTGATTTAACCCGAAGTTAAGGGGGTGCCAAATCGATCTTAAATTAAAGGACGCCAGATTGAGATCAAATGGGGGGGGGCGCCGAATTGACCTGAGACTATAGGGGTGCCAAATTTATCTTAAACTTAGTGGCTCTAACTATATCCTAAACTTAGGGAGGGGTGCCGAATTTACGTGAAACTAAGGGGCCCCCAAAACACGCAAAAAAAAACCCAGAAGGGGTCTATAAAATTGTCTCTATCTAGAAATAGCAAAATTTTAAAATTCCATGCCTCTTGGTTTGTATATACATAGCAAAATTTTCGCTCGCGCTTCGCGCTCGCATCATCTTTTCCCATTGATTTATTACATTGTGTCGAGGAACGCGTAAAATGTCTTGTTTTCTAATTATTCGAATGGATCAAAATTTCTGTTTCCTATTCGCACACGCCTATGTTTCTCCTCTTTTACCAGAATTTACATTATGGGATTCTAACCGTCAAAACATTTAAATTTATTTTTTTTCACGTTACATTTTTTATTATTATTTTTTTATTATTATTTTATATTATTATTATTTCGTTTTTTGCATTTCAAATTTATGTTCAACATATGAGCGGCGCCAAATTGAGCTTACACGTACGGGCGCCAAGATGACCTGAAACATATGGGGGCACTGAATTAAAGTTAAGGGGTCGTCAAAACGATTTTAAAATTAGGGGCGCCAAATTGAGCTTACACTTTTGGGCGCCCACATGATCTGAAAATAAGGGGTGCCGAATGTACCTGAAACTAAGGGGTAACAAATAAGGTTTTGAAATATGGTTTTTATGTAGATAGAGCGAAATTTCAAAATTCATGCATCCGGGTCTGTATATACATAGCAAAATTTTCGCTCGCGCTTCGCGCTCGCATAATTCTCCCCCAATGAAATATTACATTGTGTTCCTAAGGAACGCATGAAATTTCCTGTTTTCTAATCATTTGAATACATCAAAACTTCCGTTCTTGATTCGCCCTCGCCTGTGTTTTTCCTCTTACCAAAATTTACATTATGGGATTCTAACCATCAAAACATTTCAATTTATTTGATTTCACGTTACGTTTATTTTTGCATTTCAAATTGACCTAAATCTTAGGGGGCGCCAAATTGAGCTTAAACGTAAGGGCGTCAAATTGACCTGATACTTAGGGATGCCAAATTTATCTTAAACTTATGGGCTCCGACTTTATTTTGAACTTAAGGAGATGTGCCGAATTTAACTGAAACTAAGGGGCAACAACTTGGTATTTGAAATATGGTCTCTAAAATGTTTAATTCCTCCTGGTCTGTATATACAAAGCAAAATTTTGGCTCATTTTTCCAATGAGTTATTACATTGGGTTCCTGAGGAACGCATGCAATGCCATGTTTTCTCATCATTCAAAGACATCAAAATTCCGCTCTCGCCCGTGTTTTTCCTCTGACCATAAATTTTCATTATAGGATACTAATCATCAAGACATTTAAATTTATTTGAATACACGTTACATTTATTTCTGCATTATCCCAGGGGCATCAAATCACCTAAATCGTGAATGGCGCCAATTCAAACCAACATTTAGGGGCGCCAAATGATTAGTTGGCTCCAAATTGAGCTGAAACTTATGGGGGCGCCAAATTTATCTTAAACTTATTGAGGGAAGCAGAAGAATAGATAAGCAGCCAGATAGATAGATAGATATTCATCTTTCTTTCATTTAATCATGTAAAATTACTGGGCCACATACGGTCTTTAAATTATGGAGGCCAAATTCTAAACTTCAGGTCTCTATTACAAAGAGCAAAATATTCGCTCGCGCTTCGCGCTCGCATCATTTTCCAAAGAGTTATTACATTGTGTTCCTGAGGAATGCATAAAATGCCACGTTTTCAGAGATCATTCCGATACATCAAATTTCCGCTCGCGATTCACGCTCGCCTATTTTTTCTTTCTTGTAACCAGATTATGAGGATTCTGAACAACAAAACATCAATATACATTTGTTTGAATTCACATTACTTGATGGACAAATTTCACATGATAAATTTCACATGATTTTATATGGCTTGCTTTCAAATCGTTTTGATGGACAAATTACAGCTCCCGTTTATATGATATTCTGATGAAGAGCTAAACAAAATTGATACCCCTAATTGCTTAGAATTCTTTGCTTTCTGATCGTAAAGTAGAGGGAAAAAATCTGATCGCGCTTCGCGCTCGTATTTAGAATTATTCGTATTTTCATATATGATGGTAATACCTCATATTAACTAGAAATTCTTTTCAACATGTTCAATGCAGGGGCCGCGGACCGATTTTGAAAGTGGAGGGGCTGATTTTGAAAGTGGGGGGGGGGTGAACAGGCTAAAAATCACAAATGTATGGTCATTTTTGCATTTTTGTACACGTTGGCTGAAAAAAGTGGGGGGCTGCAGCCCCCCAGCCCCCCGGCTCCGCGGCCCCTGCAATGAACTCACCATTGGCAAGAATTTAAAAAAAAAAGAAAAAAAAAAAAAGAAAGAAAAGAAAAAAAAAACACCCGTCAAATAAATTATTATTCATAATCCTTCAACATACATTTAGCCGTAGGCCTATGTTTACCTGGCTGGGGGGGGGGGCATATTTTGAAAAGTACACAGGGGCGCCAAAATCACGTCGGGCCCCCCGGGGTGCGAAATCCTGGATACGCGCCTGCATTAACTCGGCTTTACTCGCAATACACTCTCTTTCACTCGGGACAAGATCGCAATAACTCGAGAACAACTCGCTACTACTCGTTGTTTACTCTTTGCTACTCGGACTGAACTCTGTTCAACTCGTATTGAGCTCGCATTGGAATATTTACAAGCATGAAAAAATTTGTCATTTTCCCGCGAGTTTCCGCGAGTTGGAACTCGCGGAAGCTCGCAAGGACTCGTACTAGACTCTCGGCTCTGTGTGAACGTAGCATTAGATCCATTTGAACTATTCTGTCAAGACTTACGTATAGTTCAAGTCATTGACTGTCTCGGCACTAATTCGTGATAAATGAGAAAAGATGCTTGCATACGATTCAAGTGGACAGCCACTTAACTGGACCTAACCATCCCATGAAGTCACGTGGACAGGTCAACTCGGGTCATTCGTTCATTATCATGCTTAGATGGACACACTCCATCCATTATCGCCTCTAATACGATGGACATGGTAATGGAGGTGTTATGTATTATAATGCAGCACCGTTTGTATAGTCGAGTCTAAGATAAGATGTATGTGGTGACATGCATCCTCTGTAATATTAAATTATAGGCTTATTTTCTTGGAAGGGGATCCCCCGCCCCTTGCTCCTGTGTGCATTATACAAAATAGAGTGATATATCTTTATAGACGATGAAATCTTAACTAAATATGTACATGTATGTTTTATTATTATTGCTATTGCTATACTTTACTATACTATACCACCACCGCCACTACTACTACTGCTATACTATTCTACTTTGCACTTATAAGAATAATACATTTTTGATAATGCTAATCAAACTGTGACCGATGAAAAATATAACTGGTGTTTCGACATCTACTATAGATAACAATTCATCTTAAAACTTAATTCTAAGTGGATATTTATCCGTTTATCTATTTATCTATCTGTTTATTGTTCGACGCCTCGCAATGAAGCAGAATAATGTGAGGTTTGATATTTACCTGAAAGACGTACAATTTTCTCTTTAATCCTCCTAGTACCTTTGACAGACCAAAATGGGTTTAAGCGTAATATTTAGTCTATTCTATCTTATTATCCCATGCATACATAATGCGTTTCCAACTGTGACATGATACCGACCTCAATTGGCAAGATAATTGTGATATGGGCTCGTTAATATAAAAAGGGTTTAATTTCTTATATTGCTCCTTTTGTAGAGCATGACCAGATAACAACATGATGCAAATCAAAGATTTGGAACCTTTCACGCAAGTCGATTATACTCCCCTTGTATAATCGCGATAACTGTTACTTTCATATAGTGATTTCTGTAAATATTTCTATTCTACATGAGTGTGGGTGGTGGCAGATGCTACTTCGATGGTGGCGACACTGGTCCAACCTTGGCCGAGAAAACGCAATGTTTTCATGCCCTGAATGATATATAAGTGATTTCTTGATTATGTTGGGATGGGAAATATATTTAAAAATTGAGAGAAATAGTTTGGGGCAAAAGGGTGGATGAATGGAGAAAGAAGAGATGTGGAAAGGAAAAGAGGGGATAGGAGGGGAAAGAGGAGGGATGGGAGGACAATGTCTGGGTCAAGGGGAAGAATGAGGAGAGCGGGATAGAGCTCCGACGTAGATTTATTCTTTTTTTTTCCCAGTATACGTCTACAAGCTTAGTTTTATGTAGGTCCCATCATATTTCTCATATGAAAATTACTACTTTACACTGACCATTTATAGCCAGTCAATTCTTATACGTGTTTATATAAAATAGGAGTATTTTATGATATTTCGAAGAGTATCATGGTTATGTGATATTTTAGTTTTTAAAAAATGCCTGCATTTCTTATTTTTTGTTTTCATAGACGAATGAAAGTAAAAAATATATTGTATGAAGTTAAGAAGAATTCACAGCTTAAAATTCTGCCCTTGTCCCATTTCAACGCTTTTTCCACTGTACAATAGTGCACTCAACCCAGTATATCCTTACTTTCTCTTCGATATTTCATGTGATCTTATTTAATATTTAACACTCATCCTGATTTGATAGCTCTTATTTTCATGGTAACAACGTCAGCAGCCAAAAAGGGCGCTAACTGATATAATTTTAACGACCTATCATAATTACAAGAATAATAATCTGATTATGACGTTGTCTCAGTACACGCCCCTTTCCCTCTGTAATACATTGTTTGTTAAGAGCCAAAATGGCATTAGGTCTTCGTTTAATCAACATTAATCAATGTCCTTCTGACACTTAACAGACATCATGACTGTCAAGGCAAAAATAACAGATGATATAAAAAAGTGATTACGAGTGATTTGTTGCGAGGGAGACATTGTTTCACAACATAATAACACCTCTAAATCAGAATCAACGCATCATTGATGTACACTCACTCGTGATAAAGGCCTGCTACTCGACTATCAGTTCTTTTTACAATCATAATCAAAATGGTCTTGAGGAAGACAATAAATAATCTGATATATATAAATATTTTATTATTAATTTCAGAGATAATAATATTAATTAGTTTAGTCTTTCTTTTCGTTCAGTGAACATGATAAACGCTCTCAGAAAAGAAAAGAAACAAAAGAGGTAACAATTATATTTCAATTTTAAAACATTGACCGATATCTTTTCTGCTCAATACTTCGTAAATTTTGTCTGGAAAACATTCTAAGGTAAAAAAAGTACGGTTCACAATTTATTTGTTTGTCTTTCAAAATGCAAAAAGTACGGTAATACCCCCCTCCTCCTAAATAAAAATAATGATAATAAAATTAGTTTCTATATTCGAAGTGCTATGATACAGTTTTTATCTTTACAGCAAACATTTTTGAATAATCACCACTGTACCACGCTACATTACAGTGACGTTAACCCATCGTATGCCACGAGTGCCTATGGACACATTATGTGGGAGTATATAATTGACACAAACAATATGCAATTAGTAGCAGACTATTTCACTTCACATTACAATTACCTCAAATATAGCCCATTTTCTGTTTGGCTACATAGGAATCCTTGTTGATATTCAAAGTTGCTCTGAAGTAGAATTTGCATGGCAAATACACAGTTAAAGGCTCAAGGATCGAGTTGAAATGTAGAATATGAATTGCTAGACGATACTGAATGATTACTGATTAACATTTCCTTGGCAGCTATACATCACATGCACCGGGGTTATATC
This sequence comes from Paracentrotus lividus, assembly GCA_940671915.1. Lineage (NCBI taxonomy): Eukaryota > Metazoa > Echinodermata > Echinoidea > Camarodonta > Echinidae > Paracentrotus > Paracentrotus lividus. Next base: position 27,874,810 of record CALNVZ010002100.1, on the reverse strand, counting down.
TTTTGGTAAAATAGAAACATATACCTTTGTAAATACTGTCACACCGATTAACGAAGAGACCTTTCTTTCTTTCTTTCTTTTTTTTTTTTTTTTGGGGGGGGGGAGGGGTGAAGAAAAAAATCACGCGATTACTTCATTATTATGGAATACACCACATTACCAGCATTTCACATAAAGTGAGAGTTTTGGGTAACGTTCTTTGCGTGACGTATAGCGTTGATTATGTGCGTTCATGTTCCACGTATTAACTATGAATGATAGCCCTTTTACTGATCTATAAATAGCGACCTGGTTCATAAATGGACTGAAAAATTGTCTGTCGGTACATTCAGTCTGACACATGGCATGTTCTTACAAGTTTCACAGCTTTAGTATAGTCAGCCAATGTGACCGAATGCCGAAGACAAAGATGAGTAGAAGGAATGAGCAGTCGTAAGATTGAGAGGAGATTGAACAGGTGGTTGGGATAGAGAACAAGGGAGTATGAAATTGGAAAGAAAACATGCCTATATTAACAAAAACAAAAACAAAACAAGCAGCACCTTTCTTGTCTTATTTTGTCTGATTGACAAATTGGTGGCAAAGTATCAATTTATGGAAGTTTCATATTATAATTTTGTATATACAGCAACCTTATTTAAGACAGTTTTAAGCAATGTCATTCCAATGCATGCATGCATGACGCACAACACATTCTGTTCTTCCAGGAAAATGTCACATCTATTCGTCACAATCAAGGGCATTAGAATGTCTGCCGTGATTGAATTTAAAATGTTCTTTTAAAGTTTTCAGATAGAATCCCTATTCGAGAGAAACTGACTTAGGGTGTATCTCACTTCGCGGAGACGTCTCGGAGACGTCTCCGCGACAATTTTCAAAAACTGTCTCAAAGCAGTTTCAAAGAACCGTCTCAAAGTAGTTTCCGCGATTCATGAAACGTCGCGGAGACGTCTCGGAGACGTCCCGGAAACGTCTAGAAAAAACGTCCGGAAACGTTTCCGCGACGTTTCATGAGTCGCTGAAACTATTTTGAGACGGTTCTTTGAAACTGCTTTGAGACAGTTTTTGAAAATTGTCGCGGAGACGTCTCCACGAGGAATAAAGTATCGGGGACGTCTCTAATACTTTTTATCCGTCGAAGTGAGATACCTACCCTAGTATTCTAATTCTGTATCAAGAAAACTTGCTAGAAATCAGATTCTAAAAATTTCTATTCACATTTAAACAGCTTGTTGAGAATTAAATAATAATTCAGGGCCGTGGACCGTTTTTGAAAGTGGAAGGCTGAGCCGAAATGGGGGGTGAACAGGCTAAAATGACAAATCTGTCATTTTCATTTTCACCTTGTGTACACGTTTGCTGCAAAAGTGGGGTTGCAACCCCTAGCCCCGTGGTTCCCGCGGCCCCTGTAATTTATTTTAAAAATATATATAATTGCATAATACTATGGGTCACAACCAGGTTGTGCATCGGTCGTGCACCTTGCAGCGTCTGATTTACTCAGATATCGCCCAAAAATCGATAAAAAAATTAAAAATCTATGTATGGTTCGGATTACCAATCAGTGTAATTCTCACATTTTATCTGGTGGCTACTCTAACTCCATTCAATCCACTGTGGTCAGTTGTGCTGTTTTGTATATATAATCATGCAGGCATGGAAAGATGCTTCTCAAGGTCATTTTGCCTCACTTATTCTCATTAATTTTAACACAGTCTAATCACCCAATGAGCACGAAGATTCTACGTAATAGTTATTGGAGTATCATATTGACCCTCATTGAAATCAACCTCGTTCGTCACCAAAACAATGGCGCCATTACTTTAATAAAGATTTAGAAAGCTAGGCCTCTATCACAACCGTATTTTTCTTTGTATTCATTAATAACCGAAGATGAAGTCGTAAATACCTGTTTAATCTTAGAAAACTGCTACGGGAGAGACCTTTTCATATTTCCCTTGGGGCTTCACGGCCGATCATAATACAGAAATCTATTGTTCAAAATTTACTCACGAGTCGTATGAAAACAAATTAAAACTACGGATGAAATGACCACTTTCCAACAGTTGAGCAATTGAGCTGTTTGTACAAATTAAACAACGGATATCACCAGAACAGCCGATAATTACAAAAATACAGACAAAATGGTCTACAAAATAGAAAGCAGCAACAGAGGCAGATCCAGGATTTCATGGAGGGGGCCTAAAATTTGAATTTCAGATTCGATTCAGAATCGATTTTAGGGAAACTCTGGTCGAGCGATAAGGAGGCGGGCGGATGTAGCGGCTTTAAAAAAAATCGACCTTAATTCGGCATCAAGAAGGTCATCAATATCAGCAATAGGGGTTCAGTCGGTCACTTGGGTCAGTCATCCATCAAGATTTTTTTCTTTAAGGGTGGGGGCCGGTCCTTTGCCCCCCCCCCTCCCCGATCAGCACCTGAGCAAAAGGCAATGAATGAAACGTTTGAGCCATTGCTAAAATGATAGACGTGTCCATTCTTCAAGTACATATATCGACCCATTTTGATGAGCTTGCATTGACACTCTCATGGGACAGGTAAGATGGAAAAGTGTTACTAAAGCTTGATCAGTTACACCTATGAACAGCACCAGACTACATCAGACACTCCATCCAACATGATTGGGCATGATATTGTTGGTTGGGAGGTTATAGGTAAGGTGTGACTGAACTTTAAGGTTGCTGTGAATAAAGGATACACTTATCAGTGGAGTATTATTATGAAACCATGTGAGACGTATTCATGCTTGCAGAAGATACAGCAGGTAAATCCCCTTGAAGTTTATCATGAATTATAGCTCTCCCATGAGTTTGCAGAAGAAAGCGATCATATTCTCAGTGGTCGGGTCCACAGAGGAAAGGGTGAAAGGGCGTACTATCTCTCTCTG